>CM050844.1:1955000-2587500 GCA_027580175.1 Siniperca scherzeri | reverse complement strand
TCTTTATTGGTTGCATCTCTTTCCATTTCAACTTCCTCTGGCTTACTTTCATTTGAGTACATTAGATAACTGATAGTCTAGAAGGCACATCTGACATTTGGTTTCGAAAGGTGATCCATTGACAGAAAGAATTTCTGCTGTCAGTTGTGTCGTTTCTGCTGTGTCTTCCTTTAATCAGAATCAGAAATACTTTATTGATCCCCGAAGGGAAACTCTTTGTTACAGCAGCTCGCCTTTACGTCAGTGCACACAGGAGAAAGTACTAGCAAAAAATATAATACACTATAAAAACAGGTCAGAAAATAAATTAAGTACCAGGTGGGTATAAGTATAAAATAAGTGTTTAATAAGTTAATAAGCTTAATAAGTTTAAGTGGTTTCTCTTGTATGGTTATCTATGTTGTATGTAGTTTTCAGTAAATGACCATCCTTGTTTGTCAGTGACACTATCTTACCTGATATACTATGAACGATGACCACAGGACATTTGTTGAACAAAGAGAAAAAGATTCAGAAGAAAGAAACTGTGAGTGAAAATGTGAACAAATCACAGAAGAAGCAACAAGAGGCCTATGCAAAGCGCATTAAAAATAAATATAAGAATGTAACTTTCCATGTAGGAAATTAAGTCATGCTTTACAATGCCAGAAAAAGGGGAAGGACGGGTAGTAGAATGGAAGCAGACTTCTCTGGACCATACACTATTCAGAATCAGAAATACTTTATTAATCCCCAAGGGGAAACTCTTTTGCTACAGCAGCTCACTATCACGTCAGTGCACACAGGAATAGAAGTACTAAGCAAAAAATATAATACACTATAATACAGGTCAGAAAATAAATTAAGTACCAAGTGGGTATAAGTATTTTATTTTATACTTATACCCACTTGGTTCTTAATTTATTTTCTGTTGTGCATTTTAAACCTCTTAGGTTTAAGTATTCATGTTGATGCAATCACAAGAGAATCATTTGTTATACTTAAGTGTAAGATCACTTAATTGTTGGAATTAAGCAAACCATTTAAGCTCACAGGTATTTCTTCTGGGACCTCGGATGGAAATCTTGTCTCTTGTCCATACATTAACATGAACGGACTATATTTTGTTGATGTATGAATCTTTGATCGCAGGGAGAACAAAGTTGCATCCAAGTAGACATCCCAATCATTTTGATGGGTATTGACAAGCTTTCTGAGGGCCCTAAAACAGAATTGAATTAAACAGTGAATGCTCATAGTCCCAGCTGATAAGATGGATACACTGTTGCAGTGTTTATATAGTTTTCACTTATTTGATTTTTTTAGCTGCAAGTCTACAATTATTATTATCTTATCTGTATTTTAATAGCACAATTCTTCTATTTATGTATATGTTTTTATTTCACACTTACTTTGGCAATGTTAGCATCTGTTTCCCATGCCAATGAAGCCACATTGAAATGAACTGAATTGAATTGATACACTGACCTATAGCACAAGTAACATATACAGTGGTGTGAAAAAGTGTTTGCCCCCTTCCTGATTTCTTTTTTTTTTTTGCATGTTTGTCACACTTAAGTGTTTCAGATCATCAAACAATTTTAAATATTAGTCAAAGATAACACAAGTAAACACAAAATTCAGTTTTTAAAATGAAGGTTATTATTAAAGGGAAAACAAAATCCAAACCTACATGGCCTGTGTGAAAAAGTGATTGCCCCACCTGTTAAAACATAACTGTGGTTTATCTCACCTGAGTTCAATTTCTCTAGCCACACCCAGGCCTGATTACTGCCACACCTGTTCTCACTGGACTATTTCACACCACTGTACACTAATTACCTCTTTATATTGTCATTTGTTTTCTTATCCAAACCGTTCGTCTGTGGGTGATAAGCAGCTGTCACACTCAGTTTTATAGACAGCAGGTCACAAAGAGAGCTGTTATTTTGAAATTAATTAATAAATATGTTATATTATTAAACAGCCAGCCAACAGTCCAGAAATAAGAACTGCAACATAATGGTTAAATAGAATTGTTAGTTGGGCTGCGCAATACAAACTTTGGGGACAAAAGATGTATGTTAGCCCAATTTGCCAGTTTTTGCCAGATTTATGATTTTTTAAATTCTTCAGTAACTCACATAAACGAAAATTGTCATTTACTTTAATACTTTACAGTTTAGCATCAATCACAAGTGGTTTTCCAACCCTTTGGCACTGATCACATTCACTGACCTAGAAAAATGAAGAAAAAAATTAGAGGGTTTGTTGATGGTAACCAATTAGAAGACTGAACAAATCTGAAGGACCACTATGCAGGAATTGTCAGTTGGTGTTATTGGCTGGGGGCTTCACACCCACTGCACTTCTAGTGGGTCATAAGTGATGATTGAGAGGGATTATTTTTGTATGAGTCAATACATTGTTTTTAAGGAAAATCCTGCATAGTGGGACTTTAAAGGAAAAAAGTAAATGGATATGGAGTGAGAGTTACAAAACTGAGGTAGTAATAGTTACATTTGATTATTAAAACTAATAGAGCAGGACGGTGTAGTCCCTCAGTCGTCCAGGAGTGTTCCATTGTAGAAAAGGTTTCAGTCGTAGTCATCTGGACACTGTTTTCAGAATCAAGACGTTTCGGCTCCCATCCGGAAGTCATTCTTAATTGTGAAAAAATGGGATGGGAACTCAGAAATTTAAGCTACTCTGTGTTACATAAGCCCTGCCCTCAGGAAGGAGTCTACCTGAGTATCTGTTGTTTAGCTAGTTTCACCTGAAACTGACCTAATTGTTTCCATGATGGCCCAGTAATCAGTAATCGGGCCTATTGTTTTCTGGCTGCATCTCCCTCATCACTGTTAAGTACCTGATTAGCATATGATTGCCAAGCATATGCTAATCAGGTACTTAACAGTGATGATACAGCACCACTTCATAGCAAAAAAAGTCACAAAACATGTTATTTCCATGCACACAAACAGCTAGTTTTGTTGTCATAAGCTAGTCACAAAACACGTTATTTCCATGCACCTAAACAGCTTTTGATTGTCATAAACTATTTGAAACACCTGAAAAATAAGAAATATTTGATTTGTTCTTGCTAATTTTAGAGGTAACATTTTAATTTAATCTAATTTCATTTAATTTACCTGTATAAAACGCTCTCTCCACCATGTGGTAGTGTAAAATTATGGGCGTGTCCTCCGGAATATTATTTTCGCCTCTGAAACGCCTGCACATGCGCACATTGTGTTGGAAGGTCATTGAGAGCAGTAGCTGTATTTGTCAGGAAGAGAGGGATAATGGATAATAGACTAAAGGAACTAGGGGTGCAGAAACTCACTTTAAAAACAATATTAAGTATGAATGATAGAGCTCAGGTGAGAGAATTGTTGGGTTTTTAAGGGGTACTGGGCTGTATTATAGGATCTAAAGGTAGGGTTGTTGTTGTTTTTTGTTGTTGTTGTTTCTTTCCTTCCCCCCTAAATCCCTGGGAAATTGTAGATTATGGTTTACTGACTGATCCACACTCCAGAACAGAAGGTGGCGGTAATGCACCATTAAGCTGGTTGCCAGCCGCCGTTAAAAAAGAAGAAGAAGAAGAAGACGTATTTGTCAGGATACTGGCCCTGCACAAACCGTTATCATGTGTCATTCCTGTGGACAAATTAACCAGCTAACCAGTGCTTTATAATTCCAAACAAATTGGCAATTAATCAAATAACCTTAAACTAACTGCCACCAAACTGATTCTTTTTGGGGCACCTGGGCAGTTGCGCTCTTTTCCAGGGTTGGTAATCCAACCGCGAATCCATATGAGCAGCCAGTGATGGTCGGGTGTTAGGCGACTATCCAGTGTAGTGGTCTAGCCTATTGACCAAACGATATTTTAATTTGAAACTCCTGACCGGAAGTTTTCACAGTATTTGCGAAATGCTTGACACTGGTGTAGTGAACGCTGCATTGCTGGCTTCATGGAAGAAAGCTGTCTACTGAACGAAGTGGATATTTTTTTACTAGACAGGACACTGTTAACAACAACACTGATGGACAGAGATAACTGTGCTCGGAACGATATTTAATTGTTTATTCGACTCAGGAGCTTCAGGTTTTCTTATTTGGATAAAGAAAAGATTTGTGTCAGCTGGGTGAGGAGAGGAGCCAGAACACCGCAGCAAACATGTACGTTGGTTCAAATGTTTTTCATTTAAATACCTATCCTCATATCTAGCTAGCTGTTTCGCCATATTGTTTATCTTGTTATATTCTCTAGGTTTGTCATAGTTAACGTCCTAATTTTGATAGGGGACTTAGCTATTACCTTAGCCCAGGACATCTTCTCTGTCTTTTTTAGTCGCTTTTCTCTAATTGCCTCTGCCTGATGCGGTCTTGTCCTGTCACCCCGAAATGTCCCGTTCCGTTCTCTGCTGTATGACCAGCGTGCCAAACCGTGTTTACAAATATTTTAATTATGCAGTACTTTTAGCTTGAGTTCTACCTTCAGTCTAGCGGTTTCAATGAAATTTTACCTTGTCGGTTTGCTTGTTGCAACGAGAAAACAAAAAGTAATACTGAGTGGGAGCAAGCATTGTGGAATATCCATAACAGCAAGTTAAAATAAAGTGCTGTTTGGTGAATGGTGTATGTCGAATATATAACAAAAAATCCTGTACCTTTTAAAGTTGTCTAGTCGTGAGTGTCAGGGTTGTAACACAGTCTGTCATTGTCACTCAAATGGGGTGAATATTTGGATTGGAGTATCACTTGAAAATGGAAAAAGTGTGTTTTGTTTATTTGCGCGTGCGTGAGACAGTTCATGAGGCAAAGGACAATGTCGACGTTTTCATGACCAAAGCTTTGCATGACAGACTGTGTGCATGTGTACAGTATGTGTGTGTGCAGATGGAGTATTAAAAAAGCCAAGGGTTGCATCTTTGAATATTGAAATGACAGATTGGGACATGATAAGACCATCGCTTTGTTTTTGTTTGTGGGTGTGTGTGCAAGGACATTTTTAATTATTACCATGTAAAATATTATGTTATTTTATATTGATTCTAAATTTTCATTTCATTCTGTTAAATTGTTAGATGGACTGCACTTTCAGAACTTTTCAACCTGATTAGGACAAAGCTTAGAGTCTCTCATTCACTCACGAAAGCCTTGCATTTAAGATAAGATGGGAGACTTTATTTTGACATACACAGTGGAAAGAAATTGTTTCTCCTGGTCCCCGGTGCAAATGAAAAAGAATGAATGAGGCAATATTCAGTGGGAGTGAAGCAAACATTCAGACTACACATAAAGTGCAAGGTACAAAACACAATACAAACGAGGTACAAAGCAGGATACAAAACCAGATGGCAGTAGGGTGAAGAGTCCATGGTAGGGGTCTTTTATCATCCTGGAGGCCCTTTGTGCAGCGTTTAGTAAATGTCATGGATTGAGGGGAGAGAGGTCCCAATGATGGACTCGGCTGACTTCACTATATTCTCTGTATGGACTTGCAGTCTAAGTTGTTGCAGTTCCCATACCAGACAGTGATGCAGCTGGTCTGGAAATTCTCGATGGGTCCTTCCTGAAGTCAATTGTCATCTCTTTCGTCTTATTGGCGTACAGAGGCTCCACCTCGCCTTTGTACACTATCTCATCATTGTTGCTGATGAGGGCCATCAGTGTGGGGTTGTCTGTGAACTTGATAATATGATTGGAGTTATATTTGGCGGAGCACTCGTGGGTCATTAGGGTGAACAGTGGGCTGAGCACACATCCCTGAGTGGTGCCGGTGCTGAGTGTGGTGTCTGCGGAGGTGATGTTTCTGATGTGTACTGTCTGGGGTCTCTCTATGAGAAAGTCCAGAATCCAGTTACAAAGGGAGGTGTTCAGGCCCAGGGGGCCCAATTTCCATACCAGTTTCTGGGGAATGCTAAACTGAAATCAATAAACATTCTCACGTGGGTGTTCTTGTTACCCAGGTCTGATGGGATTGGTGGAGGGCAGAGGAAATGGCATCGCCTGTGGACCAGTTAAGCCGATATGCAAACTGGAGGGGGTCAAGTGAGGTGGGGAGACAGGATTTGATGTGACACATGATTAGCCTCTTGAAGCACTTAATTGTGATTTTTGTGAGGGCTATAGGGCAATAGTCATTGAGGCAAGACACCATTGACTTTTTTGGCACTGTGATGAAGGTGGTGCTCTTGAAGCATGAGGGGACAACTGCCTGGCTCAGGGAGATCTTAAAGCTGTTGGTGAGCACATCTGCCAGTTGGTCTGCACACTCCCTGAGCACAGGGAGTCACATTGTTGGGTCCAGCAGCCTTGCGCGGGTTCACTCTAGTTAGGGTTTGCCTGACGTAGACTGTGGACAGACAGAGTACCTGGTAATCTGGGGGTGTGCAGTCTTCCTGGTGGGCATGTCGTCCATGGCTTTGAACCGTGCATATAAGTCATTCAGTGCCTCAGGTAGGGAGGTTTTGCTATTGCAGGTGTGTACTCACTGATGGCCGGCGAGCCCTGCCACATGTGACATGTCACTTGTGTCTGTGAGTTGACACTGGATTTTTTGTGCAAACTTGCGCTTTGCAACCCTGATGGCCCGGGACAGGTTAGCCTTAGCAGATCTGAGGGCTTATCGGAGGATGAGGCGTCCCTATTCGGTTGGAAAGAGCTTAGTCAGTTCAGCTAAGGGTCACTGGGTGGTCAGCTGTAGTCTGAGGTAGTCCAGTTCATTGTCCAGGGAACAGACATTAGCGAGGAAAACAGTTGGGAGAGCTGGTCTACTGGGGGTTAATCTTTAGCCTAGCATGAATACTGGCTCATTTTCCACATTTACGTTTCCTCACACACTGCCTCAAACCAAAGCAGCAAGACCGAACACAGCCTCCGAGACCGACGGAGGCCAGTTAGATGACAGGGAATACAGTACCGAGGTGGTTTTCATCAGAATCAGTATCAGAAATACTTTATTGATCCCCGTAGGGAAACTCTTTGTTACAGTAGCTTGCCTTTACGTCAGTGCACACAGGAGAAAGTACTAAGAAGGAGAAAGTACTAAGAAGTAGTACCGGCAAGAAGTACTTGCCGGGTTTGGCTCCTGGCACCCCTGGAATCCTGCTCTGCCTCAACTCTCTGTGATTTACGGAGTTTCCTGACGGACAGATAGCTTTACTTGTTGCTAAAGTAACCGCTAACTGTAGCTGCTGTTAGCTAAATTAGCCGTGCAGCTAGCTGTCCTATTAGCTGACTCTGCCTGAACTGGAAGCTCGGAGCACCGAGGGATTATTGGTGTTTACACCTGTAGCACAGGAGCTTTGGACCACCTGGTGGAGGTTTTCAGGCCTGGGGCAGAGGGGGAACCAGCAGGGAATGCTGGCAGGGAGCTGTGCCGGAATGGGCAGCAGAATCAGAGCCGTTCAAGCAAGCAACAGAACTGGACTCAACATTTGACCAATGTGTCCCTTTAGTCAAACAATATTATAAGTTATTATACTAGAAGAACAATAAAAAAACATTGTTATACGTTTTCAATGTCCTGTGGCTTCTGTAAAATCTGGAATGTGACTTGAGGTCTGAGTTTACTGTTTAGAGATAGTTTCCCCTTACGATTAAGAATTGCCATACAGTTTCATTATGTTCTGTGTATGTGCACTTTACATACAGTGGGCTGATGAAATAGTCTTTTAAGAAGAACATCATTTCATCTAAAAGGCTAACTCTGAGTCAACAAACTCTGCGAACACTGATGGTGAATTACATTAGGTGATTATTTTAAACCTTTAAATGATTTATCAGTAAAAATTGCCAAACATTATCTGGTTCTCAAATATGAGGATTTACTGCTTTTTCATTTTATATCATTATAAATTGAATATTTGGGGGTTTCGGACTGTTGGTTGGATAAAATCAGCAATTAGAATACATCATTTGGGTTTTGATATCTTGTGATGGAAATTTGTCATAAACTCTGACATTTTTAGACTAAATAAATCATTTATTGATTAATTGATGATAACAGTCAGTTGCAGCCCTTCTGCCTCCTCCCACCTCCTATATTATGACATCTGACAAGCTATCTATCCAGATGGAGTGACAGCATTCTTGGCATAGCTTTGAAATACAGCACCTACTGTAGTAGTACTCTGCCTGCAGAAACAAACACAAAGTCCTGTTTGATTGTGTTCCAAGGGGGAAGGTCATGTAATCCAAATGTTGCTATAATAGGTGACAAAGACAAATTTGTTTAGGCTGCCTGTGGGAATGGTCCTTCGAAACCACAAACTGCGTTGCTCTCAGAGCCAAGTGAACAGTAAGTCCATTGTGCTGTTGCAGGGTTTTCACTTTTTAAAGACCTAATTCAGCTAATAATCAGGCCTGAGCTAACAAGCTGCATGAAACAAATACAGAGCAGAGGACAGACACTGGACTCACTCATCTGATTCTATACATATATTGTATTCATCTTAAAGCAAGATGAAACATAGAGGATTGTGTCAATAGTTTTCAACCTTATCTGTGTACTTTATAGTACACAGATATTTATACTGTATAGTTTGACATGCTGGGTACACATTACACATTCAGGTGTTTTTTGTCTGTAATGCAATTAAAAAAGGTCAAATCTGGAAAATGCTTGGCAAGATAGACAAGCTGACATAATAATGCATGCATGTCATCTTGAAGGCACATTGCTTTCATACTAGCTCAACCCTACAGCTAGTGATGCAGTCACAGGATGAGCAGTAGCTCAGACTGCAGTTTTTTTTACTAACCACTTCACTTTTCAAACCTTCACGGTTTCATCTGGTAAAGAAAATGATTGAACCTGAAAGTGAGAATGAAAAGTAAGGATCGCAGTCGGTCTAAGATGACTAATTTACAAAGAACTTCTTAATGTACTCAACACCACACACTGAGCCACTGAACAAGAGAAATGGACTTGGAGTGAAACAAATAATAGTTAGGCAATATATTGCATTCATTATAACATAAGTAATAAAATACCGAATAACTAACGAAACTGGAGCACCACAGAGAGAGTGGCAGTTTGAAGCATGTGTGCACATGTGGCATGACAATAAACCAGCTGCGGCCCAAAAAGCAATCTGGCATGGTTTACCCAGCGTGCATTCTGTCTCTTGGACAGCCCCTAGGCCTCTGTCCCTCTCTCTCATACACACACATACACTTACACAGGTCTTTTGAAGTTAATGATTTCCTCTGGTGGAGTAGACTTCCTTGAAGAACTGGACAAACAGCTAACTAACACACAAACTCTCAAACATGGATATGCACACTTATATAGATGTGCGCACACACATACATGTGCCAGTCTGGACAGTTAAAGTTGTAATGAGAGTTAATGACTTTGAATCTTCAGATATACTGTGTGAAACCAAGAATGTTCTCTCAAAGGTTTGTACTTAAGGTTTGGTTTTCAAAAATACATTTTGTATTTTGCGGTCTGTAATGTTTTAATTCTGGTTAACTCAAGGCCAGTGGCATGCTACACTGAAAGCACTTCTCCAAAAGAGTCAGGTGGTTTCTAAGGGCCGGGCTAAAAAAGAACTTGTTTGTACGATGGGTTGTCCAACCTCGTTGGAAATCAAGTGTTTAGCTGTTCCAAACTGTCACACTAGAAGGCGTGGTGAAAAGCCAGCCATCATAGAGAAGAGGGGGACGTGATATTGTTTAAATATGGGGATAACCGTGTACATTTTCAGGCAGTCTCTCCTGGGAAACATTCACAGTGTTGCACTCGGTTGATCACATGAAAAATGACAGAAGTAGTGTAAAGAATAAAAAAGGCTAGAGAGAGAAATTCAAACTCTGCTTACTTTCTCACCTTTGCACAACTAACCGATCACCATGTGAAGTGGGTGTGAATGTCGGACTGTTGGTTTCAGAAAGTTACAGAAATTGTCTGACACAGCCGCTCCCCCCCAATTCCAATGTCGGAAAGGTGGGGGGGAGGGGGTTTCTAAAGCTGTTCTACTATCCGACAAGCAGTTCTTATGAAGCATACAGGCAGATTAAGTTTTGAGGTAAAATGATGGAGGAACCTCTAGACTTATCGTGGTTGTAGGTGCCAGTAATCAAGCAGCCATCACTTCTAAACCCACACGATAACACTGTACGGTATATAAAGAATTTCACTTTTGTGCAGCTTTTGCCAACAGATATGTCCAAGGAGATCTTGTAGAACCTGCTTCATGTTGAAATATACACTCAGTTGTCAGTTTATTATAGGTGTTTCTAATATTTTGTACATCCGATTTATTACCAATCAGGGAAGATTAAATATTAGAAACAAAGTATAATCAGTATCAGTATAATGCAATACAATTCAAAAGCATTGAAACTACAGCCTCCCAAAAAGTTGAATTAACACCTCTCTAAATATTTTCAATACAAACTGAACATTAGAACATTCTTGTAGGGAAGATTTATTCTCAATGCTGTTGGATTAGACTGCCTTTGTTTTAGCTGGGTGGAACTGGTAACTCAGCGTAGACATCAAATTGCCATTAAAACATACAGTAGTTTATGTAATCTAGAAGTTTAAAATCTACCACCTCTCAGTAACATTTAGCCCAGTTTTGAAGGACACGTAGTCATCTCAGCTGTAAATGACCAAAACCAAGCTGCTCCAACACTACACAATTTTGAGAAAAAAGGGGGAAAGCAAAATCCACATTGCTTCTGGAGTGATGGCGGCATTACTAAAGAGTGCAACACATAACTTATCCTTTGGATTGAGTGAGGCAGAGCAGGTTTTCTCATAAAATTCTGACCCTTGGTTTTCAAAATTAATTATTTTATGCAGAGTTTAGTTAAGCATTCATGCTTTGGATTTTGTCAGGTAGTTTTAGGAGGTATTGTTATTGAAGTAATCATCTAGGTAGCCTATGGCAACATATAATGAGAGAATATTAAGAGATAAAGTTGAAGGATTTCAGAAGACTGACCCATAATTATTTTAGAACTAGTCAGCACTTAATATTCTCTATGGGAAGCATTGAGCATTTTGACAAAATTGATAAAATGTTTTAGAATATTAGTAGTATTTTGTAGTAGTATTTAGAATATTAGTAGTATTTTGTAGTATTAGTAGTATTTCTAATAGTTTCACCTCAATGTTAATAGGTCAACATTGAGGTGAAACATTGAATATTGTTGTCTGTGGTCAAAAACATTGGAATAGTCATCAGCTGTAAGTACACATGGGTGGAACTTGTGAAAAAACAGACTGAAGTTAGGTCACTGCTATTATCAGACCTCAGAGTTCTACCTGACATGACCTCTGACTCAGCCAAACACACACTAAGTGTGTGTGTGTGTGTGTGTGTGTGTCTGTGCAGTGGAGTTATGTACAGAGTGACTCATGTAGTGTCTTTTACTAATAACAGAGCTGCTGCAGTAATCATATATTCCACTGACTAGAACAGCTATTTAGCCCTTTGCTGACCTCCTGTCTTTCAAAAGTAAGTGCATATGGGATTGAGGGAAGTTGGTCCTTGGTGGGTCGGTTGCTGTTATTTTCAGCACTGGTCCTGGGCAGCTGTTACTGTTGAAATTACCGTAGTCTCTTCCATGGAAGGCTTTTGCTTTGAAAAGCAGTTACAGGAAATTTGGAGTTTGCATTAACTACAAATTTACATCACGCAATCTCGGCTCTGCTCTCACTCGTGCTCATTCTCATTCTTCAGTATTGCTCACTGCTTATGATGCTTGTTAATAGCATTATCAATGATTTTTTTGGCACAGCAGATCGACTCAGATCTAAAGCAGGCTGCCTGAAGTTTAGATAACCAGGAAAAACCCTGATCATCTTGTCTGATCATTTTTTCACATCAGCCCTGCACATTCTCTTCTTCTTGTAAACCCACAGTTTCCTCATTCCCATTGCCCAGTACTGATTTAGGAACTTTTTTTGACGTGATAAGATTGTCACAGTGATTGTCTCTCTCTCTGTGTCCTCCTCTCCACCTCTGGTGGTGTCTGCACATGCAGATGGTTCAGGTGAAAGAGATTTATAAGAGGATTACCTACTAGGCCTTTTGCCTGTAAGACCAAAGCCATGGCAGATAGGGAAAGAAAGACATACAGAATCCTTATATAACAAAATACTTAAATGGATGAAGTACCTTGTCCAACCAGTGTCATTATTGTGTGTGTGTGTGTGTGTGTGTGTGTAAATTATACATTTTCAAGATTTAAGGCTTATTTAATGCCAAGATAGCAAATGGTTGTTTGTACTCTTTGAGGGTGGAAAGTTACCATAGCACCAGTAATTTTCTCCTTGAGTTATGAGTTATGCTTGTGAGTTTAACGCTAAACTACGCAGTACACACTACAATGTATTCTACCTGCTATGTGTTCTTGCATGTGTGAGATTGGCCAGTGCAGTTTGATGATGTCATGCTGAAGCAGAGCCTTGACCAACATTTGTGTCTGGGTACCCCATTAAGTTTTTACTTTGTTTTTTTGCTGTGGTTCTCTGAAGCAACACCTTTGCTACACCAACACAGAGGTCTGATGGAAATGAATGAGGAACCATGTGTTTTTTCCCTCAGTTCGTGTGTGTCTTAAAGGGTTGTAAATACTAAGCAGTAGAGGTGTGTGAAACTCTTGAGCTGATCATCAAACAGGTGAATGTGGTGCTCTCTATGGAAAAAAAGTACAGTTACAAATGTGACTGAAGTGGTGGTAATGAAGAGCATACAGACAAAGCAAACAGAAGACCTGAGTAATAGTGAGGCCAAAAATACAGAGAGCTACATAGATGTAGTGAAGAGGCATCACTCAGAAACTTCACTTACTTTTGTGCCCACTACGGCGTTTATCAGAGTGTGATATGAGTTCATATGAATGTTTTGTAAGACAGCGGGTATTAAATAATTTAATAATGCAGGCATTTCGAGTGAACCTGCCTTGAATCAACTGAATCCCAAGATAGAAACAGGTGAAGAACCTTAATCGAAGATAGTAACAAAAGAATAGGTTCTGGCCAAAATTTACTGTAGGACTATACAACGAGAATCCGAATTATTTCCATGAGCTCATATCACCACTGTGCCGAAGTAGCCTGTGAGGCCTCTGTGAGGCTACTAGCATGGCTGTAGACTCTTTTGACATTTTGGAACTCATTCTTAGTTGTAACCTCAGTCTTGGTTTGAGCCTCGCGTAACGTTATCAACAGGTTGTGATCACTGATTAAACCATCAGTTCAGCATCTGCTCTGTGTGTCTCTTTACCTGCCCATTCAGCAGCTTAATCTTCCATCAAGGGTTAACCTAATGACACAGTTACCCTGCGTGCACATCCTGCTCACTGGACCAACAGTGTAGAGTCACAGACCCAGGTACAGTCAGTACTTTCCAATAGCAGGGATTCTTTTATGCTATTCAACAGCCTTGTGTCATTTGAGAAATCCATCCATCCATCCATTATCTATGCCACTTGACTGGGGTGCTTGGGGGTGGAGCCGATCCCAGCTGACATTGGGTGAGAGGTGGGGTACACCCTGGTTAGATCCATTTGAGAAACTGAAGTACAAATTCTGAAATTCTGATTAGGTGATGTTTACATGACTAATGTAAATTGCACAAACATAAAATTTCTGCTTCCACAGTTAACTGTAGGCATGTAAAACAACATTGAATACAGTCTAGAAACTTGCACTATTTGAAACATTCAAGTCTATAGCACATGTTTAATATTAGATAGGAACTGAAACTGTCACATTTCATACATTGCCAGCCTAACTGGAAGACACAACTGGAATCCTCCAGTCTATTTTAACATGAGTTTTAGTTTTAATTTTCAGTATGGTTATGTGTGGATCTGAACCATTTTACAAACTAGTAATTAGCCTGCTGCACTCCAGTGACAGTTAAGCTGCTTATTGGCCAGCTGGAGATTAACCAGAAAGTCCCCACTTCACAGGGGTCCACACACACTCACAGAACCAGTCATGTGGTGCTTAGTAAAGTAGGAACAGTCTGTCAGTGCATTACCAAGCTCATTCTACATCACCAGAATTAAACATTATTAAAATGATTTGTTTCATCAACTAGTACTCCACAGTACAGTTCAGGGTTTGTCTCTGGTTCTCCAAATCTAAGGTGGGCCATTCTGACTGTCCATAAAGTACGGCTTTATAAATAAGATGGGAACAAAGTGTTACTGGAGAACATGGAGAACAAAATTTCCCAATTTTAGTATGTTTGTTTAAGCAAAAGCAACACTCCCTTCTGCTGCTACACAATAAAAGCTTTATAGCAAAGAAAATACTAATACAGTTACTTGAAGTAGTCAGAAATTGGTTATTGCACAGAGGCCAGGTGTCTTTCTAGAATTTTTGTAAAATATAAAATCATTTCACTAAGTCCCCACCTCTTAGTAACTCTTGCTACTGCTGTAGAAAAGGTTTCAGTCGTAGTCATCTGGACACTGTTTTCAGAATCAAGATGTTTCGGCTCCCATCTGGAAGTCATTCTCAATTACCAAAAACCTTTTCTATGATAGAACACTCCTGGACGAATGAGGGACTACACCGTCTTATCTTGCTACTGTTGTAGCATCAGGTAGGTTGAAAGGGGCGCATTAAATCTTGGTGGTCCGGCTGTGATGTCATCACTTATATAAAAGCAGAGCACACAGGTCGCTCGCTGTCTTTCCATTGTAACTTTGGTTGCTTCAGGGGACACATCACGTGAACTCCCTAGGTGAAGTCTTAACTTCCCGGACGAGCAACAGACTGTTTTATGTTTGCTGAACACACTTTTGAATCCTGATTGTTATCTTCCATATAACAATCCCGTACCTGCAGAAGGAAGATTCAGGTTTTGCCAATTTTTTTTACAGAGAGAAGGATAACCACTGAGCCCCGCTCTCTCCCCACTAAAATTCAACTGCTGCTTCCCTCGCTGCCGCCTGAAGGAACAGTTTTGCCGTGGAAACCGCTAACGAACGGTACCCGGCCACGTCAGTATCTGAGCCTGAGAGGACTCCGCCAGAAAATCCAAACGGACTGACGCATTAAATCGCTATCAAGAGCGATCCCAATCAAGAGGCTTGTGTCTGGACAAAGATACATTTTATAACTGTGTGTTATTTCATCTAAGCTTCATTCTCTTTGAATTGTGCTGTGCATTATTGGGAAAGTAACGGACCGCCGGGTCCTGTTTCTGCTGTGTGTTTCGTGCTTAGTACGTTCCATTGTGTATCAGTACCACACCACTGGACCGTTTAACTGTGTTAGTTTTGTAGCCACTGTGGAAGCTAATAACTGTGCTTTATCAAACCAAAGTCCAGTAACACTGCTGTTGAATGACAGTTTGCTGCTGGGTTCCTGTGTGATAAAGGGACAGCTATTGCTCAGTGTATTGGGTCCCTTTCTTCAGATGTACAGTACAATTTCAGAAATATCAGTGTTGTATTTGATCAGGCTTAGTACAAACACATCAAATCATTGACCTGTACATGTTTTTTCCATTTAAGAAACATTGCAAAACTCAGGGCTGTTGTATTACAACCTGAGCTAGAGATGATCATTCATGCTTTTATATCATCCCAGCTAGACTACTGCAATTCCCTTTTCACCTGCCTCAGCAAGTGTTCTGGACCATCTAAAAATGGTCCAGAACACTGCTGCAAGGCTGTTGACCAGGTCCAGCAGGTCGACTCAAATCACACCCATCTTATCTTCTTTACATTGGCTTCCCATCAAGTTCAGGATTAATTTTAAGATTCTTGTTTTTACATATATAGCCCTGCATGGTCAGGCACCTGAGTACATCACTGACCCTTATATCACCAGTAGGTCATTTAGGTCTTCTGACAAGGGTTTACTGATTGTCCCTCGTGCTCGACTGAAAAGAAAAGGTGATCGTGGCTTTAAAGTTGTGGCTCCGACACTATGGAACGCTCTTCCTATCTTCCATTCTGCGGTCTTTGACGCCTTTAAAAAGCAGCTGTAGACACTTCTTTCCAAACAGGCCTTTGTCTCGCCTTGTGCTGTCTAGTGTTTATAATCTTATGTGTTTTTAAGGTCTGTTGTTGCTTATGTTTTATTGTTTAATTTTTTTTATTTGTTTTATGGTGCTATTGCTTATGTTTTATTGTTGTTTCTTCACTGTTTTTATGGTCTTATTTTAATAATTTTACTCTTGTGAAGCACTTTGTGATCTTGCTCTGTGAAAGGTGCTATACTAAATAAACTTTACTACTTACTTACTTATTGTGTTTTACTATGGCATTTGAGATCTCCTGTGCCTTACTCTGTGTGCTTTTCTTTCTCTTCCCTCTTCACTAACCCACACACCTTTACATGTACATATACACACAGACATCTCAAACGACCCAGATAGCATGGTAGCATAACTAGCTACGCTCAACGCCATCTTGAGGACAACTACAGTGTGTCCTCCATTTTGGCTCCCCCATTGTTTGAGTTTTGCGGCCTGTCCGCCATTTTGGATCTGTGCATGACAAAGATACACGTGGTTACGTCTGCCATCTTGCCCCCCCATTGTCCCACACACGCACCCACACGTCTTTACACACACGCACACAAACACAGACCTTATATGCTTGCTGACTGTTGTATGCTTATTGTGTTTAGAATAGACGATCGTGGTTGTTGACTGAAGTTATTGATTATTGATCTGTGCTAAGGTTAAATAAACTCTATTGTACCTTTTAAAGAGCAGTATCCTGTTGTTATTTTGTGTTTGTGTTGTAATAACAGCTGGTTGTGATGGTCTGTGCTCGGATTCACCCTCCACTATTATTAATGTACGTATTTTTAAGTGGATAGCCACCTTTTGAGACTGTTTTTCACGTTTGGTTATTGGTCCCTGATCCAAGGATGGTACCCCGTAATTATTAATCCATATTAATAATTTTTATAATATTAATAATTGTATTAATATTCCTAAATATCTTTGCTATTTTGCTAATAACCAAACCTGCCTTACCTGAATCCCAACACTGGAAAGGTTCTATGAACAGCAAAATCATCAGTATTTACAGTGAGTATACAGGATTGTCATCACTGTTAGGACCCTGGCTCAAGGGAAGCAACATGAAGGAAGAAACAAAGTTGGACCAACGAATGAACATAGTGCTGTGGAGAGACTCTGCTACTGCAGAGTCTGCAGGCTGAGAGGGAGGCCCAATTCCAATCCGGACCCTACACCCTCTCCCAACCCACTCTCATTCCGTTTGCGTGTTTGCATGGAGGGTCTGCCACATTAAGTGTCATTCCAATCCAATAAGCCAAGTGGGAGTGGGTTATAAAGCCCTCCAACACCGAGTCTGCATCGATGTAGGCTTACAAACCACACTCCTCAACTGCAGTGCCTCTTTTGTGTCCGGTATGGAGGAAACGCCACATACCTCCTAATGTGAATTCCATGCAATTATTTCCAAAGGATAAGTAATAAATTGCCTCACTTCAGACATTTGATAGACTATTTTCGTGCACATATGACAGAATTATGGTATTGTATTTTCAACGAACATGCCGTTGTGTACACTGTTTAATTTGATTTATTCTTTATTTGGATCCCCATTAGCTTCCACAAAGTGGTCACTAGTCTTCCTGGGGTCCACACAGAAACAATAAGAAAGACAACAATTTAAAATCACACTGTATCAATAAGACAAGAAATGGCAATATAAGCCAAATATATATGTGTTGTTTGTTCCAAATGTTCCTGTTTCTGTCTGAGAAAGGCGAGGACGTCCCAAAGCTTTTGTATTTAAGTGTATTTCCCCTCACCCTTAATTAAGAGACCCTCCACAGCCGCGAGTGTGACTCCACACAGAGTGCACTCCGTCACGGAGTGGGAGGGTGTAGGAGCTGGATTGAAATTGGGCCAGAGAGTGAGAGAGGTGAAGGAAGAGCCTTTTGTATGTGGATCTGGTGCCACCAATTGGATAGGAGGTGTTGATTGGGAGCTTCCTGCAACAAAGAACAAAAGCCAGGTATGCAGAACACTATATTATAATAATAATAATTAATAAAACTTTATTTATAGAGCACCTATCAAAACAAAGTGCTTCACAAGAAAAATAAAATACCACAGTGAATGATGAAATATAAAGAAATAAAATACACAAAAGCAAAAAAATAGACAGCTCAGGGAAAATCAGGATATGCTTTCCGATAAAAATGTGTTTTGAGAAGAGACTTAAACAAAGACACTGACTCAGACAACCTAATTTCTTCGGGCAAGTTGTTCCAGAGCCTCGGGGCCCTGATAGCACAAACATAAGACCCCTGCCCGAAGATCTCAAACTACGTGAAGATTCATAAGGGATTACAAGGTCTAAAATATAGTCTGGAGCCAAGCCATGAAGAGCCTTAAAAGTAATCAACAAGATCTTAAAATCAATCCTAAAACAAACGTAGAGCCAATGTAAAGAGGCTAAAACTGGTATGATGTGGTCGTACTTCTTGGTCCCTTTTAATAGCCTAGCAGCTGAGTTCTGTACAGTCTGCAGTCGTGTCAAAGTTTTTTGATTAAGACAAGTGAACAGGCTGTTACAATAATCAAGGCATGAGGAGATAAAAGCATGTACAACAGTTTCTGCATCACTAAGATTTAAAATAGATCGTATTTTTGCAATGTTTCTGAGGTGATAAAAACATGATTGGACAAGCTTAGTGATATGTTGCTCAAAACATAAATTGCTATCAAACAGGACACCAAGATTTCTTGCAAAAGGCTTGATATGTTGTGACAGGTTACCAGTAGATGGCAGTATTTGTTTAGTGATGTGGTGGGGCCCAATAACAAGGATTTCAGTTTTATTTGAGTTGAGCTGAAGAAAATTTATCGACATCCAATTTTCTATGTCAGACAGGCAGTCCTGCAGAGAACTCAGCGTACAAATATCAGTGGGCTTGACAGGGAGGTACAACTGTGTGTCATCCGCATAACAATGAAAAGAAATATCATGTCTGCGGATAACATGACCCAAGGGAAGCATGTATAAGGAGAACAGTATTGGTCCCAGAATTGAACCTTGAGGCACACCATACTTGATATGGGAAAAGGATTACATTAATTTATTAATGCTGACACAGAATTTCCTATTGGACTGATAAGATGAGAACCAGTCTAGTGCAGTGCCAGATATGCTCACCCACTGCCTCAGTCCATCTAAAAGAATGCCATGATCAATTGTGTCAAAGGCAGCACTTAAGTCCAGCAGCACAATAATTGAACACATGCCTGCGTTTGCATTCATTAAAAGGTCATTAATGACTTAGAGAAGGGCTGTCTCACTGCTGTGGTGTTGACGAAAGCCAGATTGGAACTTTTCAAAGGTATTATTGTTTTCCACAGCAGCAAGAAGATGCTTAGATACAGTTTTTCAAGAATCTTCTAAATAAAAGCCAGTTTGGAGATTGGGCGATAGTTATCCAGGAGGGTGGGATCAAGCCCAGGTTTTGTTAGGACTGTCTGGACACAAGGAGTGTTAAAGTAATCTGGGATGCAGCCAGTAGACAGCGAGCTGTTAAAAATAATTAGCAAAAGGGGTGCAATACAATCCATAACTTCCAATAAAAACCTAGTTGGGATTTTGTCCAGAGGGCTGTAGGATATTCTCATAAGAGACATGATGTCTGCAAGTTCAGGCAGAGTAACAGCAGAAATATTGCTCAAAGAATCCCTGAGCGGGTGATCCACATCTAAAAAGGCAGGATTGGGAGTAATACCAGATCTTATTAACTCCACCTTTCCAGCAAAGTGCAAAAAAAACTTTTCACAATCAGCAGGGCCACAAGGGGAGGCAGGGTTAACTAAGGGATCCACAGTCTTAAATAGGAATCTGGGGTTTTGCTGATGGGCAGAAATAAGTGCAGAGAAATGACATGTTCTTGCATCCTTCACCATCCTATTATAAAGGAGTAATAACTCTTTCATGGCCACAAAGTGGACCTGGAGACCTGATTTCTTCCATCTGCGTTCTGCTCTTCTGCATTTCCTTTTACAGCTTTGAATACTGTTATTTAACCATGGCTGTTATCTAGTCTTTGGGTTTGGTCTATTTTTCAGAGGAGCTATGAGATCTAAGGTTGTAGAACAAAGGTAGTTAAAATAATCAACCAACTCGTTGGTGTTGGAGGAATCGGGAAACACTGCCAGAAGAATTTAACAGTGTACAGAATTTTGAAGCACTATGCTCATTAAGGACGCATGTGTACTTAGAGCGGGATAAGACAGTACTAGCAGCTTGTAATTCACAGTTAAAAACAATGCATAGGTGATCGGATACAAACAGGAGTTAGAGATGTTTAAAAAATCAGCAGCAAAGGCATTAGAGGAGTCATCAACATGAATATTAAAATCACCACAAAGAACAATTCTATCATAATAAGCAGTCATAATCTGGAGGACACAATTCAGCCAGCTGACTGTGATCACCAGGACGTAACCAGGATTCTGTTAAGAACATAAAATCTAAATCAGTAGAAGAGATAAAATAATTTAAAATAAACGTTTTGTTACAGAGGGATCTTACATTGAGAAGAGCCATCTTAAAAAGTCTGTGCTGGTTCAGTTATGAGATTGAGACTGGAGGTAGGGTTCTGGCCCGGATCTTTATTAAGTTATTATTATTGCTGTGTTGGCTGTGTCTGTTTCGTATTTAGGACCTATGCAAAATTACCACAGGAATTTTAAAAGTGGCACTAGAGGGATCAGGGCTCCAAATAGCAGCACTATGATCAGTCCAGAAGGGGGAGTTAGTGACAGCAGAGGGTGCGTGACTGTTTTTCAAGGGGAAGAGAAGAGAAAGAAGAAGAACGAGGGGAAACAGGTGATGTAAATAGTCAACTACGTGAGGAGGACAGCACAGCGTGCTGCAGGTTAGCCGCCAGCATGCGACTACCTGACTTGTTTGGGTGAAGACCGTCTCGTGCAAACAAGGAAGAACAATCCCAGAATAAGTTAAAATTGTGAATAAAACCAACGTCATGGGTGCTGCAGACAGACTGGAGCCAGGTATGAAGGCTGAGGATCCTGCTAAAATGGTCAATTCCACGACCCAGTGTATGCTTTCCGGTGCTGTTGAGCAGGTCAAAGAGGCGGATGAAGTCTGCTTTCGTCAGCTTCGATTGCTGACGGGTGGTGTCATTGGTGCTGACATGGACTATGATTTTCATGATAGTCGTTGGGAGTGCAGCCAGAAGTCCGGGGAGCTTTTCGAGGATGTCGGGGGTCATAGCTCCGGTAAAGCAGTGTGTGACCGCATTAACGAAGCGGATATTCCTTACTATGGAATCTCCAACTATCAGCATAGTTAAGGGGGATGTGAGGAGGCAGAGTCGGTGATCGTGGAGACCGCCAAGTTCTATCAGCTGTCCCTGGGATAGTTGTGGCCGGGTACTGCTGCAGCGAGGGGGCGGCGTCCTTCTTAGCAGAAGGGTTCTCTGCTGTTTCAGGACGAATGAGACCTCCAGAGCTTCTCCTGATCACGGTCTCTTTCAGTAATTTGCGGCAAGAGGAGGAAGACTTGGACCGCTGGAAAAAGGGAGCGTCCCTCCCGTGGAGGAAAGTCCTGCGTATCCAGGATGTCAAACCTGTTGGCCAGCGGGAGGTCCCGATGTGAAGGTGGCGGAGGCAGGCGCTTTGCACCATGTCTGTCCTTACAGGCTACAGTCCAGTGCTCCGGTTTACGTGGAGTTGAACTCACCGGAGCCTTCTCACCACCCCCGCCGACGAGTGACCGTGAATCCACTGGGGCTTGGCAAGGAGTAGAAATGGCCATTGCTTTGGGCTTTGCACCCATGAGGAGCCATGGATCTTCAAGCTTAGCTGAAACGGCTTCATGCGTTTAGTTGGAGAGGGAAAAGAGGAGAGAGGTGCATTATGGGAAGTCTTCTGGCAGTCTAGGCCTATAGCAGCATAGCTAAGGGATGGTCCAGGACTCACCCAAGCCAGCCCTAACTATAAGCTTTATCAAAGATGAAAGTCTTAAGCCTACTCTTAAATGTGGAGATGGTGTCTGCCTCCCGAACCCAAACTGGGACCTGATTCCACAGGATAGGAGCTTGATAACTGAAGGCTCTGGCTCCCATTCTACTTTTGGAGATTCTAAGAACCACAAGTAACCCTGCATTCTGGGAGGGCAGTGTTCTAATGGGGAAATTCGGTATTATGAGCTCTTTAAGATATGATGGTGCCTGTCCATTAAGAGCTTTGTAGGTGAGGAGGATTTTAAATTCTATTCTGGATTTTACAGGGAGCCAGTGCAGAGAAGCTAATATTGGAGAAATATGATCTCTTTTCCTAGTTCTTGTCAATACATGTGCCACAGATGCGAAGTGCGCATGCGCCAACGTGCATGCTGCCTGTTGCCGTAGCTCTGTCTCGTCATCTTACTTTTTCCAACTTTTAGCTTTCCTTTTTCTTCCAAACTTGAATAACTTGTGTGTAAGTATAATTTAAACTACGCTCTTTACGAAAATAAGAGTAGAAAGTGTTTTAGTACTTTTTTTAGCCGTGGAACTTCTTCTCCTGCTACTCGGTCAGGGCACCGCTGCAGATCAGCTGTTTGGCCGCATTGTTTACCCCCGGGAACGTGAGATCACTGGCGAATAAGATGGACGAGCTTGCGGCGTTAGCCCGGAGTCAGATGGAGTTCCGTGAGTGTAGTTTGATGTGGATCATAACGTTTCCATCGACGGCTTTCAGACTGTTCGGGCCGACAGGGATCGCACCGGGAGCGGTAAGCGGAAAGGCGGCAGGCTTACTGTTCTGGTCAACAACAGATGGTGTAACCCTGGTCACGTTACTATCAAGCAGAGTATCTGTAGCCCAGACATTGAACTGTTAGGTGTGGGACTCCGGCCATATTATCTGCCACTTGAATTCTCACATGCCATTGTTGTGGCTGTTTACATCCCCCCCTCTGCTAACCCGGCATCGGCGTGCAACGCCATTCACACCACCATAGCACAACTCCAGACTCAACACCGAGTGCACTCATATTAATCTCAGGTGACTTCAACCATGTCAGTGTTTCAACAACACTGACTAATTTCACCCAGTATGTGAGTTGTCCTACTAGAGAGGAGAGGACACTGGACCTGCTGTATGCTAACGTTAAGGACGCATACAGCTCTTCCCCCCTCTACCCCCTGGGTAGGTCAAACCACAACCTGGTTCACCTCATACCCTGCTATGTGCCTCTGGATAAAAGGCAGCCTGCGACCACAAGGACACTGAGGAGATGGTCAGAGGACGCTGGACAGTGCAGGAATGTTTTGAGGTGACAAATTGGGATGTACTATGTGAGCCTCATGGAGAGGACATTGATGGGCTCACTGAGTGCGTCACTGGCTACATTAACTTCTGTGTGGACTGCAATGTCCCAACTAAGATGGTCCATTGTTATCCTAATAACAAACCGTGGGTAAGAAAGGACATCAAAGACATCCTGTATGCCAAGAGGAGGGCCTTTACTGATGGTAATAGGGAGGAGGTGAGGGCAATCCAGGTTGACCTGAAGGTGAAGATCAGGGAGGCCAAGGAGAAGTACAGGAGGAAGTTGGAGTGGAAACTCAAGCAGAACAACATGAGAGAGGTCTGGAGAGGCATGAAGAGCATCACTGGCTTCAGACCGACTGGCAGCAGAAGACCCTGGAGACTGGTGCTGGAACAGCTGCGGTCCATGGTCAGACCCCTCCTAGACCCCCTTCAGTTCGCCTACCAGCCCCGACTGGGAGTTGAGGATGCCATCATCTTCCTGCTGAACTGCATTCACACCCACCTGGACAAGCCGGCAAGCACGGTGAGGATCATGTTTTTTGACTTCTCCAGTGCTTTCAACACCATCCGGCAAGCCCTGCTGGGTGAGAAGCTGGCAGCGATGCAGGTGGATGCCCCCCCTGTGTCCTGGATTCTTTACTACCTGACTGGCAGACCACAGCACGTGTGTCTGCAGCACTGTGTGTCGGACAGCGTGGTCAGCAACACTGGGGCCCCTCAGGGGACTGTCCTCTCTCCCTTCCTCTTCACCATCTACACCACGGACTTCAGCCACCACACAGAGTCCTGCCACCTTCAGAAGTTTTCTGCTGTGATGGGATGTATCAGCAGTGGTGATGAGACTGAGTACAGGGCTGTGGTGGGGAACTTTGTCTCATGGCGCGAGCAGAACCATCTGCAGCTCAATGCGACAAAGTCTAAGGAGCTGGTTGTAGACCTACGAAGGGCCAAGGCACCAGTGACCCCGGTTTCCATCCAGGGGGTCAGTGTGGACATTGTGCAGGATTACAAGTACCTGGGAGTACACATGGACAAAATACTGGACTGGGCTAAGAACACTCAAGCTCTTTACAGGAAGGGCCAGAGCTGCCTCTATTTACTGAGGAGGCTGAGGTCCTTCAACATCTGCCGGACAATGCTGAAGATATTTTATGAGTCTGTGGTGGCCAGTGCTATCCTATGTGCTGTTGCATGCTGGGGCAGCAGGTTGAGGGTAGCGGACGCTAACAGACTCAACAAACTGATCCGTAAGGCCAATGACATTGTGGGGGTGGAGCTGGACTCTCTGTCGGTGGTGTCAGAGAGGAGGATGCTGGCCAAACTACATGCCATCTTGGACAGTGTCTCCCACCCACTCCATGACGTGCTGCTCAAACAAAGGAGTACCTTCAGCGAAAGACTCATCCCCCCAAAAAGCACCACAGAGCGCCACAGGAAGTCATTCCTGCCTGTGGCCATCAAACTCTTTAACTCCTCCCTCTAAGTGTTAGTCTATCAGAATCAGAAATACTTTATTGATCCCCGTAGGGAAACTCTTTGTTACAGTAATGTATATATGACCCTAAGTCATTAAACTGGACATTGATCATTAACATCTCTGCAATACTTGACATAATTGTGCAATATTCTGTGTTAATACTGCTGTGCAATATACTCTTTTCAGTTTAATTTATTGATATTTATTCATACTCTGTTACTGCTGTGCAATATCCACCGTCTCATTATAATCTTAATAAGCTACACTTAACTTGACAGTTCATGCACTATTACTTTATACCGTATTATTATCATCAACCGGTAAACCCACTTTGTACTTCACACTTATTTTAATTTTATACTTATACCCACTTGGTACTTAATTTATCTGACCTGTATTATAGTGTATTATATTTTTTGCTTAGTACTTCTATTCCTAGGTGCACTGACGTGATAGTGAGCTGCTGTAAAGAAAGAGTTTCCCCTCAGAGATCAATAAAGTATTTCTGATTCTGATTCTGGATCAACTGGAGAGTCTTAAGGGACTTATTCGCTCAGCCTGATAATAAGGAATTGCAATAGTCCAGCCTAGAAGTAACAATTGCATGGAATACTTTTTCGGCATCATTTTGAGACAGGATGTGCATGATTTTTGCAATGTTACGTAAGTGAAAGAAGGCAGTCCTTGAAGTTTGTTTCATATGGGAGTTAAAGATAACTACGAGGTTCCTTACTGTGGTGCTGGAGGCCAGGGCAATGCCATCTACAGCAACTATATCTTTAGATAAGGAGGTGTTTGGGGCCATGTACAATAACTTCAGTTTTGTCAGAGTTTAACATCAGAAAATGGCAGGTCATCCAGTTTTCTGTGTCCTTTAGGCATTCTTGAAGTTTAGCTAACTGATTAGTTTCATCTGGCTTGATCGATAGATATAATTGTTAACACATAACAATGAAAGTTTATGGAGTGTTTCCTAATAATATTGCATAAATGAAGCATATATAAGGTGAATAGAATCGGTCCAAGCACAGAACCTTGTGGAAGTCCGTGACTAACTTTGGCATGCACAGAGGACTCACCGTTAACATGTACAAACTGAGATCGATCTGATAGATAGAAGGATTTAAACCCACTTAGTGCAGTTCCTTTAATGCCAATTGAATGTTCCAGTTTGTAATAGGATGTGATGGTCAATGGTGTCGAATGCAGCACTAAGATCCAACATGACAAATACAGAGACAAGCCCATTGTCTGATGCAATTAGAAGGTCATTTGTAATTTTCACCAGTGCTGTCTCTGTGCTATGATGCACTCTAAATCCTGACTGAAAATCCTCAAATAAACCATTATTTAGAAAGTCACATAACTAATTGGCGACTGCTTTCTCAAGGATCTTAGAAAGAAAGGGAAGGTTAGATATAGGTCTATAGCTGGCTGAAACCCCTGGATCATGAGTGGGCTTTTTAAGAAGAGGTTTAATTACAGCTACTTTAAAGTAGCTGTAATTAAAAGTCCAAAGGTTGATGGTTTAGATGAATTAATTGTTGAAGTTAGTTGAAGAAGGTCAATAGGAGCAAAGCAGTCTAAAAAATATATATCAGATTTTACAGCTGTTTCTAAGGTTCTTGTGTTTGAAGATAAATCGGTACCAGTTGAGGGCAGGACGTGATGAATTTTTTCTCTAATAGTTAAAATTTTATCATTAAAGAAGTTCATCAAGTCGTTACTACTGAGGGCTATAGGAGTACATGGCTCAATAGAGCTGTGATTCTCTGTCAGCCTGGTGACAGTGCTGAAATTGTTGGCGAGTGTAAATGATGTGTGGTTAATAGATGCATTAATGATGATAAACCTTCCGCCTGGATTAGTAATAGATGTGTTGTGGACAAACGGAATGTTTTTATTTACAATTAAAATTTAAACACCTCTGTGTTTACTGTTGTATGTTGATGAAAATATTTGATCATATTGTTTGAATTTGACATATTGTAGTTCTGTCATTCCGTGTCAAATCAGATAGAGGTATTTGTTTAGATTTTGTTCAACCTTTATATCTCAATATCTTCAGACATGAGAGAGAGAGAGAGAGAGAGAGAGAGAGAGAGAGAGAGAGAGAGAGAATTATGGGATAAGAATTCATACAGATGGAGGAGAGAGGAGCTCAGTGGAGTTAGGGCTCACCTGAGTCAGCCCTAACTATAAGCTTTATCAAAGAGGAGTCTTCAGCCTACTCTTAAATATGGAGATGGTGTATGCTTCCCGAACCCAAAGTGGGACCTGATTCCACAGGAGAGGAGCTTGATAACTGATGGCTCTGGCTCCCATTCTACTTTTGGAGACTCTAGGATCCACAAGTAACCCTGCATTCTGAGAGCACAGTGTTCTAGTGGGGTAATAGGGTACTATGAGCTCCTTAAGATATGATGGTGCCTGACCATTAGGGCTTTTGTAGGTGAGGAGAAGGATTTTAAATTCTGTTCTAGATTTTACAGGGAGCCAGTGCAGAGAAGCTAATATGGGATAAATATGATCTCTTTTCCTAGTCTTACTTAAATCTTAAGTACATAAGTATTCCCACCATATGTACTTTAAGTATCATCAGTAAATATACTGGTTGTGCAATAAAATGTCCCTGTGACTGATATATTAATACTTACGACATTATTAGATTATTAATAATATAATAAGAGTCTAATAACTTAGTGGTTATAAATTCCTTAGCATGCTAATCACAATAACACACTATGTATTCTGTACAAATGTATTTATGTTGTCTGTTATATGTAAATGTATCTATGTTCTGGAGGCACACATAATGCACACTCTGTGGAAACAAATTTCCCCTTTGGGGACAATAAAATCTATCTATCTAATACTGATGCATCAATGCGTAAACAACATTTTACTGTTGAAGCTGCATGGCATGGAGCTAGTTTAAACTACTTTATTTACTGTTAGCTAGTTTGGTCCAGTGGTATCCAACCTAGGTGTCGGGCTCCCTCTAAAGGGTCACAAAATTCATCTTAGGGGTGGTGAGATGATTAATGGTAGAGGAAAGAAGAAAACACTAAGTTCTGATACACAAATCTGCTTTCATTTTTTGGACTTTTATCTAATATTTGCTTTTTGTGAAATATTTTATAATTGTACCTCTATTGTTCTTCAAACAGTTATTTAAATGAAACCATGTGAGATGTTTAGAGGGGAAATGTCTCTTTGGTGGTCACCCAGTATCATCTCATTAGCAGTGCCCAAATTTAGCTCCATAAAATCAGTCCCAAAGCGGACTGGAGAGTAGTGGAAGCTAAAGTAGAACCCCTGACTATGACTTGATGCCATGTTACAAAATGTCCAGCAGTGGAAAAGGGCTAAAAGTAATCTACCAGAAATGTGTGTTTGCACAAATTTCATTGGCCAACACAGTGGTTTGCTGGATGACGTTGCATTGTGCTGCAGCAAAAGTTGAGCCAGGTTCAACTGACTTTTTTTACCCTTGAGTCCTCCGCTACCACCTGATTGGGTTCACTTGCATCCAGTAGAATCCCCACTTCCCCACCAGTTGTCACTGTGCTTTATCTGCGCCAACACAAAATTAGGTCCCAAGGTTCTTTCTCATATATAATGTCATTAATTCCTCAAAACAATTTAGAGATGTGTGTGTACACATTTACATGCTGTATGTGTGAATTATACCAATATTTTACCATCTTTTGGCACTCAAATTATGCAAAATAAAACATGCAGTGATACCTTACAATGAGATATGTTTGGAAAAATGGATATTGATACTGTGGTGGAAGGATGTTGGGTAAAGAATTATGTGGCGTGTGGTCAGAAACAATATTCAACAGGGAAAAGGAGGGGCAGGAAAAACCGGTGATGTCAGCAGGCAAGAAGAGGAGGGAGGACCGCCTTGCCTTTTCCTTTTTCCTCCTCCTCCCTCTTCCCCCTCCTCTTATCAGTGTGGTAGAGAAAGAGAGAAGGGGGATCAGTAGGCGAGTGGACAAAGGATTAACAACTGTGCCAGTGGATATAAATGGGGGAAGAGAAAAGGGAAAATAGACCAGGATAGCAAGAAGAGAAGTGAACCAGTTGCCAAAAAGAGTGAGAGAGTAAAAGAAAAAAGAAAGCGAGAGATCAGAAAGTATACCAAATAAGAGTCTACTTGGCGCAAGGACTGAGCACTTGTTTCTGGAATTAGGTGGACCCAGCGCTAGAACGACTTGACATCAACCACCACAGCTACCATGTACAGTGGATATGGAGGTATGAACCAGTGTAGTGCAGCTCATTGAGACTAGCTCATTTCTAATCATTAACTCTCTGTTTCTCAGGATGAATTTACAGTTGCTGGTTAACATGTTTGTAATGCATTATGAGTTGATGGCTAGAGTTTACTCCAGATACCAAAAAAACAACTAAACCTGTGACTTGTTTAGAGCAACATTTATTTGTCATATTCATATGATTAAATGGAGGTCCTTCCTGAACACAGCAACAGTCTCAAATGTATTTTCCTAGCACTTTTCATTACTTAATTAAATTGGTTAGTGTCGCAAAAGAACTATTCCTCCTACTAATGACTAGATGCCTTGGGTCACTCCACTTTAAAGGGCCATGCCACTGCGCCACTACCACTACATACTATATCAGGGTTGGGTTTCGATATCTTGTTCCATTTTGGATCTGGTTTAAATATCCAGATGTGTTAAACTGAGTTTAAAGGATATATTCATATTTTCTATCTGTCTTGTAACAACACTGACATGCCCATGTGTATAGTACATTGAAACAGTTTTTGGTCTCTGTGATTGTTCCTCCTGTTGTGAAGAAATGCCTTCCTAAAGCGATTTCAGTGTAAATGATGGGGACAAAATCCACAGTCCTCATTCTGTGTAAAAATCTGTTGTGAAGTTCAGCTTAAGCTAATATGAGGCATCAACACTCGAGTCGGTATTTACCAAAGTTAGTGTCTTTTTAGTTCAAAATTCTCTGTGTTACCGTGCCTCATATATCAGCAAGGAGACACTGTCTGTGGAAACACAAAGATGGAATTTGTACGTATTGTGGGTGGATAGTGCCACGGATGACAAGACGCACGTAAGTATGCTTGTGATTATTTACAAAAAGTCCCACACGTGCACACACAGGTATGTCTGTGTGATTAGTACAACCCCGGCATGACTCCTAACACACACACACGTGGGTGTGTATGTACGTATGTATGTGCATCCTGTGACTGAACTTGGTTACGCACATGCGTGCGTGCGCACATGTGACTCTTAACCCAGTCTTCAGATACCAGAAGCAAGTTATTTGTTTTTGCATAAATGCGTTTTTTTCCGCCAATGCGCACTCTGGTTCATTGTGTTTACTTTGATTAAATCGCCTGAAAACCACAACAGGCTGCTACAGTATAACCATACAGACCTCTACACACATCAGACTGGTCGGTTATAACTCGATATTCTGCTGTTTTAAAGGAGACGTGGACCAGGGCTCATCATAGCCTCTTTGCCAACTTTTTTTTTTTAGCAAAAGTAGTGGCTCATGTTTTATCATTGAAAGACAGTGCAGTTCAAACGCGTGTAATGTGTAACATTAATTAATCATTTTTTGCTGTGGATTGTGTAGAGCAGTACATCCATTCATTTAAAACACTGACATTTTAATTCTATTTAAGGAAATACCATCTTGTTTGGATGATCTGGATTATTATTTGTTATTTATGTTGATCATAGGGAGATAGAGAGAGATCGACTGCTGGGTGAGCTAGATTGACTTTCAACAAGAGAGAGAGCGGCGCACTGCGCTGTCAATTCATAGCTTGTCTCAACGAAACATTGTTTTCAAGGTTCTTCAAGTCTCAACAGGAAATGCATTTGCAGCTATGAAATTAGACAGTGACTCCATCTGCATTCTTAACTGTTGACACGCATTCTACACAGCTGGAAACTGAAGTGTGAGTCCACAGCAAAAAGTAAACATGAAAATCATATCTATCATGAGACTGATGACTAGATTTGAGCGATATACCCACGTGTGCCACGGTAAATAATCTCCACGTTGAAAATGTTTTAGAAAAAGATTTAGAAAGTGTCATAATCAATCAGAGGCGCTAATCACGTTCCATAGCATGACAGCAGTCATTTCTGTTTCAGCAATTCTAAAATCCATTGAACAAGTGTTTGAAATTCTACTGGATAAAATCCCTGAACCTGAGTCATCAGCTTGTTACTGGTTTCAAAGGGACAAATTATTGTCACTGCATTTAATAAACATGAGCTCACTTTCAGAAACAACTGTTTATTGAAATATAGAACTTTGTTGATTGAAACACAACATTAACACTCTTATCAAACTCCACAATGTGCTGATGACATCATCCCCAATGTTGTCATGAATTAATTTATGTAAATACAAATCACTTGCAGGATGCGTATATATACATACGTACACACACACGTTTGTGTTAGGAGTCGCACTTGCGTTTGCATGATGGAGTTGTACTAATCACACACAGACATGCTTTTTTTCATAATCAAAGGAGTGTACGTACATGCTTCGCCTCTTCCGTGGTACTGTCCACCCATCATATGCGGGTGTGTGTGTGTGGCATGAATGTTATCCTGATTCATTTCAATTCAATTTTATTTATATAGCGCCAATTCATAACAGAAGTTATCTCATTGCACTTTTCCTATAGAGCAGGTATAGACCGTACTCTTTATAATATTAATTACAGAGACCCAACAAATCCCACCATGAGCAAGCATTTGGCGACAGTGGCAAGGAAAAACTTCCTTTAAGAGGGCAGAAACCTTGGACAGAACCAGACTCAATGGTGGGTGGCCATCCGCCACTGCTGTGTTTTTTTTTAAATAGTAGAATGGTAATTGTAGTGTTGATATTAATAAATTAGTAATAATAGGAATGACAGCTATAGGAAAAATAATGTCAGCATCAGTAACAGAGCCAATAACAACAACTGTTGTAGTAGTTGTCGAGCAGGAACACGGGGGCAGCAGGTGGCCCACAACCACAGATCCAGTCTCTGCAGCTCCGGAGGCAGAAATACCTGCTGAAAGTGACAGAGGGAGAGAGGAAAGAAACGAGAAAGCACAAAACTACGGTAGAGAGAAGATGTTGAGTTAGTAACAAGCAGTAATGGGATTAAAATGCATACAGATGGAGAGGGAGAGAAGGAGAGAGGAAAGAGGCGCATCATGGAAAGTCTCCCGGCAGTCTAGGCCGATAGCAGCATAACTAAGGGATGGTTCAGGACTCACCCAGGCCAGCCCTAACTAAAAAACTAATCAAAGAGGAAAGTCTTTAGCCTACTCTTAAATGTGGAGACCAGGCTCCTGATGGAATTAATGCGGTGGAAATGCATATTATGCTGAAGTTACCATGACAACAAGTGCACATGGTGTGTGTTTTATCTGCATACATGGAGAAATACCTATGTTTCAGAATATTTATGTAGTTTAGAGTGATTAAATCTCATTATGAAACCTAATGACCGTTTTTTATTTAGTCTAATGTTTAATGTTGATTTAAATTCTGTAATTGTGATTTGTATTGTTATTTTGTGAAATTTTATTTAATTAAATCTTTCCAGTTTCTTTAAGCTTCTAGGCATACAGTATCTGGATCTAAAAATCTGCAATGATGTCAATTAAGGTTACCGTTGTCATTTGCCATAGTGGGAGTGGAGCCTGCATGCTATAATTCTTATATGAAAGTTTACATTATGATCAGACAGCATTTGGATCAAGTGTCAAGTGAGACATGTCGATCATATTCCATATTACCTCTTATGCACTCTGTAAATATTCAATAACAACTTATTTCCATGTAAAAACTAGTTTGAGCTGTGCGACTTATTTTGATTTAGTAATGGGTAAATCTCCAGTTAGGCCCAGGACACTGTTGGAGTTTTTATTTTGTATTCAAATACATTTTCATACCTTCTGGGATTTGTTATTTCCCATTTATTTCACTATGGTATGAATTTGAAATTATTAAGACTTGCTTGAGTTATGTAATCAATCATAGTTACGTGCGTTGCGCATTTTAGTAATTTATTTCTGCATTAAAAGTAGGTGGTGTTTACATGCAGTAGACTGCAGGAGACTCACTCTCCCTCTCCCACACAGTCACAGACTTCCCAAACTAATTAACTGTTGTTGCCCTGACTGAGTTAACTTCAGTTCCAGAGAAAGATAAAAGCGGGTGGATCATATGGAGGTGGTTGAGAGATTAGAGGGCAAATGTGATAAAAACTACTATCCTCTGCAAAATATAGGCTACCATGAAATGATTGCTACTAAAGCCAGCAGTAGGCCTACCAAAAATCTATCCCTTCACCTAAAACAGCCCACAGTGCAGAATGAAGAATGCATAAAAGTAGCCTATAAAAAAAAATACTGTAGAAGTGCCACAAGATGACAGCAGATACATTTGAAGTTTATGGGATTTAAGTGTATATCTACAGAATCTACAGGTGACAGGTAGCTGATTTGTATAGACATACAATGTACTGTGATGTAGGCTACCACGCACCCAAATAAAGCACGTCATTATAGATGATCTGCAGATTTATCGCCTTTTTCAGCCGCTCATATGTTGAAAGCAGCCGCGAGTGAAGTCGTCTCTGTCACCCCAGAACTGAAGAGAGAGAGTGTGTGTGTGTGTGTGAGACGGAGAGAATAGGTGTGTGTCTGACAGTAGTAAACTCACGGTGCCCCTTACACCAATATTTTTTAGATGTATCACTGTCAGGTTAACAAAGATTTATGTATGTAGGTAAAGCTTAGTATTGTGTCTTTTATTATTTATTATTTTATTCCTACAAAAGTGTTTTTGGAGTGGCCTCATCAAAGTCCTGTTCCTAGTTGAAATGATGAAGTGGTTCATGCTCAGAAACCTTCTAGTCTCTCTGAATGAATGTCAGATACCAAATAATAGGTGCTATTTGTTTTCAGTTATCACTCCTAAAACCAATGCAACAAGCTATTAATTCAATATAAGGGTGCAATTACTTAGAAGTTGTAGATATTTGATTACTTTTTCTGGAAATGCTTAAAATAATATATTTTAAAAACTGCATTGTTGCATAATGCAGTAACTTTAACACGGCAAAACAGGTGCAGATCAGAAAACAAGGAGGCTTCATACTAAAACATAATCAAATATACTATCAAACAGAGGCAATTAGAAATAAAGACCTGTCTCTAAGCCTGCTTCAAAAGGCCTGGTATCCTCTGGCCTCTGCAGGTGAGAGAAATAAAGGCCTCGGCCACTATTTGAGAATTTATGAAATGTTATTTTGGAGAAAATGGGAAACTATTGAGATATATATCGTATATAGCGGCATAGCCCTAGATGGATGGATGTTCTATATTTGGCATGAAAATGATACAATCTAATATCAGTACAATAGGTTAATAGTATCCCTACACAGTTTGAGCTGTTGGCAACTACAGTATGAAAATATCAAATATCAAATCAGCTTTCCATATTGGCTGTATCCTTTTCTTGTGTTTGTCTTAGCACAGATTTTGCATCTTTACTTCTCAACATACAGTGTAAAACCTTTGGAAACACATGGAACACTAGTTGTTTTAAGACACTGGAGTAAATGTTCAGCCCTACTCCCTCCAATGTTTTTGTTTCATAGCAGCAAGTAATTACAGTGAAGGGCCATATTCATTTTCACATACATTTTTCTTTATCAGGGCTGTTACTACCACTTCTATACACTGGTCAGTTAGTCGGTTTCAGTTGGTGTGACAGCAGTGGTGGCAGCTACATTATGGATCTATTATCACTGCCTTTGACTTGAGTGTCATGTCTTACGTAAGAGTGTTAGTCCATAATCTTCAAGTTCAAGCATTTGGCAAAATGTAACTTCTCATTCCTTCCATCATATCAGTAGGCTAAGGCTAAAGGCTACCATGTCCTGTAGATGAAATACCACACAGTTATACAATCTATCTCTGCCCAGACACTTACTTGAGATTGCTCTTAGCAGTTAGCGATTTAATGCGTCAGTCTGTTTAGTTGCCCAGGGAAGTCCTCTCAGGCTCAGATACTGACAGAGTTGGGTCTGCGCTGTCGGCGGGTTCAACAGTGAAACTGTTCCTTCGAGTGGCAGCGAGGGAGCAGCAGTCGACTTTCAGTGGGAAAAGAGAGAGGCTCAGCTGCGGTCATTCTCTCCGTGAAGAAGCGGTAAAACCTGAATCTTCCTTCTGCAGGTATGGGATTGTTATGGGGAATAATGATTAGGATCCAAAAGTGTGTTCAGCAAACACAAAGCAGTCTGTTGCTTGTACAGCGAGTTGAGACTTTCCCTCGGGAGTTAAAGTTTACGTGAGCATCTCCTGAAGTAACTGAGGCTACAAGGGAAATATATCCATAAAGCAGCGTTGCATGCTCAGCTTTATGGAGGTGATGACGTCATAGCTGTGCGCCAGGATTTCCTGCGCTGTGGCTAGCATCTTGTCCAGTAGAAATCCAGTGTTTGGATTCAAGCTGAAATGTTGCTTCTAGGCGTGACTTAACGGCTTGTGGAGATTTGGCGCAGTTTCACTGTTTGGCCTTTGTTTCCCATTCAGGCCCCTTGGTCAAGGCTTTGCCTTTCCCAACTAGGCCCCTGTCTTTTGTTCCCCACACGTGGTGAGGGCCCAACACATGGTAATGCAGTTATACGTGCAGATTAATCATAAATGTCCATTCTGTATTACCACACAACAATAACACAACTTTAACTACAAAACCAGGCATGATGCTCACTGCTATGTCCCCTACAGCTTTTTAATAATTTTTCAGACACTAGTACCCTTTTCCTGGAAGTGAGCAAGCATGGCTGTACAGTAAAGCTGCTGGGTTATTCCTGTGACTCAGGATAGCCATAAACTGCACTAGTCTTTTCCTGACCCTGCCCTCCTTGCAGGATGTTACTCCCTCCTGGGTTTCCTTCTCCTAAAGACAGTAATATGAAGGAGGGAAGGGCCTGGAGTTATGAAACAAAACTGCATGTACACTACGTGGGAATGTGAGAGAAGTGTATGAGCTTGTGTGTGTATGTAAGAACAGTGTATGAAATAGTGGTTTTGTGAGAGGAAGAAACTATTAACATCAGATGAAGCATTAATGATCCAAAAGGAATACTAAGGACGAACTTTGTTCACCTTGCTTAAGTGTGACAGTGTTGTCAGTGGCCACATTTCACCAGGAGAAACCATTAGTCTTTGAGGCCATATTTGTCATGTAATTTGTATATTCAAACTGTCCCTGTCTCTCCCTTGTGGTGGCAGTCAGGTTCAGGAGGCTAATTCATTCTGTTCACATATCTTAGTTCTTACGGATCCCACCTTAGTCTTGGGTAGAGACAAATGACACATACCAAATATATAATTTCATGCAATGAAAAAACTTTCTGAGTTGATTGCATTATTGTACACAGAGTAATGCAGATTAAATGGACTGTACTTGTATAGCGCCTTTCTAGTCTTCCGACCACTGAAAGCGCTTCACACTCTACATATCACACACATTCATACACTGATGGCAGGTGCCAACTGCTCATCAGTTCAAAGAAACAAACTAATCATTCACACACACTCACACACCGAAGGCACAGCCCTTGGGAGCAATTTGGGGTTGAAACAGAGAGAGGTGATGAAACGGATGGCAGCGTGACTCACTTCTGTTCGCTGCTGAGACTCTCTCAGCTCCAGTGCTGAATGTTAGCAAAATCAGCTAAACTACTTTTGACCAGATGCTGGTACAAAATCTACTACCGTCGAGTGTGACTGACTCTACAGCTGACAGATGTCACCAGCAGGGCAGAAAAGACGCTCTATGGTGCACCTGCCATCAGTGTATGAATGTGTGTGAATGGGGTGAATGTGATATGTAGTTAAAGCGTTTTGAGTAGTCAGAAAGACTAGAAAGGCACTATATAAGTACAGTCCATTTACCATGTGTGTATGATGGCAGATATGCAAACAAATACATCAGTATTTTACAGGCTGCACTTGTATATGTATTTTCCCTATTTTTCTTATTTCCACTCTATCTATTTTTGGTAAAGTTTACTGTCTGAAATTCACTGTTACTGACATTTTGATCATAGTGTATTGTTGAAGTAAACAATATCCTACCTCAGCACATACTGTATCTTTGTCTGCACTCGACTGACCAAATCTGAGGAATCTGCCAACAATTTCAGTTGTGTGTATCTAAAAAAAAGTCAGTTTATTGTTATCAGATTTTTTTAAATGTATAAATATTAATATTGTTATCAGTGTTGAAATTCCAGTAGTGGTCGTGGTTTGTAACTGATATAAGATATGTATGGTATTATTATTTGAGTAGCAAGAATCTGGTGTGAAAAAGTATACACACCAGGCTTTCCTTTTTGTAGCACAACCTTTTCACAGACCTGAAACACTGCATGCTTATGAAGAATTCTGATTTAAATTGGGCCTGAAAGATTTGTTAAAGGATTACATTTATGACTTAATTCTTATTTGACTAATTAATGCAAAAATTAAATTTTTTGGCTGAACCATTCCTTGCAGCTTTTCCCATCAGCAGTGTGTTCAGCTTGATAACATAGATAGCTGAGCCCAGAGGCAGTAGTATAGGTGCACTTTTTGGACTTATATTAATATTCTTGACACAAGTGTATTTTTCCTCTTTCACAGTGTGTGTGTGTGTGTGTGTGTGTGTGTGTGTGTGTGTGTGTGTGTGTGTGTGTGTGTGTGTGTGTGTGTTGTGTTCTTGGATCTGCCAGCCTATCTGGATTTGGCGTTCCTTACATGACAGAGATACAGAGATACTGTACACATGCCCAGTTTTCCCAGGGGTGCATATATACACACGCACACCCACAAAATGTGATTCTGACGAAGAGACCACTTCTAGTGAACATAACAAACAACATACAGAGAAGTTTGCTATTCTTAGAGTCTCACCACTGGTGAGTCAATAAATGTTGTACAGTGGGTGGTGCTAGAACAATGGTCAATGGTCACACAATTCAAAGCATTGTGAATCAGAACTGAAAACTAACAAAGAATTGTCTGAGCTGCCAGCAGAAAATATATGTAAATAAATTAATTTTACAGAAATTAACAAAAATGAGTCACATTGGTTTGAATCCCAATTCAAATCTCAATTTTGACCATGCATGTCCACCCCACATCTTTGAAAAATGGTAGCAGCCCTTTTTCGTCATAGGTTACAGTGCTGAAAAAAAGCAGATAGTAATGTTGCTTTGTTGAGGGGGTGTTTCTCAGAGTGCCTCGCTGCAGGGTCTAATTGCTGTCGTAGAATACTCCCTTGCATCTTGCATTGTGCTAAATGCAGCTCTTCTTTGTCCACCTAGGAATATTGTGATTGTTATTTATTGTGTGATATGTCATATATGTTGTGCTACTGACACTCTGCACTTTTTTCATGCTGTACAGAAAACAAATTCCACCGACTCTGGGCTTGTGGCTTTTAAAGTGAAGTGATTTTTGGGACTGTGCACTTTTTCACTCTGCGTTCTTTATTGGATGCTGATGTTTGAGATGATAAACTTTGTTTGTGGTATTTCCCATCTTTGTTGGCACAGTTTTTTTTAGCATAGTTAACGATATACATCATCAATATGTTTCGTGTCAGACTTCAAGTAGCTTAGCCCTTTGTGCATCTCTTTCATCAACTACGTGGCCAAATGCAGCTATAAGTAGCCAAACAGCTGCTTAAGTTTAAGGGTGCTATGACTGTTGTCACATTCTGAGCCGCCACTCAAAGTTTCCGCAGAGGGAACTCCTGTCTGCCACGTCCATCCAACTTTTGCTTCTATAACAATAGCATTTGGTGTGTTTAGCTAACTTGACCAACCCTTCTGTGCCTATTTTAAGACATGGGCTGTCCATTCATGAAGGATTAACATATGATTGGTGAGATATACCTTCCTTTCAGTGATGTGTTTGACTGTTAGTATATTGTCAAGCAATATAGTCCATCAACAGTATATCAAAGTTTAAAAAAATATATATTGAGGAAATGTTTCTATCTCGATAAGTGTTTTTATCATTTCTATCATTCAGCCCTAGTCTTCAAGTATAGGTTTTAAACATTATGATTTATCCTCTGGGGTCTATGAATATGCTCATCAATTTCCAACAATCTGGCTAGTATTGGTAGCGATAACTTGCTCTGAAGAACTAACATCGCCATCCGGTCATCCCCACTAGTAGGGCAAAAACAGTGTAAGGCAGACGTGGACTACGTGGTGTTCTGTGTTTGGGTGTGAGTGTGCGTGTTTGGGTCCCAGGCAGCGTTTTTCCAGAATGGTCTGGGAATGAGAGGCCAGAGAGCATCAAACAATAGGTGTGGTGTCACGCACTTGCTTACCACAGAGGTGTATGGAAGGCTGAGTGTGTGGCACAGAGCCACAGTCCCAGTGTTTGTATGAGAACATCAATAGCAGAGGAGATGGTGTGACTGGAATCTGTTGTTATCATTGGGCGGGACTGGACCACTGTTTGGATCAGGTATGGAACACAAAACACAGCACAGTTTGATTGGTTTAAGTGACCCACTTCTGGATGAGCTAGTTGAAGTTTGAATGGAGCTGATGGACCATTAAACTAAATGGGATGATGACTGATTAGCTAATGAAAGTCTAAAATTAAGGCTGGAGAATACATAAGAGACAGGACAGTGGGGAGTGGCAGAGGGAGAAATGTGCCGACTACCACTGTTCTGTCTGAAGTGGGACTCTGACAGAGACATGGAACCCCATCAAGGTTGGTGTTTGGTTTTATGGTTTTATTAGAGTTTGTATATACATATGTGTGTGTGTGTGTGTGTGTGTGTGTGTGTATGTTTCATTTCATTTCATTTCAATTTTATTTATATAGCGCCAGTTCATAACAGAAGTTATCTCATTGCGCTTTTCCTATAGAGCAGGTCTAGACCATACTCTTTATAATATTAATTACAGAGACCCAACAAATCCCACCATGAGCAAGCATTTGGCGACAGTGGCAAGAAAAAACTTCCTTTTAACAGGCAGAAACCTTGGACAGAACCAGACTCAATGGTGGGCGGCCATCCGCCGCTGCTGTGTTAAGTTTGGGGGAAGGGGATAGGGGAAAGGGATTTTTTTTTACATATGTATATGTATGTATATATGTGTGTGTGTGTATATATATATATGTATGTCTGTATGTATATATGTATGTATATATGTGTATATATGTATGTATGTATATATGTGTATATATATATGTATATGTATATATATGTATATGTGTGTGTGTATATATGTATATATGTGTGTGTGTATATATGTATGTATGTGTATATATATACATGTGCACTGTCCACAACAATTTTTGTGTACGTGTGTGCACTCTCGTCTGTGCGGGAGTTACCATCACTCTCCAACACCGTAGTGGGCGCTGTGGACATCTATAGCAGCACACAGGAAGTCTGTGTGCCACTATAAACGCTCTTTGTTAAAACTTTTATAGTGGCTGTACATCACGTGTGCTGTTATCCACAGTTTTTTTGTTCTTCTATCTTAATTTGTTGCTTATCTGTCAGTGTGTTTTTGAAGAGGGAAAAAAGTGATTGGGTTGGGGCCACAGACCAACAAACCAATCATCAACAAGGAGCCGCGTGCAGATGTTTAGACTGCCAGCTGCAGTTATGAAATTGCGGAGGTTTGCAAACACGCGCACATGTTTGAGGAGCCCAGAGCAAGAACCATGCAACAGGCCTTACACCCCTATTAGAGTCAGATAGTTACACTGGGACAATGCGGTCTTAAAGTCAACCTCAGGAAGAGCAACAGAGGAGGGATCCCTGTCACTGTCGTTGTACAGAATAGACCAACATAGTAAAATTACAGTATGGACAATCAGCATGACAAAATTATAGATAGATGGTAAACATATATGAAGAATATGGATCCAGGAGGACTTTGACAACTTCGTCTGCACTTAGTGCAGATTTCATACATCTATGAGGCTTAATTACATATCTGTTCATTCATCCAAATCTCTTTTTTACCATCTTAGTTTTTATGACTCAGATACCTCAGAAGAGCTGACACTGTCATTATGAAAGTGTCTTAAGATGTCCTTCCTTTATTGGCCACTGTATGCTGGCATCGATTAAAGACTCCAACTGTATAACTCATTAATATAAGATAAAAATGTTTCATAGAGACTTCTTACTGAGCAGAAACTGTTTACTGTAACCAGAATTGGACCTCTGAGTTATCACTTAATATCTAGACTTTCTCATAGAGACGGTAAACTGCTGTGACAACACAACATGATGATTTATCTGGAACTTAAAGAGGAAAGTGCCTGAATGTGATGGACCCAGTAAGACCCAACATTTCCACTTGCTCTCTTTGTCCACTCTGCACCTCTGGCAGGCTCAGTTTCTCTCTCTGAAATGTGTCCCCCCCCTTTATCTCCCACTCCCCTTCAGCTCCTTTGTACTCTGTGTGAATACTTAAACTAGGTTAAGTCAACAAATGGTTGACCACAGAGTCCCACAGCACACAAACACACACACATTCTTGATGATTTTCAAGATTTTCATGTGGAAGTAAGTAATTAGTTAACCTCCTGTCTACTGTTTTGAGTATTTTTAACACTTTTACTCAGTTAAAAGTAAAATTAAATGTGGGGTATGCAGTTCTGGAGAAATCCAATACCATGATATAGAGCGAACAACGACACAGCAAGTAATGTAACTAACGTTAGCTAGGTTACAAATCATGGCTCAATCATTGAATTTGACAAAAAGACATGTATTGGATTAGAATCGCATACCCCACCTTTAATTGTTGATTTTTATTCAGAGTACATGTTAAACAATATTTTTTTTTTACTTAAAATGTGACCGTTGTACCAATTTACTTCTACAACAATAAATCACAAAAGTACTCTTTCAGTCCTTTGTGATTTAGTTAAACTCCAGCAGAATTGACCTTTTCTCTTCAGCCAGATGACTGCAGCCCTCAGGACTGTCTCCCTTTGTTAAATTTCCTGTCAGGAGAGGTAGTTGCTTCTGACTTCCTGTAGGATTGTGACATTTCCTGTCCTCTGGGAGGGGGGTGTTTGGCAGTCATCTTGCAAAGGCCTTTCAGCTGTTTGAAGAAACAGGATACAGGACACTGAATAGGCCACAGTAGGAAAACACTGCTTTAGTTGACAGAAATTAACCGCTGACTTAAGCCACATTAACAAAACACTTCTTCAGGCCACAGCAACAACATGGATTAGCCTGCTTTAGGTGACATGAAAATGGGTGACATAAAGTATCCAGATATTAGACATTGTGGTTTTCAATGGTAGCCATTATAACGGAATGCTTGTGAACGTTAGATCTAAGTGATTAAAAAAAAACTGTCTCACCAAAGCTGCCAAAGATTTTTGGGTGGAACCCTTATACTTTAGAATCTATGTTCTAAGCTGTAGACCCAAGTAGAGTGTATTAGACTAATTCAACAGTAATTATTTGGTTTACTGGGTATACCGAACCAAAGAAAGTCATGAACCAAATCAAACGTCCTGTAGCGAATGGTTCAGGATGAATACACATAAACTGTCACATCCCTTGTAGTCACTGTAGCGCCATAATGTGGTGATTGAAATGCCAATAGATTTTAGAAGAGCTGGATGTCTCTCCAGAGCAAACTGAGGCATTGCATATTTGAGTTTAAACTTGAATTGATTCACATTGGGGGTTAGTATCAGAGGACAATTTCTCAGATACTATCCCCATATATTGTACATTGTCATGATGGTATGATGCAGTCAGTTTTGTCATTTGCGATATATTGTGTCTCCATTCTAAATCCATAGTCATCCATGAGGTGTTATAATATTTTGTAACTGAAGATGAATTATATCTATGAAACTGACCAAGTACCTTTTAAAAAGATTAAGTGCTGGTCGGCATGCTAACAGATGTAGCCTACTTACTTTGTACACCTTATTTTTCTATATAGGGGAGACTCCCGCCAGACAGCCGCCACTCACGCTCTTCCTTGGGGAGCGAAAGACAGTCGGCACAGGAGTCTGCCTCCTAGAGGTGACGACATTCCAGGCAGAGGAGGCACGACTGATGTGCATCTTGATATTGATATTTATTAATACCTCTACCACTGCTGTGCAATATCCTCTGTCTCATTATAATCTTAATAAGCTACACTTAACTTGGCAGTTCATGCACTATTACCTTATACCGTATTATCGTAGAAAAGGTTTCAGTCGTAGTCATCTGGACACTGTTTTCAGAATCAAGACGTTTCGGCTCCCATCCGGAAGTCATTCTCAATTGTGAAAAAATGGGACGGGAACTCAGAAATTTAAGCTACTCTGTGTTACATAAGCCCTGCCCTCAGGAAGGAGTCTACCTGAGTATCTGTTGATTAGCTAGTTTCACCTGAAACTGACCTAATTGTTTCCATGATGGCCCAGTAATCAGTAATCAGGCCTATTGTTTTCTGGCTGCACCTCCCTCATCACTGTTAAGTTCCTGATTAGCATATGATTGGCGTGACCAAGGTGCTAATACACTGTGATAGACTTTGGGCAAATTGAATCTCAGACCACCATTTCTGTTCAAAGAGGGGTATTCTTTTTTCACAAAAATGGCTTCCTTGACACCCCGTTCAAAAACAGTGTCAAGATGACTACGACTGAAACCTTTTCTACGATAGAACACTCCTGGACGAATGAGGGACTACACCGTCTTATTCCGTATTATTATCATCAACTGGTAAACCCACTTTGTACTTCACACTTATTTTATTTTATACTTATACCCACTTGGTACTTAATTTATTTTCTGACCTGTATTATAGTGTATTATATTTTTTTGCTTAGTACTTCTATTCCTGTGTGCACTGACGTGATAGTGAGCTGCTGTACCAAAAGAGTTTCCCCTCGGGGATCAAAAAAGTATTTCTGATTCTGATCTGAGAGGGACATGGACATGGCACAGGTGAGGTACAGCTTGGCGTCAGCCATGGTGCTGAAGAAAAAATTCGCAAGAAGATGGTGAGAAGAAAAAACCCACGACAGCAGAGGGTGACAGAAACTCACTACACAAGGTGGCTGAATGAAAAAGGGAGACGAGATGCGTGGGCGCAGGGGTTACATAGGGGGAGGGAACTGGGTGCCTACTACCCCCCAATTGGGCAGTGAATGGAAAGATCTTTTTTCAGGGTGCCAAGGCAGTGCCTCCGAGGGTAAACCAATAGCGAAGCCCGTTAGAGGGTGAAGCACGTACGAAATAGAACTAATGTGCTTTACTGTGGCTGCGATAACATGCAGGTAGAGGGCTACACACATACTCATAGAACTGGAGTTACATCCAGTAACTTACTATTTTCCCCGCTAACGCTGACTCCAGTGTTGTGCACACAAAGATGTGGAACATTACGAACAAAGCATGCCAAATTTCTCTGTTGTTGGCTGCAAAAACCAACACAAAAGTCTTTGTCTACTCCCACCATCCGAGTGAAGACCCTGTGGATTAACTTTATTTTTGATGGAAATGTCCCCACAACAACTGGAAAACCCTTGTATGTGTGCGCTAAGTTGACCATTTTACTTGAGACTGCTATGAGGGCTAGCTAACATTGTAATGTTGAGAGACAGTCAAGAGAAATTGTGTGAATGTTAAGCCTCATCTAAAGCCAATTAAATAACCAGAGTAGTAGGTTGGATGTGGGAAACTTTTTTTCAAGTTGCTTTTTGTGGAACTTCATACTGCACCGCTAACGTTAGCTCAGTTGGATTTGTTGTTACACAAAAGCCCCCTCTGCTCTTGCCGGTGTTATGTCCTGACTGGTTCCCGTACGTGTACCTAGCAGATTAATTTTCTTTTTTTGTAGGTGGCTGGGATGTAGTGCTCACTTATAGAATCATATTCACCGCAGTAAATCATCAATAATATGTGTGACAAATCTGGTAACAGAGGCAGACCACAAGTGCTGCTGTATGTGTGTCTATTTCTGCCATATGTAAATGTACTTAATAGACATGCTCCATGGTACACTGACTATTGTACTTATATAATATACTTTGGGTTTTCAGCCAAATAAATGCTGTTGAGATACCTAATCCTACCCCTTATCCGTTGTCTACCTACTTACTAAGTAAGTCAAAGAAGGCTTCATGATCATCCTCCATTTCCTAACTTCTGCATCAGCCCCCTCAGTATAGCAAGAAAATACTCTGGAAAGAAATGCCATATCATTGGTCTTTCAGCACCCCACGGCAGTACCATCCCCAGCATTAATAGCTTGATTCTGAGTGAAGACTTTTCCCTTCACTACGCCACCATTAACCACACCATCACCCTCTTTAAACTTGTCAGGAAAGGGTCGTGGCTCTCGAAAGCTGACATCACCAGTTCTCCCTATCCACCCTGACTTCTGGTGATTCTTCGGTGTCCGCTGGTTAGCCGTTAGGCTCAACCTTTGGTTGAGCAAAAGCAGCTCTAAACTCTTTGACACCCTGTCAGAAGCCTTCTGTCTAACAACCATTCCATTCCTTGTCCATCTCCTGGACGATTTTCCTCATCTTTTCCCCTCCCTCATCGCCACCCGCTTCCGGTCTGGTCACTCTGACTTTTCTGACAGTTTTCTCTGACCTCACACTGTCTGCAGAGAAAACAGAGAGCCCCTCCACATCTCTTGATTTCCTTGGAATCACTCTTGACATAAATCTGTTTAAGGCTTCACTCCCAATCGAAAAGCTTAACCAAATCAGCCTTCTGATCTCCAATTTCCTCCTTGCCCCATGCTGTACCAAACACCTACTCCTCTCCCTCCTAGGCCACCTCAACTTTACCCAATTTATCATTCCCTCATTCCGTCTTTGGCTCAACCTTCTTGCCAACTGGAACAGGATAACCTTCTTCTACAATGAACAACTGACTCACCCACATGACATCCATCTGTACACCGACACCACTCCTTCCATCGGTTTTGGGGATTTCTACAATGGAAGATGGTTCGCAGCAGAATGGCCTCCAGAGCTCACAAGTGAATGCCAGGTCACTTCCTCTGCTCTTGCCATCGCTGACTCTCTTTCCCTTTTCTCATTTCAGAAGTTCAGGAGCTTGGCCCCTCTTGCAGATACCACCCAAAACCTGTTCCTCCATATTCAGCACTGATGTTCAAACTGTAAATCCTGCCCTAATACCCCTAATTGTTGATATCACCTTCAACCATCTCATCTTACTGGTCAGCTTGGAAGAGTTTCCGCTACTTTCACAACCTGTACAACATAACCTTGATTTCGTCACCATGACCTGTTTCGTTACCTACGCCCATTCCGTGATGGCCATCAAAACACATACCATCAAAGTTTACCTTAGCAGCATTAGCTTCTTTTGCAAACTTCTACCAACAGCCTGGGCCTGGCCTCCAGCCATACACAGAAAACTTCACTTCTCAGAGGACTTCTATGCCAAAAGCCAGTTCAAAATCCTTGATGCCTTCCTCTTACAGCAGACTTGCTGTCAGTCTGCATCCACACCATCCGCTCCGGATATAGCATCCCTCATGTGGCTCGAACTTTAGAAGCCATGGGCCGTTCCTCCCAAGCGTATCACCACTACATCCATTCAGATCTCAAAGATCTTAGATCCATTCACTCTTGTCTTAAGTAACTGGAGGTTTTGGGGTTCAATCGTGCCTGGGAGCTATGGCGGATTCCCTTCTGAAGCTTCCCCACAACACAGTCAGCAAGCGGAAGAGTTCCAAGCCTCGCACACCAATCATTTTTCATTAATAAATCATTTAATCTTGTTGATGGTGTGATCCTTGCTAGTGAAGTTCCAAATAAAGTGGTTTAGATAATCTGGCTAAACTGGCAGCTGAGAGAGCTCTCTCATGGTAATTGTTTGTGTGCTAACTTTGTCCCTTGTATGTGGAATACTTCTTGAACTTAGTTAGTAAATGCAGCAGTGTCTTAAGTAGACTGAGCTTAAAAGAACATACTGTTTGCTGTGGTGTTTAGTACGACTTCATACCATTATGTCAGATTATTCATTTGACACATAATGGTATTTATCAGTGTTTTCAGCCGGAAATTAGTTAGTTAGGAAGCTAGATGCTGACTCACAGTACAACACAGTTTGTGGTTTCTAATGGTCATTTCTGATTTTAATATAAAATGTTTATAAAAAAGTTTGTTTTGCATTTGAAAAGTCAAATCCATATCAGTTTATTTGCTAAATAAGGAGACATTAAAACACAGAGGGAAACGAGGCTAATAATTTAATACAAAGTAATAAATGTTATATTTATAAAAAATTAAAACAAATTAAAAAAGTTTTTGTGCAGATTTTTTTTTCATATGAATGTGATCACATTGTACAGGTTGCTTTGCTGAGATCTGGGCCTGTATTTATCAAACTGCTAAAAGTTAAAATTTGCAATTGAAAGATAAAGGTAAAAATATTTAACTTTTACCCCTACTCACAAACCTAAGAATAAAAGCAATTTATCACATTTTTTTATGACTTAAAAATGCTCCTAAATGTAAGAGAGCTCCAGAGGTGCAGTAAAGAGACAGAGGTAAACACACACCTTCTGACACATGTTTTGGAATAATTGTATAAAATATCATTGTCGGGATAAAAAAAAAAATACAGCTGAAGCAGCTGTATCGCTGATGCAATAATTCAGAATTTGGTAGTTTTAGCTCTCTATTTGCATTTGATTGGATGTTACAGCACTTTCTTTGTATTTTTTCCCACTTTTTATACATCTTCACTGTCTGCACTTGTCAATGTGGTACTCCTTTTGATTTCTCTGATGTACTCTTCTACCAGCAGCAGAACTTCTTTCCTGCTCCAGTTTGGTTTTCTGTTTGTTTCCATTTCAGTCAACTTCATATTATTTAATCACTATTTATATATTTGTTATAAAACTATTATATTGTTGTTAATTTCACATTAATTTGCTACTGGGGATATTAAGGATTTCACACAAATAAAATTATACCTGCATCAACATGCTTTTTTCTGATCCAGATAAGATGTCCAGATAATTGCAGCGTCCCAGGTTTGATTCCAACTGGCACCTTTGTTGCATGGCACCCCTCATACTCTCTTCCCATGTGTCCTTTATGTCTCTACTGTCAGACTATCAAATTATGGCAAAAATTCCTCAAAATGAATCTTAAAAAAGATATCCAGTATGCTAATGTCATAACCCGGCTCCTAGGTCACAAATACAGAAATGGATATGAAGGGTGATGATAAAATAAAGATATTTATTGAGATAAAGTGCCCAACTAAAGAAATAAATACAAATATGGAGTGTGTCATTCAGTAACATCAGTGATGTAGATGTGGATGGGTGAGCATAATGAAGTGTAAGGTGTTGGGAAGCAAAAGCAAAACAAAGCCAAACAAAGGCAAAAGTGTGTAGAAACTGGCTGGGATGAGACTGGAAGAGAAAGAGAGCCAGAGCAGCGCTGAAGCTGGACTTTTATTTCCTGGGAGCGCAAGGCACAGGTGCTCTGAATCAGGCTGTTTGCCGCAGCTGCATTCCTGTGGTACCTTTAAGGACACATAAGAAAATAGTAACTGGCAAAACACTCCACCATCTCAATAGTTATGCAGGGGCTGTCACACTAATACCAGGTGGGAATGGAGTGTCTGTTTCATCAGATGTGCGTAAGATGGATGACAGAGTGACAAGTGGATCAGTCCGTCATCCTGTGGTGTCAGCATTCTGTTGATGGTTCTTCTCCTCTGCTCTGTACAGGGAGTCCATCCCGAACTCTCTCCACCATGTCGCTGTCCGTTCACCCAGTCAGACGCCTCACCTCCAGAGCTATCACTAGGAGCCAGAGCTTCACTGGAGTCAACACCTATGACAAGCCCTATAGGTACACACACACACACACACACATATACATGCTTTGGAGAAGTACACACTTGATCAACTTGTCAGGTGGAGCTCAAAAGACTGTGTTTGAACAGGGTAGAAATAAATATAATGAATATAGCTTAACTTTCAGATAATCAATACATCTGCAAAAATACAGTACATTTTAACCTATTTCTTCTATAAATTGTATTCGGTTTTTACAGATGAATTGTTAATTTGTATGTTTGATAAAAAAATATTTACTGGGATTATGTACTTTGGATTTATGAGTTTTAGGCTGTATGGCTTGCATGCTACAGAGCACCTTTATTCAGATGATTACAACTGAAGGGAACGGTGGTACTTGTTTTCACTCACTTTTTTCATGACTATGACCTCACAAACATTCCCAACTGACTGAAATGACTAAAGGCCATTTGATTGAAGGCAGACAGGAGTGGGTATTCTGTAACATTTCATAATACAGTTACAGTTTTTCACCAATTTCTCTTAATCTGAATGAGATTGTTGTGATCAGTGGATTCACTCACCAAAGTAAATGTATTTGGAGTTGCTGAAAACAGCATTTATTCATCTTTGGCTCCAGTCCAAGAGACGCTGGACAGGATAAGTGGTTTGATAGATTGGACCACCGACTGACATCTGGTAGCAGTATAGAGAGCTCAGAAACTACAGCAGTGCATTGCTGCCACCATGAAAAAAACATTTGCTCAGATCCTTTTCACGTTAACACATTTTTTTCATGTTATAATGACATATTTCTGTCACTATTACATATCAAATTATTCAGTTATAACAAGAAAAGTTTCTTGAAATATATCACTTGATCTTGTTATTTCATGAAACTTTCTCCTCATAATACTATACCAACATGTCTCATGAAAATAAGGAAGGAACGCCATCCAACTTATCTTGTCAAATAAGTAAAAAAAATAAAACATTATGATTTTCACAATCCCCCCTAAACTGGTACAACTGGTACTTGGCCCACCAGTATCACCATGGTCCAAATTACTGTTTCTCCGTTTAATTATTGATTATTTGAATGTGCAAGATGTGTAGCTATAATATATTTTCAGTGTTAGTGTGAATTAAACCTGTTTGGGTTTCTCTTATCACAGATCAGCCCCATTCAAAACTGAGTATAACTAGTTAAAACAACACATTCATGTTATACCAACATACCAACTTATGTTATAATGACAAATGTCCCTTTTTCAATTAGATGCGTTTGTGTGTAATATGTGTAATAACGGGAAAGTTTCTTGATATAACCAGAGAAGGTGATATAATAAAAATAGCTGATTGTTAAAACAGAATCGTTTGGTATCTAGTTATAAGAATATACCATTATAACATTAAAAATATCTTGTTCTAATGTAGAAATGTTGCATGGGGGAGAGACAGACATACAGTCTGGGAATTCCTGAGTATATATGCTGAAGGTGTCAGTCTTATGTAATATGATAATGATGTTAGATAAAACAGAGTTTGATCAAGCTGAACTGGGATGTCAGGTGAGGATATTTGAGGATGATGTTGACCTGATGTTACAGGAACCTCTCAGTATTCAGCACTCCAGGTCTCAGCAGGAAGCCCAGCAGAGCCGTCAGGATGTTTACTGTGTCCACCAAGTCCAACCCACCACCTAAATTTCCTCAACCAGAGCGACTGGATCAGGTCTATGAGGCATTGAAGAATGGCCTTCAGTGAGTACACTAACACACACACGGGCACTCATACATACATACAAATAGCAAAGCTTTGACTCCTACTCACTGACTGTATTATTTCTGCAATTCTGAAGCCCTATGTATTGTGCTCCTACATTGTATTACTATTACATTATGGTTTAAGAGAAAGGATATTTCATGGGTTGACAATAAATCTACCTGACTTGATTAAGTGAAAATAATAATGATAGCCCTGTGGTATCCCTGTCTATGTAAAAAGCTTTTCACAGACAATCTTTATAATATTATTGGCTCCAATTTGGCAAAGAAACAACTAAACTCAAGTAAGCCCACACTGAAAAAGCAAATTTTAAAAAATGGACAAGTGGGTAACAAATGTTTCGTTAATGATAAAAGTTGCTTAAAGATCCCATGAAATGGGCAATGGAACTTCCTGGAAAACGGAAAAGTACAACCAATGAAGTCATCAAACATTTTTTAGCCTTTCTACCTGCCTTATTGAACCAAACTGTCTTTCTCTTCATAACCAATAGGCCATTGGTTTATAAAGAATAGTTCAACATTTTAGGAAATAGTCTTATCTTACAGTTCAGTTCAGGAGGTGGACCCAAAAGCAGACAAGACACATGGGGACTGGTTAAATTAACAAAAGATGACTTATTACTTACTGAGGAGGAACACAAAACAACTAAGGGTAGCCAAGAAATCCAGTTAAGACTTCAACAAAGAGTAATCCATGAAAAAGTCCAACAAAGAATAAAAGAAGTCCAACAAAGGTAAATCCACAGGGAATCCAAGAACAAAAGAGAAACACAGGGAGAACACGAGGCATTGGAAAAAAGACTGAGGATAAAACGCAGAACTGGCAGAGCAAACGCAGATGACCTGACAAGTGACAGAGGGAAGGCACATGGACTAAATACACAAGAGACTGGTTTACTGATGCAACACAAGTGATACAGAAAACAGGCAGGAAACTAAAGAAAGACAGGAAGTAAAGTATAAAACACATGAGGAGAGGTGAGTATTACAAAATAAAACAGGAAATGACTAACTAAACCCAAAACCATAACACTTATTGGCTTGGCTAAAGACTGGAAACAGGGAAACAGCTAGCCTGGCTCTGCCCAAAGGTAAGAAAATCCACTGACCAACACCCCTAAAGCTCACTAATTAACACATTGTATCTCGTTTCATTTATTTTCCAAAATGTCAAACTAGTACTTTAAGATCAACTCTTAAGGGTAGAAACACAGAACACATCGAGCTGGGCAGTGCCGCCACCTCCAGTTCACTCTCTATAAGAAATGGTGAATCCCTGGTGAGCAGCACAATGGGATAGCTGGCAGTGAGAGATAGTCAGGTGTAGTGCTGATTGCAAAGTTTAGATCATTTTCTCAAAACAGCACATAAAACCAAAAATATCTGTGTCTGTGTGTGTGTGTGTGTGTGTGTCTCAGGTCTTACTTGCAGGTTCATCAGATGGACTTGGACAGCCTCAGCAGACAGATGAAAGAATCAAAGAGGAATTCCAGACTGGTACATTCTGACATTATACTGTTTAGATCGGCACTACAAGTGAAAAGAAAAAACAGTTCCTTTCACCCTTTTAACCCTAGCCCTATTACAATTTACTTATGTCTAATGTGGACACAAGCACTTTTATTTCTTGACATAAGCAAGGCAAAATATCACTTAACATAAAGAGTGTACATTACATTTTGCTGCCACATAATTAAAATGTGAGAGAAACTCATGACTTGATTTTCTGCCTTCTCAGGGTTTCCTGTATGATCTGGACAAGGTGAGCTACTGTGAATTCTTAAATAGCTACCTCAACTGCACAGAGAATTTGAAATAAGTTTATATAAGAGATAGGCCTTTATTTCTAACTATGCCTGTTTTTTTAAGTGTATGATCATATTATAGTAAGAAGCCTCTTGTTTTAAATTGCTATTAATGCAAACTCAATACTTCCTCCATGTTTACCTGTTGTCTTAATAAATTCAGTATAATGTACATTTCCATAGCACTAATTCCATCAGTACAACAACAGAGTCATGTCATAGTTACCACTCTGCTCCTTTCACTTTCTCATCTCTACACTCGTTTTTTCCAGTCACTTTTACTTTTCATTTTTTTAACGCTGTTAAACTACCTTCAGTGAATCTCAACACTTCCTGCACAAATGTTTCACATTAAAAGCCTTCCAACAGCTCAAAGGGCATAATCCGAACTTTTCCTGCTAGACTTTTTATTTGAAACATTTGTAGCAAGTGTTGTCTGTATCTTAACAGCAATTAAAAAATTGGAATTTAGAATCAAGTATTTGTGCATTGTGTTGTGTGTGCTGTGGAAATTTACATTATCCTGAATTTATAATGTGATTCAATACATTACAGGTAATTCGGGCCACCTCAGTGTTTTTAGAAGGCACCAGCCTTTATTTATTTTGCTGGCCTGAGCCTGTAGTTGGACTTGGATTGACATATTGTGTTGACAAGTAGAAATAAATGTGACTGTGTTTCCCTCTGACAGCAAGTGAAGATGACTGAGAGGTACATAAGACGACTGGAGTTTCACCTCAGCAAGGTAATGATCCCTGTCAAACAATGCCTTTCCACATTGGTGAATATTATAGTAAATAAAACATCTCCAAAACATTTAGGAAATGTCACAGAAATGTGCTTTATGATTTAAATCTATTGGACTGATTACATTTAGATAGAGTTGTTTACATTTTGATGGAGTTTTACATTTAGATGGAGTTTTTGTCTTCACATACCTTTTAATGCCCCCTGACATTTCATTTTGTTATGGGATTACTCTTTGTGTATCTGTCTTTGGGTTACTTTTCATACAGAAGGTGGCCCAACAGAAAAACGTTATAGTAAATGGACTGTACTTATATAACGCCCTTCTAGTCTTTTCCGACTACTCAAATCGCTTCAACTACATATCACATTCAATCAGTAAGTAAATCATTCACACACACACACGAAGGCACAGCCCACGGGAGCAATTTGGGGTTCAGTGTCTAGGACACTTCGACATGTGGGCCGGGATCGAGTCGCCGGGATTGAACCGCCAACCTTCTGATTGGCGAACAACCCGCTCTACCACTAAGTCCCAGTTGCCCCTTAGTAGCCTTAGTACAGCACATTAAGTCTTGGACCGTTTTTGCTGTAGCTACTGGTTGTGGTTTGTCTGAACTGACTGTTGATATAACTTGGTCATATTTAGATAACAAGTATTGGTGAGGGTCTACTTGATAAGTTTTTGTTATACATCTGAAACCAAATACCAATTAACAATACTGTATGTGTCAGCAACTCTGCAGTTCAACTCAGCTCTACAGAGCCTTTTAGACTCTTTCAGCTCATTGTTTTGGTTATGCGGCTGGCAAACTCTGCTCCCATGAATCTCATTTCCAGCAGTAGCAGACAGCTTTTTTCAGTGAAAAAGCTCTAATGAACCCAGTGTACACTACCTGCTCAGCACCAAACTGTAGACAAAGTTAGCAACTAGCTGCTGAACATAGTGGAGCATTTAGTCAAGTCAAGTCAAGTTTATTTATAGAGCACATTTAAAAGCAACAAATGTTGACCAAGGCCTTTACAAAGATTTTTCTCAGGAGGTGGTGGAGACCAAACCAGAGCTAAAAGGAGAGTGAATATTGGAAACAGAAACACAACTCCAAGTGAATGCTAATGGTGTTCTGGGTCTGCAGGATGTGTAAATAGGCATCTGTTTGCTAACACATTTGCCATAACAAATTTATGAGGTGATAATAGGTTAATGAAAAGTAGGGAAATGGAGACAGCATTACAAAGACAAGACCAAATGATAATGAAAAGGTTCTAATGGTGTACTTCATACTAAGTTTTTAATATGCTATTTAAAAAGTTGGATGTCGAGCAGACCATGCAAGGTGAGAGTTGTTGCCAGAGGCTGCAATTCAAGCAGTTCAATGATTGACTGGCTTCCTGTCCAGAACCAGTCTAGTACTGACTTACATTTTCAACTTTCCACTTGCTGTAAGGCTGCTTTCTTCTTTGCATATGAGAGAAAGATTTAGTGTGTATTTTTCCCCCTCTTGTCCCAGATTGAGGAGCTATATGAAGCCTACTGCCTGCAGAGGAGACTCAGGGATGGAGCCAACAAGATGGTGAAGGCTTACACTGCCTCTCCAGGCAGTAAGGAAGCCAGGGAGAGTTTAGCAGAAGCCATTAAAGGATACAAAGAGTACACAGAGGTAAGATGAGTGAAAAGTGAATTAAGATAGAATGGAGAAAAATGGTAAATGTATAGTGATCCTTGTGGGAGAATAGGCCCATTGCATGAGCAAGTAGTAAGGAATACATTATAGAGTAATAGGATATAACATAGCACAACTAATAGAGATCATTTATAAACAACAGCTCTATAATTCCAATCTGTTTGGTTGATATTAATAAATGAAAATCCCTCTCTGATCCTCTCTGTAGAACATGTGTGTGTTGGAGAGTGAGTTGGAGAACCAGCTGGGGGAGTTCCATATTAAGATGAAAGGTAAGAATGAAACATTGATGGCGATTTTACCCATCTTTCTTCACTCTTCCCTCTCATCCTCCATTTTTTTCTCTCTTTTTCCTTCTCTTCTTGAATTTGTTTTTGCCTTGTCTTAGCCAACAGCAAAAATCACATACTCTGAAGAAAACCAGCTAGAAAGGGTACACACTCCACAACACCTTGTGACTGGGACACTCACGTAATTCTTCGTAATTCTTTAATGAAACACATTTTTTATGAATTCTTGCCATGCCATTAATTCAATCTTCTTCACATTTGGCATGCAGCATCTTTTGACTCACATGATTCAAAGTATCATAAGATTACTCTTACTCTAAATCATTTTGCTGTTATTGGCCAGTTAGTTTTGGTGTGTGGCAGCTACTGAGTAAAATTGACAATAACATGTGAAAACACACAACAATTCCAATAGTTATTAAACTTGGCTCAGTTCATCAATAGGTTACATTTTAAATGGATGCTGCCTTAAAAAGTTATTCTATGATCACTGAACAAACATGGCTACCACACAGCAACCAAATTCGTCAGCTTCTAAACACTGAATTATTAGTCCGGTTTACTTAAAACTTAAGACTGCTCAGACCCCAATTATTGCAGCAAGAAACTATAGTTAGGGGTTCAAGCACCATGGTGTTGGAGCCCAATTATTTTTGCTCAGATTTTTTATTATTAAACCGTGGAATATGCAAATGTAAATATTGGTAGTAGAGGAGGAAACTTGCCTAGAAAGTAGAAACTAGAAAAATAATTATTGTCAACTGTAAGGGAGCGCTAATTCACACATCAAATACTTTATATCCATGTGTTCCTTACAATGGCACTGCCCATTCCCACCTTCTTTTGCAAAACAGACTCTCTGTCTTAGTATATCACCAGTAGATTCTCCAAATAACACCAAATCACCCATCCTTGATGTGCTCACAATATACTGTGCCAAATTTGTTGCAAATCTCATAATATGTGCATGGTAACATATTTTGTTAGTAGTCTCACAAAATTGCATATATACGTCCTTCATATCCTCCAGTATTTTCATACAAAATTTGATGCAGATCACCCATGTTGGTGCTAGGACCCCAGACCTGTTTGCAGGTCTAGTTAGTTTTTATTTAATTATCTATTGTAAAATCATAGTTAATCATTGTTTTTTTTAAATATTATATAATATATTAGTCTATAGCCCCATTCAGATGGTATTAACATTACAGGGGGAGTTACAGGGTATGGTCTGTAATAGACATGGATATTCAACAGGAAAAAGCCTAAATCCTCCCCAGAGGGTGCCAGAGAGTTGAAGGTGAGGCGCGGAGCGAGAGATGTGAGGCAAAAACTGTGTGAGGTGAATTTGAGTCAAAAATCATACTCCTTCTTAGAGTCATAACTCAGTCAAATCTTAACATGCAGACATGAAACACATATTGATATTGATATTATTTAGTGTGAGTTACACTTCTCGACGATATCATAATATCTGATGTCCATCGCGAATAATTGTCCATAAATCATAGAAATCATAGAAAAAAGTTGCTTCAGAACTTGCCTGAGAATCAGCACATTTTTGAGTTTTGTTTAGTATCAAAGTAATCCGGTGATAAAGATCTGAATATCTATGGTTACATTGCAAACAGAAACTGCTAATAGCTAATTGGGCATACTTTTAATGGCACCACTTTGTCAAAATGTAAACAAATATAGCCTTAAAAAACAGGGTTCAAAAAGAATACCAGTACCTACCTGTAGCTGACATTACAACAGCCCATTTGATGAGCTTTTATGGGGTCTTCTTATTCTGATGGCTTTAATTTTTTCTTCGGTCTTTATGTTGGTGTTAGCATGTTTCCATCCATCAGATTAGCAAAAACGTTGTTTAGCTCCATTTTCACACATTTCAAGTCAAATATCACACTGAGCTGATTAATAAGAAGAACAAGGACAAGCAGCTCTTCCCGCAGAGACTCAGATATCCACTTTAAAATACAAGGAAGTCACAAGGAAGAAATTGTGGCTGTAATTATTACTGGGGTGGGGGTGAAAAATCACCCAGATACGTACTCTGGGCAGGATTAAAATCACTGACCAGTGCAGGTAATGTTGAAATCACCCCACCTCCTCTAAAGAAATAAATCCAGTCCCAATGGGGCTTATGAGAAGCTGATAGGCTACATTTGTTTCTATTTGTCTTTCAGGTCTGGCAGGATTTGCTAGATTGTGTGCTGGTGACCAGTATGAGGTTAGTCTGTCAGTTTCTCTCCCCATCTCTCCCTCTGTCTCTCTCTCTCTGTCAATTCAATTCAATTGGGCTTTATTGGCATGGGAAACAGATTGTAGAAAAGGTTTCAATCGTAGTCATCTGGACACTGTTTTCAGAATCAAGACGTTTCGGCTCCCATCCGGAAGTCATTCTCAATTGTGAAAAATGGTCTGAGAACTCAGAAATTCAGAATCACAGAGTAGCTTAAATTTCTGAGTTCTCAGACCATTTTTACGATTGAAACCTTTTCCACGATGGAACATTCCTGGACGAATGAGGGACTACACTATCTTATGGGAAACATATGTTAACATTACCAAAGCATGTGTAAAATAAAAATATTTTGTGTGTGTGTGTAGGTCATTCACTGTCCCGTAGGTTGTGGCATGTTGATATTGGGCAGCAAGATATGCCCTGTCTCCTTCTCTTAGGAGTATTTTTAATTTTGAGAGGTCATTTAGCTCTTTGAAATCTGAGATTACAGAGTTGAACTTGTTAAAGTAAACGTTCCTTATTTCATTCAATGTTGTAAATTGTAGGAGGAAGTGCATCTCTGTCTCAACCTCACCTGTCAAACAGTGACCACATATTCTGTTTTCTTTTGGTTGCCAGGATTTTTGTGTCTTCCTTTTCAATTGCCAGTTTGTGGTCACTGAGCCTGTACTTGGTTAGGATCTGTCCCTGCTTTATATCTCTGACAGTAGAGAGATATTTATAGAGGGCACCATGACTTCATTATATCCTGGAGTGAGCAGATCATTTTGACACCATGTTTCCGTTAACACAATTACATCAACATTTTTGATAGATTTCATGAATTCAGGGTTTCCACTCTTCAGCTCAAAGGTTGAGGAGTGGATACCCTGAATATTCTAGCAGTTTATATGAAATAAACACATTCATTAATTAATCAAAATTAACCTGAATAGTGAGACATATATAAAAACCTACAATTATCTATACATTTACAACACTGAATAATAATTTTACATGGATTACATGGAGACATGTACTATTTTCATTAATGTTATCATTGTACTGACTACTACTATTGCTATCGTTCTGTTTCTCAAGTGAGAAGGTGTTCTGAGTATGTATCTTAGCTGAACAGAAGCCGGGTGCACAGGGTGTGCAGCATCTCCCTGATGTCTCCCAGCTCAGAGGTAGCAGGGGGAGGGACGGTGGCAGTAGGCTGGGCTACAACTGCAGCATAGCTCCGCTGCTGTCGGTGGGGAGGGGGACCGGGAGCAGCTTCTACAGTATGGCTCCGGTGCAGTGGGTGGGGAGAGGGGCAAGGGGCAGGTGCTGCCACATATCTCCGCTGTTGATGCTGTAAAGGTGGTTGGTGGGCAGGGCTAATGGGGGGAAGGTAACCTTTTCTGGTTGTGCTTCAAAGTGGTGAGGTTGTGGGCGTGTGGTGAAAGGGAGGTCCAGGCTGAGCTGTTGTGTCTCCTCAGGGGATGATCCTGGGATGGTGATGGGGAAGAGGAGGTCTGGGATGGTCACTTAAGGTGCTAGTAGAGGAGGGGGTGGGGGCATTGCGTCCCAGGGCCGTGTCTTTGAGGGTCTTTGCAAATATCTTCACCCGCTCTCTATGTAGATGGAGTCCATCATAGAGGTCCCAGGTGCCAATGATTGGGTGGAGGGCCAGGTGGATGTTGAGTAAGGTGGCACATCCTCTTCTGATCTCCATATTAATGTCATGGATGACATGAGGAGTGGTGTCTGTCCTAGGCAGTAGGGTGGAGACCACAATGCGGGTGTCGGGGAACTCCTTACTGGCCTGCTCCGCCATCTTCCTCACTGCCTCAGCAGTGTCTTTACGGAGAGAGGGTGAGACAGACAAGGCAGGGGTGTGAGACACTGGCAGGAAGAGTCTGTGTCTCATTACTTGTCATTGTGGGGACTGATGAGAGTTGGTCTGTCAGGTGTTGGACTTGCCTGGTGAAGCTCCTTTCTCTATTCTTAGCATTTACAGCATTAGCACCCTCCTTTACTTTGGCTAACTGAGCATGGAGCACACTGTTCTCTTGTTTGAGTGCCTCTAGACTTCCTCTGAGGTCAGATGCCAAGGCCTGGTTGTCTCTCTTTAGCTGCTGAAGCTCCTCTTTAAGCTGCTGTAGAGTGTTGTCTGGGTGGTCAGACAGCCTGGCTTGGGTCAGCTCTTTGAATTCAGCAAAATCCAGCTCCAGCAGGGCCATACTCTCCTTCAGCTGGTTGGTGCTGGCAGGTGTGGAGGAGCAGAGATTGACAAGGTGGTGGGGTTCCCTAATGGGCTCTCATCATCTTCACTGTCAGTGGGGACATTGATCCTCTTGGTGTCCACCTCAGCTTTCAACAGGGGAAATGCCTCTTGAAAGGACTCCAGGTGTGCTTCAATCCCTTGGACTATGACCTTTCCTTTAGTGTAGTATGTGATGGTAAGCAGAGGGTCATCCTTTTCAAGGTGTATGGCTGGATACATATGTATAATTGCTGTACAGAGTATCTTACCGGATGTTGATGGAATTGGTGAAGAATATGAGGTTGTTCTTTTTTTTGGGCGTAGTCAGTGAAGAGGACCTCTGGGTTTTCACGGAGTGTCTTCTCTGTCTGGCTAACATGCTTAATACTAATATGTTCTTGGTGGATCCTCCAACAGTGACTTCTGTGTTCACTTAGGAACTGTTTTCAGCTCAAAAGTGTTGAGTGGACTGGTCATTTTATGCACTGAAAATTAATGAGCAAAGAAGTTGAACCTAGATCAAACTGGGTGAGTACAACAACAAACTCACTGACGGATGAAACTCTCTCCAGATGACAAAATCAACAGCCACTGTGTTGCCTAGCAAGGAAGCGTTGTATGTGTGTGTGCTACGCGGTGTAAAAACTGTGTAGCTCTCTTTTTGCTTTAATGTGTGTTTGTAGCTGCTGCCTCTGTGGAGTTTAAATTGCCTATGCATCTGTGTTGTCTGCTTTGGAGATATTCTATTCTGCTGATGATTCTATAAGAAGTGTCAGGCTGTTGTGTATATATAATTGATAATCAATTGTATACACAGGTGGCAAAGTGCTAGTCTACAGAAAAGGAATTTATTGTTTGGACATAAGAGCTCTGAGATGTGATGTTGTTCCACTATTCTGTATACGCATACGTATGACATTTAGTGGAATTTTTTTTGTAGCCCAAAGGTGTTCTTTAATTTAACAGTAGTGGGCCATTATGGCAATGAAGAGTGGGAAGTCTCTGGGTCTTGATGGGTATCCTATAGATTTCTATAAGAAATTTAGGGAGAAACTTGCGCCAATTCTTCTGCATGTTTTTAAGGAATCGTTGGAGGCAGGCTCTTTGCCTCCAACTTTTTCGCAAGCATCCATTTCACTCCTCCTTAAAAAAGATAAAGATCCTACCCAGTGTGAATCATATCGCCCCATATCTCTTTTGAATACAGACATTAAAATATTAGCTAAAGTGTTAGCATTTCGTTTAGAACGTGTCCTTCCCTCAATAATTTCAGACGATCAAACAGGATTTATTAAAGGTCGTCAATCCTTTTCTAATATTCGTAGACTTGCTAACATAATGTATCTTTCTGATCCTTCTCCGCACCCAGAGGTAGTTATTTCCTTGGATGCGGAGAAGGCGTTTGATCGAATTGAATGGCCATATTTGTTTGCAGTCTTAAATAAGTTTGGTTTTGGTAATATTTTTATGTCTTGGGTTAAATTAATATATAAGTCCCCTTCAGCTTCCATTCGGACCAATTATTCCCGATCAGACTTTTTTCCATTAACACGTGGGACTCGTCAGGGATGCCCACTGTCCCCGCTCCTTTTTGCCATTGTGATTGAGCCTCTTTCAATAGCTCTGAAAACATCAACAGCGTTCAGGGGAATTAAGTGAGGGGGTATTGAACATCGTGTGTCTTTATACGCCGATGATCTTTTGCTTTACATCAGTGACCCCATATCTAGTTGTCCTCTAATTATATCATTATTAGGTCGGTTTGGTAACTTTTCTGGTTACAAATTAAATTTCCAAAAAAGTGAATGTTTCCCCATTAATAATTTGGCCTTACAAATTCAACAAGAATCATTACCCTTCCGTTTTTCTCTTGATAGGTTTAAATACCTTGGAATTCATATGACACGCTCCTTTTCTTCTTTGTTTGAAGCCAATTATAAAGCTCAGTTAAAAGAAGTAAAGGCAGAGTTGGAAAGATGGCATAGTCTTCCCCTTACTTTAGCTGGAAGAATACATTCAGTGAAAATGACAATTCTTCCCAAGTTCCTTTATTTGTTTCAGTCCCTACCAGTTTTTTTGCCCAAATCTTTTTTCCATTTAATCAACCAATCCATATCCTCTTTCATTTGGGAAAATAAGATCCCCAGGGTTAACAAACACGTTCTTCAAAGGACCCGTGATGTTGGTGGTTTAGGTCTCCCAAGTTTTACTAATTATTACTGGGCATCAAATATTCAGAAGATATTATTTTGGCTTCATTGCCCAGAAACAAATTGGTGTTTAATTGAAGCACATACATGTCACTCTTCTTCTCTTTCAGCTTTAGTGTATTCTTCCTTGCCTTTGAGGGCGTCTCGATTCACATCCAATCCTGTTGTACTTGCTACTCTGAAGATCTTTAATCAGTTTCGTTGTCACTATAAATTTACATCTGCATCGGTTTTGGGTCCTATTTACAAAAATCATTTATTCCCTCCCTCTACACTGGACTCATCATTTAGACAATGGGTAGTTTCCGGGTTGAAATGCATCAAAGATTTATATACTGAAGGTTTATTCAAGAGTTTTGAGAACCTCTGCAGACTGTATGATCTCCCACAAAACCACTTTTTTAGATATCTTCAGATTCGCAATTTTGTTAAAAATAAATTCCCATCCTTCCCTGACCTTCCTCCTACCTCACCTTTAGATAATCTTACTCTCAATTTTTATAATAAAGGATTGATTTCACTTTTATACTCCCAGCTCATGTCTTTGAAAGAGTACAATCTGGATAGAATTAAATCCAGATGGGAAGATGAACTGGGCATTGAGCTATCTGAAACTTTCTGGAGGGAGGCGCTTAAAAAGGTCCACTCATCATCATCTTCTGTTAGGTTAGGGCTCATACAATTCAAAGTGCTGCACAGGGTTCACCTGAGCAAGGCATGGTTAGCTGGAATATATCCTGGAGTAGATGCAGCCTGTGATAAGTGCTCTTTTTCCCCAGCCAGTCTGATGCATTCGTTTTGGTCTTGCTCCTCTCTAAATAATTACTGGGCATTGGTGTTTAAAACTATTAGTGATGCCCTTGGGGTGATATTGCAGCCTTGTCCTTCAATAGGTATTTTTGGAACCCCCAGTGACACTATGATAATTTCTTTAACTGCATCCCAGAGGGACATTATTGCTTACACCTCTTTATTGGCCCAGAAGAATTTTGTTATGTTGGAAATCCCTACCCCTCCTTCTGTGACAGATTGGCTAGAAGATGTTATGTCCTTTTAAAATTAGAGAAGATTAAATTTACATTAAGGGGATCGGTGGACATGTTTTACTCAAAATGGGAACCCATTTTGTCATACTTTAAAAATTTGAAAGAATTACCCAGTTGTTAATTTTTTACTCTCCATATATGTATCTTTCTCTTTACCTTTTTTTTTTTGTGATGCTGTATTTGATGTTTTGTCTTCAGTGTAATTTGTCTCACAGAATGGCTAAAACAATTATTAATATTAGCATTATTTTCTCTTTTATCTATTTACACTGCAATACTATTATTGTAATAATATTATCATCGCTATATAGTGGTATGCATGGGTCCATGCCTTGAAAAGATGTCAGACATTATGCTGTTTTGTTGTAGCTACGCTGTCTAGGGAAGGGATAGGTTTGGGTGGGTGGGGAGGGGGTGTTGTTGTTATATTTGAAATAGAAGGAAGTAAAATGTATCTTTGAATGTTTTAATGTATGTTGTTTTACTCCTTCAATAAAAAAATAAAAAAATAAATAAAAATAAAAAAATTTAACAGTAGTATCATATATCATCATATAACACCACCCTTTCAAAAATGTAATGCAGTAACATTTAGTAGAGTAGCATTTAACTGACCTACTTTTTACTTTTATCTAAATATATTTCTACATGAGTACTTACTTACTTTTACTTGAGTGAAATTTCTTCAAAGTTACAGTACTTTTACTTGAGTATGCTATTCTAGTACTATTTCCATCCCTGTATAAAAAGCAACAATGAACAACAACATACAATGTCTATATACAGGTCAAACTGTTTCTGTAAATTGTAAACAATTATACAAATAGTGCAAGTGCTGGAATAAATATTAAATAGGTTACTTTATATAAATTTGTGGTTATATAAGGTATAGGCACATATACACATCTATATACAGTATATACAGTGTGCTTACATTTATATTTGACAGTGATGGAAGTTATAGCAGAATGTGTATTTGAACCTATAATAAATATAATTTATAATTTGTAGGTACAGTGAACATTTAAGTGTAGCAGGGTTATTGCATAGGGATTGTTTTCTGACATTATATGGCTGATTTAACTGTTTATCAGAGTGATGGTGTGTGGGAAGAAACTGTTCTTGTGTCTGGTTGTTTTGGCATACAGTGTTCGGTAGCACCTACCAGAGAGCAAAAGATGGAACAGGTTGTGTCCAGGGTGTGATTTGTCTGAAGTGATTTTCCTGACTCTGGAGATCTATAAGTCCTTAATGGAGTGCAGGTTGCCATCAATAATTTTTTCTGCAGTCGGTTGTAGTCTGTTCCTGTCCTGTTTGGTGGCCGATCCAAACCAGTGATCGATGTATAGAGAACAGACTGGATTATTGCAGTATAGAACTGGATCAGCAGCTCCCACGGCAGGTTGAACTTCCTGAACTTGTGCAGGAAGTACATCCTCTGTTGGGCCTTTTTGATGATTGTGTCGATGTTGGACTTCCACCTCCACAAACAGGTCCTGGGAGATTGTGTGAAATGGGTGCGGAGAGTAAGTAACAGCTATGACATCAAAATGGTCCAGTATATAGGCTTACTCTACATTTGGGGCGCACTCATCTGGGACCCTAACTCAGGAAGGAATAATTGCATGAGCCCTATTGTGTTTCATAACTAGTTGTATGAACTGTGAATTTATACTACAGTTACTACTACTAATACTACAGAAAACCTTCCTCATGTTACTGTTCATACAAATGCCTCGGTATTTATCAGGGTCAGATTTATATCTGTTTTGAAAATCAGTGTAATGAAACCACAAATCCAAATGCCTGGGTAGTAACTTTCAAAATCAAATTGAATAGTTTTAGGATAGCTAATCGGAATTTTTTACTGGCATGTTTAAGCATCTCATTTAGGATGCTGTAAAGCCCACTTGCTTTTTTGGTTCTTGCTCAATAATAGGGAGGTCCAAAGATTGATGGCCAATTCTAATTTATTAAAATTTTCAGTTATATGTGTTTGTTCAGAATCTGAATTGATAGGAACGTTTTCATATAGTTTAGTAATTGATCTAAATGTCTACATTTTGTATAACTGGATCATCAGCATTAGTTTTTTGCCACATATGTACATTCATAGTGAATGCTTTATGAAGAATAGAAAAGAAAACAATGGAAAAATGAAAACATACAAAAAATTCATGAAAAGAAAGAGAAAAACAATTGAGGTGAAGCACAGCTCTACTGACATGCAGAACTAAGACTGATGCGGTGTGTGTGTTTGTGTGTGTTCAGATCTTTATGAAGTACGGTCGGCAGCGGTGGAAGCTCCGAGGCAGAATAGCGATCAATGCCAAACAGGTGTGGGACAGTGAAGACATGGTGTTTCTGCCGCTCATCAGTGAGTTCCTCTCTGTGAAGGTCAGTCCCTCCCAATTTCTTTTGCCAATCTTTTTTAATTACTTTGGACTAATTTTTATTTATGCTTAGTTCTGATTGGTCAATGAAAGCATTGTGTTGTGGAACACTACTCCTGGTATTGAAATAGCTCATGCATACTTCATGTTGTCGCCTGGTGTCTCATACTGGTGAATATGCCCACGGTTCAGGAATCTGTACTGGCTAGTCGGTACTATCTTGTCCTATCACTTTTTGTGGCCTTTTTATTTCTCTGATGCTTTAAATACACTTAAATACTTTACACTGAAATGTAATTTTCCCAGTGGGGACAATAATGTTATTACTTATTCTGATGTAGTTTGACAGTGTATCAGAATCCGAAGAACCATCAGAATCAGCTTTATTGGCCAAGTGTACACATACAAGGAATTTGACTCTGTTTTTATCATTGCTCTCAATGTACTTACACAGCTAAGAACAACAAAGTTGAACAAATAAAGATAAAGAATAGACAGGATTATTATGTACACAAGTATGTGAGAAAATATGTGTATATATAAATATATGTGAAATGCACCAATGACCAACAACAAAAATAAAATGTCTATTTACAAGCCAAGTGTTTCTGTAAGTTGTAAACATTTCAAATAGTGCAAAGAAAAATAAATATTAAATTAATATACATTGAGTGGATGATTATGTACAGTATATGCATGTACACAGCGTGCATGGTTTATATTGACAAATATAAAAATATAATAAAATATAATATAAAAATATAATCTTTAATGGAAAAGTAAGTGGATGTTTTGGTTTTAGAGGGTTATTGACATTGTATGACTGATTTAACTGTTCATTATAGTGATGGCCTGTGGAAAGAAACTTTTCTTGTGTCTTGTGTATACTGTAGGTCTTAACCTAAAGACAGCAAGACTTTGGTAGATCAAACTATATTTCTGTCGTCTCCTAGGTGACAGAGCTGAAGAGCTTAGCCAATCACGTGGTTGTAGGAAGTGTTTCCTGCGAGACTAAGGACCTGTTTGCTGCACTACCCCAGATGGTTGCCGTGGATATCAATGACCTTGGGACTATTAAGCTAAGCCTCGAAGTCACCTGGAAGTAAGTTTTGCCAACCATGCCGTCAGTGTCTTGAAAATTATACTGAGCTTTATGAGTACTGTACTGTTTGTTAATTGAGTGTTATTCATCTACAGAACATTGCTTAAATATTATATTGAACGTTTATTTATTTTGTCTTTTGCCTCGTCCTTCCACTTCCTCCATTCCTTTTTTCCCCTCTGTCAGTCCATTTGATAAAGATGACCAGGGGTCAGTTGCAAGCACTGTCAACAAAGCTCCAACCGTCAGTAAGAGATTCTCAACAATCTTTAATCAGAGTCCACCTGACACGCCATCTTTACGTGAACAAGCCTTCTATGTGAGTTCTTCCATATTCTAGTTGCGTCTCTTTTACCCCTGTTCTCTGCAGAGTAACGTTTGACTGATGCTTTTCAAAAGAGTAATACTGGAATATTTGGCTTGAAGTTGCTGATTGCTGGTATGTTATGCTGATATTCACTACCCCTACATTTGATTATTATAATGTATAACGCTTAAATAAGAGTAAGGTGCAGACTACTGAGGAATGACACGACCTCTTTTGGACATAAGCTTGAATGCATTTAGTTTGTTTCTGTCCTTTTAGCAGAGTTTTTGTAGATTTCTGATAAAAGGAAATTGATGTGAAAACACTGGGAGAAGCAAAAAATTGTATTTCTCATCAAAGAATTTGTCAGATTCATCACATATCTGGAACTAGCCATTGTATACTCCCGGAGAACAGGACAGAGTTGACATCTCATGGTCTAGAACTACTGCTATAGAGGGAGAGTTTTAGCCAGCAACCACACCACTCCCTAACATAGACTGTATATAAAGATGGATGACACGTCTCCACTTCCTCCCACTGTACAAAAATGAAACCAAAATATCCTGGATACTGCCGCTGCCATCTTGTGCTAGTGATGTAATTTGGAGCCAGTGTCTGCACAGAAGTGATCGGGGTTGCCACGGTATCAAGGTCCCGCCCATATACCTGGCCGACTCAATTACGAGCAGGGCTCAGCTGTCAATCATGACGTGAAACCCTCTTTTTATAGTATCAGATAACTAATAACTTATTAGAAGAATGAACACTAGAACATTTATCAGCATGATGGGAAATACCTAAAATGCCAGAAACCATCTTTTGGAAAAATGTATTTAGATTTTTTAGTTGGCCCCATGTCTCATCATCTAACATGGAGGGGGCGGGGTTTATGACCTATACTGCAGCAAGCCACCAGGGAGCGATCGAGATGTTTTGGCTTCATTTTTGGGGAGCTGTCATGTCATCCGTCTTTGTATACAGTCAATGGTCCCTAACCACTCCGTTGCCCTTTCTTCCACCTGCTGCCACTTTGACATGCAGTCTCTGCCTCGGAGTCTGAGCAGGCGGGAGTACTGGCCACTGCTGGACATCTTCAGAGACACACTTAGCCAGAGCTGTTCCTGTAGTGACAAGTCACCAACAAGACAGCCCACTGCAGTAAGTCATTATGGAGTAGAACCCCCAGGGAATGTAGAAACACAGAGCCCACTGGTATATTGACTAGTGACAGTAATGATGGTGTAGAACATTAGAACCTAGAACAGTAGTCTCCATTTGTTTGCACATGGCTTCATTGAGCCACGAGGAATGTATGCTAGGTTTCCAAACAGCTCTCTAGCTGATTGCGCTGATTGCCGGCTCCCATTTGAGAGCAGGAGCTAGAAATCTGCTGATGTTGTGTTTGGTCAAAGTGAAGATCTGCCTATAGGGCAATTAGAACCTCCCGACAGAACTTAGACAATACTTTCAGCCACCCCCTGCTGTAAATTTCTGATGATGAGCCTTGGAGAATTGTGGACCTAACTCTGTATGTTTAGCACTTGATGTAAGTTGTGTAAAACCTGTGAGACTGTAAAGTATATAAAGAAACATCTACTTGTGATGGAGAAAAACCACAATGGATAATTATGGTTTATTACAACCTGTGTCCAATTTTCATAATTTTGGCCATCAGTAATAATAAAACTGTACTCACCAAGTTAATTGTTGAGATCTGGGAACGCAACATTAAAAAGAAGTGTGACTGTCTGTCAAGAATCACGAGCAGTCAGACAATCAGACCAGTGTTGGGATTTACAATGGTTAAAGGTGGGCACCCACTTGTGTAGGTGTGATCAATTAATTATGGCTATCAGAACTATCAAAGATAATTATAAATAACTTTAATTAATAAAGTCCTAGGGGGCACCACTCATCTTAAAGAAGAGAAATGATAACCAATTAATTGATTGAGTCTCATAAAATACACTAAACTATCAATTTGGAACTCAGATTAATAATTAAATTAATAACTATAACCAAAATTACCAGTGATAGCTAGTAGGTTGAAGGATATGGAGTTCAACATAGCAGAGATTGGCAAATTACTCACTCTTGTGCAACATTAAAAAGATAAACAAAGCAAAAACAAACTATATGAAGACTAACTCTAAACCCTAAACTACAGAACACAGTTTGTGTATGTGTGTGCTTGCGCAGGTCTGGGTGCGCGCCAAAAGTAATGTGTATATGTTTCTTTGTTCTGCCTCTGTATGTGTCGCGTGCACGAGCATGAACCCACGTGGTCAGAAACAAGGTAACATGTGCAGTGGGAGCTTTAAAGTTATTCTCTGTCGTGTGTGTGATTGTGTTTAAGGGCCAAAGTAGAGGTGTAGGTGTGTGGTCTGTTTAGGATAACGGTGCCAAGTTAAAATGAGTTAGTTAGCATTCAAAGACTCTGTCTGTGTGGAGCATAACATTAACTAACATCAATTTAGCATGTGGCTACCAAATTAATCTAACAGATAAACACGTCACAACAACAAAACCTCAGAAAAACACATCAGTAACGTCACATGTACAAAAGATAAACAGTCCTTTGCTTAGCTATATATGTTTCTCTATGCTATGCCCAGTTGTTACGTTACCCGTCCGTGGGAGGGAAAGAGGTGGCTTTGGTGCTGCTGTTAGCTGGCGGTCAGTCTGTTGTAGACGAGCCAAGCTGGGAAGAATTGTGGTTCCGCTGTGGAAGCGTCTGTTGCTGAGCAGTGTCCGCTTGTAGAGATCGGAGGAAGCCAGTCGCTCCATCTGTGGTTGTTCTTACAGAGTTAACCGCTCTGCGTTAACTTGCTTCGTGCTTTTGTTAGCATGTGAAGTTAGCGCTGCAGGATTTGTGTGTGGCAGCCGTTTGCGCTGAACGGAAAAGCAAGGTGAGCAGATTAAAGTAGTTTTAGAATTAAAATGGTGAAATAAGAAATAACCTACTAGAAATAGGGTAATGTTATGAAATAAAATCTATTGTCAATAGACAAATACACCCCCCGTCCCCTTACCCGTCCCCATCCCTGCCACAGTGGGGAAACACTGCAGACAGTTTGCAAACAAACCTCCAGGTGAAAACGAAGGTGAATGGTAAAATTACCAAAAACTGTACATTGTAAACATTGATCACAGTTTACAGACCCACTTGCTGCTTCAACTTATATATACTGTACAACTCTGTACCAACCGTAGTTGTGCAAGCCCCGTTTTCCTGTGCACATCTGTGTGCAAGGGATTATTACTGACATTTCAGCTGAACTCACTTTCAGTTTGACCTCCAAATAAAGTGGTTTAGATAATCTATCCTCTGACTGCTCATGTTTGTTGCTCCATTGAGCTTCAGTGTAGTGATGTGTTCCTAGATCTCAACAATTACTTTGGTGAGTACAAAGCTATCATAAGTGATACAAATTATGTGATACAAAACTATGATTATAAGACCTAAATTGAAATAAAAAGGTATAATCCTTCAGTCCTTGAACACCTAGTATTGTAATGCTGAGTGCAAAGGCTCATTCTTGACCTTAGAAACAGTGATTTGACAAAACAATCTTAACAAAATGTTCACTTACTAGCTTTTTTCCAGATCTCCTTATTTGTTTTGTCAAACTATAGTTCTGTTGTTTGATGTAAATTATGATGGAAAAATACCTTTAAAAATCAAGACTATGAATCTCATATGACTGTAAGGGTCTCATACAATATATGACCATGACATATGACCAAGTGTTTCTACCTCCTCTGAATGGCTGCACTGGAAAGCATGATGAAAAGCCTGCTGTCATATTCTCCTCCTGGCTGCATCCCACTGCCCCCCGGAACTCTCCGGGGGGCAGTGGGATGCAGCCAGGAAGTTTTTTGCATCTCCCCTTGAAATCATTCATGGTGTTACAATCTGTATACATGAAAAATTATGGACGTTGTTGAATGAAGAATGACAAAAGTAAGCTTGAGAGAGAAGTTAAAACCCCACCTCCTTTCACACCTATGTACACCTGGCAGGGCAGGGTTTTGAGGGAAAGCATTACCAAATCTGAACGTGAAATTAGTGAGTCATGCTCTCAAATTGAAAGACCACACTTTTGAATAAAGATATGAATAAAGCCCCATACATATCCAACTCCTTTTTCATCCATCCAACCTTTTAAACAGTGCACTTCTCTTTTAGAACATGCTACGCCGGCATGAAGAGAATGGAACAGCGTGGTCTAATTCATCTGAATCTTCTGATGACTCCTCCAGTCCTCAGCTGTCTGTAGGAGGGCTACGCAACTCTACACATCAAAAGGTAACACACAACAGACACTATATGTTATTTATGATCTGCAGTCTTGTGCTGTTATGATTGTAATATTATGATTCTATCTAAACCTCTTCTCTGTTTATCATTGTATCATTATCTTTGTTATGGATTGGTTTGTAAGCTAGATCGACAGTACCTTTTAATGTCTCTGCATGATGTTCAGTCATGATGATCCATGCAGTCGTCCCTGATGGCTTGTCTAACTAAACCACACCTTGTAATTTATGTGTCTATAATACTGTTCTTTCACTTTTAACAAAGAAATGAGATTTCATCAAGGGGTAGGCTCTCTAGAGCATTTCCTCTCAGGCCGCATACAAGTTACAACATACTTTGTTTTCATTGGCAGACTATGACCCAAACCTTACCCATGTATGTCCTAAACCAGATTAGCCATTGAAATTATGGAAGTTTTTGGCATGTAACACAGATGTAATTAATTGTCACAGCACAGATATTACTGGTAAAATGATTTGTTGTTAGGTCTAGGGGATTTAATTACCACTAACCCTTATGGCTGTACCAGCTACTAATTTTAAAGGATAAGGCTGGTATTTTCAATCCCTTGAAAAGACCAAAACCAACAGTGTCTGTCCATCTCTCATTACTTTCTTACATCCGTACCTTCTCAGCCCCAAGCCTATTGGTTCCTACTGAAAAGTTAGTGCGCATGCGCCAACGTGCATGCTGCCTGTTGCCGTAGTCGTAAGGCCAGTGACATTGTGGGGGTGGAGCTGGACTCTCTGTCGGTGGTGTCAGAGAGGAGGATGCTGGCCAAACTACATGCCATCTTGGACAGTGTCTCCCACCCACTCCATGACATGCTGGTCAAACAAAGGAGTACCTTCAGCGGAAGACTCATCCCCCCAAAATGCACCACAGAGCGCCACAGGAAGTCATTCCTGCCTGTGGCCATCAAACTCTTTAACTCCTCCCTCTAAGTGTTAGTCTGTTAGTCTATATGACCCTAAGTCATTAAACTGGACATTGGACCATTCACTGCAATACTTGAAATAATTGTGCAATATTCCCTGTTTAATACTCCTGTGCAGTATACTCTTTTCAGTTTAAATTGACCTATTTATTGATATTTATTCTTACTTCTGTTACTGCTGTGCAATATCCACCATCTCATAATCAAATTAATAAGCTTAACACTTAACAACTACAGCATGTATACATGTATGAGTGCTTGAATCCAGATGTTACAAACACATGGACTGACATGGAATATAGGAACTGTGGTTTACTGACATTGAATTAATTTAGGGATAAGTAATACAGTATTTTGTGGGCTTGAAGAATAGTCATTACAACAATCTCAGTTTTTCCATCACTTACAAATACTTACTTTGCCGATACCTTATTATGTGCATATTTGTTATTATTCTACAGATTACATTAGAAGAAACTGTTTAGACATTGAATAGAGATAGTACATGTGATTTAATTATAGGGAACACAATCCCTATGTGTTCCCTATGACGTGTTTCCTATTCATAAACTGAGTGCACATATTACCCCCATATTAAAGTCTCTGCACTTGCTGCCTGTAAGCTATAGAATTGATTTTAAGGAGCTTCTCATCATTTTCACATTCCTTTACAGCCTCACTCCACATTATACCAGTGACCTCCTCACAGTTTAGGTTCCAAACAGATCACTGTGTTCTGCTAACTCTCTCACATTAACTGTTCCTCAGTTCAGAACTAAAACCTACAGTGATGCTGCATTTAGTTTATATGCACGCAAATTTTATAACAGTCTCCCCATAGAACTGAGAATGTGCACCTTACAAGTTGTTAAACAAAACTTAAAACTCAACTTTTGAAAATGTCATTATTTTTCAATTCATTTTGTTTTTAAAAATACTTAAAACTAATGATGCATTTTCATCAACACCTCTTACCTAGAATTATGAGTTATACTATATTATTGTTATTGTTGTTATTATTATTATTATACATGTACATTATAATTTATAAGAATTTATTATTATGCTTTATGAGGAATACTGAATTATTCATGGCCTCTGCCACTACAGCCCAGCTCACCTGCAGAGCAACCGTCCCACACTAAACTCAAACTATAACAGCTAAATGTCAAATCTCACATTTTAGTGCCTGGACTGGTATATGACCTATTCTCATGTATATGCCAGTATCAAACTAACAATCCCTTTAACTGACTATGACCGACTCAAATATTTTCATTGTAGAACCTAGTGGTGTTTGGCTAAAATGAGCCTAAAGGTTATTTACTATGTTGTTAGAGTGTTGGGTTAGACTCTCCCTGTGACTCAGTGTATCCATTTCTCTCCCTCTCTAGGCGGTGGTGATTACACCAGAGATCCAGCCAGCTGAAACTGGAAGTTCCTCCCCACGGCCTGACATCTCATTTTGCCCCAGAGACTCCTCCTCGACAACTCAAAACTCTACCCACAAAGTCAGCACTGTCAGTGAGGTTCCCAACATATCCAAACATCAAGCAGTAAGCAACAGGTAGTCTGAGTTTATTTTTGGTGCTTTTTTGGGGGGTAGAATTAATTTAAATTCTACTCTACACCCTCATAGGTTAACATTTTTTTTCTAAATCATATTTGTTGACTGATTACTTGTTACATTTGCCCATAAGCACAAAGATGAGTTTGCGTGCTTGGTATATACTGTAGTGTGTTCCATCAATAATTAGATTAACTGATACAGTATACGAACTGATTTACAGGGAAGAGGGGAAGCGGACAGTCACAGTGATGACAAAACCTGACAGTGAGGAAGAGGATGCAGGGAAACAGTCTCCAATAGCAACAGTGGATGGGGTGGTGACCAACAGCCACACCTCACACAGCTACTCACGCTCTCTGAGCCACATTAGTGAAAGCAGTGCTGATGGCATTGTATTGACGGACAGGTCAGCCGGCGAATCAGGGGAGGTGATGTCTTTAGCCTTGGGGCTCTCCATCAATGACATTGAAATGGAGGTGGTCATCAGAACCCCTGAGCCACCCAGATCTGCTGCCATAGACACTAGCCTGTCGCCAAGGAGGCTCGGTGTCATCGAAGAAAACACAACAGCTGGCGATGTCACAGATCAACATCAACATACGAAGCAACAGGATACATCCAGCTCTGTCCTCACATCCTCCTCTCCCAGGAGTGAAGGAGTGGACTCTAACACGCCGTCAAAAAATGAACACACACCCACACCTAGAGTGCTCCCAGAGAGTGGGGATGTGATGTATGTAGCCCAGCGGGTGTCGGTGGAGGAGGAGATGCCAGGTGCAGGAGTAGATTGTCTGTCCAGAGAGGTTGATGGTCCGGTGGACAGTGGGTTGGAGGACGCCCTGGGAGCTGTAGTTTCCTCTCTGGATGATTACAGAGGACAGTTCCCTGAGTTACAACTACTGGAACAAGAGCTGAAGCTGCTGCAGGTTACACTGAAGGTGAGGATGGAGCATGTGTGAGGAACAAGAAAAGTTGCTTCCAGAGGTGGGTAGAGTAGCCAAAAACTGTACTCAAGTAAAAGTACTGTTACTTTGTTAAAACAAGTACTCAAGTAGAAGTAAAAGTGGTCATGAAACGACTTGACTAGCAAGTAACTTAATAAATAAAAGAAAAAGATACAGGCACACCACTGTCTTTTTCCCACTTTGTTTATTTTATGTGGATATGACTGGTCATTTCCATTTCAACCACAGATGGTTTACCTCGGATAAAGGTAGAGAAGTGATTTATGGTTAGTTTGTGATAAAATGTCATGTAATCATATCCTGATTAAATAATCTGCTACATAAACACCAGAACAATATTCCAAGTCTGTTCAATCTCTTTAAGTGTGATCACAAAATTCCCATGTGAATATTACATTAATATTATACTCTTTTAAATACATCAATAAGTAAAGACATTTTTAATTACATTCTTTGCTTGTTGTCTCCCATATTATATTATGATTTGGCTAATAAGTTAGCAAATCAGATGTGACCATGTCAAAGTATAGATAGATACATTCCAGTATAGATGTCCCAAGTCCCAACTTTCATCACAAACAGCTTCAGATCGGGTGTTAGCCCAACACCTCCAGGTCTCTCCAAACAAATGAAGACAATAAGATTACAGAAGTGGCCAAATCAGTCTCTAATCTTACTGAAAATGTCTAATATCACACGACTCATTAAGGCTAATTAGGAGATAATGAGGTTTCATCATGAATTGCCTATTAAATACAGGTGTGTTCACTCCTTCACTTTTACCCGAGGAAGACCATTTGTGGTTAAATTGTTATATCCATCATGTCCACATAAAATAAAAGTATTTAAAGTTTTTTTGCGTGCATAATTTGCTCTCTACCTTTCTGTTTCTCGTCATCAGGCTACATGAATGACCATGACTAGTTAAATGGTTAATACAGTAGCAAAGACCATTAGCTTGAATATTACATTCAATATTCATTGAATATTTACATTATGACAGAAAGCAGGACTAGGAGTAGTTTTGAAGCATGAGTGTGTATATAGTATTAAACATATTAGCATTACCACTACAGACACACTGCTCTCTGTTAATACAGCATCAGCATGGTTCTCTGATGTACTGACATCAGACCAGCGTTCACAACTGGAGTTCGCTGCATTCTGCACCGTGGTCTGTTAATATCAGTTTCTAGCGCTATTCGAAAGCCATACTCCAACAGTGGGGAAAAAAGTCCAAGGATGCTTTGTCTCATCTGAATCTGCCGCTGTAGCTTAAGCCATTATTCTGCTATGAAGAGAGTCATTAGTTGGCATGGCTGCGGTAGGATAACAGACTCCCAGCAGACCTGGGATCAGCAAACCACCAGTAACATAATTTGCATAAATTACTATAAAGGAGCCATGCCTTCTGTGTTGATAACTTTTTGTGATATTGATACTAGTATCCATAATGTATTGTAGTTGTCCTAATAGCTGAATTTAAGAAAAAGGCACTAAAGCTGTATCTCTGAAACAGACTGAACAATTAATAAACTTTTGTTGTACTAGGAATATGATATATTCTTGGCAAAACCAAACATGAAGAAGAAAACAAGGAAGTGATATCAAGAAATCTTTTAACCCTTTTGGTTTGTCTAAAATGAATTTAAATATGTGCAAAAATGTTTTATCCAGTTTTTATTTTAGAACTTTTATTGAAAGAACTGATATAGACCCATGTACCAAACATTATTTAACCCCTGACAAAAACAAAGTATAAATAAATACAAGTGAATAAATAAAAAGAATATATAAAATAATTCTGATTAAGGAAAAAAACTTTCAAACTCCCAACACATTATTTAAAGGTACAGGAAACTCAAAAACGTGAATTTGTAGCTTAATGCTGTATGTGTTTATTATGTATGTTTTCTTGCCATCAACTCTTAGAAATATCAACATTTGCTGTAAATTGCTTCTCTGTTGTTTCTTTACCTAAATGTTATTATCTTTATTCCCTGGTTCAGACGGTGGGTTTTAGGCCTGTTTGGCTCAGTTTGGTCGCAGAGTAAAACAGCTCCAAAAAGGGAACACTGCTCCACCAGGTGGCCTCCTTTGATGTGTGATTGACAGTCATTGGTCTAATTACTGTTGACAGAAGGTGACTTCTTGGCATCTGTGAAGTGTTGGACAGTGCAGGACTATTAAAAATGAAACATGTACATGTGGAGGATTTTTCACCATGAAATGTCCACAGAGCTTATTCCAAGTGACAAAGAAAAAGATTTGTGTGCAGCGTCAATATCAAAACAAAACAAACTGAACTGTTGTAACCTGTTTAGTTCAGAAGGCGGTACCATGGCTCTTGTTGGAATTTTGTGGTGCTCAGCAATGGGTGAGTTTTTTTTCTAAGTAATAGTTAAATAGCAGATACATATATTTGTTACATACACATTTTACTGTTACAGCACACATGTAACATTTAACAGCTTGTTACATCGTTAACTCGTCCCTCTCTCTCTGTCTATCTCAGGGGTGGGCAATTATTTTTTCCATGGGGCCACATGAGAAACAGAAAATATTGCAGAGGGCCGGGCCAAAAGGCTGAACTCAATTCCGCATAATATTAATTGTATTTCTTTATAAAAAGCAGTAAATAGTGTTGTTTTGACAAGCTGGTATGAGTAGGCTATATGTTATAATTAAGCAATGAAAAAGTGAGGTTGCCTTACAAAAAATTCCTTTATTCAATCAAATTTCCCAAACTAATGGCAAACAAAATATGAACACTTTTTTTTTTTTTTACCATTTGTGACATATTAGTGAACATTTTCAGTCACATTCACTCCAAAATACATTCTGAGTTTCAAATACTGTTGGAAATAGGTTCTTAGCATTCTAAGGACATCACAATATTGTCTTTGTGCTCCAAACATAAGCAAAACACATCATATTAAAGTTACTGTCATTGAACATCACTGAACTGTGATTTTGAGAAAAAGGCTTCCAAAGAAAGTGTCCCAGTTCACTGCTAGTTGGTGCCTTTACATGCCTACATTTGTAGTCTAACCACCTAATTTGGTGTTTTTAAGTTCTTTTTTCTTGTTCAGTGAGAGAAATCTAGTCTCTGCTGGGCTTTAACGAGTGCATCAAAGTCAGGTTGAATGTTTGAGGTGGAGATGCGAAGCACAGCTGACAGATGATCATCAGTGAGAGCGCATCTATACCTGGATTTTGTAAACTTCATCATTGAGAATGTTTGTTCACATATGTAGGTAGAGCCAAAGAGAACCAACATCTTCTGAGCATGTCTCCTCAGGTTTGGAAAGTCCTCCTCCTTAAGAGAAGAGTAGAAATCCAGCAGAGATCCTGACTTAAAGTGCTCTGCCAGTACTGCATCAGACTGCAGGTCAATGAGCTCCAGCTGAACATCACTGGGTGCGTTATCCACGCTGCAGGTAAAGGGAGAGGAAATCATGCACATTTCATCCTCGATTGTTCTGAGATCTTCAAATCGCTTGAAAACTCACCATGCAATGCTCCTAACATGGATGAGTACCTGCGGAGGTGATCAGCTGATGGTGTGACTTCTTTCAGGGTTTGCATGTGAGTGAGAGTGTTGCTCTCTAGTTGGCTTGAAAGAAACTGCAGCTTTCTCATGAAAGCCTTCACCAGGCTGTGCATTTCATGAACGAAGAGGCCCTTTCCTTGCAGTTTGGTGTTCAGTTCATTCATCAGTGCAGTCACATCGACAGCAAATGCAAAATCTGCTATCCAGTCCTCATCTGAGAGCTCTGGGATGTCTTTGCCTTTCCTCTCACAGAACTCTCGAATCTCGGCTTTCAGGTCCCAAACTCTTTTTAGCACTTTGCCCAGGCTGAGCCATCTGACAGCTGTGTGGTAGCCGATGTCACTATGCTCAGACTCATGCTCCTAAAAGTGCGACAAACTGTCTGTGATTCAATGCCCGTGCCCTGATGAAGTTTACTATTTTACTAACAACATCAATAACATGGCTAATTTTTAGCACTGACTTGCACAACACATGTTGGTGTATAATACAATGCAAAAATACCAACTTCTGATCTGCGTCAATTTCAGTCACTTTATCTTGCATACGTTTCAAAAGTCCGACATTTTTACCTGTAAGATTTGGACAACCGTCCGTTGTGACACCTGCCAGTCTGTCCCACTTCAACCCCAGGGTGTCTATGCACGCATTTACCTCCGTAAACAGATCGCTCCCTGTCGCCGCCCTTTCATCGACCGCATTGCTGCCAGCTCCTCCGTAATCTTGAAGTCCGTTATCCCACGGACAAATATGAGTAGCTGGTCTGTGTCGCGGACATCACAGCTCTTGTCCAAAGCCAAGGAGAAGAAGTCAAAACTTGCCACTTGGCGTTGCAGCTGAAGCTCCAAATTTCCGCAATTTCCTCGATCCTTCTCGTCACGGTTCGCCTGGACAGCGGGACTTGTTCAAATCGCCTTTTTGTCAGGGCATATTAGTGCTGCAGAGTCCACCAAACACTCTTTGACAAATTCCCCCTCCGAGAATGGCTTACTGTTTTTAGCGATTTTGTGGGATATCAGAAAACTGGTCTTGGTTGCGGCATCCCTGGATGCGTGAAGCTTGGTAAAAAGCCTTGCTGCTTTTGCAGCTTAGCTAGCAAAGCTTCCGATGTCCGCGCCTTTCAGCATCAGTCAAGTTTTTGTATTTCTCCGCGTGTTTCGTCTCGTAATGCCGGCTCAAGTTATAGTCCTTAAACACAGCGATCTGCTCCCCGCAAACTAAACACACGGCTTTACCTTCGACTTCAATAAATAAGTACTTAGCAGTCCAATTTTTGTTGAAACGCCTGCATTCGGCATCTACCTTTCTTTTTTTAGCAGAACCGGACATTTTTGAGGGCTAAAGTCGACTTGCTTGTGACAAGGATCTAATCGTGTGCGCGTCTTGATATACGTATTGCGTAATTACGTAGTGAATAAAAACAACTTCAAAATAAATGCAATGCATTTTTAGTCCATGCATGAGGTAAAATGAGAAAACATTTTTATTTTGTAATTTCCAATTAACCTTACGCGGGCCGGTCAGAGTCAACCAAAGGGCCTTATGTGGCCCGGGGGCCGTACAATGCCCAGGTCTGGTCTATCTTCTACACCGGTACACACCGAATGCAGTGTGGAGCTTGTTTCGTGAGTTTTGGGGTTGTTGAGTGGATGTGTGTATTGATATTCGGGTTATTGATAATCCATCAGTGTTTTGTTGGGTTGAAGTTGGTGAGGCTGCTCTGTAGTGTTTTCAGTTCTGGTTGTTGGCTCATCCTGGACTAATATACAGTTTATGGCTGTGAGATTCCTCTGTTACCTTTACACTAGGGTTGGGCGATATGTTAAAATTTTCCAATTGGCGGCCGTCAGCCCAACAATATATATATTGCGTATATTCACGCAGGTGTGTGCCGCTGCCAGCCTTGGACGGCCACGATGCCTGTTTCTGCTGCTTTGGCTGGCGGCACCAAAGCAAGGCCTAATCCTGCTCTGCCTGTTCCCCAAGAGGAGTGCGAAAGGCGGCAGCAATTCACAGAGTCCATCTGATCCCTACACTCCAGCCCAGCGCCGGCTCCCTGGCGCTCCAAGCCTTGGGATGAATATTGGGGCGATCTGTGCCTTTAAGCACGCATGCCCCAGCGTCACGCACACCAGTCAGCTCAAGGAATATCTTTGCCTGGTTTTCAAACCAAAATGGCGCGCATGTATGGGATGAATATCATGCCATATCTCGAAACTGAAAAAAAAGCTTCAAAAAGTAGAAACTCAGTGTTTGAAAGCTTGAAATCTAATAAAAAAGGTTGAAACTAAGTTTTGAAGGCTTGCATAATGTTTTGATAGGCTGAAAAAATCTGAAAAATTTAATCTCTGCAAACATTATTTTTGTATTTGAGTTTTCCTTCTTCACAAATGCAGCACTCTTTTTACAGTGTTTCTCCAACACATTTTCAGAGTTTGTGTTCCTGGTTTGAAACCTTGTAAATGGTGATCTGAGAACTGGTGTGCATATGTTGGGAAAAAAGTTCTGAAACATTGCAACTTGAGTTTCGATAGGGTGAACCTTCAATTTTAAACTTTTGCGGCGATCTGCCCACACAGTTGCAAGCTTGCGCGTCACATGATTTTGGCAGCGTTGTCTCGCAGATCTGGTCTGAAACTCCGTCAGAATAGACATCAAAATCCAAATGGCAGCTGGCTTGACCGCAGTAATCCTCTGACATGACTGCACACCTATGGCGATGGCTTTTATGAATTGACCTGGAACTCCCAACCCGCAATTAAGTCTGTTTCTCTCTGCTGTTGTTTTTTTCACATAGAGCCTAATGTTAGCTAGCTGTCACATATTAGCTAACGTTAGTGTTTGTTCCAGTGGACCTCTGCCCGTTTCTATGTGAAAAAACAACAGCAGAGAAAAACAGACTTACTTGCTGTTTGAGAGTTCCAAGTGGACTCGGGGATGCCATTGCCATCCTCAAACCCCTCCTCTCCATGCCAAAACGGTGACAGAAAGTTAAAATTGAAAACCACTGTCACTGAAAAAGATGACATGAAGAAAAAATCAGAACGCTGTTATTGAAAAAAACATCAGAATGCAAAAATACCAACATAAAATGAAATAAATGTTAATGCCTGTTTTATTTTTCAGTGCCAATACTTGTTTTATTGCCAATATAACTTTTTCCAATGCAAGTGTTTCCTTTTTCCAATGTTTCCTTTTTCAGTTCAGGTTTTGTTTTCAATGCCAAATTTTATTTTCACTGTTAAAGTCACTGTCCTGGCTCCATACAATGGTGGCCATGGCCAACAACAACAGCAGTGCAAACTACCACATCTCTACCTGTTTCCCCACTCGTGGTGCATTCAGATGTTAAAGCTTGGCTACGCCTACATTCCGCCATGCAACCTGGGTGTGCCAGAACCTCTCACATCACCTGCCACCTATTATATCCAGGGGGACCTGAGGGGAAGGTTTATGGGGAAAAGCCCATGTTTCTGTAGAGTTGGAGACTGCACCAGTTCTCTCACCTACCTGGAACAGTGTCAGGGCTATCTGGCCTTGAGCCCCCTCACAGATGAGGAACTTCTCAGTTTGAGGTCATGCCCTTTGGCCTTAAACACACTGGCAACCTTTCAGAGGTTGATGAAGATGACCCTGGGTGACCTGAAGGGCAACATCTGCTTCATCTACCTTGATGACATCATCATCTACTTCCCATCTTAGGAACAGCATTTCCATGACCTCCAGGCTGTTTTCCAAAAGCTAATTTGGCATTGACTGTCAACATGAAAAAGTGTGACATCTTTCAAGTCTCCCTCAAATTCCTGGGTTACATCATCTCTGCAGCAGGAATAGAGATTGATCCACAGAAAATCCAGGCTGTAGAGGAGTACCCGGCGCCAACTAACCTTAAAGCGGTCCAGAGGTTTCTTTGTATGTCAGGCTGGTACCACCAGTTCTTCCCAAACTTCTCTCAAGTTGCAGAGCCCCTGAGCACAATCAAAGGGAGCCAAATGTCAGTGGATCCCAGAGTGCCAGGTTGCCTTTGAAACCCTGAAGAGGTGTCTGGTCTCCCAGATGGGACATCCGAACTTTGACCTCTCTTTTGTCATCACAGAGAGCAATTACTCGACTGAAAAGTAGTGTTTAGCTATTGTGTCAGCATTGGAAAGGTAGAGATATTACTTGGAGTGAAGATCCTTCACTGTAGTCACAGACCACATCCAGAGCCCCTCATGACATCACCACCACCAACAGCTTGCCATCTGCCTGTGCCACCCTGCTGTCAGTCATTCTGCACATTTCGGATGACCAGATATGGAGGGCACAACAGGATGACCCGGTCATTCAGCGTCCGTACCAGTCTGTAATGGATAAGATAGAAGTCACTTTAAATTATTCCACCAGATACACCATCTTGGGAGTGGACTTCAATCAATCAATCAATCAAACTTTATTTCTATAGCACCTTCCAACAACCGAAGCTGAACCAAAGTGCTGTACAACATTAAAAACAAGATAACAAATAATAATAAAAGTACAAATAGGTCAGCAGAGCACATTACAACATTAAGATAAAGAGAAGTGTCACAGGGCCACTAAGTGTTAAAAGCTATTCTAAATAAGTGGGTTTTAAGTTTGGCTTTGAACAAAGGCAGGTCAGTGATGGAACGTAAGTCAATGGGCAGAGAGTTCCAGAGTTTCGGACCGGCCACTGCAAAAGAACGGTCGCCCCACTGTTTGCACCGGGAGCGGGGGACCTCCAGCAGATGTTGCCCAGCAGATCGTAGAGCTCTGCCGGGTCGGTGAGGGCTCAAAATCTCGAGCTGATGGGCCCCTTTCCTAAGAGCTCCAAAGGAAATGTCTTGTTAGTATTTGTGGACCTCTCTAGAGACATAATCTCGTGGGTCTGGCAGCGCTTTGGCCTGCCTGCAGTTGACCTGTTCGCGAGCAGGAGAACACTCAGTGCCCTCTAGGGTTGGTAAAATACATCCAGGTTTTCTGTTATTCTTCTCTTAGTGATTGAAACACCATGGCTAATCCACTCGTTATTTCAGTTTACAGTTCAACTTGCTGGCATCGTTAGCGCTCACGTTTACGTTCATTAGTTGCAAACGGATACGTTCAGTTCACTGTTCACCAAAAACACGAGCAACACTGACATCAAATGCTTTGCATAGTACTTCACATGTATTCCTACATACAGATATGGAAGAAACTGTAACTTCTACAACTTTAAGTTACAGTAAAAGTACAAGTGAATATGTAAAAACAATATACAGTATTAAATAATATTGAGTAAGTAAAAAAAAAAAAAGAAAATACTATTTAGTATCTTACGTGCTCAAACCTGCAGGGAGGTGTGCTCTATTGCAATAGACATCCTGATGAACATAAAGAAGCAAAATAATTTAAATAAATTGAAAAGTGAGCAGGAGCACTTTAGAATGACGGATATTCAGCGTAGACTTTAGTCCATGAGCTAATGTAGTATAGTAGTAGGCTAAAAAGGATCAATGAATGGCAAATGGCTACATTTGTATAGTGCTTTTACCTAAAGCGCTTTTGCCACTCATTCACCCATTAACGCACACACTTGATGGAGCCATCAGGATTTGGAGTTCAGTGTTCAGTGCCCAAGGACACTCTGACATGTGGGAATCGAACCGCCAACCCTGTGATCCGTGGATGACCCGCTCTACCTCCCGAGTGACAGCCGGCAAAAGAAATGGCACAAGTAGAAAAAATATCTATTATTTGGTGGGGGTATAATATCCCCCTCTGTATAAGGCTGGGTTCAAGGTGATAAGTGTAAGTTGGTTATAAAGTTGTAATTATAGCCAGAAGAATATTATCAACCAGTATCAGTAAAAAAGAAACTGCAGTACAGAAATGTCAAAGATATTCACTTCAATTTATTTATATAGCGCCAATTCATAACTGACATTATCTCATTGCACTTGTCCTATAGAGCAGGTCTAGACCATACTCTTTAATAATATTATTTACTGAGACCCAACAATTCCCACCATGAGCAAGCACTTGACGACAGTGGAGAGGAAAAATTTCCTTTTAAGAGGCAGCAACCTTGAGCAGAACCAGACTCAGGGTGGACGGCCATCTGCCGCTGCCAGTTTGGTTGAGAGAGAGAGAGAGCAGGATGTAAAAGAGCATACAGTAGCACAATGCAAATTCCACATAGAATTTTAAAATAATAATAATGTAATGTAGTGGTAATATTAATAAAATAATGATAGGAATAATAATGATGATAATAATAGTAATAAGACTAATAATTATAATTGTAGCAGCAGGTGTTGAGCAGGAACATGGGGGCAGTAGGAGGCCAGCAATCACAGATCCAGACTCTGCAGCTCCAGAGGCAGAAATACCTGCTGAAAGCGACAGAAGGAGAGAGGAGAGAGACGAAAAAGCACAAAACTACAGGAGAGAGAAGATGTCGAGTTAGTAACATGCATTAATGGGATAAGAATGCATACAGATGGAGCGGGAGAGGAGGAGAGAGGTGCATCATGGGAAGTCTCCCAGCAGTCTAGGCCTATAGCAGCATAACAAAGGGATGGTTCAGGACTCACCTGAGCCATCACTAACTATAAGCTTTATCAAAGAGGAAAGTCTTAAGCCTACTCTTAAATGTGGAGATGGTGTCTGCCTCCTGAACCCAAACTGGTACCTGATTCCACAGGGAGGAGCTTGATAGCTGAAGGCTCTGGCTCCCATTCTACTTTTGGAGACTCTAGGAACCACAAGTAACCCTGCATTCGAGGAGCGCAGGGTTCTAGTCGGATAATAGGGTACTATGAGCTCTTTAAGATACAATGGTGCCTGACCATTAATAGCTATGTAGGTGAGGAGAAGGATTTTAAATTCTATTCTGGATTTTAGAGGGAGCCAGTGCAGAGAAGCTAATATTGGAGAAATATGATCTCTTTTCCTAGATTTCCTGACTTAGTGTAGCATCTAACCAGAAGTGCAAAAAGCAGTTAAGTGCAGAGTAATGTACAAATGTATAGAGGTAATATATAAATGGTAGGCAGTGCAGGTAGAGGTATAAAAAGTAATGCTAATAGTGGACATTTTATACAGAATAAACAGCTGGAGGTATGATTTGAATACAGTGTATACACTATAGGTCAGATATGTACAGTATAGACTAGTATAAATATGAATACACTATAGGTCATATAGTATGGACAGTAGTATAACACCGTGGTGCAGAGTTCAGCAAGGTGACAGCTGAAGGGAAGAAGCTATTTCTGAGCCTGCTGGTCGTGAAATGGAGAGTCCCATAGTTCCTCCCAGAGGGGAGAAGGGAAAACAGTCTGTGGCAAAAGATTTGCAGAAGTATAAGATGTATCAGATGTACAGTATCTGTACCCTTGTGTGTATCTAAGAGCATACCTGACTGTTGGCCTACAGTCTAACTATGGATGTGTGTGTGTGTGTGTGTGTGTGTGTAGGGCGGTAGACATAGCCGTTCACCCAGTGTGGTCAGCCTCACAGTTGAAACAGCTCTGGGCAGCTTTGACTTCCTCAACACGTCTGACTGGGAGGAGGAACAGGAGGAGAAGGGCGACAAGAGGAGTAGAAATGGCAGGTCAGTGCTGACAAGTGAACTGTTAATGAAAACACTGAAACCCAACCAAAACCTTTGCACACTTCACATTGTTCCTAAGATGTGTGATTTATCAAAAACACGTTAGGTCGCATGAGGTGACGCATCTAGTCACACATCAATCAGTAAAACAAATGAAATGACCTTAACAAAATTGTGAGAATATATAGCATACATAGGAATAACTTAAGACATGTTCCTATATCAAGTAAATAACCTCTCTGTTATTGCACAACTTTATTTGCTCAAGCAGACATCCAGTAACATCTAACTCTTGTTGAAGAATCTCATTGTCGAAGTATCTTTCTCCCATCTAGTGGAGCTGTGTTGTACCATCACTGTAGCTCAGAGAAACAGTTTTGTTGATTAAACTTGTATTTGCAGCTGTGACGGCATGTGAGCAGGCTGGAAAAACCTCATATGCTTTCATAACTTCCTCGAAATAACATAACACTGAAATACGACTTCATGAAGATTTATTTTCTTGGCTAAATGTCACAAACTGTTTGCCATCCCTTGTTGTTTTTTATAATATATTAAAGCTAGAATCAGCAGGTTTTAGTGGTAACCAGGGATGCACTTATCCCACTTTTTTTCTCCCTATATAGATTCTGATACCCAAAGCTAAAAACTTGGCCAATAGCAAATACAGATCTCAGTGATTGGGATCATTATGTGTAATAACATGAGGTTGGACTATACATCATTTCTTACCTGTAAGTGGACACATTAATACACCAACAAGTTTTTGCAGATATTAATTATATTTTTTTATGAAGTTGTTTAATTCAATTCAATTCAATTGTATTTATATAGCGCCAATTCATAACAGAAATTATCTCATTGCACTTTACCTATAGAGCAGGTCTAGACTGTACTCTTTATAATATTAATTACAGAGACCCAACAAATCCCACCATGAGCAAGCATTTGGTGACATTGGCAAGGAAAAACTTCCTTTAAGAGGCAGAAAGCTTGGACAGAACCAGACTCAATGGTGGGTGGCCATCCGCCGCTGCCATGTTAGGTTTTTAGAGGGGGGGAGGCACAATGCAAATACCACCTAGAAATATATTTTTTTAAATAGTAGAATAGTAATTGTAGTGTTAATATTAATAAATTAGTAATAATAGGAATGACAGGTATAGGAAAAATAATGTCAGTATTAGTAATAGGACCATTAACAGCAACTGTAGTAGCAGTTGTCGAGCAGGAACACGGTGGCAGCAGGTGGCCCACAACCACAGATCCAGTCTCTGCAGCTCAAGAGGCCTGCTGAAAGTGACAGAAGGAGAGAGGAGAGAAACGAGAAAGCACAAACCTACGGGAGAGAGAAGATGTTGAGTTAGTAACATGCAGTAATGGGATAAAAATGCATACAGCTGGATGATGAGATGAGATGGTGTCTGCCTCCCAAACCCAAACTGGGATCTGATTCACAGGAGAGGAGCTTGATAACTGAAGGGTCTGGCTCCCATTCTACTTTTGGAGTCTCTAGGAACCACAAGTAACCCTGCATTCTGGGAGCGCAGTGTTCTAGTCGGATAATAAGGTATTATGACATCTTTAAGATACGATGGTGCCTGACCATTAAGAGCTTTGTAGGTGAGGAGAAGGATTTTAAATTCTGTTCTGGATTTTACAGGGAGCCAGTGCAGAGAAGCTAATATTGGAGAAATATGATCTCTTTTCCTAGTTCTTGTCAGTACACGTGCCACAGCTTTCTGGATCAACTGGAGAGTCTTAAGGGACTTATTCGGGCAGCCGGATAATAAGGAATTACAGTAGTCCAGCCTAGAAGTAACAAATGCATGGACTAATTTTTCAGAATCATTTTGAGACAGGATGTGCCTGATTTTTGGAATGTTACGTAGGTGAAAAAAGGCAGTCCTTGAAGTTTGTTTCATGTGGGAGTTAAAGGATAAATCCTGATCAAAGATGAGGTTCCTTACGGTGGTGCTGGAGGCCAGGACAATGCCATCTAGAGCAGACCTGGGCATTGTACGGCCCCCGGGCCACATAAGGCCCTTTGGTTGACTCTGACCGGCCCGCGTAAGGTTAATTGGAAATTACAAAATAAAAATGTTTTCTCATTTTACCTCATGCATGGACTAAAAATGCATTGCATTTATTTTGAAGTTGTTTTTATTCACTACGTAATTACGCACACGATATCAAGACGCGCACACGATTAGATCCTTGTCACAAGCAAGTCGACTTTAGCCCTCAAAAATGTCCGGTTCTGCTAAAAAAAGAAAGGTAGATGCCGAATGCAGGCGTTTCAACAAAAATTGGACTGCTAAGTACTTATTTATTGAAGTCGAAGGTAAAGCCGTGTGTTTAGTTTGCGGGGAGCAGATCGCTGTGTTTAAGGACTATAACTTGAGCCGGCATTACGAGACGAAACACGCGGAGAAATACAAAAACTTGACTGATGCTGAAAGGGCGCGGACATCGGAAGCTTTGCTAGCTAAGCTGCAAAAGCAGCAAGGCTTTTTTACCAAGCTTCACGCATCCAGGGATGCCGCAACCAAGACCAGTTTTCTGATATCCCACAAAATCGCTAAAAACAGTAAGCCATTCTCGGAGGGGGAATTTGTCAAAGAGTGTTTGGTGGACTCTGCAGCACTAATATGCCCTGACAAAAAAGGCGCATTTGAACAAGTCCCGCTGTCCAGGCGAACCGTGACGAGAAGGATCGAGGAAATTGCGGGAAATTTGGAGCTTCAGCTGCAACGCGAAGTGGCAAGTTTTGACTTCTTCTCCTTGGCTTTGGACGAGAGCTGTGATGTCCATGACACAGACCAGCTACTCATATTTGTCCGTGGGATAACGGACTTCAAGATTACGGAGGAGCTGGCAGCAATGCGGTCGATGAAAGGGACGACGACAGGGAGCGATCTGTTTACGGAGGTAAATGCGTGCATAGACACCCTGGGGTTGAAGTGGGACAGACTGGCAGGTGTCACAACGGACGGTTGTCCAAATCTTACAGGTAAAAATGTCGGACTTTTGAAACGTATGCAAGATAAAGTGACTGAAATTGACGCAGATCAGAAGTTGGTATTTTTGCATTGTATTATACACCAACATGTGTTGTGCAAGTCAGTGCTAAAAATTAGCCATGTTATTGATGTTGTTAGTAAAATAGTAAACTTCATCAGGGCACGGGCATTGAATCACAGACAGTTTGTCGCACTTTTAGAGCATGAGTCTGAGCATAGTGACATCGGCTACCACACAGCTGTCAGATGGCTCAGCCTGGGCAAAGTGCTAAAAAGAGTTTGGGACCTGAAAGCCGAGATTCGAGAGTTCTGTGAGAGGAAAGGCAAAGACATCCCAGAGCTCTCAGATGAGGACTGGATAGCAGATTTTGCATTTGCTGTCGATGTGACTGCACTGATGAATGAACTGAACACCAAACTGCAAGGAAAGGGCCTCTTCGTTCATGAAATGCACAGCCTGGTGAAGGCTTTCATGAGAAAGCTGCAGTTTCTTTCAAGCCAACTAGAGAGCAACACTCTCACTCACATGCAAACCCTGAAAGAAGTCACACCATCAGCTGATCACCTCCGCAGGTACTCATCCATGTTAGGAGCATTGCATGGTGAGTTTTCAAGGCGATTTGAAGATCTCAGAACAATCGAGGATGAAATGTGCATGATTTCCTCTCCCTTTACCTGCAGCGTGGATAACGCACCCAGTGATGTTCAGCTGGAGCTCATTGACCTGCAGTCTGATGCAGTACTGGCAGAGCACTTTAAGTCAGGATCTCTGCTGGATTTCTACTCTTCTCTTAAGGAGGAGGACTTTCCAAACCTGAGGAGACATGCTCAGAAGATGTTGGTTCTCTTTGGCTCTACCTACATATGTGAACAAACATTCTCAATGATGAAGTTTACAAAATCCAGGTATAGATGCGCTCTCACTGATGATCATCTGTCAGCTGTGCTTCGCATCTCCACCTCAAACATTCAACCTGACTTTGATGCACTCGTTAAAGCCCAGCAGAGACTAGATTTCTCTCACTGAACAAGAAAAAAGAACTTAAAAACACCAAATTAGGTGGTTAGACTACAAATGTAGGCATGTAAAGGCACCAACTAGCAGTGAACTGGGACACTTTCTTTGGAAGCCTTTTTCTCAAAATCACAGTTCAGTGATGTTCAATGACAGTAACTTTAATATGATGTGTTTTGCTTATGTTTGGAGCACAAAGACAATATTGTGATGTCCTTAGAATGCTAAGAACCTATTTCCAACAGTATTTGAAACTCAGAATGTATTTTGGAGTGAATGTGACTGAAAATGTTCACTAATATGTCACAAATGGTAAAAAAAAAAAAAAGTGTTCATATTTTGTTTGCCATTAGTTTGGGAAATTTGATTGAATAAAGGAATTTTTTGTAAGGCAACCTCACTTTTTCATTGCTTAATTATAACATATAGCCTACTCATACCAGCTTGTCAAAACAACACTATTTACTGCTTTTTATAAAGAAATACAATTAATATTATGCGGAATTGAGTTCAGCCTTTTGGCCCGGCCCTCTGCAATATTTTCTGTTTCTCATGTGGCCCCATGGAAAAAATAATTGCCCACCCCTGATCTAGAGTAACTATATCTTTAGATAATGTGTCTCGGAGGTGTTTGGGACCAAGTACAATAACTTCAGTTTTGTCTGAGTTTAACATCAGAAAATTGCAGGTCATCCAGGTTTTTATGTCCTTAAGGCATGCTTAAGTTTAGCTAACTCATTAGTTTCATCTAGCTTGATCATTAGATATAATTGGGTATCATCTGCATAACAATGAAAGTTTAAGGAGTGTTTCCTAATAATTGCCTAAAGGAAGCATATATAAGGTGAATAGAATCGGTCCAAGCACATAACCTTGTGGAACTCTGTGACTAACTTTGACGTGCACGGAGGACTCACCGTTAACATGTACAAACTGAGATCTATCTGATAGATAGGATTTAAACCAGCTTAGTGCGGCTCCTGTAATGCCAATTACATGTTCCAGTCTCTGTAATAGGATGTGATGGTCATTGGTGTCGAATGCAGCACTAAGATCTAACAAGACAGTGTTTGAAGACAAGTCGGCACCGGTTGAAGGCAGGACTTGATGAATTTTTTCTGTAATAGTTAAAATTTTATCATTAAAGAAGCTCATGAAGTCGTTACTACTGAGAGCTATAGGAATACATGGCTCAATAGAGCTGTGATTCTCTGTCAGCCTGGCTACAGTGCTGAAAAGAAACCTGGGGTTCTTTTTATTTTCTTCTATTAATGATGAGTAGTAAACTGCTCTGGCATTACGGAGGGGCTTCCTATATGTTTTAAGACTCTTGCCAGACTAAACGAGATTCTTTCAGGTTGTTGGAACACCATTTCCTTTGAAGTTTTCATGATGTTTGCTTTAATTTGAGGGATTGGGGGTTATACCATGGAGCTAACCTTCTTTGTTTTATTATCTTCTTTTTTAGAGGAGCGATAGAATCGAGTGTCGTTCAGAGTGAGCCTGCAGCGCTATCAACTAGATTGTCAATTTGGGAGGGGCTGCGATTTGCTTAGGAGTCCTCTGTTATATTGAGACATAACATTGAATTAAATGCAGATGGAAGTGCTTCCTTAAATTTAGCTACAGCAATATCAGATAGACATCTAGAGCAAAAGAATTTTTGCCTAATGGCATGTAGTCCAGCAATAGCAGTTCAAAAGTTATTAAATAATGGTCCGATAAAGAAGGATTCCGTGGAAAGACTATTAAATGTTCAATTTCAATACCATATACCAGAACAAGGTCGAGGGTGTGGTTAAAACATTAAGTGGCTTTATGTACACTCTGACAAAAGCCAATCGAATCTAATAATGAGATAAATGCAGTACTAAGGCTATCATTTTCAATGTCCACATGAATATTGAAATCACCTACAATAATTACTATATCTGTTTTAAGGACTAAACTTGATAAAAACTCTGAGAATTCAGATAAAAATTCAGAATAAGGACCAGGTGCGCAGTACACTATAACAAATAGAATTGGCTGTCGTGTTTTCCAGGTCGGGTGTGAAAGACTAAGAACAAGGCTTTCGAATGAGTTATAATTTAGTTTAGGTTTAGGGTTGATTAATAGGCTTGAGTCGAAGATGGCTGCAACTCCACCTCCTCGGCCGGTGCCTCGAGGAATGTGAGTATTAATATGACTGGGCGGAGTGGATTCATTTAGGCTAACATATTCTTCATGACCCAGCCAGGTTTCAGTAAGACAAAATAAGTCAATATGATACTCTGATACTAAATTGTTCACTAGTACAGCTTTAGATGACAGAGATCTGATGTTTAACAGTCCACATTTAATTCTCCTATTTTGTTGTGCTATTTCAGCGTTTTTGTTTAGGTTTTTATGTATAATTCCTCTTCTGTTAACTTTAGATTTTATTAATTAAAGTGGTGCAGACACCGTCACTAAGGAGTTTTGGGTGGGTAACTGCTCTGACCGGGTCTTCCCCAAAAAGTCCACCAATTATATACAAAGCCCACATTGTTTGCTGGACACCACCTCGTCAGCCAGCGGCGGAATGAAGACATGTGGCTAAACATGTCATCACTGGTCCGATTTAGCAGGGGGGGTACGAGACTGTGAAAGAAGTAGGAGGCGGAAATGGAGTCAGAGGAGGAATCAGAGCGCGAAATTAGAAACGAGGACCCGAGAGGATTTGAAAATAAAAAGAAAAGGAAGAAGAGCAGTTCAAGTGAATCCAGTCAGAAAGAGGAGAAGTATCTTGTTGGTATGGTAGCTGTGACACAAACAGACGCCATTTTCAAGAATCCACATGAGGTCGGAAAGTTTGTAGGAGGAAAGCTCGGAGATGTCAGATCGGTCAGGATAACAAGAAGTGGGGTGGTTATCATTGAATGTGTGTCAAAGCGTCAGAGAGATAAAGCCCTGAAGATTCATGCATTTGGAGATTATAGCAGTGTGAACTGCTTCCCACTTGGACCAGAAGTAAAGGAGAAGGGGGTAGTAAGCGGCGTGCCACTGTCGGTGGAGGCCGAGTCATTTCGGGAGGTTGAAGGTGTGTGTGAGGCAAGAAGGATGACAAGATTCAGAAAAGGGGAGAAGGAGGACAGTAACTCAGTGTGTTTGACTTTTGAGGGGGAATTACCAGAAAGAGTGTACCTAGATTATGTGTGCTACAGGGTGAGGCCATATGAGAGAGCTCCTCTCAGATGTTTCTGCTGTCAGGAATATGGACATGTTGCTGCAGTATGTAGAGGAGGCAGAAGATGTGGGAGATGTGGGAAGGACAATTGTAATGTGGAGAAGTGCAAAGTGGAGAAAGAGCAAGCAAAGTGCCTGCACTGCGAAGGAAATAACCATACAGGATCAGCACAGTGCCCAAAAAGAATTAAGGAAATAAAAATGAATAAGATCAGAGCAGAAAAGGGATTGTCATATGCTGAAGCTGCTAAGAGTATGGAGAGAAACGGTGAAATGGTGGCAGTGCAAAAGGAAAAGGAGAAGAAAAGAAATGGAGATGATCAGAACATCATTTTGGACAAGAAACGATTTCTGGCGTTTATTGCCATGGTTATAAATTGTGCGGCTGAAATAAAGGGGAAGTCGGAAAGGATTAATATGGTGCTGGATGCTGCAAGAAGGTTCTTGAATGTTGTGGACATATCTGGAGAGGATCTGGATGTTACATTGAGGGAAGGAGTTGCACCAACTCAGACAGTTGGGTCTGGGTTATAGAATGGACTATGTCATGGGATCACTTTGGATCACACTGTAAATAGTTTAAATTGTGAAGCTGTTAAAATCCAGTAGGTGGCGGTAATGCACAATTAGGGATGCCAACCGCCATAAAACACAACAGAAGAAGAAGAAGAAGGAGAAGAAGCAGCAGCAGAAGAAGAAGAAGATGATTTAGCAGGGGGTCAGTCAGCTGATGCTAACGAGTGACGTGGTGGTTTTGAAAGATGGCGGCAGGATCAGCAGGCCGAGATCAAAAAAATAGTAGTCGAAAGTTTACGGGAAAAACAAGTCGAAGTGGAAATATCTTTTGTGAGGTGGTTGAGCACGACTGTTCTGTGAATGGATCAGAGGTAGGTAATGCTAGTTGGGCTGATATGGATTGTAATGATGAGAGGGATGAAGAGAATGAGGGGGAAGTAGGGAGTCTGATACATAGCAATGAAGATAAAGGGAGTAAAAGAGCTAGAAGTGATAATGAAGAGACATTGGAGAATGAAGATGACGAGATAGACGGAAATCAAAGAGAAAGACCTGACAAGTACACAATCATAGTAAGATTTAATGAGAAATTGCAAAGTGACATGAAGAAAATCAACCCATTTACTTTGACAACAGCCCTGGCGAATAAAGTGGGAGAAATAATATACGCAAAGGTGCTAAATGATGGTAATCTACTGATAAGATGTGCAAATGAAAATCAAGTTGAGAACGCTCTTAAAATGAAAGAGATAGGGAAAATTAAGGTAGACAATCAAGGGACAATCAGGAACCAAGAGCAGGAAAAAAGATCAAATGACAGGGTGTACGTGGATAAAAGAGACCTGGTTACATTCATTGCAGGTGTTATTAATAGTACTGTGAATGTTAAATCCAAAAATGATAAAATTCAGCTTGTAGTTAAAGCAGCGGTGAATCACCTTGGGTTAATAGGACTGACGTGGGAAGAGGTGAGGGAAAACCTTGCCATTCAGTCAAGTCAGGATGTACCATGGGTTGGTTAATATTAATTATGGTAATCCTCCTACAATGGAATGCCAGGAGTTTACTGGCAAATGGTCAGGAATTCAAACACTTAATTAAAACACTGGCAGTGAAACCAGACATAATCTGTGTTCAAGAAACTTGGCTGAAGCCAAACTTAATTTAATTTATGGATATTTAGGGATAAGGAAAGATAGAGATCTTGGAAAAGGCGGGGGTTGTGCTACATTTATCAAGCAAGGAATCCCATATAGACAACTGGGTGTGGGAGATGATCAGGAATGTGCAATGGTGGAAATATGGGATGGGGGGGGGGGGGAAATGGTCATAATAAATTATTACAATCCCTGCAAAAGTTTGGATCTGAATAACTTACTGACAATACAAGGTCAAGACAAAAATAAAGTGGTATGGTGCGCAGACTTTAATGCTCACAGTACAGTGTGGGGAGGCGATCATACTGACTCAAATGGAAGGGTAATTGAAGAGTTGATGGAGGATAGGAATTTAGTATGTATGAATGATGGTAGAGGTACGAGAATAAATGTAAATACGGGGAAAGAGTCAGCAATAGATCTTACCTTAGTATCTAACTCGCTAGCTGGTATTAGTAACTGGGAGATTTGGACAAGTGATACAATAGGTAGTGATCATTACCCAGTTGTGTGTTCAATTGGAGAAAGAGGGGAAAAAAGGCCAGGTGATGGAAGTCCGATATGGATATTTGAGAAGGCAGATTGGGACAAGTTCCAGGTACTGAATGAGGAGGCGATAATGAAGATGGAGGTATCTGAAGATGTCAATGAGCTGAATAATCAGTTTACATCAGCAATTATAGTAGCAGCAGAGAGTTCTATTCCAAAAAATAAAAATAGGAAGAAGAGAAAATTGGTACCATGGTGGACAGAGGGATGTCAGCAGGCAGTAAGGGATAGGAATAAAGCATTCAGATTAGTCAAAAGAACCCATAATATGCAACATTTAATCCAGTACAAGAAGGCACAGGCTACAGTGAGAAGAACAGTACGACAGGCTAAGAGGGCTAGCTGGAGGACTTTTTGTGATGGGATAGGTAGAACAACTCCAGTGGGTGAAGTATGGGGAATGATAAAGAGGATGGGAGGAGATAGAAGGGAATGGGAATACCCGGTTATAGTAACAGAGGAAGGTTCAGTAGTGTCAAATAGGGAAAAAGCAGAGAGCATGGTCAAAGCATTTGCAAAGATACATAGTTCAGAAAACCTATCAGACGAAGAGAGAAGAAGAAGAGAGGGGAAAATAAGTCATTATCCAGGGATATTAGAAAGGAAGGAGAAAGTAGATTGTATAATAGATGAACCATTTACAATGGAAGAAATTAAGAGAGCAATAAAAATGTCAAGATCGTCATCACCGGGGAAAGATAAAGTATGCTATGTGATGTTAAAAAATTTAGGAGAAAGTGCGCTTTTGAAATTGTTGCACCTGTATAATAGAGTCTGGGAAGAGGGAAGATTGCCAAAAACATGGAAAGAAGCAGTTGTAAGTCCGATAAGGAAACCTGGCAAGGATCCATCAAAACCCATCAGCTATAGACCAATAGCATTAACTTCTAATGTATGCAAAATAATAGAAAGAATGATAACAGAAAGGTTATCATATGAGCTTGAGAAGAAGGTAAAGATAGCAAATTATCAGAGTGGGTTTAGGAAAGGTAGGAGTACCATGGATGCAGTTGTTAGACTAGAAAGTGAAATAAGGAAAGCCCAGGAAAATAAAGAGGCAGTAATTGCAGTGTTTTTGGATATAGAAAAAGCTTACGATATGATGTGGAAGGAGGGAGTTCTAATTAAGTTACACAAGTTGGGGATTGGAGGGAGAGTTTTCAATTGGATAAAAGATTTTTTGTGTGAAAGATATATCCAAGTAAGAATAGAATCAGAACTGTCAAATCAGTATACTGTAGAAAATGGTATGCCTCAAGGTAGTGTAGTAAGCCCACTACTATTCATAATAATGATTAATGATATCTTTTTAAAGATTCCAGCTGATATAGGTAGGTCACTTTTTGCAGACGATGGGGCTCTGTGGAAGAGGGGGAAAAATATGGATTATGCAGTTGGGAAAGTGCAAGGAGCTGTAGATAAAGTGGTGGAGTGGGGGAAAGAATGGGGATGTAGATTCTCAGTGGAAAAAACCCAAAGTGTTTTCTTTACTAATAAAAGAATAGATGAAAGATTGAAAATAAGGATGTATGGGAAAGAAATAGAGAGAGCAGGAACATTCAAATTCCTGGGGGTGCTTTTTGATTCCCGTTTAACATGGGCAGATCATATTAGAAGAATAGTGGAAAAAAGTAAAAAAGTAATAAATGTAATGAGATGCTTGACTGGTAGAGAATGGGGGGCAAGTTGCCAAGCACTGAAAAGAATTTATGTGTCCCTGATAAGATCTACGGTGGACTATGGCAGTATAGTGTATACATCAGCAGCTAGATCCCATTTAAAACAATTGGATGTGATTCAGGCTCAAGCGTTGAGAGTGTGTAGTGGAGCTTTTAAGACATCGCCTGTCTCAGCTATCCAGGTAGAGGTAGGAGAGATGCCACTGGAACTAAGGAGACGGCATATAATAACAAATGACTGGGTTAACTTGTAGGGACATAATGAATTGCACCCCACAAAAGAAGTGCTGAAGGAATGCTGGAGGAAAGAGAGAAGTAAAAAGGACAACTTTGGTCATATAGGGAATAAAACAGCAAAAGAGCTCGGGGTATCTGATATGAAAATTAGCTCTTCAGTAGTTCATCCAGTCATAGCCCCATGGAAGATGAGGCACTAAGAAACATGAAACAGGGGTAACAGGAATGGGTGTGGTGGTTCCAGCAAGAGGAATTGAAATCAATAGAAGAACATCTAATAATTTAGCAGTTTGTACAGTGGAGATGGTTGCAATTTTAGTTGCATTATGTTGGGTGGAAGAAGCGAAAATTGACAGAATCATAATATGTACAGACTCAGCTTCAGCTCTAGTTAGTCTAATATCGTTCCATTCAAGTCGACAGGATGTACTATATGAAATTCTCTACTCAGTTACAAGAATAACACACCAGGGAGGACTAGTTAAATTTATATGGGTTCCAGCACACATAGGAGTGAAGGAGAATGAAAAAGTGGACAAGGTCGCAAAGAAGGCATTAAAGAAAGAAAATGTAGAAATGCAAATAAGAATCAGTAAAGCAGAAGTAAAATGTATAATCTGGGAAAAAATTAACCAGAAATGGCAAGAAATGTGGGATAGTGAGGGGAAAGGGAGACATTTATACCATATCCAAAAGAGTATTAAAGTAAATAAGGTAGGAGGGGGAAACAGAAAAGAGGAAACGGTACTAACGAGACTGAGGCTGGGACACTGTGCTCTAAATAAAACATTAAAAATGGTGGGGAAACATCAGACGGGTATGTGTGAGGAGTGTCAGGAAGAGGAATCGGTTGAACATGTAATTCTACATTGTAGGAAATATCAGAGGGAGAGAGTGATAATGGATAATAGACTAAAGGAACTAGGGGTGCAGAAACTTACTTTAAAAGCAATATTAAGTATGAATGATAGAGCACAGGTGAGAGAATTGTTGGGTTTTTTAAGGGGTACTGGGCTTTATTATAGGATCTAAAGGTAGGGTTAATTTAAAAAAAATTCCCCCCTCAATCCCTGGGAAATTGTAGATTATGTTTTACTGAATGATCCACACTTCAGAACAGAAGGTCGCGGTAATGCACCATTAAGCTGGTTGCCAACCGCCGTTAAAGAAGAAGATGGTGATTTTAGCAGGGGCCCAGAGAAAACTACGGAGGGTAGGCGGAAATGGAGTCAGAGGAGGAATCAGAGCGCAAAATTAGAAACGAGGACCCGAGAGGATTTGAAAATAAAAAGAAAAGGAAGAAGAGTAACTCAAGTGAATCCGGTCAGAAAGAGGAAAAGTATCTTGTTGGGATGATAGCTGTGACACAAACAGACGCCATTTTCAAGAATCCACATGAGGTCGGAAAGTTTGTAGGAGGAAAGCTCGGAGATGTCAGATCGGTCAGGATAACAAGAAGTGGGGTGGTTATCATTGAATGTGTGTCAAAGCGTCAGAGAGATAAAGCCCTGAAGATTCATGCATTTGGAGATTATAGCAGTGTGAACTGCTTCCCACTTGGACCAGAAGTAAAGAAGAAGGGGGTAGTAAGCGGCGTGCCACTGTCGGTGGAGGCCGAGTCATTTCGGGAGGTTGAAGGTGTGTGTGAGGCAAGAAGGATGACAAGATTCAGAAAAGGGGAGAAGGAGGACAGTAACTCAGTGTGTTTGACTTTTGAGGGGGAATTACCAGAAAGAGTGTACCTAGATTATGTGTGCTACAGGGTGAGGCCATATGAGAGAGCTCCTCTCAGATGTTTCTGCTGTCAGGAATATGGACATGTTGCTGCAGTATGTAGAAGAGGCAGAAGATGTGGGAGATGTGGGAAGGACAATTGTAATGTGGAGAAGTGCAAAGTGGAGAAAGAGCAAGCAAAGTGCCTGCACTGCGAGGGAAACCACTATACGGGATCAGCACAATGTCCAAAAAGAATTAAGGAAATGAAAATGAATAAGATCAGAGCGGAAAAGGGATTGTCATATGCGGAAGCTGCTAAGAGTATGGAGAGAAACGGTGAAATGGTGGTAGTTCAAAAGGAAAAGGTGAAGAAAGGAAATGGAGATGAGCAAAACATCAGTATGGACAAGAAGCGATTTCTGGCGTTTATTGCCATGGTTATAAACTGTGCGGCTGAAATGAAGGGGAAGTCAGAAAGGATTAAGATGGTGCTGGACGCTGCAAGAAGATTCTTGAATGTTGTGGACATATCTGGAGAGGATCTGGATGTTACATTGAGGGAAGGAGTTGCACCAACTCAGACAATGGGGTCTGGGTTATAGAATTGACTATGTCATGGGATCACGTTGGGTGGACACTGTTAAAAGTTTAAACTGTGAAGCTGTTAAAATTCAGTAGGTGGCGGTAATGCGCAATTAGGGATGCCAACCGCCATAAAACTCAACAGAAGAAGAAAACTACGGAGTCCGACATTGTCACTTTAGTGATCTCCGATTGGCGTAATCAGGAGTCGTTACCGCCGACGCGAATAACAATCTTATTGTATTTACGTTTATCCTTAGCCAGGAGTTTTAAATAGGATTCAACGTCGCCCGCTCTGGCCCCAGGAATACATTTGACTATGGTCGCTGGTGTCGCTAACTTCACATTTCTCAAATTGGAGCTGCCAATAATCAGAGTTGGTTTCTCAGCGGGTGTGTCGCTGAGTGGGGAGAACTTGTTCCCCCACTCAGCGACACGGTTCACCCCCCCAAGTTGGTGGTGAACCGTGGGCTTCTGTTTAGGGCTATGCTTCCTTCCGACAGTTACCCAGCCTCGCTGGTTTCCCGGCTCCTCGGGAGCTGCCGGGAGACTGCTAACAGGAGCTACCTCTGGTCGGTCCACTAGCTGCAAAGCTAAAGAACGGTAGCTAGCAAAAATGAATAGCGTGTAAACTGTGGGATTAGCGAGAAAGTCGTTAAAAGAAGGAGAGAGCTATGAGTGCTTGAGCAGAACCTAGTGTACGTTTATAGCAGATAGTTGATCACTATAATGAAGAATCGAACAAAATTAACTGTGATGAGCTAGAGTAGCAGAGAGCTACTAGTAAAACATAAACACCAGTGACCGGAAATGAGACAATACGCTTACCGCAGTACTTCTTCTTCTTCTTCTGTTGAGTTTTATGGCGGTTAACAGCTTCACAGTGTAAACTATTTACAGTGTCCACCCAAAGTGATCCCATGACATAGTCCATTCTATAACCCAGACCCCATTGTCTGAGTTGGTGCACCTCCTTCCCTCAGTGCTTCAGCATATGACAATCCCTTTTCTGCTCTGATCTTATTAATTTTTACTTCCTTAATTCTTTTTGGACACTGTGCTGATCCCGTATGGTTATTTCCTTCGCAGTGCAGGCACTTTGCTTGCTCTTTCTCCACTTTGCACTTCTCCACATTACAGTCATCCTTCCCACATCTCCCACATCTTCTGCCTCCTCTACATACTGCAGCAACATGTCCATATTCCTGACAGCAGAAACACCTGAGAGGAGCTCTCTCATACAGCCTCACCCTGTAACACACGCCAAACACACCGAGTTACTGTCCTTCTTCTCCCCTTTTCTGAATCTTGTCAGCCTTCTTGCCTCACACACATCTTAAATATCCCAAAATGACTCTGCCTCTACTGTTAGTGATACGCCGCTTACTACCTTGGTGGTGAACCTTCTTCTTTATTTCTGCTCCAAGTAGGAAGCAGTTCACATTGCTATAATCTCTAAATGCATGAATCTTCAGGGCTCTATCTCTCTGACGCTTTGATACACAGTCAATTATAACCATCTCACTTCTTGTTATCCTGACCGATCTTACATCTCCAAGCTTTCCTCCTACAAACTTTCCTACCTAATGTGGATTCTTGAAAATGCCGTCTGTTTGTGTCACAGCGACCATCCCGACAAGATACTTCTCCTCTTTCTTCATTGTCTGACTGGATTCACTTGAACTGCTCTACTTCCTTTGCTTTTTATTTTCAAATCCTCTCAAGTCCTCGTTTCCAATTTCACGCTCCTATTCCTTCTCTGACTCCATTTCTGTCCCGCAGCACGTCAGCACGCTTAATTGCAATTTTATATTGACACCAACTAAGAAACAGTATTAATTCTGGATTACTCACTCCAGATTGATTACTTGATTGGGTTACTGATACAGATTCTACAGTTTCAGTATTAACAAGGAAAACTAAACAAGACAAAGAGTCTACAGCCATGGTAGCCACTCTGTTAGGCTGTGCTTAGACACAGTGGTGCAGAGAGCTAATTACTATTACTACTAGTCCTTAGCGTGCTAAAATTTGCTAACTGGCACTGGAAATGTCACATATTTGTTCATAAACCAAAGTATGGAACACATTAAAATTCATCCTGAGGGGAACATGAATGTCTGTACAAAATGTAATCTCAATCCATCCAATAGTATTTCAGTCTACACCAAAGCGGTGGGCCAACTAACTGACTGACAGACCAACATTGCCATCCCTAGAGCCATGCTGCTATCGATTTAATATGGTTTTGGTAGACAGTATGGGTTAAGGGTAGGGGTAGACTAACCCTAACCTTATGATTAGTGGTGGACAGCAGTCCACAATTTCAAACATGTTTGAAAGGAGAGTTTATTAAGAAAATTCATGAGGAAAGGCAAGTGTGATATTTATTCCAACACTGTTTGAGAGGTGGAGCTGCTGCCCTCAGGACAGAGCTACAGTCTGCTCAGGGCCAGCTGCAATACATACAAACATTCCTTCTTAGTGTGTGCAATAATATTCACTTTTGGGACACATACACTTTACTGTATTAAATAATTTGTACCACCAATGTAACACTGTCATACACTCCCCGTCTTATGACTTTTATATATTGCTTATTGATTGTGTTTGTTTTATACTGTCTGTTATCCTGTGTGTCTATATTTGCCATGCTGAGAGCCTAATTTCCCATTGAGGGACACAAAATAACTAATAAACTGAACTGACTTGAATGAGCCATCAGAAGTTTGACCCCTGACACTAACAATGATAATGGAAGCCTCCCATAACACTGTGGGTGTCACTGAAAATTCCTGTTGTGTGTGTGTAGGTCTCTGCAGGACAGAGGCTGGGACAGCCCTTCCTCCCCCACCTCTCCCCTCACCACAGGCTACACCACTCTAGACTGCTCCCTGGTGGCCCACCTGAAGAACTGTAGCAGAGAGCTGTTGGTAGGAGACCCACAACACCAGCCATCAAGTCATTTCCCACACTCAGATAGTGGTCTTTAGCTGCCATAGTGCACATGCTTGTGTGACATTGTTACGTTGAATTCAGTCTGTCAAGGTTCCAGCTTGCTATGCTAATCTATCTTGGACATAAGCAGCATCATAAAAATGAATAGAGGACAAAAGTAATTTTATTTATCATCTACACAATTTAACAATTTGAAGCAGTTAAGTTCTGCTCTGATAAAGCAGGTTGAAGGAGCTGTAATAGTTAAATTAGTACTTATCACAGCTGTGTTTGTAATGGCTCAAGTATTGTAACCTGTAGAAATCAATAAATCAAATTGTGGTTGTCACAGTTTCACTACCGCAGTAATTGAAAAATAGTATCTGTTGAAATACAACATGAAGCAGTGGTAGCAGTTTTATCATTTATAATTGTGGTGATAGTTGTAAATGTAGTCGTAAAGGTAGATTTTCTGTGGAAAACCAATATAAGATTGGTCAGTCATACTGTATAATCAGTAAAACTGCATCATATCCATGTTATTAGAGGTGGAACACAGGACCAAATTAGTGTTTTAGTTAGAAAGTTTTACTATTGTGTCAAAGGTGTTTTTCCTAAGATAGCTGTACACGAATGTACCTGTTTTGTGTAAAGTGATGTATGGCATTATTATGTCTGTAGCGTCTGGGTATGTTTGGTCCTCTGCGGTGTGGAGAGATGTACGCCTTAGACAGACTGCTGAGAGAGGCTCAAGTCCTCGAAATTATCCGACGCATCATCAAGGACAACCCAAGACGTCTCAGACAGCCTGCTGAAGGTAAGCTCTATTATCTATACATCTGTCTGGGCCTCTACTGTTTGTTTGTCTGAACATTACATGCAGCCTTTACTTCCATATTCAGAAGAGCCAGTAGATCATTAATAACAATGGTGTCACATATGGACACCTTCAACTGACAGCAAGTGACAAATTCAGATCAGTGGGTGCAACAAGTTGCTTGACGAAAAAAGCACAGTGAATAACTACCTAAAGTACACATTGCATGTTGCTTTCTATTTAATACGGTGAACCTGGTAGAAGCTCAGCTAACTTGCATTTAAGGGACTCATGTAACATACCTTATCATTCAATTGACTACACTATTATCCATAGTATTAACCATCTTCATCACAGCTGATGAGACAGTACTGTAGCTAAAACACATTAAAGTGCAAGGCCTTGCACACAGCCGCTAGAAGAAGAAAAAACAAACCTAGAAAGCACTCAGAACATACTTCCACCAAGCCTGCATAATCTTCTAAATTTGTTAATACATTTGTTACTGTGCATCTTCAAATGCCACTGATTTTACAGGATCACTCAGAGTTGATGTACGCACGTCATCTAAATTTTGTCAGAACTGCGCAATGTGTTCAAGATGGCATGGCACACCAAGTGAATACACTATAAATGCCTTCCAGGAGAGACTTTCTGAAAATTGGCACTAAATGTGTGACACGTCTCCCCCCTCTCTATGACAGCTGGCTTTTCACCACGCCTTCGGGTGTGGCTGTCCTGAACAGCTATAAACACTTTTAATTTACGACAAACTAGTTTGTGTGAAAAATGGTGATTGCCGTAAGTCAGTGGTAGTCTCGAAACAATCATGGTAATGATTATGGTCATGTAAATAAAGCAGATTTGAATTTAAATGCATCCTGAAACACAATGAGGCTAAACACAAGACATGTATTCTAGACTGTATTTTGTCCTTTGATGTTTTTGAGCTAGCCCTGCTTAGCCATGATGAAAGTGAAAACTGACTAAATCTTCACAAAACATTTTTGAAAGTTTTCATCTCATTTTAAATGACAAAGTGTGCTAGAAATTTTAAATATGGTGGTATGGCATTGGTTCTTTGTGTTTAGTTGTGCTGTAGACTGGATGTTAGTGTTTCTGTTGTCATGTCACAGTCTGTAAAAGGTGGCTGATGTTCTGATGGGTTTAGCTAAAGCTAAAGAAACTAGCTTTTTCTAAGCTTTCAACCAAATAATTTGCTCAGAAAAGGCTAGTAAGTGGATATTTGAGTTGAGATTATTTTCTCACACAAGGTCAAGAATGAACTTCCAACTCTTTCTTCCCTTCCTCCCGTGTTACTTGGATCTATCTTCTCTCCATCACAGTGATACCACAGCTGGGCCTGTGCTTGGGAGCTGTGTCACTATGGCAACAGTGTGTGGGCCGGGGCAGTGTGTACAACATCTCTGCTGAGAGCTTCCTGGTTACGCTGTCTACAGTCTACTCCAGCATACTGCCTGAGAGGGCCAGCAACATGGCCGACAAAGGTTCAAAAACATCTGTGTGTGTACAGTACATGTTAGTGTGTGTGCCATGTTAACACCTGTATGTGTGTTTGTCCAGTGTTCTTGTGTCTGGTTGAGCGAGTGCTGGATCAGAGGTTACAACGGCGAGGCAGCAACAGAGACAGAGTGACGGTGACGCTCTTCCAGCTGTGGAGTTACTTGGAGGCCAACAACATCAGTGACATGGAAACACACATCACTGAGCTGGCAGAAGAAGGTATCATGCACACATAAGAAGCTAAATGAACACAGGAAAAACTTCTGATCAGTGACAATAATCAGTGATAACCTCCCACCAACAGTGTGGTTGGTGCAGAGCCTGGCGTCATGTGACCAGGATGTGATAGTCCACACTCTGCGGCATCCTGCAGAGTGCAGCCTGAGGAGAGAAGGACTTCACGCTGTAGCCAAATTACTGAAAGACCCACGAGGCAAAGTGTCAGCCTCTGCCAGCTCTGTACTGAGAAGCCTGGTTTCCCAGCCCAGACAGAGAGAGCAGGTGAGAGGACGCTGCACATGTACTGTATGTATGTGTGCACAGTATGTTTCAAACACCCATACTTTCACCAAACTAAATTGTCTTCTTTTTGACATTCTCTCTGCCCTCAATTTATTCTGAGATACTGATAGTCTCTCCAATTTTACTGTTTAATTTCAAATTCTGTGTTTATCTATATAATTCTTATAACTTTGATTTTAATGATAATTCTTTAATCTGTTCCTTTTTATAATGATAAATCTCTCTTCAGTAGTATATTGATGATATTTGAATATTTTACTGTGACAACACCATTTTCTGACAAAATGGCCAACTTGTAATCAAGATACCTAGTGAGTGTGATATTTTACAGTGTAATGGAGTCACTGTTTCTAAATTTCAGCATACATACATATTTAGTCATATTTTGGCTTGTCTATACTGACATTACTTATTATCAGCCTGCATATACAGCAATACTAATATTTTTGTAATAAGATCAAATAGGCTGATAATATCGATTGGGCTATAATCATAATGCTTCAATCAGGCACATGCATTACATGAACAGCAATGTTAAAAGTAGAGCAGGGCTTCATCATGAGATTAGTCAGTACATAATAACAAATACTGCACAGTAACCACTGTGTACATTCTCCTCCTCAGGCTTTGGTCAGCTGTTTGGAGCTGCTGGAAGATGAGAATGTGGACAGCAGAGTCTGTGGATGCAAGGCCTTAGCTTGTCTCAAGGTACAAACACATACAGAGTTTGTGCTCCTATCCAAAGCTGTTCCACCCTGTCAAAATACTATTTTAGGGCAACATTGATCTACTATATGACACGAATGTGGTAAAATTTAGAAAACTGTCATACAATGTTGTCTGTCTGCAGCTTGTCTGTACTGTATAATAGAGTATGTCCTTATCATTCTGACCACTGTATTCCATCTGTTGTCATTCCAGGCCAAAGAAAGTATTGACCAGTTAGTGTATCTTTGTCGGACAGACAAGGAAGAAGTCCGAGATGCTGCCAAACAAGCGCTGCTAGTGCTTGGTAATAATCACCAACATATTAGTTAGAATGACAGGCAGACAATACATTTCCTGGATAAACTATTGGGCTGGCTAGAAGAAGGAGAAAGCAGAGGAATAGTGGTTGTGATTATCTTACTGCATGGTTGTAAAGAGGTGTACTTTTCAATATGAAAAATGAATAAATACAGAAACAGGCAGTGTGCATCTGGTAGGCTCAGGCTGTATTGCATCACATTTCTCATTTAAAGAAAGATTATTGTGTGTATGTTGTTTTACTTATTTTATTTTTCATTCTTGTCAGTTTTGATAGTTTTTTATCCCTGACATCTGGGTTTTCTCTTCCAAAGAGTGGTTTGAAGGATTGGGTTAGACTGGACTCATTTCAAACAGTCATTTTATGATGCTGCATAGACTCTTCTTATCTTATAATAACATTTTATATATATATAATGCTTATATATAGCATTTTTCAAAAACAGACTTTACAAAGTTCTTAACAAACAGTAAAATTAATGTAGACAGTAAAAATAAAACATTTATAGTAATAGATAAAGAAAACACATTGACTGCAGATATTATGAATAGTAGTGTGAATAGTAGTGTGGATAGTATGGTTTTAAAAGCAGTGTACTTTGGGGGTTTGCCATGTAATGCCTTTAAGGTAATAGAAAGAATTTTAAAATCAGTTCTAAAACAAACTGGGAGCCAGTGTAATTAAGCTAAATTGTAAGTAATAAAGGCTGTTTGGTGTTTGTTAGATGTCTGACAGCAGAGTTTTGAACAAACTGGAGTCTAAATAAAGACTGAGATAAGTAGTCTAACCAGGAATGCACAGATGATTTGTAAAGCTGTCTCAACATTAATGCCAGTGAGTATAATGTTCTCGTACGGGTAGTAATAATGACCAAAACTATGAAAATAAGACCCAGGTTGAGAAATTATTTTCCTTAAATGACATTTGTTGGGTTGATTCAAACCTGGATATGTATGAATGTACCCTCACATAATGCACTTGCTGCTTCTTATACTGTATATTTAATTGAGGCAGAACTAAGAAATATACAACAGTTTTCTGCCATTTGACTGTCTAACACAAATTTCTATGGTGATGATTAATGCATTCATTAATTTGTAAATTTTTTCATTCCGTTTTTTATTTTTTGTTGTTCTTCATTACATTGTGTGGAGCAGGCGAGGAGGGGAAGATGGCCCACAGACACGTGGAGACGTCTCAGGACAGCATACCGAGACTCTTCGCTCCAGGAAGCATGGCCAGCACAGCTTTCTAACACTACACACACACAGAGACACACACACACTGGGTAGGAATAAAACCACAAAGTCAGCAACACACTATTAATGTCGTGCTTTGACACAATGTTATGAGAATATACAGCATGCTGTTCTTCTACCCAATTACTACCACTAAAGCATACAAAGACAAATATAATATATGATATACAGTATATACACTGTCAGAGAGGTTGCAATAATACTCACATCAAGGAAAGCAACGCCACTGAACACTGGGCAAACATTTAAAGTCAGTAAGCTACAAACACACCAGTTTATGTTCATCAACCTGTGCTAACTACTCTGATAAAATCAGTATCAGACTGTAAAGATGCTGGGAAGAATGTACAATGTGAGCAGACTTGAATGGAAGAAGGGATAAAGTAAGGAATAGAAGGATGAAATGAATATACAGAAGGAAGAAGATGTGGAGGAATTAAGAGGACAGGGAGGAACATGTCTGTGTTGCCCTGAGTCATATTCAACTCAAATTGCTGGACACTCCTTGCCATTGCAGTCATGTCCTTCCATTGCACAGATGCAAATACATTATTTTGAAGCAACATAGCAAAAGTCTAGAAAGCTATTTAAAGTCACTTTATTTTGTGATAAGTTTTATTACTTTGACTCTCTGTGGTTTTGACTGGTTACATGATGAGCCAGTAGGCATACACAGAGTAAATATCCCATTACACAGTATAATGCTACCCCTACCAATGCATACCCCTGTATAAAACTATTTTTCTGAATGAACACTGCTGTCTCTAGTTTAGGCTAAAAGGGTTTTTGAACAATCCTGCAGATGGACAACTTATTTTGTGAAGTGACATGCCTGCAAACTGAACATTAATGACTACTAAAAAATTACTAGTAAATTACTTTTCTCATACAGTTCTGCCTTTATTATAGACATTGGGTCTATTTATGCTTGTGGATTTTAATTTTTGGCAGATAGCTGTGGTTACCTGTCTGAAGTACTTGCACCAAGGCTGTAGTCAAGACCACTTAAGACAAGTCCAAGTCTTAGTGGTTTTGAGACCGAGTCAAGGCAGAGTCCAAATGAAACCAAATCAAGACTGAGACCAAAAAAATAAAACAGTGCATTCAATATTCTTCATACTGTTGTTTGTAAATCTGCTTAAATGTTGCTTTATTTGCTCACTGTGATTTCTGATTACTACTCTTAGAAATAATCAAATAGTATTAGAAACAAAATATTCTTGCACAATGTTACAAGCTAACTATGAAATGATTATGTCTGTCCACATATATATGCATAAATCTACATGTTTAAAATGAGGATTCTTGGTTGTTACATGGCAAAGACACACTATGGAAAGTAGTAAGTGACTTACTTAGTAAGCACTTGTCAATGACAATGCAGAACAGTTAAGGTGATATTAAAGAATTTAGTGTCTCTGGCGAACAGTGACTGACAGCAGAACTACAGGCTGGTATAAGGCAATAACACTCACATGACCAAGAGATAACTGAAAACACATGTCAAGACCAGACTAAAGACTGTGACCAGACTCGAGTACTACAGCCCTGACTTGCAACATTGCAATGTACTTCAGAATGGATGAGCTAAAACTGTAGAGGAGGTCACCATGCCTACACTTGATTGGTGCATAGAAACTGTGATTGACTCACTTAAATAGGAAAAAGTATTGGTTTGTTCTCAAAGTATAGATATTCTTTTTCATTGCAGGAACAACTAGCAGATTATTGAGATTGTGAGCTCATTAAGATCCATAGCGACAGAAACATCACTCTACATCAAGTATTGGTTTAAAGTATAGGTTTGGATTTTTTCAAATCTGTCTTATTTGACTTAAGAGTTATTGGTTGCTGTAGACATTGTTCCTCACCATTATGGCTATGAGCTTTGTGGCATGACTTCAAACAAACTAGTTTATACAACGTGTCGTCTGACTACATCTAAAGGCAAAAGTATTACTACCTGTTCTGAATAGGCTCACTCGAAGGTGGAGTAAAAAGCCTGCCGTCATAGCCTCCTCCTGGCTGTATCCCAATGCTTCCCTGATCTATCTCCACGTTTTGTGTAACTCTGTAGTCTTGACACAATGAATCATACAAACAGGGATAACGTTGCACCTTCACGGTGTTGCACCTGTTTGGTAACACAAAAAGTGACAGAAGTAGTTGTGTGAAGAATGAAAAAGGAGAGCTTGACAGAAATGTTAAAACCGTGCCTACTTTCACACCTCCAAACACATGGCCAATCACTGCATGAGGCGGGTGTGATTGTCAGGTTGTCAATTTCAGAAACTTACAAAAATTGTCGGAGGCAAAGGGGGTTTGAGATGCTGTAAGAGCGACAACCACTTTGTTTGAAGCATACTGAGATCTTAAGAGATGGGGTACAAAACACACTGTCCTCGCTTTGTGCAAAAATGCATTATTATTCTGCCCTCTGGTAGCACAACAAAAAACACTTTTATTCCTGCATTGAAAAAGAAAGGAAAAAAAACAAATATGGAATCCATCTTTTAAGATTTTTATTTTTGAGTGCAAACTAGTACTTGTTCCTACTGAGCTGAACTTAATGCGTGTTGCATCACAGAGTGAGCATCAAAATCCTGATTTAGTGGTTGACTTCGGAGTGTCCTGTAGGTCATAGGACTGTGCCCTGGGAAGCAAAGAAATTAATGAGATTTTTATTGGATTGTATTTGTTGATATGATATGAAAATATGTTGTATGTTCTTTTACATTCTTCCTGGATCTGCTCAGGATGCCATATTGTGGGTGATGCAGGGACGATGCCCTGGATACTGTAGATTCAACAGCTCAAACAGCTGCAGTAATTGCCAGCAGCATGTTTCAACTGGCAGACTTACACAGATAACTGAAAAAAAAAAAGATTTGCTTTCTATCCCATATCTGCAACACTACTACTGCTGGCTTATTAACTGTGAATTGTCTTCCAATTCAAAAGATAAAAACAAAAGCTTTGTCTCGCAGGCCTTTATGTCACACTGTAGTTCTGTATAAAGGTTTGAGACTGTAGAAAACTTGTTAAGTTGTTTCCCTACAGAGAATGATTTAAGCAATTCAGTGCCATTACTCTTTACAATTATGAAATGTCTTATTCTTTATGGAAATACATATAATATGACTCTAAGCCACTGGAATTCAATATGCTGTGATTGTAAATTGGTTTTATCTTAGCAGAGTCTTAATTCGTAAATGTATTCTTTGTTTTATGAGATGCATCTTTACTGTTTTAATAAGCTTATTTTCCATCATACATTCAATGCATCAGTTTGATGAATTGATTAATTGAATGACACTACTTTCTGTGGCACTTAAAGCTAGGGTAGGTAACATTGGAGAAACTAGCAAGAGACAGCTAGATTTTGAAAGTATCCAAACAAAAAAATCCCAGTCCCTCTCTTCAGGGCTCCCTCCAAAGCCACTCCCACAAAACACATTTTCATGCGCAAAGAGTGCAGGGGCAGAGTGCACAGAGGTAGGTAGGAAGACAGGCAGGTTGGCCAGTCAAGGCCTGTGACAGCCACAGATACTGGATTTAAAATTTAAACAAATTCAGAGCATTTGATTTATTGATTGCTGTCTGGATGTAAATATCAACAAATATAACAAAAAATGATGAAACGAAATGAACGAAAAATGATAAATGGGGTGGCATTCTGTTTGGAGTCACTGAATATTTGCATTACTGTCACAAACTGCTGTGGAGGACTTTGTCTTTTTAGAAGGCAAAGACAGATCACTGAGTAGACATAGATTGGTCCATCCAGGTCTGGGATCAGCTCACTTTAAACTCAGATCAATAACAGTTGAACCTCAAACAGTAAATCACTAAAATGTCTGACTTTCCAGTCAGAAAGAATTTCCATTTGTCTGCTGTGTTAGTACTGGCATCCTTAAACATTTAAATATGAATAATTATAGTAGAACTGGATTGAATTTCAAACAAATTAGCCCCAGACATGGAATCATAAATGATTAAAGGGCCATGCCAGTGGTTTTGCATGCTTATGCCATTTACTACAAGTAACATACTAAAATATTTACAATGCTGCTGACCATTTTCCAAAGCACATTGCATTCCCCAGAGAACAACATTGAAGACCTTATTTTGTAATTATTGACCTCATAATTACAAGATGTGTACCTTATAATTATGATTTAGTGACTCATAATTACAAGAGTTGTAATTGCAAACAATGACCTTGTAATTACAAGATGGTTCCCTCATAATTATGATATAGGATCTCATTATTTTGAGATATTTTCTCACAATTATGAGATACAGATTTTGGAATTATGAGATACTAAGTAATAGTTAAAGGGATATGGACTCCATTTTATTTTTTCTGTTTGGTGAATACAATTTGTTTACATTCCAAAGCATAGCTTAGTGTTTTAGATTTTGAATTGTGCTTATTTTTCCCTCAAGGTAGACAGTACAAGTACAGGATCATCACAGTAAACATCATGTCTACAACAACAATGTAACAAAATTTGAACACAAAGCTGATGTTCACTGTGATGGATTACCAAACTAAACGAAAGTTCCAGCTCTTTGTAACTTGATACTGTACAAATCCAAATGTACAACACTATAAGTTTGGGAAAACTTATACCAGCATGAAGTTAAGAAGAAGAAGTTGTGTTTTTTTGTGAATGGGTAAAAAAAAGAAAAGAAGCAAAAACACATTCTTTTAACAGGGGCAATATTTCTAAAGGTGGGGGGTGATCAGACAACTAGCTAGTTGTATACTGTGTTCAATTTGGATGTTTAGTTTAATATAGCATATTATAAGCGACATGCTGCATTGTCACTGAAATCATAATACAGGACTGATGTCATGTGGGGTGACTCTGTACTGTATATATGATGGCTACCACTGTATTCAATGTACTTACCACTATTAGTTTCAATAGGACAGCAGCAATCTGCAGCTATACCTCTGCATCCATAAAGCATCTCAGTGTTTAAGTGCCTCGAAGTTTGATAGTAACACAGATGCAATAAGACATAGATGAGATACTTTATTTAAGAATGAAGAGAGTGTGAAGCAATGGAAAACCAGTGCAGCACAGTATATATTTTTTTCCCGCAAAGATAAATTGTGCAGCATTAGATACAAAATGTTTTATACTTTTTTCCTTCTCTAAAATATATTTCCAGCCATTCTGGTGTCAAATACATACATAACTATTAAAAATGTGTTCAAATATTGTCTTGTGCCATTTTTTGTTAATTATACTGTGAGCTGCACATACATACAAGTAACAAATATTCTGACTGAGACCTCCTGCGCTTCCCTAAAGTTAGGGAAGTTTTGAGATAGTCAGACAGTTGCTTTAGGTTGTGGGAGCATCAGCAGACGTCTCCTAAAACAGTGACGCTACAACAGTAGCTATAGTTGGAACTTATGATAAGTGTTTGTTATTTTATTATTTTAAATAGTTTTGCTGACATCCACCTCATGATCATTTGTCTGAGGACCTTGGGTGCCTTTGGGCTACAATAGGATTTTGCCCAGAGAGCACAGGATATTATGTATGCTGCATTCAAGGCATATATGAACGTTTGGATGCCATATTGAAGAGAATACCTCTTAGCTCAAATGTGCAGGTAAATCACGAGGATCATGACTGAAGCCATGTCATTCATCCATTGATTAATAATTGATGAACATATGTGATTGTACATTCAAACTAATTTATAGTTCACAAAAAGCAGTGAATAAAGATTTATGTGGACTTCTCCTAGTCATTTTTTGCACTCTCAATGACTATGACTGATAGATGCTACAGTATCAACCACAATTATACTTTATACAATTAAGTTGTCATGGCATTAAACAGATGCACTCACATGATGTAAAATAAATCTTTTGTTTGTTTAAATTTGAAATGAACATAATTTCTCTTTTATTTATGGTTTCTTTCAATATAGACTTCGACATGTCGAGGTTATTTTCTGATAGTAAAGCTCATATCTCCGAGGGTCATGAAAGCAGCTCTATTCCTAACATTGTGATGTATGGACTTCAGTGTATTCCAACCATAGACTGTATCGGGGCGCCCCTACTGGCCAATCAGGGTGTCTGCAGCAGCTTCGACACCACCCCCCAGCGGCCGCACAGGCGCACTGAGCTCTCAACTGCCATTTTGTGGCAGAGGCTACTCTGCTAAAGCGGGAGAGGGATTAAAACAAACTGCGAAGAAGCCTGCATTTCTTACTAGCCTGTTAAACTTTGCAGCACATACTCTCTGCTTTCGGCCGAGTTAAACGGGAAGAGAAACACACTAAAAAGAGGTAAAGTATCACTACTTTTCTGATAAGGGGGGAGTTTGCAGGATCTTTAATCGGCCTCTAGGTGTCACGATGGGGCTCTGGGTCCGGGCAGCTCGTCGGAGAGTGTTTGTCTCCCTCTATCGTTATTGAAAAACCCGTCAAAATACGTTTAAATAACCGAAGTTCTAATAAATGTATACACAACCTACTGTATTTTACACGTATCTGTGAAAATATCGTCGAGGATAAGTTACGAATACTTCGACGATTTGGTTGGAGAATTTAGGCCGAGGCGTCCATTTTCTCGCTTCTTTGTTTCCCGTATTTACAGCCTTGACGACATGGAAACTGGCGGGTTTAAGTTATCGCCCATAGCTAACGTTAGCTTATTTGCATTAATCTACGCCAAGTCTAACACAAACATTTCTACATATACGATAACATTACTACGAGATTGCAAACAAATAACCGAGTCGCATTTTACCCAGCTGATGTTAATTAGTGTTTTAGCTTGTTAACGTTAAACTAGACCTTCATTTGAAGAAAAACCAGTGTAGCAGCTATCGTTAGCTAGTTTAGTTCAGAGTCAAGGCCCTTCCCCACCCAATGCCCTTAGTAAGTTACGTCAGGAAGTGTCGAAAGCGCCGGAGTCCCCCAAAATAACCAGAGCAAACGTTCGTTTTAGTATTAACTTTAACTGAATTGGTAACGTGTTCTCGCATCAACTATTACTGAAATCAAAGTCAGTTCAGTTAGCTTTCCTGGTGGCGAAGTATACACAAGGAAACTGTAACGTTAAGGCCAGCGCGGAAAAGAGAATGACGAGGCATTCACAGCAAAACGATCCCCGGTGATCACAGCGGCCACTGACTCACTAAGACCAAATAAACGATTTGTGTTCCCCCAAAATTAGCCATCTTCCATTGTCGAGTATTGCATTTGTCTTCTGTTTCTCTACCATAGCGCCGTGATCAGAATTGGCAGTTGTTGCACCCGTCGCCCGCTTGTCTCTTATTCTAAGCCCACCTAGAGCATCATAGCCACAGATATATATTATAGCAGAGAGCTCCCTCTACGATTCGGCTTGGAGAGCTACAAAAATACCGCTATATAAATTATGTGCAAGAAGGCGACAGCTGCCCGACTGGGCGCTTAGTACCATTGCCTTGTTGTGGTAAATTTGCTATACCATAAGTCAAATGATCTATGAAGGCCTATACTAGAGCCTCCCCAGTTTCCACCCATTTAGCAATATAAAGTGGACATGGAAACCTGCAAACAAACAGATGTTAGGTATTGTCACAGACATGACCATGCAGATATTACACCTTGTCAGTAATGATATATACAGTTTACATTTACCAAGTTGTTAATTCAAGATGTCAAAGGGCTCAATCACTGTTTGACTAAATATTCAAATAGTTTTACTCAGTGATCTACGCAGTCTTCATATCTAGATGCAGACCAATTCTTGGACTAGGGTGACTGTGTGGCAATTCAGAATGGACAAAAATCACCAGTGAATTTTTCTGTGGACTCAAAAAAGAGCCAATAAGATACTGAGCTTGTGAAATGTCCAGAAAGCGTTTCAAGATATGTGGTTATCTATCACCATTTGTAAACCTGTGAAAAAACTTCTGCTTTAGAAATTCTTATCTTAACCAAAGACTGGGAAAACTGTTTTTGTGAACCTCTGAGTATAGATTCAAAATAGCCTGACCGATACCAGATTTTTGGGGGTGATACTGATATCGGTATTTGTGAGATTTGTAAAATTTCCAGGTAGATAGTAATTTTTTAAACATAAACACATAACATGAACAATCAATTTTGGTACAGATTCTTTAGATATTTTATTTATTTATTCCTTCTAATTTGTGATATATAGGGTAGATGTCCCTATTAAGCCCACCAAATCCACTTTTCAGACATTTTTAATATATACTGCCCCAATTTAAGTGAGAACATTTTAGTTAAAATGAGAGTCTAATCTCTCATTTGAAGTGTCAATAATTAATTTATACCAATTTGTAATGTATTTGTAGTTTAAATATGTCAAGTCTGGCATGGGTTTAAGGGGTACCTAATGTACGCTTTTTAATGGGTACATAGTACCCTTTAAGCCCATGGGTGTTCCAAATAAGCCCACTTCATGTTTTGTTTTTATATACATATATATATATAAAAAATAATACAAACTTTTCTATCCAGGTGGTTGAAAGTTCAGATGTTTTTATGAAGAGTTCTGAAGACTGACTGACTGAAGAATAACAGTTTGCAGGTTCAATACTAATGTTCTAAGGATAGTAAATAAGTCAATGTCAGGATTTACAATTAAACTAACTTTTTCTAATGTTAATCACATTTAGGCTAGTAGTTTGAAACACTAAAAACACATTTTAAAGCCATTCAGTTCATTTTGGAGTAACATTAAAACATACAGTTCATTGTGAGGAGATATTAGTCACAGCATCTTGAAGCTCATGTATCATTAGCCTATAACTTGAGCAAAATAAACAAAAAAGATGCTAACTTTTCTGCAATTTCGTCCTTCTCCTAGGCTACATGTAGGTCTATACTCTTTGAGGTGATTGTATATAATGTATACAATCACATATATATATACAATATATAAATATGGGTATTAATTATCTGAATTATGGAGCTGATTAATCAGGTGAGGTTCAGAGGTCAAAAGGGAGAAAAGCCCCATTAAAACACAGTCAAGTGGGCTTAATGGGAGCAGGTGGGCTTAAAGGGAACATCAGTGAATTTATGGTTAAAAGACAGAAAATGTTATTCTACGCACACAACATTTAAAAAAAAAACTATATGAAATATATCTATATATGGTGCACTAACATAACACAAAAAGTAAAAATTGATCATGCAGAGAAGTAATTAGCTGTACTCATTTACATCCACCCCAGACAGTGTGATATTTTTTGTTTTTTTGCAAGTGTCCCCTTTAAGCCAGTCATGTAGAAATGTTAATTAAAAAATAATTTCTAATCCAAGTAATATTCTAATATGTGTCTTATTCATCACTTAACTTTTGATAACAAATGAGTATTTATCAAAAACAGTAGAAATAGAGTAGAAACATGCAAAAAATAAATGCTACCTTAGGATACCAAAATCACTAAAGTTTTTTTGCAACTTCTTCTGGGATCAGCAGGCACACTTTATACATGTACTTCGATAACTCAATATCAACAAATCTGATTGGCTTACAATAAGTCTCATTTATGTAACAAGCAGCTTCATTGGAAGAAACATCACACAGCAAAAATTATGATGTAGTTTCTTTTTTAGAAGGTGCAAGTGGGCTTATATGGTACGTGGGCTTAATAGGGACATTCACCCTAATAGTAGAGTGAATGTATCTGCCCATCACACTGTGATGATGTATTCCCTCTCCCCTCTCGCAGGTTTACAGTCGGGTAGCAGCCTGAAGCCTCAGGTGAGCATAAGTGTCTTGAACAGAACAGGTAACATTGTCAGACATGTGTAAGCTGTTAAAGTTACTATGTCTGTATCTCAGTGTATAAGTGCAGCTGTGAAACATGTCCCTCTTCCCTCCCTCAGGTTGACAGGGACAGTCAGGTAGCAGGCGTTTGTTTCAGCAAAGCTCAGGGAGCAGCAAAGCAAAAGAGAGATCACCTGTATCACAACCCTGCAGACTGCAGCCCAGTCTACAGAAGTCATGAAAACAGTCAATTTATCGTTGCTATTCCAGGTAACACTAGTAGTGTTTTAGAGCCAACAATTTTACAACATTTTTTGTTTGAAATATGTCACACTTGCCACAAACGTTCCCTCAGACACACCTTTTCACTGAACTCGTGGGTCAGAAGTCAGTAGTGAATGGTTACTCTATGTACAGCGAGCCATGTAGACAACCAAAGGTGACTGAGACTGAGATTCAAAGCAGTGAACATAGAGCGGAGCTAAGCTCTGTCAGCCAACTCACAGCAAATGGATTCAGTATTATGTGAGTTGAGCATGTACAGACCTTGTATTTGGCGTATAAATTCTAACTGTCACTCCCGGCAAGCATAAACTACGCTCAGCACCAGAGTTTAATGTTTTCCTGTATCTTTAAAACGATTAATTGCTGTAGTGATTTCTTGCCACAGACAAATTTAGTTTTAAACAGAATTACAGATACGTCATAGATTGGTGTTTGTTGAAATTATAATGTAATTCTTACACGATCCCGTAATGATGCGGAATAGTTTGATGCGCTGTTTTTCATAATATACTATTACCAGTTTTGCCTGTGTGGTTATATATGAGACTATACAAGTATAAGAGAGCTGAAACAATTAGTCGATTAACTGAATCATATGTAAATATATGCTTGGGTGGGGGTGGGGGGGCAGACCTGGAAATTTCACGTATCTGTACCACCTGAGGTGGCAGACTCAATGGTCCTATGTTGTTCTTCACATTTCAATGAACAAATTGATATGTGATAGACCTGTCAAAAGAGTAGCTAAATATATTTTATAAGCCGTCATTAGCAATTAAATGCAACTTTTGCCTCAAGTTTATTCTAATGCATTCTTGTTAATTATACTGCAGGGGAGAACAGGGTAAGATGAACACCTGGTTCATCGGTACCTTCATGAGTACCTGGTGGGGCTGTAATTTTCTTTGTAAATGTGAGCATATCACATGCTTTTTAGATTCAACTTTATTGTCATTACACATGTACAAGTACAAGGCAACAAAATGCAGTTTAGGTCTAACCAGAAGTGCAATAAGCAAGTGCAGGATATAAAGTGTGTGCATAAATACAGGATAAAGCAGTAAAAACTGGAGAGACACTGAGCCTCATGATGTACACGCGCCGCCATCTTGGTCAACAATGCAAAGGTACATTTGCACTTAATCAATACTTTGTACTTTATTTTGCTCAATCTCGTAATTCTGTTAGCTTGTGACCAACAAGCTTTTTCACCCCTGACCAGTTTGCATGCCTGATCTTGGGGGTTTGGACTTTTGGTCAGACTAAACAAACAATACCATCTTCAGTATGTGAACAAACAGGTGCACAAGCACACACATGCAAAATTAATCTTGTTTTTCTGGGAAAAGTAAGATTTTGGTGAGAATATTTGGTAAATGTAAAAGTCTCAATTTCCTGTGTTTTAGTCCTGCTCAGCATCAACAAGAATGGGGAGAGCAGACACAGTCTGGTGGATAAGAGTCTGGGTCAGCTCCATGTTGAGAGTTGGGGGTTTAACACGTTGGTTTACAGTCCTGTGTGATGAAAGTGTGCAGGTTTATATTGCACAAGACACCACTGAAACCATACACTGGTTAGTTCATTCTCTCCTAATCAGTTAGCTGTTTCGTGTTGAGTTGAAGGGAAAATCTACATATTGTTCCATGGTGTAAGACTTGTCATAAAGCAAACATTCTTCCAGTCAATGGCTTAAAAAGCCAGGGGGTGATGTAATACACTGCTAGATAATGTTTGTTTCCACAACGCCATATTTTCAGTTCCTACCCAGCATGGACGGAGGGCCAACTGAGGGTGTAGGGGTGGTGGAGGTCCCCGCCAAAGACTTCCCCTCCATCCAGGCCGATCACAGCCAGGATGCCATGGTGGCTGACCTCCTCCAGCAAGCTGCAGAGGCCGGGGGCGTGGTAGAGGGACACGCTGGAGTCGTCCTGGATCAAGGTTCTTACTAATTGGACATGAAATGGTCTCACAGTCAATATGTAAATAGAGCACAAAGTAGTTTAGATTTGCATTGCAAGCAGACATGTTTTCGTGGAGAATGGGGTCAAATGATTTATTCCCAGCAACGTTGTGTTTCAGGTCACGAGGAAGGAATGGTAGCAGCCACCCAGGCCCAGCAGCAGCTGATGGAAGCTGCGGTTGGTGTGGAAGGTGGAGCAGGGGTTGAAATGATGGTTATGGACTCACTGGATCCCACCCTGTTGCAGATGAAGACTGAGGTAATCTCATTTTTAAGAGCTTTGTGTTTGATGTGACATGATAGGTGCTCCGTCTTGGCAGCCAAAGCAGGCTTGGTCTCATAAAAATGTTTCATTTCTGCTGATGTCACTCTAGTTTTAGAAATGAAATCAGCTAGAACTAAGCACACCTAACATGCCTGCCAGAGCGTGTTACTTCGACCAAAATTTGTAAATATGTAACAGCCCATTGAAATTAAGTTGATTTGCAGGTGATAGATGCTGCAGTCGGAGGATCATCAGCGACGGTGGGTGTTGTTGGAGGGGTACCGGGTGCCGCTCACCAAGCAACTGTAACAACAGTGGACCAGACTCAAATCATCACACTACAGGTAGGTGCTCTTTTGAAGCCATTTCATATCATAGCATCCTCCAGTTATTTCATCTTTTATCCTTTTTGGGGGAAAGCTGGATTCGCAATCTGTCTGTAAGCCTTTAAGAAGTTAAATTCTCAGATAGTTTGTATCCCCTCTCAGGTCTTGAATTTGTCTTAATAGATACCCCGTAGATACCCTGGAGATGTGTGCTGGTTCTCTCTGTCCTCAGGTGGTAAACATGGAGGAGCAGGCAGCTTTAGGTCTGGGGGAGCTTCAGCTAGTCCAGGTGCCTGTTTCTGCCACCACCGTGGAGGCCCTGCAGCAAGGCACCTTTGTAGATACGACAGCTATGCCAAAGGACGGAGACCCAGTCATCTGCCACACTTTGCCACTGCCTGAGGGCTTTCAGGTACACATATAGACATACTCATTCGTCGGGCTTAGCTTTAACTAAGAGGTACAACGCTAATGCGTGACTACATTTGAAAATTAGCAACTGCATCACTTGCTGTTTTTAGGTCCCTGGCAGAAATGCACTTGGCTTCATAAATCCATTCACTTTTGATCGAAAGTTTGAATCAATTTTACATTAAAGTAAAAAAATTCTGTAATTTTCTGCCTTCTAACAGCACTGTGATAGATTTGTAACTCAATTATCATCTGTTATATTCAAAGAAAAATAAAGCTAGTTTAATAAACCACAAAACACTGAATTTTAATTTGCTGAGAAGATTCTGCTCATGTCAGATCAATCTATAAAATGATTTTATCCCTGCAGGGCAAAAGAGATGAGGGGAAAAAACCCCTCATACAACCACAATAATTGTTACACCGAAAGTCTCTTAAACTCAACTTCAGAAGGTAATTCGCTTGCTCTGACTTGACAAAACATGAAATTAAAATACATCTATAAAACGTAACTTGATCTGCCACTGTGTTCTCTAAAATATTGATGCCAGTCCCAAAATATCGAGTTATGATTAGACGATATGATGTATTGATTAAATATGTATCTGGTACATTGAAATAAAAGGTTTAGTTTGAGAATATAACTCCTGAAATTGAGTTGACGAGACACGATCTGTTAGAGAGCATGTGTATCACTCTGTTGGTGTTGTGGGAACTAGAAACACTCAGTCCACTCGCAATTGTACAAATTATCTTTGCCTGGTTGATTTTGGCCTGTCATGAAGTTACTCACACAATTAACATTGATTAGTGACATCTGTAATGACCTGCTGCTATTGACCTTTGTCATTTTAACTAGTGAAAGTGACGATCAGTGCTGCCTAAAAATCTGAAGCTGCTAGCTGAATGTTTTGTACACTGCTCTTTGCTAATGAGAAAGAGAGTGTTCGAGTCGGCGCTTAGAGAATCTGTATATTTTGCAAACCAGGACGTTAAAAATTTGTCACTCGCACATAACTTCACATTCATACACTCCAATTTTAACTCATAAGAGTGAAATGCACTGTAGGCTGCCGTAAAGGAGAACAGCGCTGCAACATGAACAGGCTGAGGTGGACGAACACAGTAGAGTACAGTAAAGAAACGACCGGCATTTGATGTGCTTTATTTTAGCTGATACAGATCCATAAAAAATATGCCCTGATCTCTGTTTTCTGTCTACTTTAGATTCTTTAATAAAAGTCTAAATCAACATAACAGTGAGAGAAAGACTCTTACAGCAAAATGAGCAGTTTCTGAATTGTCTCTGTCCCTCAGGAATTTCCCATCCTTATAGTGAAAACCAAGACAATAACAAAACTTCCAAAAAAGAGAACAAAAGAGCTGCACAGCTGTCAAATAATTCTAATACAAAGTCTCCCAGCATGACTAGTTCTAATAAGCACTACATACACAGCTCAAGGTGAAAAAATGATACCGGATCTGTTCCCCGTTCTCCCACATCAAGCACATTCTTTTCATATGACAAGCACTCTGTAAGATCTACTAATTAACTGTTACAATATTAAATTTATTTCCCACATCTGCCCCAATAGCTCAGGATATCTCTAATATATACAATGGGGTCCAAAAGTCTGAGACCACTAGTCAAGATACTTCAATGTTGCATTTGTTTCGAATGTAATACTAACTTTTTTTTATTTCAGCTTAACAATTTGAGTGAAAAGTTGAATCTTTGAAAAATTTACATGAATTTCAGAATATCTTTTGTCTCTGTTATATCCACCTTGTGCTTTAATGAGAGCATGCACTCAAGCTACCATGGACTCCACAAGTTTGTGCAAAACCTGATGACCCATGTTATCCCAGCATGATTTGACAATGTTCCAAGACCGTTTTGTGATGTCACATAATGCTTGGCTTTCTCATTCTTAAAGCCCATAAATGTTCAATGGGGTTGAGGTCAGGTGACTGTAGAGGAAAGTCCATTACTGTCAGGGCACCTTGGCCTTTGGTCTTTAAGTAGTTCTTGCAAAGCATTAAGGTGTGTTTAGGGTCATTATTCTGCTGCAGTATGACTCCTCCTCCACAAAGATGCAAACCAGAGGCTATAGCATGTCTCTCAAGAATGGAGTGGTACTTCTCCTTGGTCAGGGTGTAGTCAGTTCGGTGCAGGTGTCCAACTCCAGAATAGGCAAACACCCCCAGACTTGAATATTCCCACCACCATGTTTCACTATTGGTTTGATACACTGCAGTATCATTGTCTCTCCTGTTCGTCTCCTTATATACACCCTTCTGTTACTGCCATAAATCTCAAACTTGGATTCAGTAAATAGGACTTTTTTTTTCAGTCATCCACTGTGAAATGCTGGTATTTCTTAGCCCACCCTAAGTATTTGGCCTTGTTTCCCCTACTGAGAAGTGATTTAGATACTGCTACTCGTCCTCTGAGACCCCTACAAGTCAGCCTTCTTTTGACAGTAATTTTGCTGATTGGATTCTTGCATTCTTCATTTAACAAATTCTGTATCTGTGATGAAGTTGCTTTTCTATCTCTCATGGAACTTAGCTAAGTAAGTGTTGATCTTCTGATGGTGTGGTCACTTTTGGTCTGCTTGATTGTGGTTTGGATATCACTGATCCAGTTTCTACAAAGTGTTTCCGAGTTCCATGCACTGCCCCCTTAGAAACTGTTAGTCTAGCCATGATTTGACGATGAGAAAGCCCCTATTTGCTTAGAATAACAATTTGACTTCTGACACTTTCACTTAGTTCTGATGCCATGTTTCCCACTATCACAATGCTACCTAGAAAGCAATGATCTACTGGAAACTTGAGGCACAGCCATATTTATAACAGGTGAACACTGACTGCACATTGAGTTACTTGAACAAGCCTCTGATGAGTAGATCAAATCCACCTGAGTGTCATCTGAACGCATGCTTCAATGGAAGGGACACAACTCAAGGAATTCTAACCTTTTGTACAAAAGAATTAAGTTGACCACAAATTAACTTAAATTTGACTGCTGACCTAGAAATAGTAAAGAATTTTTCTTCTTTATTTTACATGTCATAACTTTTTGTGTTTTTAAATGTTTCTGAATCCTTAAACTTTCTGATTATTTCCAGGTTTATGTGAAAATCTTAGACTTTTGGGCCCCACTGTATATTTTACAAATAAGTGAATGAATTGCTTATAATTCCATTGGGCACATAATTTCTCTCCTTTTTTTTTGCACTTCAGCACCTACAGAAGAAAACCACACACAATGGTTTGTCTATAGAGATTAATTGACTAAACAATTAATGTATTTGATGTGTAGGTAGTTAAGGTTGGCGCTAATGGGGAGGTGGAGACAGTGGAGCAAGAGGAGGAGGGAGGAGTAACCCACCCTGAAGAGGAGGAAGATGAGGATGTGGGGAACCAGCTGCTGGAAGAAGGGGAGGATGAGCCCATTCAGCCTCCAAATGATGACCCAAACTGGGCTAAAGACCCGGACTATCACCCCCCATCTGGAGCTGTCAAAAAGACCAAAAAGGCAAGATAGTTGTGTAGTATCAATCTCTGTTATTGGGGATGTGAGACTCTTCTCTGTAATTGAACTGGACTTGTACAACATCTTGACAGGTTTATCTTAAATTGTCATCAGTTGATGACGAGGTCTAATGACATGTTGTTTGTCCAGGGTAAAAAGAGTCGTCTGCGTTATGCTGAAGGAGATAAGGACATGGATGTCAGTGTCTATGACTTCGAAGAGGAACAGCAGGAGGGCCTTCTGTCTGAGGTCAACGCTGAGAAAGTGGTGGGCAACATGAAACCACCCAAACCCACCAAGATCAAGAAAAAAGGTGAGACACTGCTGTCTGCTGGACTGAGGACATGATGGGAATGACACTATCAGTCACGGTTTGTGAAGGTTGATTTGGATTGCCTCTTCTAAGTTTTAAGAATTAAAAACTGCTGTATGAGCCACATTTGCTACCCACCACTGGATTCTACTTATCACTCTTAACTGTAGGTAAACAGTGCCTGTATTTTCATCTGTAACAGGCTATTAATTATGAAGTATTAGAATCAACATTATATATTTGGGTTATATGTATAGTATAACATTGTATGACATCAGTTACAACAATATATCTGCAAGAGACAATGGCTCAAACCTTTTTGTGGTCAATGGGTCAATGGAAGCAAGTAGTTTGATGCAAAATTAAAGCCGCAAGCAGCAATGGGCAGGTTTTAGGCTTCCCAAAGCTGAGCAAAGTCATTTCAGCTAGCTAAATTCTGTTTAAAGAAGGAGTGATACCAATCATACACTTGTATCGTCATTACAATGTATGCAGCATTTCAATAACTGCACACTCAAAGTGCCGCTATTTGAGCCCCTTTATTGGATGTGAACGAAACTTTGTGTGTATGTTCAAGACACAGTGCAGGATTTCTCCACTGAGTTGAATCAGGATTGCTCAAAGACAACTTGAGTTATGAGCCAATATGCAATAGACCACGCCCACATGCACTAATCAATATAACTTCAGATTTTGGTTTATACATGCCCTCAGAACATGTGCACCAAAATTGGTGAAATTCTGTCCACCGGTTTTAGCGTTTAAAGGGCAAAGTTTCATGTCTTTAGCTCTGTCTAGCTCACGGCAAATTGAGCGACGGCTGAAGATAACAAATAAAAAAATATAGCCACAAGCGGTGAGTTCAAACCTTTTTGCACTCAACAGAAGCTCAGTTACCCAAAATTAAAGCCGCAGGCAGCAATGAGCAGGTTTCAGGCTTCACAAAGCTGAGCAAAGTCAATTCAGCTAGTTTAATTCTGTTTTAAAGGTACAATGTGTAATTCCTGGCCACATGACACTGTTCGAGATTGTGTACAGCTAGACACGCATAATGAACTTTGCAATGTCCTCAAAAATGTATAGCAAACTTTCCAAACTTCCAATCTTGCCTTAACAGTAATGCAAAGTGTTTACAATAAGGTGAGCCGATCAGCATTTTTTCAGTCGGTCTACTATTGGGTCCATACAATATCAATTTACAGTCATCAACTATAAAAAAAAAAGTTACTGCTAACTAACTAATTAAGTAACTACTAACACCATGGCAAGAATACGCAACAAACTGCTGAAACTGAGAGCCGGTCAAAATGACCCTGCTATCTTATAATCTGCATGTGTGGTGTCGTCCTATAGTTTATGTTATAGCTTGCTTAGCTCAGTACGGTTTGTGTTATTAGTTGCACTAAAGATGCGTTTCATTAAATAGCCAACGTTAGATGTTACTTACCAGTCTAAAAGAAATGTTGCGAGTTCAGCATCAAACCACATCTCTTTACTTGTCAAGAGCTTCACCTCGCTTCTTTATATAATGCTTCTTTTCTTTTCTAAACATGGTTTCTTTGCCATGAGCTTCAGCCATCTTTGTTTCTGTGACACTAACCGGGGGCTGTATGGGGTTATTTTTGTGTCTTTATTATGCAATCAAACAGAATAGGTTTGAGAGCAAACTTTCCACACTGGAATCAAATAATATTTTATTGCAAGTAAAATAAATTTGTGATTAAAAATGTATTAATGCGAATCAAAAACGTTTGTTAGCAAATCCAAAAGTTCTGCTTGCTGTTGAGCTGAATCTCGTGGGCAGGACCTACGTCTCTATTGGCCAGTCTCGATCGAAGTGACAGCTTGGCAACATCCACTGTAAGTAAACAAGAGAGAGAGTTTTGAAGTCCATGAAGAAGACAGGGCGGAGGCGGAGAAAACAGAAAATCAATGCACAGGTATGTTTACACAGACAGTAACTTCTGTCTTAGTAATAGCAAGAATGTTATGTTTGAACTGGTGCATATAGATTGCTTTTGTTTAAAGATCTGTAATATTGTAATGGGTTAAAAAGTACATATTATTTTGTCAGCCTGTAACTGCTAGCTTAACTCAGTTAGCTATAGTCACTCGCTTATCATAGATATGTTACGTGCCCAGGCTGCCATTGTGCATGTAGCTACTAGTTAACAGGACAGTTTGTGTTCAACAATCTAACGTTATATTTGTGCTATGCTGTATTATTTTATCAGCCTGTTGCCAGCTTAGTTAACGTTCATGGCTACAATCATGGCTGCTTGTTTGTATCATTCTCAGGGGATCTGTGCAGAGCCTATTCAGGACTTGGTGGTGAAGAAACCAAAGCCATCTACCAGGAGCATATGTAAATCTACGCTCTATCAAGCATACACAGGTGATGGTCATTATTTTTGTTGTCATACTGTTGGCTGTGTACTCATTATCATATTGTTGTGTTATCAATTTGAACTTGCAAGAGAAGTATGGAAGGATAATGAATTTAATACATGTACTTTAACATTTACGTTTTTTTTATGCTTAATTTGTTTCAGGATCCCTCCCTGACCCATCAGTGTTGTCCCTTGGGGAAGGACTAAAAAGCCTCAGACCCCAACCGCTAATATCCGCAGTGTTGCATGGCTTGTCTGAGCTTTCACTGGTTGACTCCATGTTTGGACCGCAAGATTGTCAGTGTCCTGTTGTGGCCACAAGTCATGTCAAACACCCAGATGCCCCAGCATTCCCCAAACTCCCTGTGGATGGTGCCAAATTTTCCACTGCCATACACTTTGTCCCAAACTGCCACCAGTTCTTCCATTTGGAGATCCTAATTGTCACACAGGAGATTGCAGCTATGATAGGGGGAAGACACACAAGAGCAGTCTGAGTGTCCATTATGGAAAGAAACAAGCAAGCAAGTAGGTTTGCCATGTGCGAGGGGAGTCTTCTAGTCAGGCACTGACAACGTGGGTGTATCACAAACTAGCACAATAAAAAGGGTCCTTGAGCATGAATCTCAGGTGCTGGAACAATACTCAAAACGGTTCAATGTAAACGTCTCACCCTGTGGCTTCATCATACCTTCTCACTTTGGTGCCAGCCCACATGCAAAAGTATACAGTATGACTCTAATGCAGCTCCTAGTTTTGGGCTTGCAGAAGTTAAATGCCCAGACATCTGTAACATTTCTGAGGCGGGGCATGTCAAATGTGTGAATGGCCAGGCAAAACTGAAAAGAAATCATAAATTCTACTGGCAGGTTCAAGGTCAGTTGGCAGTAACTGGGTTGAGCTGGTGCGATTTCATTGCTGACACTGAGGAGGACATAACAGTTCAAAGAGTCTGGAGGGATGATGAAATGATAACAGAGATGAAAGAAAAGGCGGACCTTTACTTTTTTGCTACATATATGGATGTGTATCTCCAGATAGCTAAATGGTAACTGTAAACACCAGTAACCCTTTTATCTCTTATACTTGTCAGATATCTTACCTGTATATCTAGGAGCCTAGATGTGTAAATATTCATAAATGTAATAAATACCAAGAGACATGTTTTGGGGTTTTAAGTATTTTAGTAAATGGATAATTGTTATTGGAACTGGTCTTCTTAAACAATGTAAAAACAAATATATATAATATACACACAATTGTATAGTTACTGTATTATTGTATTTGAATTACTGCAGAACTACATTAAAGTCAATTGTAAACAAATGGGTAAAACGCACTAACTAAATGCTCTTGGCCTAAACCATTAAGCTCACTATAGCTACATTAACTTATCATCATATCAATCAACACATTACTTAAAACATGAATTCATACTTTGTGTGTGTCTAAAGGCAGTGGTGGAAGAAGTACTCAAATCCTTGAGTCAAAGTACAAATACCATAGCCTAAGAATACTCAATTACAAGAAAAAGTCCTGAATTCAAAATGTTACTTAAAGGCAGAATAAGTAGGATTTTTCTATTTAAAGAAAAATAAATAAATGTCTAGACATGTCTAGATTTAAAAATAATCCCTCTCAATCATCACTTATGACTGACTAGAAGCGTGTTGCGGTGTCTGTATCTGCAGAGACCTTGCCCCCTCCCTGTATTTTCTTTGTTTGTTTTTAGTTTACTGTGTTTGGGACATTTCTGGGCGTCAACCTTAGGGCAGTGGGGTGTACCCCCAGCCAATAACAGCGCACAGGCTGTGAGGTCGGGACTATATAAAAACATAGCGATTAGGTTACATTGCTGGTTGTGTCCAAAATCACTCAGTACTCACTATATAGTCCACTATATATACCCTATATAGTGGATTCAAAGTTTCCCAGAACGCATCATGAAAAGTAGCGTACAAGCTATGGTCACTAACCAAGCGATATATACCATAATACATTCAGCTGAAAGAAAAATGGCAGACAGACGAGAGGAGAGAGAACCGACGGAGCAGTCCAAAAAACTGCAACCTTACGTACAAATGTAAGTAGTTTTCCGTTTAACTTTCGATGATATGTTGAAGTTTGTTATACCAGTTTAGCCATGTAATAAATTGTGTATGCTTTATACCATTACGGCACAAATCACAGCTAGCGAACGTTAGCTAACATTAGCTAGCCCTCTTCTGTACAGTATTTGCCATTTGCAGTGCTGCTAATTTAAAACTAGATTTGCTACAAATTTAAGTATCAAAATTACATTGGAGTGTCACATAAGCACACGCTTTAAATTAAAGTTACAGCCCCCCAGGTTGTGGCTCAGTTTTCTGATCATACGGTACCCTGTAATAGTAACAGAATAGGCATCCACACTACTGTACTGGTAACTTACATCGTTAGTACAAAAGATTTCACCGCAACTTAGGAGTAATTACGCTGTACGTCGCAGGCTGTAATCTAAAGCGTTACTGAAATATCGAAACATATTAAAACTTGATGAATCAATTTAGCTACAATTAAGGCCCTTAAAAATATTAAAAAATCTTAAATGCCATTTTCCAAGGTATTAAATTTTGTGGCTTGTTTTCAGTATGTATCAGGGATGTGATTTGTCCGGATTAAAACAGAATTCCTGATTTTCCGACCTGAAAATGTGACCCACGTGAATCGTGCGGATGCAGATCCGTTAAAAATATTTTATGGTCACACTAGCTTCTCTGTCCTCTCCTCAGCGTGTTTGACCGAGGGCGGGGCTCAGCTCCTACACACGCAGCTGACAGCAGAGCAGAGTGGCGCAGTGGAGTCAGTGAACCAGGTGAAGTGAAGGTAATGTTGTACTTGAGGAAAAAGTAGAAAAGCAATTTCCCCATCTGCTTTGTCTGCAGTTGTTGTTATAACCACAGTGCGCTTATAAGCTAATAGCTAAGTGTTACGAACAAGCTAAAATGAAAGCTATCTGTATGTAGTCTAACTGTGTATTTTAGTTTTACACAAATCTTAAAATTTGACAACTTCATGTAAACTTAGCTGCTCCCCTCCAAACCAGCCCCTCCTCTCTCTACCAGCGGAGGAGGACAGGAGGAAGGACTGATACAGACTGATGTTTGAGTTCTTCATTCTTTCTAAAGTTCACTTAGTATTTTGATGTAAGGAATATTAGGTGTATTTTACTGACATTTTAGATTTGCCTCCAGTGAGATATTGAGTGTATATAGTGACTTTGCTGTTGTGAACTTTACTGTTGCTGCTCTAGAAACAATATTTAGTTCTATTTAAAATATAAATCAATTCTAATTCTGTTATGAATTTATTCTTGTTTTTAATATGATAATTTTAAAAACCCCAATTATTTAGTAAAAAGAACTGGTATTGATAAAGAACCAGGCCGATAAGATAAAGATACAATCCTAAGGATACCCACCCCTACAGCTTCGCCCTGACTTAGGGGGGATGAGAAAATCAAGGTTCAGATCCCTTCACTATAAACCTTGTTTAACCAATGTTATTTTGTGATTATTATTCTTTATAACGCAGAGTGCAATCACTCACAAAAATGTGAAGGATAACTTCAGGACAATGCATGGGCATATTTGTTTAACTTTTTTTCTTGTTAATGTCTGAGTGTAATATGACTACAGCCTGTGTTTTTAAAAGTAAATAAATATTGTACTGATAATAGTGTAAAATGATGGGAAAATGCATATTTTTTAGTAGTTTAATATCAAACCACAGCAACAGGCCGTGTTCTGCGCTCTGTGTATTTTCCTACTTTTTTTTGTCCTTTGCCAATCACATGCCAGATTACTGATATTACTCTTGAGAGCAATAAAAAAAACTGAGTCAAATTCCTTGTATGTGTACACATACTTGGCTAATAAAGCTGATTCTGATACATTTTGTAGAGCTGTGTTGAAAGATGTGGGCCTTGCTGGGGTGGTGACTCCTGCCCAAGCAGCCAAGAAGTGGGAGAACTTGGGGAAAAAAAACATACAAGGTTTGGATTCAGCTATTATTTACCTATAGCCCTACATATTGAAAGTATAGATAAAAGATCAGTTACATTTCTCTTAGAGTATTTTCCTTGCTCTATTTAGCATTTCAAATGAAAACTACATGAATTGTGCACTACAAATATTTTATATAAATTACAATATGTGGGCAGGAGCTCAGGAGGCCACTGACAGGGAGTGGCACTGAATCAGGGGAGCCCACTGCTGGAACATGGAAGTGGTTCTCTCTCATGGATGAGGCAATAGGTGGCAGGCCATCTATTCAGCCTCCATACCTCATTGCCTCAGCCTGGGGAGAGAACCCTTCCATTTCTAAATCAAGAGTCCCCTGATTCAGTGCCATCTGAGCCAGAGAGTGGGGCTCCAGAGCCAAGGGAGTCAGGGTCAGAGGAGCCAGGGCCACCAAAAAGGCAATGGCGTGATGCTGTCCCAGAACTGCTGGAGAAGGCAGAGGAGCGGGCCAGGGCGGAGAGGCTGTTAAATTTATTAGAAAAAGTAAAAAAAAAAAAAAATGTAAAGACCAGAAAGAATTTTGTTTTTCAATAATAATAAAATTGCTTTTCAAAAATTGATGAGCACTGACTGATGTGAACTAATATCTACAAAGCAAATTCTGACAGATCAACATTTCCTTAACTTTCCAGTGGGTTTAGCAATGTTACAGATCAAAGGCTATATTGTTAATAACTGTTAACACTATTAGCAATAGCAGTTGGAACTATTTACATGAATGAAACTTGAACCAAAAAACTTGTGTGAACAAGTTTTGACTTTAACATGTCTCCTTAATAGTCATAGTCATGAAGAGCTGGAGGACTGGCGTTTGGTGCTGAAAGAGCAGCAGTGATGTGCCCACGCAGCTGTTCCCCACACTGCATGTCTGGCTGAAACTGACCACCTTCATCATCTGGCCCCAGTGCCCCTTCCACAGGCTCAAATATGTGTCCATCTCTGAGGCAGAAGTTGTGCAAAATGGCACAACAACCAATGACCTTCACTGCAAAAGCAGGGCGCACTTCCAGAACCTTGAAAAATATTAATTCCCACCTGGTCTTCATATTGCCAAATGCCCATTCAATCACAGAACGGGCCTTTGCATGGTGCCTGTTGAACCTTGCTGCAACTGCACTTTTTCCTGGCTCTCTGTAAGGTGGTATGAGTGTGATGGGTCATGACATTAAGGATTTCCACCATCCCCTAGAATACAATAGCCTTAAGTGGGTACAGTCGTTGAACATACAAAGGGCTATTTTTAAGAACTCTGGAATCATGTAGCCAACAAATATGTCCAGAAACTGACACTGGTGGTCACACATTGCTTTCAAGTGAATACAATAAAACAACATCCTGTTAAAGTAGCACTGAGCATCTGCACTTGGGGGCTGTTATTCTTATATAACAGCCATCAATGCTGCACACAACTGTGGTGAATGCTACAGATCCAGCTGGAGGCTCAAAGCCAGCACCAGTTGTTTTGAAACTCATCAGGTGGTGGAAAGCAGATGCCCCTGTTTTTGAGCCTGATTATTTTGTGTGCGACCCTGTGGATGATATCATTCACCGTGGAACGTGGGATGCCAAGTAGTCTGGCTGGAGTAATGGCTTAATTGTTCACACTGAGAATTCAGAAAAGATATGTGTGTGTGTGTCTGTCTGTCTGTCTGTCTGTATGTATCAGGACTTTGACTAGGCCACTCCAAAGTCTTAATTTTGTTCTTTAGCCATTCAGAGGTGGACTTGCTGTTGTGTTTTGGATCATTGTCCTGCTGCAGAACCCAAGTTCGCTTCAGCTTGAGGTCACGAACAGATGGCCGGACATTCTCCTTCAGGAGTTTTTGGTAGACAGCAGAATTCATTGTTCCATTTATCACAGCAAGTCTTCCAGGTCCTGAAGCAGCGAAACAGCCCCAGACCATCACACTACCACCACCATATTTTACTCTTGGTATGATGTTCTTTTTCTGAAATGCGGTGTTACTTTTACGCCAGATGTAATGGGACACACACCTTCCAAAAAGTTCAACTTTTGTCTCGTCAGTCCACAGAGTATTTTTTCAAAAGTCTTGGGGATCATCAAGATATTTTCTGGCAAAAATGAGACGAGCCTTAATGTTCTTTTTGCTCAGCAGTGGTTTTCATCTTGGAACTCTGCCATGCAGGCCATTTTTGCCCAGTCTCTTTCTTATGGTGGAGTCATGAACACTGACCTTAACTGAGGCAAGTGAGGCCTGCAGTTATTTGGATGTTGTTGTGGGGTCTTTTGTGACCTCTTAGATGAGTCGTCGCTGTGCTCTTGTGGTAATTTTGGTCGGCTGACCACTCCTGGGAAGGTTCACCACTGTTCCATGTTTTCGCCATTTGTGGATAATGGTTCTCACTGTGGTTCGCTGGAATCCCAAAGCTTTAGAAATGGCTTTATAACCTTTTCCAGACTGACAGATCTCAATTACTTTCTTTCTCATTTGTTCCTGAATTTCTTTGGATCTCGGCATGATGTCTAGCTTTTGAAGATCTTTTGGTCTACTTCACTTTGTCAGGCAGGTCCTATTTAAGTCATTTCTTGATTGAGAACAGGTGTGGCAGTAATCAGGCCTGGGTGTGGCTAGAGAAATTAAACTCAGGCGTGATGAAGTTATGTCTTAACAGGAGAAGGCCTTATGGATCAGTTTGTTGAGTCTGTTAGCGTCCGCTACCCTCAGCCTGCTGCCCCAGCATGCAACAGCATACAGGATAGCACTGGCCACCACAGACTCATAAAACATCTTCAGCATTGTCCGGCAGATGTTGAAGGACCTCAGCCTCCTCAGAAAATAGAGGCGGCTCTGGCCCTTCCTGTAAAGAGCTTGAGTGTTCTTAGCCCAGTCCAGTTTATTGTCCATGTGTACTCCCAGGTACTTGTAATCCTCTACAACGTCCACACTGACCCCCTAGATGGAAACCAGGGTCACTGGTGCTTTGGCCCTTTGTAGGTCTACAACCAGCTCCTTAGACTTTGTTGCATTGAGCTGCAGATGGTTCTGCTCACACCATGAGACAAAGTTCTCCACCACAGCCCTGTACTCAGTCTCATCACCACCACTGATACATTCCACCACAGCAGAGTCATCAGCAAACTTCTGAAGGTGGCAGGACTCTTTGTGGTGGCTGAAGTCCGTGGTGTAGATGGTGAAGAGGAAGGGAGAGAGGACAGTCCCCTGAGGGGCCCCTGACGACGCTGTCCGACACACAGTGTTGCAGACGCACATGCTGTGGTCTGCCAGTCAGGTAGTCAACAATCCAGGACACGAGGGGGGCATCCACCTGCATCGCTGCCAGCTTCTCACCAAGCAGGGCTTGCCAGATGGTTTTGACAGCACTGGAGAAGTCAAAAAACATGATCCTCACCGTGCCTGCCGGCTTGTCCAGGTGGGATGTGGATGAGGTTCAGCAGGAAGATGATGGCATCCTCAACTCCCAGCCGGGGCTGGTAGGCGAACTGAAGGGGGTCCGGGAGGGGTCTGACCATGGGCCGCAGCTGTTCCAGCACCAGTCTCTCCAGGGTCTTCATTATGTGGGAGGTCAGTGCCACTGCTCTGTAGTCCTTGGAGCCACTGGGACTCGGCGTCTTCGGCACAGGAACGAGGCAAGATGTCTTCCACAGAACAGGGACCCTTTGAAGACTCAGGCTCAGGTTGAAGACATGTTGAAGGCCTCCACATAGCTGGGGGGCACAGGCTTTTAGCACCCTGGGGCTAACTCCATCGGGTCCTGCAGCCTTGTTTGAGTGAAGTTTTGAGTGTTGTTGAAACACTGACATGGTTGAAGTCGTCTGAGATTAACATGAGTGCACTCGGGTGTTGAGTCTGGAATTGTACTATGGTGGTGTGAATGGCGTTGCACGCCAATGCTGGGTTAGCAGAGGGGGGGATGTGGGGAGTCCCACAGCTAAGAGTTCAATGTTCGGGCTACAGATACTCTGCTTGATAGTAACGTTACCAGGGTTACACCATCTGTTGTTGACCAGCACAGCAACCCCGCCGCCTTTCCACTTACCACTCCTGGTGTGATCCCTGTCTGCCCGAACAGTCTGAAAGCCGTCAATGAAAACGTTATGATCTGGGATATCCTGGTGTAGCCATGTCTCTGAGAAGCACATCAAACTACACTCATGGAACTCCGTCTGACTCCGGGCTAACGCCGTTAGCTTGTCCATCTTATTCGCCAGTGATCTCATGTTGCCCATGACGAGAGAAGGCAGACATGGCTTAAATCTCTTGTTCTTAAGTCTCTTTTGTCTGGACCCCCCTCTCTTCCCTCGCCGCTTCGTTCCACCTCTGCATCCTCGGTGTGTCCTCCTCCAGATCACAGTGGGGACATCGGTTGTCCTGGGCGCCATGCCGCTCGGCTTCAGCGCGATCAGCTGTTCCCTGGTGTAAACAATGCGGCCAAACATCTGATCTGCAGCGGTGCCCTGACTGAGTAGCAGGAGAAGAAGTTCCATGGCAAAAAAAAAGTACCAAAACACTCTCTACTCTCAATTTCGTAAAGAGCGTAGTTTAAATTATACTTACACACAAGTTACTCAAGTTTGGAAGAAAAAGGAAAGCTAAAAGTTGGAAAATGTAAGACGACGAGACGGAGCTACAGCAACCGGCAGCATGCACGTTGGCGCATGTGCACTTTTGTGAGAGCCATAATCCACAAATGGCAAAAACATGGAACAGTGGTGAACCTTCCCAGGAGTGGCCGGCCGAGAGGTCACTGCAGGCCTCACTTGCCTCAGTTACGGTCAGTGTTCATGACTCCACCATAAGAAAGAGACTGGGCAAAAATGGCCTGCATGGCAGAGTTCCAAGACGAAAACCACTGCTGAGCAAAAAGAACATTAAGGCTCGTCTCATTTTTGCCAGAAAACATCTTGATGATCCCCAAGACTTTTGGGAAAATACTCTGTGGACTGACGAGACAAAAGTTGAACTTTTTGGAAGGTGTGTGTCCCATCACATCTGGCGTCAAAGTAACACCGCATTTCAGAAAAAGAACATCATACCAACAGTAAAATATGGTGGTGGTAGTGTGATGGTCTGGGGCTGTTTTTTTTGCCCAGTCTCTTTCTTTTGGTGGAGTCATGAACACTGACCTTAACTGAGGCAAATGAGGCCTGCAGTTCTTTGGATGTTGTTGTGGGGTCTCTGAATGGCTGAAGAAGAACAAAATGAAGATTTTGGAGTTGCCTAGTCAAAGTCCTGACCTGAATCCTATTGAGATGCTGTGGCATGACCTTAAAAAGGCAGTTCATGCTCGAAAACCCTCCACAGCGCTGTACAAGACTCATTGCAAGTTATCACAAACGCTTGATTGCAGTTGTTGCTGCTAAGGGTGGCCCAACCAGTTATTAGGTTTAGGGGGCAATCACTTTTTCACACAGGGCCATGTAGGTTTGGATTTTGTTTTCCCTTAATAATAACAACCTTCATTTAAAAACTGCATTTTGTGTTTACTTGTGTTATCTTTGACTAATATTTAAATTTGTTTGATGGTCTGAAACATTTAAGTGTGACAAACATGCAAAAAAAAATAAGAAATCAGGAAGGGGGCAAACACTTTTTCACACCACTGTAAATGTACTTGCTGTACAGTTGGATCAGTGTTTGCTGCTCCTGGCCTCTCCCTCCTAGATAGAGAGGTGATGTGTCTGTTTTACGCTGATGACCATGTTCTACTATCTCCTACTGAACAAGGACTACAGCAACAGCTGGACATAGTAGAAAAGTACTGTCAGAACTGGGCCCTGGCAGTAAATATGAAGAAAACTAATGTCATGATTTTTCAAAAATGCCCCAGATGCCAGGAGAACAAATACCAGTTTACCATTTGCATTCTAAACACCAATCAGAGGAAACCAAACAGAGATGCACTTCCTCCTACAATGTTCAATATTCAATGCCACAACCTGAGGCACAGTGAATGACACAGCCACCCCATTACACAAATGTTGCAATATTTAGAAACTTTACTTATTTTGTATTTGTATCTTTTAACTGCAAGTCTACATTTTTATAACTATTGTATTATGATTATCTTAAAAATCTGTATTTATTTTAATAGTACATTTCTTCTGTTTATGTATGTTTTTATTTCACACTTGCTTTGGCAATGTTAACATCTGTTGCCAATAAAGCCTGCTGAATAGAGAGAGAGAGAGGGAGAATTGTAAAATAATGTGGTGGTGGTGGTAATATTAATTTAAAAAAAAGTTTTACTACTACTTGAGTAAATGTACTTGGATAAAGGATAATTCCTTAGTGGCTACAACATTTAACAATAACATTCATACTCTATGCATTACAATATCACAGATCATTAAACAAAAGCAGTCTACGTGCACCAGTTCAAACATAACATTCTTGCTATTACTAAGACGGAAGTTATGTGTAAACATACCAGCTTGTTTACTAATAGTTGATGTTGCCAAGCTGTCACTGCGATCGAAACTGGCCAGTAGAGACGTGTCTTACATCTTTTTCAGCGTTGGTCCCGCCCACGAGATTCAGCTCAACAGCAAGCAAAACTTTTAGATCCAAAAGCAAAACTTTTGAATTTGCAAACCAAAAGTTTTTCCCATTAATACATTTTTAAATACATTTATTTTACTTGCAATAAAACATTTTTTGATTTGCAGTGTTGACAGTTTTGCCCTCAAATCTATTTTTTGATAGCAGTGTGGAAAGTTTGCTCTCAAACCTATTCTGTTTGATTGCATAATAAAGAAAAAAGTAACCCCACAGGGCTGTACAAGAGATGCTGTATAACAACTTAACTAACTACTACTAACTTTCAGAACTGTTTCTGGCTGTACTTTCAAAGTGATTGACAAGCCTTGAGGCAGCTCTACTTCTTTGTCCTCTCATGTTGGACTGAGGACAGACTGGACACCACCATGACTCACTTTCGCCTCTCGAGGCACAAGTGGTATTACAATACAGGACGGGCCAGGGCTAGCTGGTTAGCATGCTAACTTAAGTAGAGATCTCTGCAACACATTATATAGAAGTCTTTGACATGTTTTAAACTAAAATTCTGTCCATATCTTACACATTGTACCTTTTTTAAAGGAGTGAGACCAATCACACGCTTGTTTGTATGCATGTGTACGTTCAGGACATAATGCCTCCATGATGTCTTCACTGAGTTTAATGAGGATTGGTCTAAGACAACTCGAGTTATGGCCAATTGTCTAAGTCACACCCACGGCAAATATTTTTTGATTGATGGCGGCCATGTTTTTCGACCGATCTTGCTCATTTGTAACAGAATTGTGTACTTCAGTCCTGCAATGCTGTATACCAAATTTGGTGTTGATAGTCAAAATCCAAAAAGTAAATGTCACATAACTGTTTTCCAGATTATTCAAATGAGCAAAAAATCCATCATGGTGGACTTTTATGATCTAAGAGGCTTTTGTTGTAGAGCACATTGAGCTGGATATGTGTGTCAAAATTTAAGTCAATCGGAGTCACTGTGAGGGGCATGACCTTTCCAAATTGGCATTTTTGAACATTATTTACAGCGCCACCATCTGGCCAGTTGTGGTCATATATTTCTTGTGAAGCATTTGCACATCATTTCCAGTTATTGGGCCAAGTTGGATGACTCTAGCTTGTTCCAGCGCATGGCAATTTGAGCCGCTGCATAAGACGACAAATAACTAGAATGTTGCATTTCCTGAAGAAAATGCATTTGATTGCTGCATCTGCTGCTGTTGCATCTGATGTGTACTTTAATCAAAGTTCTGTAAATTGTCAAAACATATATTGCATTTTCACAGTAAGTACAAGGAAGATAGGTACAATTTTCTGAATTTGTAAATACTTTAAATGTTGAAGGTCAAAAGTGTTTCATTACTAACCACATGGTGGCGCTATTAACATCACATTTCAGTGTGTTGAACCCACTCCCGGGGGGAGGTGTCGCCCAAGTATTTTTGCAAATGGCCGCAAGGTGAAGCTATTGGTGCCATGCTTCTTTATGTCATGCACATGTTTATGGAGAACTTGTGTACCAAGTTTAATTTTATTAAGACAGCAGAATCTGAAGATATCCTGTTTTAATGTTACTTTAGTGCCCCCTGTGGGTAGAATTGTATGAAATGTTATGCACTTGTGTAATGTGACTGTAAGAACAACATTCCCAAATTTGGTTGCAATCCAATTTAGCATTGAAGAGTTATGGCCCATTAAGTGCATCAGGCCACGCCTTAAAAAGTTTGGTAACCAATTACAGTCAAACGGTAAGTGATACCCAAAAACGAACTCATAAGTTTTGTTCAGGGATCATCTAAATATAGTATGTCCAAAGTCTGTATGAAATATGTACCAAAAGAACTAGGGCTGTATGATGTGGTAAAAAAAAAAAAAATCATATTGCGATTATTTTGACAGATAATACGATTGCGATACGATTCACGAATAGTGGGAATGATCATTTTTGCATCACAATTTTCATTTTCACTGAAAAAACTATTAAAATCATGATGATGTGACATTTGTTGGTGTCTGTACCAAATCAATGTTTTCTTACATCTGGAGAAGATGATTTGTAGGCCAGGGCATCTCTGCAGCACTACAGTACTTCATTATAATGCTGTTTTGTCACACGTTTTACCTTTATCAAAAAATTGCAGCTTCTGCAATTTGGATATTGCACTTGGCCACATTGCCATTTCAGTAATATCTCGATTAATTGTACAGCCCTAAAAATAACCAAAAAATGGTTTCTTCATCATAATCATCCAAGGTGAAAATATTGTTTTGCTACGGCGCACGGTTCATAAGTTATTAGCCAAAACGTAAAATGCGTTAAATAATGCGTTAAGTAACCGACCACATGGTGGCACTGTTGAATACATACTTACCGGGTATGATTACGTTAGCATGTATAATATTTGAGATTTTGATGAAGATATGCACATTCCCATAGATGGCCATTCAGAAAGTTATTACAGTAAAATATTAATATCTCAATAACTAACAAATATCAAAAAGTTATAACGTGCATGACACACATATGCTTTATATGTGAAAATTGGAATGATGTGTCTGTCTACCAAAATGTGAGTAGAAGCAATCCAAAAAATCTACGTAAGAAGAAAAAGAACTAGAAAAATTGGATTTCCTGCAGAAAATTTGTGGAAATGCTGAAAGCTGAAATGATTTTGCAAAAACTGCTGAAAATTCAGAATGCTGAAAGGAAATGCCTGAAAAATCTTAAAGCTCAAATGCATTGCATTGCACTGCTTAACAACCTGGAAGCGGAGCTGCATTAACTAAAGCTAGAGCTAAAATACGTTGCTAAAAAAGCTGGATGCTAAATTGTAATAGTCAATGCTGGAAGTTGAAATGAGTTACCTGAAAAGACTGGAAATTTAAATGCATTACACTGCACTGCTGGAAAAACCTGGAAGTTGAAGTGTAAAGATTTGGCAGATTTGAAAGCTGACCTGCATTAACTAATAATGCTTAAAGCTGAACCACATTGCTATAAAAGCTTAGCTGTATTTGAACACAAAAATGCTTGAAACAAAATTTGTTTTTCGTTTTTCAAAAAGTTCCAAATGGCAGAAAATCTAGTGAGGCGGACTTAAGTGGTCCAAGAGGCTTTTTTTTAGAGCACATTGAGCTGGACTTGCGAGAGAAATTTCAAGTCATTCGGACTTACGGTGTAAGGGTTGTGGCCTGTTCAAAATTGCATTTTGGGGCCTTAATTACAGCACCACCATGTGACCGACTGGGCTCATATTTCTGTGGAAGCACATGCACATCATTTCCAGTTATTTGGTAAGTTTCGTGTTTCTAGCTCATTCCAGCTCACTGGAATTTGAGCCAAAGCGGCAGACAACACGTTGCTAAGCTACCACGTTATCTGTATCGATTGAGATGTGTATAAGCGCGTAAATGTACGTGTAAAGGTGTGTGGGTTAGTGGAGATAAAAGAGAGAGGAAAGCACACAGAGTAAGGCATGAGGAATCTCAAGTGCCGAGACAAAGCGTTATAACTGTCCCTTTATCACACAGTAATCCAGCAGCAGACTTTCATTCAGCAGCTGTGTTACTGGACTTTGGTCTGATAAAGCAAAGTTATTAGCTTCCACAGTGGCTAAAGCTAACACAGTTATGGCCCTGCACCATGGTACCGGTACAAAATGGAATGTGCTAACACAAAGAAAAACACACAGCAATTCGGACGCAGCGGTCTGTCACTTTCCAAAAAGCAAAGCACAATTCAGAACATCCATCCATCCATCCATTTTCTTCCGCTTATCCGGAGCCGGGTCGCGGGGGCAGCAGTCTAAGCAGGGACTCCCAGACTTCCTTCGCTCCAGACACTTCCTCCAGCTCCTCCAGGGGGATCCCGAGGCGTTCCCAGGCCAGCCGAGAGACATAGTCCCTCCAGCGTGTCCTGGGTCTTCCCCGGGGCCGCCTCCCGGTGGGACATGCCCAGAACACCTCCCGAGGGAGGCGTCCAGGAGGCATCCGGATCAGATGCCCTAGCCACCTCAGCTGGCTCCTCTCGGCGTGGAGGAGCAGCGGCTCTACTCGAGCTCCCCGTGTGACTGAGCTCCTCACCCTATCTCTAAGGGAGCGCCCAGCCACTCGGCGGAGGAAGCCCATTTCGCCGCTTGTATCCGCGATCTTGTCCTTTCGGTCACTACCCAGAGCTCATGACCATAGGTGAGGGCAGGAGCGAGATTGACCGTAAATCGAGAGCTTTGTCTTTCGACTCAGCTCCTTCTTCACCACAACGGTCCGATACAGCGCCCGCATCACTGCAGACGCTGTACCGATCCGCCTGTCAATCTCACGCCCATCCGTCCCTCACTCGTGAACAAGACCCCGAGATACTTGAACTCCTCCACTTGAGGCAAGGACTCCCCACCCACCAAGAGAGCAAACCACCTTTTTCCGGTCAAGAACCATGGCCTCAGATTTGGAAGAGCTGATTCTCATCCCAGCTGCTTCGCACTCGGCTGCAAACCGTCCCAGTGCATGCTGCAGGTCCTGGTTTGAAGAAGCCATCAGAACGACATCATCTGCAAACAGCAGAGATGAGATCCTGTGGTTCCCAAACCGGACACCCTCCGCCCCTGACTGCGCCTAGAAATTCTGTCCATATAAATTATGAACAGAACCGGTGACAAAGGGCAGCCCTGGCGGAGTCCAACATGCACCGGGAACAGGTCTGACTTACTGCCGGCAATGCGAACACAGCTCCTGCTCCGGTTATACAGGGACCGGACAGCCCTTAGCAAAGGGCCCCGGACCCCATACTCCCAGAGCACTCCCCACAAAGCGCCTGGGCACACGGTCGAATGCCTTCTCCAGATCCACAAAGCACATGTGGACTGGTTGGGCAAACTCCCATGAACCCTCGAGCACCCGATGGAGAGTATAGAGCTGGTCCAGTGTTCCACGACCGGGACGAAAACCACTCTGCTCCTCCTGAATCCGAGGTTCGACTATCGGACGAATTCTCCTCTCCAGTACCCTGGAGTAGACCTTACCGGGGAGGCTGAGAAGTGTGATCCCTCTGTGATTGAACACACCCTCCGGTCCCCTTCTTATACAGAGGGACCACCACCCGGTCTGCCAGTCCAGAGGCACTGTCCCAGATCACACGCGATGTTGCAGAGACGTGTCAGCCAAGACAGTCCCACAACATCCAGAGACTTAAGATACTCAGGACGGATCTCATCCACCCCTGAAGCCTTGCCACCAAGGAGCTTGCCAACAACCTCAGTGACTTCGGCCAGGGTGATGGATGAGTCCGCCTCCGGGTCCCCAGCCTCCGCTTCCTCTTCGGAAGACGTGACAGCGGGATTGAGGAGATCCTCAAAGTATTCCTTCCACCGTCCGACAACATCCCCAGTCGAGGTCAACAGCTCTCCACCTGCACCGTACACGGTGTTGGTGAAGCACTGCTTCCCCCTCCTGAGCCGTCGGACGGTTTGCCAGAATTTCTTTGAGGCCGACCGATAGTCCTCCTCCATGGCCTCTCCGAACCTCTCCCAATCCTGAGTTTTGGCCTCTGTGACCGCACGGGCTGCAGCACGCTTAGCCTGCCGGTACCTGTCAGCTGCCTCGGGAGTCCCACGAGCCAACAAGGCCCGATAGGACTCCTTCTTCAGCCTGACGGCATCCCTTACTTCCATCGTCCACCACCGGGTTCGGGGATTGCCGCCGCGACAGGCACCAGAAACCTTGCAACCACAGCTACGAGCCGCCGCATCGACAATGGAGGTGGAAAACATGGTCCACTCGGACTCAATGTCCCCAGCCTCCCCCGGGATCTGGGAGAAGCTCTCCCGGAGGTGTGAGTTGTAGACCCTGCTGACAGAGGGCTCCGCCAGACGTTCCCAGCAGACCCTCACGATACGCTTGGGCCTGCCAAGTCTGTCCGGCTTCCTCCCCTGCCAGCGGATCCAACTCACCACCAGGTGGTGATCGGTTGACAGCTCCGCCCCTCTCTTCACCCGAGTGTCCAAGACACGCGGCGGAGGTCAGATGATACGACAACAAAGTCGATCATCGACCTCCGCCTAGTGTCCTGGTGCCACGTGCACTGATGGACACCCTTGTGCTTGAACATGGTGTTAGTTATGGACAAACTGCAACTAGCACAGAAGTCCAACAACTGAACACCGCTTGGGTTCAGATCAGGGGCCGTTCCTTCCGATTACCCCTCTCCAGGTGTCACTGTCGTTGCCACGTGGGCGTTGAAGTCCCCAGTAGAACAACGGAGTCCCCGGGCGGTGCACTGTCTAGTACCCTCCCAGGGACCCCAAGAAGGCCTGGTACTCTGCACTGCCGCTCGCCCATAGGCCGCCACAACAGTGAGAGACCTGTCCCCACCCGGAGGCGGAGGGACGCGACCCTCGTTCACGGGGTAAACTCCAACACGTGACGGCTGAGCTGTGGGGCTATGAGCAGGCCCACACCAGCCCGCCGCCTCTCCCGCAGGCAACGCCAGAGAAATGGGCGTCCAGCCCCTCTCGAGGAGACGGGTTCCAGAGCCCAGGCTGTGCGTGGAGGCGAGGCCGACTATATCTAGCCGGTAACGCCAACCTCCCGCACAAGCTCAGGCTCCTTCCCCAGCAAGTGACATTCCATGTCCCTAGAGCCAGTTTCTGTGTCCGGAGATCTGGTCGCCAAGCCCCTGACTTCGACTGCCGCCCAGATCTCTCTGCACCGCCCCTCACGGATCCTCCTGCGGGTGGTGGGTCCACGGGAGGACGGCCCCACGTCGCTCGCCGGGCTGTGCCCGGCCGGGCCCGTGGGGAAAGGCCCGGCCACCAGGCGCTCGCCGTCGAGCACCCACCCCAGGCCTGGCTCCAGGGTGGGGCCCCGGTAGCGCCAATCCGGGCGACGTAACTGGCCTTGGTTGACAATTCATAGGGGGCTTCTGAACCGCTCTTAGTCTGACCCGTCACCCTGGACCTGTTTGCCATGGGTGACCCTACCAGGGGCATAAAGCCCCAGACAACATAGCTCCCAGGGTCATTCGGGTACTCAAACCCCTCCACCACGTTAAGGTGGCGGTTCAAGGAGGAACAATGAAGCTTAAATTAAATAACACAGTTTTAAAAATCTATTTCTGCCCAGACACAAGCCTCTTACGTGGGATCCCTCTTGGTGATTGATGCGTCAGTTTGTTTTGGAGTTGTCCAGCGGAGTTTCTCTCAGGCTCGGGCAGGGCAGCAAAGGAAAACAGCGGTCGCCGTCAGTAGGGAGAGGGGCTCAGCTGCGATCTTGCACTCCATGAAGGGAACGGTCAGTTTGTGTCTCCTCCTTCTGCAGTTACAGGATCGTTATGGGGACTAAACAATCAGGATCCAAAAGTGTTGAGCAAACACAAAATAGTCTGTTTCTCGTCCAGTGAGTTAAGACTCTTCCTATGGAAATTAAAGTTCACGTGAAAAGCGTCTTGTGGTAACAGGAGTTACCGTGGAGAAAGACGTGATGCGCCTCCTGTCATAAACAGACTTTACTGTGGAAAGACAACAGGCAGTGTGGGGCACCAGACTTTATAGAGGAGTCTTCATAGGTGTCGTCATAGCCGTCCGCCGGGATTTCATGCGCCGTGTTGTCCAATGGGAATCCAGTGTTTGGATTCAAGCAAGATTTCATCTCAATGTTCCATCTAGGTGTGAATTAACGGCAGTGTCGGCTTGGCACCTTTCTACTATCTGTTCTTTGTTTCTCAGTCAAGTCTCTTAGTGAAGGCTTTGGCCTTTCCAGGTAGGCCTGTCTTTTGTCCCTCACACATGGTGAGGATAGGCGAGGCCCAACAGTGGTGCTACACCAAAGTCATATATTTCCAACGATGAGTACCCAAAGGTAAAAAGGTATCACACACAGATTTTCAGGACAAAGTTGACAAATCTCAATTTCACCAATTTATTCTGGCCATGTCAACAGGCATGCAAACATCTCGGCCTAGCGACCTTTATCAGAGCATGGAGAAAAATGGAAGTCATGTCATTTATATACAGGAGCTGACATGTGATTGGCTTCAAGGGTCACATGGTAATTAACTTCTTGAGGCCCAAAATATATCTTTTCTTGACAATATGAAAATGACTAAATATAGATGAAATGGTAAATCTCATACAATATAACAGTTCTAACTGAGGTTACAGACTCTGTGATATACATTTTATGTTTCCATATTATGAAGCTTGTTCAGAGGAAGCATTTGAAACTGAAACCATCATTAAGTTCAGCAGGTGTTAATGTTTTGAAATCTAGTACAGCTCTCTCTGAGAGAGTAGTTTTAGTAGGTTGCCCCCTCTGGCTGGAGGAGTTACATGTTCAAGTCCAATAAAGTGCAGAGTGGCTGGAGAGCCATGGTTGGCTTCATGATAATGTTTGGCTATGGCATTTTCCATGTTCCCTGTGTGAATAGCTGTTGAACAAAAGGAAGACTTTGGAGTGGCCTAGTCAAAGTCCTGACCTGAATCCTATTGAGATGCTGTGGCATGACCTTAAAAAGGCAGTTCATGCTCAAAAACCCTCCAATGTGGCTGAAGTACAACAATTCTGCAAAGATGAGTGGGCCAAAATTTCTCCACAGCGCTGTACAAGACTCATTGCAAGTTATCGCAAATGCTTGATTGCAGTTGTTGCTGCTAAGGGTGGCCCAACCAGTTATTAGGTTTAGGGGGCAATAACTTTTTCTCACACGGCCATGTAGGTTTTGTTTTCCTTTAATAATAACAACCTTCATTTAAAAACTGCATTTTGTGTTTACTTGTGTTATCTTTGACTAATATTTAAATTTGTTTGATGATCTGAAACATTTAAGTGTGACAAACATGCAAAAAAATAAGAAATCAGGAAGGGGGCAAACACTTTTTCACACCACTGTGTGTGTGTGTGTGTGTGTGTGTGTATATATATATATATATATATATATATATATATATAATATGAGGAAGTTAATTACCATGTGACTCTTAAAGCTAATCACATGCCAACTCCTGTAAATAAATTACATGACTTCCGTTTTCCTCCATGCTCTGATGAAAGCCACTAGGCCAAAATGTTAGCACTTCTGTTGACATGGCCAGAATAAATTGGTGAAATTGAGATTTGTCAACTTTGTCCTGAAAATCTGTGTGTGATACATTTTTATCTTTGGGTACTCATTGCTGGAACTATTAGGCAAATATTTGTTTAACTTAATCTAAAGTTCCTTTTCTGGAAATGCTTTTTAAATATTTACTTGATAAAACTAGATACAACATTTTCTTGAGTATTCTGTCTAGGGAGTAAATTCCATTCCTACATATGACAGTTACTCCGGGGACACACAGGAGGTGGAAGCGCCACACTAGGTCATTTCTCCTGTGAGTAGTAGCCTGGCTGTTCACACCAGAAGGGCATTTCTCCACGCCAGTCAACAAGCGATTCTGCACTTTTCTAATCACAATAAAGAGCTGATCTTTATAATAACCTCATGAATTTATAACTTAAAGCTTTGTATGTGTTTCTGAGGGGCGTCACTTCTGTAAAAAATGAAGTTAAAAGAATCGCCTTGTGTGATGATCTGCAGGGAGGGCTGCTCGTCTCTCTCTCTCTCTGTTTAGAGACAACTGACAAATACGTTGAATAAGTACGTAATTTACGTAATAAATTTAGTGGATGGGCAGATCTTAATCATGTGAGGGGGAATCACTCCAGGAGAACAGCGGGGAGAGGGGCAGAGAAATCAAAAGGGTTGGCAAGTATGGGATTTTGTTTATCAGAATCAGATCATTTATATCATATATAATATCAATTTATATCATATAATAGATTATCAGTGTGTTCTCTTGCCAGATTTGCAGAAAAAATAGATGCCGAATCTATTGCTGCTGAGCGTGAGCCGACCGCGGAGCCCAAGTACAAGTACAGTCAGTCAGTACTATCTGTACTTGTACTTCGGTGCCCATGTTAACCACTTGGGCTGTCTGAACAGCCCAAGTGGTTAACATGGGCACCGAAAGGAAGCGGGCAGAGCTTCAGGGCACTTCCATATCCTGTGTGTCCGTGCCGTCATGTGTAACAGGTCAGGGTCTAGACAGAAGAGTAAAGATTGCCCTGATTAGTTTCTGTCCAGAACCCGCTGTGCTTATTAGTTGGCTGTATAAAATATATGTATATTTTACTCTGCACTGAGTTGAGTGGACATGTAATGCTGAAAGTAATGAGAATAAAAAAAAAAAAAAAAAATTCAGGTTAGTATTTGGTAACACTGGGTGATAATTCAATATCATTGCATTTCAAAATTCCGTTGTCCAAATTGTTTTCAGTTATGCTCCTACGATGTTTAGTAGGTCATTGTTTTGCAATGAGACAGCGGCTGTGGGATTATGATACAAAAACTGTTACTGAATCTGAAGTCTGTGTATGTCATTGTTGTGTGATAGGAGTGAAGAAGACATTTCAGTGTGAGCTGTGTAGCTACACGTGCCCTCGACGCTCCAACCTGGACAGACACATGAAGAGCCACACTGACGAGAGACCTCACAAATGTCACCTGTGTGGAAGAGCCTTCAGGACGGTCACCCTGCTAAGAAACCATCTCAATACACACACCGGTATTCACTAACACACATCTTCATAAAAACGTTATACTCCAATGAGACCAAAATAGTAGTAGTTTAGGTGATACAGACGAATGAGTTTCTTGAGTTTTTCAATACCATGCAAGGATAGCTTACTCGTATGTGTCTTATTTATGCAGGAACTCGTCCACACAAGTGCACAGACTGTGATATGGCTTTTGTGACTAGTGGAGAGCTGGTTCGTCATCGTCGTTACAAACACACACATGAGAAACCCTTCAAATGCTCCATGTGTGATTATGCCAGTGTTGAGGTAAGCTCCTGTCTGCTTTATGTTCTTGAAGTTTTACAAAGTTTAAAGTTCAGTTTAATTTATTACATTTGCTACACTAATCTCCATCCACATCTACTCATCCAGGAGTGAAGAAGAGTAAAGGATAAATTCACAGTTCTGTAGCCAGCAGCACTAAGTTAAAATGTGTGTCTCCGATAGTAGATATACAACCACTCTCCTCCAAGAGTCCAAAACAGTTACTAACTGCAGGACCTATCTATTGGCATATATATTTTTTGCTGTAGTGTTCTGAAATGTGACTGTGTTTGTGTAGGTGAGCAAACTAAAGCGCCACATTCGTTCTCACACCGGCGAGCGCCCATTCCAGTGCAGTCTTTGCAGTTACGCCAGCAGAGACACATACAAGCTGAAGAGACACATGAGGACACACTCAGGTAAAACTGACACCATAACTGCTTTTTTGCATTTATAAAGCAGTGAAGGAGGACAGAGTGGCATATATCAGTTTTCAGAGATATAGGACCAGTATTGTTTTTTATTTTGGGGAAAACCTCATATCAACTGTCATATGAAAGAAGTTCTAGCTCCCTTACAAAATAATTTATTCAAATCAAGGTCATTTCACCTTTTGCTAAGCCCCTACCCCATTAATTAAAAATTACAATCAACTACAAAGCTATAATTTTCACTTGTAATAAGTGAAATTAGGCTATACTGATGGATGCAGTATTGTTAAAATCTATACTTCTGGGGTAATACATTGTGTTTCATACCTCCTACCCTATTCTTACCGCTTAGGATTCTTTTGTATTCTTTTATTGTTCTGTTAGATTCAAAACATTAATGAAAACATTGAACAGTGATAAACCTGTGTACATGCCTCTTCTCAGGAGAGAAACCTTATGAGTGCTACATCTGCCACGCCCGATTCACCCAGAGTGGAACCATGAAGATGCACATTCTGCAGAAACACACAGAGAATGTGGCCAAATTCCATTGTCCACACTGTGACACTGTCATCGCACGCAAGAGTGACTTGGGTAACACACACACACACACACACAGTGTAAACTTGCCAGATAGGCAAGATAGTTTACTTTGCCATGTTGTTTCATTCCCCTAATGTGTTTTTTCTTGTCATCCATGTGGATCTCCAGGTGTCCATCTTCGTAAGCAACACTCATTTATTGAGACTGGTAAGAAGTGTCGTTACTGCGATGCCGTTTTCCACGAGCGCTACGCTCTGATCCAGCATCAGAAGTCCCATAAGAATGAGAAGAGGTTCAAATGCGACATGTGTGACTACTGCTGCCGACAGGTGTGTGTGGGTTTCCATACTCCTAGTAGCAAATGAGTAATTCCATTTGAATATCAGATATGGATCAAATTAGTTATTAATATGACTAGGAGTCTACAGCCATCCTAGCAGCTCTGTGAGTTGTTATGTTACTATGTTGTCTTCATCTCAGTTTAGCATGTTAGGTAGTAGATGTTAAGTAATTTTACTGTATGAGTAAAAAGTTTGCCCTGCTCTTGGCGCTAGAGGAAAAGTCAGGGGATCACCAAAGTCATTAAGATTCATCTTCTGGGGACCATGACTTACATGGCCATCCATCCAGTAGTTGTTGCGATATTTCAGGATCAAAATGGTGGGCAGACTGGCCAACAGATCGACATTGCCATCCATAGGACCTTGTCGCTACCATGGCTAAAAATTTAATTGGAATGGATTTATAGTACTATCTGTGTAAGAATGGTTTTTAATTGTGTGTCCCATGTTGCTGGGTCCAGGAACGCCACATGGTGATGCATCGTAGAACTCATACTGGAGAGAAACCATACGCCTGCAGCCAGTGTGAGAAGACCTTCAGACAGAAGCAGCTGCTGGACATGCATTTCAAACGCTACCACGACCCCAACTTTGTCCCCACCGCTTTCGTCTGCCCCAAGTGTAGTAAGACCTTCACTCGCAGGGTAAGGGACACTTCTTTCTTGCTGTCACACACCTGAAGTGAACTTAGTTGGTTCAACATGTGCTAATGACTAATAAGTTATAAAAGTCAATAGAATATCTTGTTCTTGTAGAACACCATGGCTCGCCACGCTGAGAACTGCAGCGGTGAGGTGGAGGATGCCGAGAATGGAGCTCCAACCCCGAAGAAAGGGAGGAGAGGAAGAAAGAGGAAGATGAGGAGCAGGAGAGATGAGGATGACAGTGGTGAGAATTTGACGTTGTATGCAAGTGTTTGCTCAGTTGTGATAAGTTCACCTGATATCTGTCTTTGTTGTATCTCTGTCATTCAGAGGAGGATCACGCTGAACCAGACGAAGAGGAGGAAGCTGAGGGGGAGGGGGAGGAAGAAGCATCACTGCTACAGGAAGAGGAGGAGGCAGAAAGCATGGAATTGGACCAGGCCCCTGCCGCTATCCCAGTACCGGCTCCTGACGAGCCACCGGTCAAGAGGAAACGAGGCCGACCCCCAAAGAACGCCCCCAAGCCTCCAACACCCAGCAAGTCAGTCAGGGTGGCTGCCAAGACGACTCCTTCTGGTGAGAACACTCATAGTATTTATTAGACAAGGAATTAGACCATGTAGAGCTGTAACGGTTCGTGTATTCGTGCCGAACCGTCACAGTATGGGGGTCATGGTCCGGTCCACACAGCTGCATGCAGACTACATGGTATTTAGATTGATCCACTCAATGCGGACCTAAAGTTCACAAGCGCGAGTTCCGCCCGGAAACTTTTAGCTGTTCGCTGTTAGCAGCATGTGCTGAGGTTAGCACAACATGCTGATTGGCATGCCAGTCAGTCGCACTATGCCTGGATTCAGACAGGGCTGTGCAGCGGAGTGTGGGGGTATGGGCGTGTTTATTTGTGCTTAGAACTGAACTGCTGTGAAACAATCTGAAAATAAGCTTTTATTTCTCTGATTCACCAGCTTTCTCGGTACCGGCGCTCCCTATACTTATTCATTCTATACGTCACTCGACCAGCACTGTCTGTCTCTCTCTCTTTCTTTCTTTCTTTCTCTCTCTCTCTCTCTCTCTCTCTCTCTCTCTCTCTCTCAAATAAATGAACACAAACCAAAGTAAGCTTCTTGGTATCACTATTTGTTTTTAGACTGCAAGTCACACACGTTTCACCGCAGCGTGATGTCGGGTTGCGTTTCTCCAAAAGTTGAGTCTGTTTCCATTTTTTCCGCCACAGGTCACTGCGTTTTTTCCCGGCACCCCCCTGCGGTCCCGCTGCCGCAGCCTAAACACACTACCCCCATTAAAAATTAATGGGGGGACTGGTATTTTCGCCACAGCGCCTGATTCTGTCTGAATGCAGCCTGCGGAAAGTGAAAATGAAACGCCGGCGCTGGAAGACCCGCCTCGACCTTTAAATCAGTTGTTTGGGAACAATTTGGATTTGGGCTGTACCAAACCCGCTTTGAACCATGACTCCTAAACCGGGGTATTAACCGAACCCTAACTTCTATGTACTGTTACACCTCTAGTCACATGTAATATTTAAGTACTATAAAAGCACATATACCATAGCTAAAAATAATCATAATTTTATATTTAGTGTGGTTAGTCATGGTCAAACTGCTGATTGGAACTATCCAAGTATTGCAGCTGATGATGACTAATTCATTTAAAGATTTAAGATAAGAATGGATGTTATTTTACCAAATCTTACATATCATACCATAACATCCCTGAAATACTGATTAACTGAATATACACGAACAGTCTATAGCGACCTATCAGGCAACAGCTTTCAGAAAGGTCAGTGTATACAACATTTATGTGTCAGAACTGTAAAACTAGAAATCTTAGGTTGCTTGTTGGACCTTTCTATCTATCCTGTAATTTAACATTTTGATTAAATGTAATGTCAGTTTCTCTTTGCAACTCTGGGAGGAAAACATAGCAACAGTCATTTTCTCCTTCATTGCAATTCTGGCAAGATAAACGTTAGAAATCATTACCATTACTATTACTTTACATCTCAATGTGAATTGTGCTACTGTATGTTCTCTTTCCTCCTGCTCTCTCTCTCTCTCTCTCTCTCTCTCTCCAACCGGTCGAGGCAGATGGCTGCCCTCCCAGAGCCTGGTTCTGCTCAAGGTTTCTGCCTGTTAAAAGAGAGTTTTTCCTTGCCACTGTCGCTAAGTGGTTACTCATGGTGGGAATTGTTGGGTCTCTGTTAATAATATTATAAGGACTACGGTCTAGACCTACTCTGTATGAAAAGTTACATGAGATAATTTCTGTTATGATTTGGCACTATATAAATTTAATTTAAATAGTACAGTGCTAAACACCACAGCATTGTACCTGGTATGTAGTGCATTGCATCATGATGTTACCCTGCCCTGTGGCAAAAGCTGAGGCATGAACCCTTTTTGTTTGTTTGTTTTAGCTGGTATTGTCTCAGTCAAAAGAGAGGGTAAGTCATGCCTCTGTCTTAGTGAGGACATTTGATGACTTAGAATCAGAAATACTTTATTGACCCCCGAGGGGAAACTCTTTTGTTACAGCATCTCACCTTTACGTCAGTGCACACAGGAATAGAAGTACTAGCAAAAAATATAATACAGGTCAGAAAATAAATTAAGTACCAAGTGGGTATAAGTATAAAATAAAATAAGTGTGAAGTACCAAGTAGGTTTACCGGTTGATGATAATAATATGGTATAAGGTAATAGTGCACAAATCAAAAAACAAAAATAACAGAATAAATCACAACTGAATTGTAAACAAACTTGTCTTGGAAATACTCTGCAAAGCATGACTGGAAAGGTTTCAGTTACAAAGTGCATGTGTGCTCACTATGCGAAATATAGAATTTTAACATCCTACAGATAAAGACCAGAGGTAATTTCAGTCATTGTCTTGGCACCATCAAATAAATTCCATTCTTTCCTGTGCCAGGTGTTCACTTCAGTTTTTATTCCCATAACCCTTGAATGCAGCACTAAATGTTGTCTTTGTTGTTGTGTTTTGTAGCTGCTGCCATCATTCAGGTAGAAGATGAGAGCACTGGAGCAGTGGAGAACATCATAGTGAAGAGGGAGGATGGCGATGCCTCTGCAGCGACCCCTCTGGAGCAGGGAGTGGCCCTGACAGTGGAGGGGGTGGGGCTAGATGGGGAAGGGGTGGAGACTGTCGAGCTGGCTGTGAATGAGGAAACAGCGGCCGCTGCTGCCAACGGAGATCTGACACCAGAGATGATCCTCAGCATGATGGACCGGTGAACAGAACACACAGCCACACACGTGTAGCCGGACTATGAGTAAAATTGGCAAATACACATTAACATCTCCACATCCTTGGCCTTCACCTGATGTTCCATCTGTGTGAGCTTTTAACAGCACACATTTTGCCTCTAATAAAGTGGCTGCAAAAATGGTGGCAGCAAAAACAACCATGCACAAAGAAGGGAAGCAGTATGTAAATACTACATGTAAATCGACCTGCATACTGATGTTTGTGGGTCTCTCTCTCACACACACACACACACAAAATACAAAATCCCACTGCACATACTTGTCATCTCCCACATCATATACAGATACTGACAGACTGCTCCTTGCTCTTAAATGCTTTTTTCAGTTTGAATGTCTGAATGAATCATTGTGTATTTTGCTACTTGTTTCTACCCAAAGCCACATCCTGTGTCAGTCTCTACCCACACACTGCAGTTAATTTTCAGCTCCTCTCCATGTTGCTCTGCCAAAAGAGAAATTACTTGATCTACTTCACTTTGATTTTCTGCTGGCCTGCTTGCTGTTCTTGCAACTATGCTGATTTTGCAAATTCCAAGCCTTTATATGTGTATATATAGATATAAATGTAGTTTTTCCTAATGAAACATAGTACACGGTACTTGAGTTTTCCTCTGAGATACCACTTGCTCTCGGTCATATGATCAGTATATTACCCTCACCCCCCCAAAAAGTATGATTTCCTCCTTGGCTCGTGTAAACACATGGTCCATGTTGTGTTGTTATTAGTTGGCTGTTTGTATATGGAGGCTTTTATAGTAGGAACAGAAGGATTCTTCTTTATACATGAGCGTATGGGCACAGGCAGATACAGTCAAATTAACTGAAGTCAGTGATAACTGTTTTTCAACTGTCTAGTTCACCAGCACCCAACCTTGTTCTAATGGAAATGCGCCCTCAGTCAGCTCAGGAAATTAAATACTTGAGATCGCTGCTAATTAAGTTTCCCAGCACCAACATAGTTTGAGATGAAGTTAATTTTAAACTGTTTTCTATTTTCTCCTACTTATCACTGATGGAAGATACTTGTCATTCATAGCTAATGTTCCTTGTCCTCCTCCTGTTCCACATTTTGAAGGAGAAAGTAGATAGTTTGCCATCACATAAACTGAATGATCCCTGCCAGTTGGAGAAAATATGGATAATCCTGATTTAGTTGGTAAAACATTGTACTATAGTTGTGATTTTTGAACATTCCAAATACTTTAATTGGAATGGAACATGGAATTATGTCTATGCATTTGAATCATCTCACTTGAAGTAATCAGCAGTAACAAACTCCAACATTGTTTTGCAAGGTAATACCAGGCTGCCCCCCCCACAATAATCAGTGATCACCAAACACGGTTTGCATGTAACTACACATTTTAAACCCTTTGCTTTTTGATTTATTGTGAACCTTTTTTAATGTTTTTAAATAGCTGATTTGGAGATGTGTTGGTTAAAAGTTGTTTTTTTTTTTGTTGTTTTTTTCTTTTGTTAGTGCCATACCTGGTACTCCATATCCTGAGTCTATAAAGGTGATTTGCAAAATTACCTTTCCATCATGCTTTCCTTCCACAGATAAGCCCCTCTTAACCAACCAAACTGAATTATACTAATCTGAACCACTATCATTTTTCTGTCTATATTCTGTTGCTCATAGCTATGTTGTATAGCTTTGATACTGTTTTACAGTTTTCATGTTTGGCCATTTTGCAGTTGCCACTATGTTTCTCTGCAGTTGGTTCAGTTCGGTAGCATGACAGAAGCTTTGTCTTATTCTGTTCTCCTTGAACCGTTGGCCCAAAGTTGCGAGGTTAGTTTTACCTATAAAGGAACAAGAGGTTTTTGAGTATCTGCTGAAAGAGAAAACTGTTTGGCACCCATCTAAAAACTCATAGTGAATAAAGTCCATCTAGTAAATTGTATGTAAGAACAACAAAACAGCCTTCTTGTTCTTTTTTGACAGGTTTTCATACTGTTTTTGGAAGCTGTGTATTTGTTTGTTGTGCTATGTGACTTAATTAAGTAATCAAGATCAGCAGTGGACTAAGGCCCTGTTAGCCCAAGTCTTGCAGTTCTACTAGCCCTCAGCTTTCAATCGGTGTCCATTTGCAGCTGATACTGAGGTATGTCCTCACCTTGGCCCAGGCCAGTCACTCCAAATCAGAGCCCTGATTTTTATATTTACAAAAACACAGGATTAAGATTGCTTGTGTGAATCAAGGTTAGAACAAAAAGGAATCTTCATGGTCCAAATCTCAACAAATCATATGATTTGAGTCTTCTGAAGATGTTAATCTTAGACTAAGGCTAAAAGCTCTGAAGTGACAGTTTGACCACAGGTTATGATGGTTATGTGGCCTTCCTTTTATTACAGCAATACCTGTTATTGTTAGACGGAACCATTTCCTCTGTAAAACAACTTTGGTTAGATGCCCAGTATTGTAAAAACCAGGCTGTAAGGAACCATGGACACAGAAATGGTCACAGAATGATAGTAGTGTCAAGATACTGATAGAAGGTATGTGAGGAAATCAATGTTCATATATCAAATTGACACTTTTGCAAGAATCATTTAGAAACATCAATTCTGTGAGTGTACTGATATGGTCTGAGATCTCATTCTGTAAAACATGAAAGAACAAAATTTTCTGTTATCAATCTATCATGTTATTGTTCTGCAGGAGGATGGATGGAAGATGGATGTTCGATTGTTCCCATAGCAACAGTATTGTTTTATGTTTGCACATAGCTTGTTTGATTTGGCAGAAGAATTGAGAGAACAGTTTTAAGTTGGTTTTAAACACATTACTGTTTTAAGACCAAGAAAACAGAAGAAACCTTTGTCATGTAATTTTTGAAGATGAGACACTGTACAGCTGATGAAAAATAAAATCATTCTAATGGGCCTCTGACTGCTGCATGCTTTTGTTCTTTCAATTAGCTATACAGTTGTGGGGCGGTGTTGTGTTAAAGGAGGTTTAAACAAGCATGTGTATATGTATATTTAAGCCCATGGGTTTTTTTCCAGGTCAATACAGCAAAATATATGTGGAGCTGGATGATATGGATAACAATAAAATCTTGATATTTGTCATGTTTTGCAGTATTATGATAAATAATACAGAGAGAGAGTGCATTAAGTTGTTTAGGTTAGGCATTGACATTTTTAAAGATCCCTTCAAACATGTCATACATGTTATAATCCACAAAAAGTTGTTCTCCCTGAAAAAAACAATCTATGAATATGCACATATTTTTCATTTAAAAAATTACAGTAAATATAGGACATCAGATGTTGCCTGCTTCACTGAAAAGTCCATTCTCAATGTATGTGCACTGGCACCTTCAAGATTCCACATCACATTTATGTAAGTTCTAATGTCACAAAATCACACACAATGTCACAGAATCTGCACATACAGTACATCATTCTGCAGGGTGAAGGCCAAATAACCAAGTCAAGGAACATTAAGAAAAACACATTTTTGAGTGGAGGAATACTCTAAATATGCAAGTCAGAATCAGAAATACAGTGGTGTGAAAAAGTGTTTGCCCCCTTCCTGATTTCTTATTTTTTTGCATGTTTGTCACACTTAAATGTTTCAGATCATCAAACAAATTTAAATATTAGTCAAAGATCGTAGATAAGGTTTCAGTCGTAGTCATCTGGACACTGTTTTCAGAATCAAGACGTTTCGGCTCCCATCCGGAAGTCATTCTCAATTGTCATCCACAATTGGCAGTTCATGCTCGAAAACCCTCCAATGTGGCTGAAGTACAACAATTTTGCAAAGATGCCTGCACTGGCCCAACCAGTTATTAGGTTTAGGGGGCAATCATTACTCACACAGGGCCATGTAGGTTTGGATTTTGTTTTCCTTTAATAATAACAACCTTCATTTAAAAACTGCATTTTGTTTTTACTTATCTTTGACTAATATTTAAATTTGTTTGATGATCTGAAACATTTCAGTGTGACAAACATGCAAAAAAAATAAGAAATCAGGAAGGGGGCAAACACTTTTTCACACCACTGTACTTTATTGATCCCCGAGGGGAAACTCTTTTGTTACAGCAGCTCACTGTCACGTCAGTGCACACAGGAATAGAAGTTCTAAGCAAATCAGAATATAATACACTATAATACAGACAAGATAAATTAAGTACAAAGTGGATATAAGTATAAAATTAAAATAAGTGTAAAGTACAAAGTGGATTTACCAGTTGATAAGTATGTACGGTATAATAATGCAATGTAATAATATAAGTAATAAGTAATATTGCATGTACTGTCAAGTTAAGTGTTAAGCTTATTAAGATGATTATGAGGCGGTGGATATTGCACAGCAGTAATAGAAGTATGAATAAGTATGAATAAATATCAATAAATAGATTTCCCTTTGTAATATACAGCAAGATAACAAAAGACCAGTGGTTCAACAATTAACAACAATCTGAATGATGTAATATTTTTGAAAAATGTGTAAGTACTGTACTCAAGAACAATTTTGAGGTACTTAAAGTGTAATTGAGTATTTCCTTTTTATGCTACTTTTCTATACTTTTTCTATACACTACATTTCATGGGGAAATATTGTATGTTTTACTCCACTCCATTTATCTGACAGCTGTAGTTACTTTTTAGAAAGAAATTTTACATTTAAGACAGGCTTGTAAAATATGATGTATTGTTATAGGTTAAACCACCCAACAGTATATAAAGAGTTTAAATTAGCTTCACCTCAACCAGCAACAACATTACAATGACTCCAACTCATCAAATTATGTGTAATAATAATTCAATATGTAATACAACACTATTTGGGGCCATTCTGCATAGTGAATATGTTTTCTTTTCATACATTAAGTACATCTTAAAGCCAATACTTTTGTAAGTACAATTTTGAATTCAGGACTTTTACCTATAATGGAGGATTGATACTGCTACTTTTACTTGATCAAAACAATTATTGGATGACTGGTGCCAATAAACTAAATGTTTTAAATGTATGTATGAGTCATATGAGTATGAGTTTTTTTTTTAATGCACGTTTTGGTGCCCCCTGGTGGTTAGAGGTCAATTAAACACCTTGCACTGGCTGTGCATGTACAACAGTACTGAAGTCTGCAAATTAAACACCACCCATTAGTCTTAAAGATTAGATTTTCTAATAGGAAGTTCTTCAACCACTGTGATGCTTTTTTGCATTTATGTTTGCCATTTTTTGTTCTGCAGTATAGTAAGCATTCAATATTTTGACATGACATGACATGTAAACATCTTGAACAGTTTGAAGCTCGACTTTGTAAAACTGCAGATTTCCTGACTGCGGTGTGTTTCTCAGTGTGGGGGGTTAGATGAGGTTCCTGCCAGCTTAGTCTTCTCTATGTTCACTACAATAGTGACTCACAACATGGAACAGGATGTGCGTGTCTAAGTTCATGAGCAAAAAAAAAGTGTGCTCAATAAACAAGAAAAGGTGACGTGTGTGCATGCATGCATGAGTGGAAAAGAGAAAGTGGGTTATATACAGACGTGCATCTATGAGAAAGAAATCTGGAGGTGGTTCATGTGTGTGTGCATGTGTATGTCTCCACACCTTTGGTATCTTCACCCTGCATTTTCTGATTTCTGCTGCCACATACCAACACCTTCCTCCTCTGGTTTCTACTCTTCAGCCAGCACTGGATGATTACAGTTTTATGCTGATTGTCTCTGATCAGATAGGATTTAGCTTTTTTAAGTCTGCACATACGAGTTGTTAATTACATATTAAGATCCATGTTTCTTCCTTTTGTATTGATAATGTGGTGTAAAACACTTAGCCTGGCCAGTTTTCAGTCAGGATAGTTCACTGATGTTGGAGGTGGTACACTGGAGGAGCAGTAGATGATCACAGCTTGACTTTTTGTGCATTTTTCAGTTGATACCAGCGTTTTATTGAAGCCTACAATATGGACTCCGTCCCTCAGAACCTGCAAGGTAAGATGAGTCAACTTCAGTAGCAATATCAATGCTTTTTTATCACAGTTTGAAGAGAATAGAGCAGTAGCTGATCTTCAGTGCCAGTAACCAATGGCTTTTAAAGGGCCATACCAGTGTTTTTACATGCACTCAGTTACCAACAGCCCTCTAATAAATCCTAGCTTCATGAAGGTTATAATTTTCAGTTTTTGGTTAAACTGTTTTAGAGAGGTGTTGAATCAACTTTATGCTAATTTTGGAGGCTGTAGTTTGTGATACAGTTAAATTGCATTGTGTTATACTGAGAGGTGTTTCTAATATATCGGCCACCCTATTTATTTCAATTAGGGTAGGCTTAATATTAGAAGAATATTTGTTTTGTAGTTTATGGTCTAAAAATGCTGATATGATCCTAAATGTGACAACTTTAATGCATAGAAACACAGAAATGGAAGCATTTGACTTTTTCACATAACTTTGGAAAGAACTGTTTTGAAACAGTTAGACTGTGAGGGGATAACTGTCATATGTGTAGTATCAGAGAGAGACCACACTTAACTGCACCAAAGTCTGGATTCAGTTAAGTCAAGCTTAGGTTTGCTGTTACATAGGGCAAATGTGAGTCAGTTGCACAAAAGTGATTTCATGCCTAAAGGTTATCCACTCTGCCCTCGGCTAACAGCTGTGTTTCCATTGTAGCAGTCAGTGACACCAACTGACAAAAAGAAGGAAATATGACTCAGTCTGTGGTTTGTCAACAATGTTATGAACTGAGCAAAGAGAGAGGAAAGAGTTCAGACACCACAGGATTCTTTGAAATTGTTTTTCTGCTTTGATCATAACTGACATTTTTTGCTAAAATGTCCATAAGAGTATAAAGACCAGTGGGAGCAAAGTGTTTAAGAAATTTGATCTTCAATATGCAGAAATTCTCTGAGGTGTCAACTGCAGACAGTATGAACATGTCTTTGAAGCTCTATACCAAAATATAACTAAGGGACAGGGGAGGCTACAGATGTAATGTCTCCATGAATCCAGCTGTTTCTGAGCAAATCACTGAATTTGCTGCTGTAGAACATATTTTGGAATTTTTCAGTTTTTACCATTACAGTAAATATGGCTACCATGGCCTCCTTTTCACCCGATGGCTAGAGAAACGAGATCCAGGATTGAAAAACTGCACCAAAAAATTGGAATGTTCCTGAAACATGAAATTTTCCATTCCTCACAAAATAGGTGGTGCTGGAGACTTGGTAACATAGTGATTACTTTGGCTAACCAGACAAGAAATTAACAATTTGTTCTATTTGGACCAGTTAATAAATCAACATGTCAATGCCGAACAGCGCAAATTCACAAGTTCACAAACTCTATGCTCTGCATGAATTTACTTTGCCTCAATTAGTCAGAAATTTTGATTTGGCCAAGCCTTTAAAAAGACACACCTCACTATATTTACCAAACTTCCTGTTCCTGGTGTGGTTCTCAATCCCTTCCATAATTGGTCCCTACTGAGGTCCCCTTACATACACAAAGTACATATCTCATATAAATCAAAAACTCCATAATAAAAGCTTCAAGAGTAGACCTTCATTCCAAGTAAGTATTAATGGAATAAAATGGTTAAATATGACACAAACACTTGAATTATCTTAAAGAGTAGTCCAATTTCTTATAGCAGACTGTTAGTCCCATCTAGTCTTGTCACTGCATGTGTCATACCCCTTAGCAATGCCAAATGTATGGTGGCAACTCATAGAAACATCCTGCAATACACTGAGAAATATCTTGCAAAGTTTGAGCATATGGAATATTCCAGTCAGTCATTACACCTAACCCTGGTTCAGGAGTGAAGACAAAACCGCCATTAGGACACTGTTGACTTAAAAGCTGATCTCTCTAAAAGTGAATGTCAGCTTTCATGTGTAATTCAAGTGTAATCTTTCAATAGTTATCCAGCAGGTTACTAGTGTACCTAGTGTTGTGTACCCTTTCTGACCCAGCTGGCCTGCCAGTAACTTAAATCTCATGAAAATAAAACAATGCTAACCCTAAAATTAAATCTTTCATTTTATCACTGAATGATGATTCAGTGATGATTCATCATTCAGTGGTATTATGTCTAAGTTGATCCAGAAAATCACACTTAATTGTTTAATCCTGTTGACCAAAATGTCCAGATGTTTTGAAAAGAATATAGTATGAATGCAACAAGGATAGAGGATGGAGGATAGAGGATGATAAAGGGTCAGCAGTAGTCATCATGACAGATACTTGAGTTCAGTCAAGCCAGGTGACCTGTGCTCCTGTTTGTGTCTGTGACCCTGTAAGCAGATCAGATCTCAGAGCTGCTGAAGCCTCACAGAGTCTGTCTGGTGACGCCTGTTGTTCTGAACCACTCCAGTCAGCCATGTGGGAGATCGGCCAACAGGCTTGTGGTGAGTGATGGGACACTAAAGACTTTCTATCTAATATTAAGTTTATTATGCTTGCTGTATATATAAACCAGGTATGATCATGACAGGTATAAGTGCAAAATAGATATGATATCTTTGGATCAAACAAAGCAGAAATCAGAGAAGTATGTGTGAAAGACTGGTGTGCACAATTTTGTATTATGGTCCTGTTTGATCAGTGTTGTATATTATTGTGTATATGTTTTAAGTGTAACCTGCTGAGGCAAGGCTAGATTACCAAACACACAAAGTGGGCACCTGCCCTTGGGCCCCAGACCCTAAGGTCCCCAAAAAGCCCCAAGTTCACTGTGCGTCACTTGGTTTGTGGTATTTTGTTTAATTTCGGCCAGGAATATGTAAATCTAAAGTACAATATCAACTGAAATGATAAAGACCTTAAGGTGACACCTGCATGATTACCTAATCTTACTTGTTGAGGGGTACATCAAATGCAACATGCAACAACCATGTTATTCCTGTGGGGGGAACTATAGGTCTGTCAGTCCCATATCTAATGTCTTGTCTCTCTCCTTCTAATCATGTCTCTCTGTCTTAGGTATTGAGTCTATGGAGAGGTTACCTGGTTATAAACAAGCAACCTGTCAGGGTAAATCACAACTCAACATCTAAACCAAACCAATTACACCAACACCCATCAGCACATTTTATGATGAGGTTTGAAATATCTAGGTTTTATTTTTCTCACTGGCTTTGACCTGTTAACTAACCTCTCTTATGTGTCACAAGATACATTTAAGGGGTTGCATTGATTGATTGGGATTGCAGGGGTGTTGCAAAAGGGTTGCAAAGTAAACTTGCAAACTACATACATTTATTCTCTTTTTCTGGACCTTTCTTTATTGTTTGCTTTTATGTGAAATATTCAATAGTTTTACATCTTTGAGTCTCAAACAATTATTCAAATGACAAAAACTGAGAAGTTTAGAGGGAAAACTCGTTTGATGAAAATGCTCTCAGTGTATAGAAATTTGAAGGGTTTGTAAGCAGACACTGCTTTATTTTAAAGTTTTGTTTTAATAGTTATATTAAATGGTTAGCCATGCAGATAGTTTTGATTTTTATGTGTTGAGGTTTTGAGATATCTGCCTCTGAATCCCCCCAATACAATGGAGGTGAATAGAATTTAGTTTCTGGTGGCTACAGCATAAAAGAAAGACATCTTTCCAGAAATAACACCCCTGTTACTCTGGATAATCCAGATCTCACAGTGATGAGGTTTTATTGGAACTACTTTCTACCAACAAAATATATATGTTCTCTAGTGTGTTCTATTATCCAGAGTAACTGGGACACTGGGAAAGAGATGCTACTGCTTAATGTGCTTAGAGCAGCACAAACTAATCCACCATCCACCTTCATTGTATTGGGGTGAAGGCAGAAATCTCACGGATATCTCAAAACCTGGACAAATACAACCCAAATGGAGAGATAGACTTCAACCTAAGTTGAATTTTATTTGCCCCCTGTTCTCATTTACTCTTTGTATGCGTGTGTGTGTTTTTACATATATGTCTGTGTCTATGTGTACAGGTGGAGAGCACTTTCAGCTACCTGGAGATTTGTTCCATCAACATTCACAGTCTCACACAGGTACACTCACATTATCATTTTTAGCTAAATCATACTCGTTTATAATAATCGTAATCAAGTTTTTTTTCCGTTATCATATATTTTACCCGTTATCATATATTTTACCCAGTTATATTTTACCCAGTTATATTCCAGTTGTTCATCCTATCCTTTTATTCAGTAAAGCACTGGATGCCATTTACAACAGAAAAAATTAACAGGAGAGCAATATACAAAAATCATTGTGAAATACTGTGGGATTAACTATTTCGATTGCTATCGATATAAAGCTAAAAATAGGCTATGGCTTATATGTTTTTGCTGAGAGTAAGCATCATACATGTATGACATGTATATATGTTGCAGATTGTGTTGGAGACAGACAGGCAGACTCTGTCTTTCAGTGTATTGCACATTGAGGATCTTGAGGCCATGGTCAGTCACATGACTGCCTCACTGAAGAGGATCTTCCCTGATTCGTCTCCAGGGTGGGTCTCACTCCATAACCTGCTACATGTCTGAATGCACACCAATGAGTTGATACACTACTACCTCATATTCTTCAGGCAGAATTTGAATTTCTGTTTTTACATTCTGTATCCCCCTTTTGGGCCCATATGCAGATGCTGAAAAATACTTAATTGACTATCAGGGCAAAATATTAACTTTGCACATAGTATACAGGTGGATGACAAGTAAAAGTAAAACCACAACTTGCAGTGTGTTAGTAAGGTGTTGTTCCACCATGAGCCTCCAGAACAGCTTCAGTACTCCTTGTCATAGATAATAGTGTGAAGAACTCTACTGGAGGGATGAACAGCATTCTTCCAAAAGATATTCCCTCATTTGGTGTTTAGATGATGGTGGTGGAGAGCACTGTCTAACACATCACTCCAAAATCTCCCATATGTGTTTTGTTCAGTTAAGTTGGTCACTGTAAAGGCCATAGCATTTGGTATTTTCATATTCAAACCACTCGGGGAGCACTGTGACCTGTATGGAAGCATCTGCATTTAGTATGTTTCTGCGCTCATTTATTCAGGTTTCTCCTTTGAGTTGTCACCTATCTTTATATCAAAACAGGAAGATTGCCATAAAATGTATTCAGCACATTCATGCTCACATTCAACCTTTGTTTAAATCTCAAGGAATCATTGAGGGCATGCTCTCATTTTCAGTGATGTCAAGAGTATAAAACAGAATAAATACACACAAAAAATTATATAAAATAAAAACAGAACACAGTTAAAAACAATTACATTCATGTGCGGAGTAGTTTGTAATCATGGTTTTAAATTGACCTATAGGTACAAATATGTTGAGTTTTAGTGTAAATTGTAAAATGTTCTAAGTGTGTGCAGCACAAAAACCAAAAGCAGTGTTTGCACGCGGGACATTGAGCATCAACCAATCACTAGATCGAGTCAAATAATTACTATGGGACCAGTTTAATAAGGAAGTGATATATTGTGGCACGTTGCCATTAAGGGCTTTATAAATAAATAGAAACCAATGCCTCTCCCATCACAAAATTTTCATACAAAATGCAATGATGAGTAGAATAACTGTCACCGGCAATAAATCTTAGGGTGAAGTGATAATCTTAATCAGAGGTGTGTCTATAGATAACATCACCATAGTCCAAGACAGACAAGAAGACGGCCTCAATTATCTGCTTCCTACTGAACATTGGAAAATTAGCTGTTTTTGCAACAATTATCCAATTTTTTGTCGTAGATTGCTGACAAGTGTGTCAATGTGACTTTTTTTTTCACATTGACACACTTTTTGATCCAGTCAGATACCAAAATATTTGTGCTCTGAAACCCTCTCAATACTCTGTCCATTCATAGTGGTAATATGCAAACTATTGTCCACAACATCTCTATCTAGAAAACAGCATGCATTTAGTCTTGCTTGCATTCAGGACTAATTTAAAATAAAAGAAAAATGCATCTTGCAATTTGTCAAAGGCTTGTTGTAGTATATCAGTGACAGAGTGTGCTGTATTTGCAAAACAATACAGAACTGTATTATTTGCATAAAGATAGGCATTACAGTTTGTTATAGCAGATGTAATACTGTTAATATAAATTGTGAACAAGATAGGACCCAAAATTGAACCTTGTGGAACCCCCTTTGACAGTGGTAGAAATACAGAACAATCGTTTACCAAAATCACACATTGCTGTCTATGAGACAGGTAGTTCTGAAACCATTTACAGGACTTATAATGAAAACCAGTATCTCGTAGACTCTGCAGGAGCATAGCATGATCAACAGTATCAAATGCTTTTGTTAAATCAACAAAAGGGTAGCACAATATTTCCCTTTGTCAACAGCATATACAATATCATGTATAACCAAAGTAATAGCAGTGACAGTACTGTTTTTAGCTCTGAAACCAGATTGGAGTAGACATAACACGAAATTTCTTGAGAGGAAAGATTTGAGCTGATTATTAACTAATGACTCCAGGACTATAGCAAGACAGGACAGTATGGAAATTGGCCGATAGTTATTAAGATAATTTTTATCACCACCCTTATGCAGTGGGACTACATGTGCAGATTTCCAAACCTGAGAGATAACGGCAAGAGAAATGGAAAGGTTAAAGAGATATGTAATTTGTACAGCAATATTTGTGGCACATAGCTTTAAAAAAATAAGGGTGTAGTTTATCCTCCCCAGTTGCTTTGCTGCAGTCAATACCTTGAAGTGCCTCCTTAACAACAGAGGAAGTGAAGGCCTGTAGGGTGTACTGAGAGGTACGGTTTAAGGAGGGCACGGGCCAAAGGCTTACTATTAAGAGCAGATCCTGAATATACCATATCAAACTGATTTCGCCTTGCTAGAGCCTAGGCTTTGTCCCTTGCCTTGAACATCATTGACAATTCTGTGGAAGACCAGGGGCTTGATCTATCTTTAACCCTAAGCATTTTAAAAGGTGCATGTTTATCAATGACAGCGAGTAATGAATTTGTGAAATATTCCAATGCCAGTTCTACATCTGGTATTGACATAAAACCTTTAGCAGCACCCTCGGGACAAATGTTACAATGTTTTTAGCCAAGCTTCCAGCATGGCTTCATGGACTGCAATTTCCGAAAGTTTCCCGAAAGAGGGTGAATTCTAACTACTTTAGTGATCCTTTGACTTTTCCTCTAGCGCCAACATGACGTTGACATTTGTGGTTTTAAATGAACTATTTACTGCCATGAAACTTACACACATTCATTACCCCTAAAGATGAATTGTAATAACAAATACCTGCTAAACTAATGACATTGTGTTTTAGTGTTTAGTACTAATTAGCAATTGTTAGTATGCTAACATGCTAAACTAAGATGGTGAACATATGTAAATATTATACCTGCTAAACATCAGCATGTTAGCATTGTCATTGTATGCATGTTAGCATGCTGATTTTAGCATTTAGCTCAAAGCACCACTGTGTCAAATACAGCCTCACAGAACCACTCACATGGCTGTAGACTCTTTGTCTTGTTATACAGTATGTCAGTCTTAAACAGTATATTTCTTGTCCTTCAATCTTCAGAAAGCTGCTAAAGATGATTCCTCCAGATCTCCAGCAGAGACTCCTCACGCTGACTGGTGTGATAGAAGAGCAGCTGAATAGTCAGCCTGGCCCCTGTGGTATGTGCCTTTTATTTTAAAGTATAGGTGGTTGGCCCTATGATCAATGTCTAAGTTGACATGTGAGAAGACATTTGTTCATTTGTCATACTCTGATAAAGCTAACCATCACCTGTTATTACCTTGTGATTTCAAGATTAGCTATGTAGAAGTATTGTTTTTGTGCTTATTTGTAAAGAGCAGATTAGCAGATTTAGTGAGATGATACATTGATACATTTGGGTCTCAAGGAAGCTCATGTATTTGCAGATGGATAGAGTGTGTTTGAATGTGTGTTCCCCAGGAGGATTCTCTGATACCTATGCTGCTCTGTGTGATTTCAATGAGATGTCATTTAGAGAGGAGATTCAGTGGGTAAGTAACTACTGTAATGCAACATAATATTAATATGACACGAGTACCAAACTTTACAAGGACCTATTTTGCCATAAACTACTTAAGCGACACTTCACAGTAACCGAATGTTAGCATTGGTGTATCCAAATAAAGCATGGATAACCTTTTTGGCAGGATGTAGACAACATCTACTATATCAACAACTGGAGACAGTTCAACCTGCAGGACTTCAGCCACTTAGACAGCAGGTGAGATACAGTACAGTGCTGTTTCATCCAATCTTACCTTACATAGTCTGTTTAAATTCCTCTCCTTATTTCTCCTCTCCTTTCCTCGCAGGGACTTGGCATTAACAGTAGCAGCTCTGTCTTTTAACCAGTGGTTTACCAAGATCTACTGCAAAGAACTCAAACTGGTACACTCTCTTATTAGTTCATTTGTATGTGTTTTTCTGTTGTTTTTTTAATTGGAAAAGGGTTTGCGCTCTTGAATCCAGGCTTTTCAAAAGATAGTGTCAGGTGCATGTAGACAATGTCCACAATCCCATTTCACAGAAAAATTGCCTGCACACTGACAAAAAAGTAGAAGAGTCACTTCAAATGTATGAAGAATCTATTTATACCGTATGCAAAAGGTGACACAATCTGAAACACATTGACAAAAACTTAATGTTTGGGTCAAAGGACCATTATCAGCACAACTTACAGACCGTGCAATTCTAGAGACATAAATAGGCTAACAGCAATGACTAATCAGAGGAAGGGAAGTAAGAGGCAAAAGATGTTTCACATGAACTCATCAGCTACCTGGGTGTGGTCACACAACCTACAAGGAAACCAGAATGAATACATAGACAATAAATGTGTGTAACTGCATACACCCATGTTTCCCCATATACAAGTTAAATTCAATTCATTCAATTCAATTTTATTTTATTTATATTGCGCCAATTTATAACAGAAGTTAACTGATTGCACTTGTCCTATAGAGCAGATCTAGACCATACTCTTTATAATATTATTCACAGGCACCCAACAATTCCCACCATGAGCTAGCACTTGGCGACGGAGGCAAGGAATAACTCCCTTTTAACAGGCAGAAATCTTGAGCAGAACCTAGGCTCTTGGTGGGCGGCCACCTGCCTCAACCGGTTGGGTTGAGAGAGAAAGAGAGAGGGGGGAGAGAGGAGGGAGAGAGAGCAGGGGGAAAGAGCCATTTTGTCACACCCAAGCCCCAGACTATACCAGAAAACAAAACACAACCCTTCTGTGTGTGCCAAGTTTCATGAGTTTTCAGATATCCCCAGCCGTTTTGAAGGCTAAAAGTCATTAGGGGGCACTATAGAGATGATGTGCCACCCCCAAGCCCAAAAGTGAACTCTAATTTAAGTATTTATATAGAGCTATAGTTTTCAAGCATCCTAAGCCCCTCAAAAATGCGTTTGAAGAGCAGAATAATAAGCATTCCCACTATTGTTATTCAAATCTTTATTATTCCCACTATTGTTATTCAGTTCTTTATTAGTGGGAATGCTATTGTTATTCTATTTCTTTATTATTCTTATTTGTCTTCTTCTTCCGTACGATTTTTGGTTTGCTACTACTCCTGCATAATTTCAGCTACAGAAACCATTCAACTATCAAAATGTTCAGCTCTTGTCTAGGGACATTTATGCTTGTATTTTTCTTTTTTTCTTCCTTTTTATAGTTTTTAAAATATTAAGCTTTTAAAAAAAATGTTTACAATGTAAGTCAATGGAGCAATCTTCAAATCCTCTTCAAACTTACTCCACTTTGAAATGCTATTAGCTCTGCATACTTTCAGCTACAGACATCATTTAAACTTTAAACAGGCTTTCAACTATTAAACTTGTATTCAGCTTTTTGATATCTTTTGCAGATTTTTCAATATTGCAATTTATGTTTGATGCTTTTTCAGTCCTTTTCTGAGTTTATAATGGGTATGTATTGGGCGGAATGTTCAGAGCTAGAGTGGGTGACATCATCGCTAGGGTGCAGAGCAGCTGTGAAATCTTCTTAAAAATTTCTGTTCAACTTGCTCTTATTACCACAATTTTGACTCTTCATACATCATTTTACACCAAAACATAGGAAAATTTGTGCTGGTTCTACACATGTAACTATGGAATCAAACTGACTCATACATTTAGCTTAGTGAGCTCCCAAGAAAACAGAAAGTGCCAGTTTTTAATTACATATCAGTGTGTTCATTTCAACGATACGACCTGCAGTTTTTTAATGAGGGTGTCTTGTTCGAGTGGTACTTTGACAGGGTTTCCTCTGTCTGTCTCCATGACTGAGCACTTTCAGGGCTCAATCACCATGGCAACCAGTGGCTCAGTAGTAACGGGGCAGAAATGGGCAAAGCTAACTGATTGGCTTAATTCAAGTCTAATATACATGGCTGGCTGCTTTTTTCCCTCAACTTTATTGATGAGTCAAATTCAAACACACATATTGACACACACACAAACAAACACACCATCTTTTCCATCTTTGTAGGGATTTTTACTGACAACTACTAAAGGTTTACTACTACTACCACTACTACTCTTACTACAGTCTTTACTTCTACTACTACTACTACAGTCTTTACGTCTACCACTACTGCTACTATTACCACTACTATTACTACAGTCTATACTACTACTACTACAGTCTTTACTACTACTACAGTCTTTATTACTACTAATACTACTACTCCTACTACAGTGTTTACTATTCTACTACTACTGCTTCTACTACCACTACTACCACTGCAGTCTTTACTACAACTACAATCTTTACTACTACTACTACTTGTACTACTACTACTACAGTCTTTACTTCTATTATTACTGCTACTATTACCACTACTACTACTGCAGTCTTTACTACTACTACTACTACTACTACTATTACTACACTACTACAGTCTTTACTACTACTACTACTACTATTACTACAGTCTTTACTTCTACTACTACTACTACAGTCTTTCGTCTACCACTACTGCTACTATTACCACTACTATTACTACAGTCTATACTACTACTACTACAGTCTATACTACTACTACAGTCTTTATTACTACTAATACTACTACTCCTACTACAGTGTTTACTATTCTACTACTACTGCTTCTACTACCACTACTACCACTGCAGTCTTTACTACAACTACAATCTTTACTACTACTACTACTTGTACTACTACTACTACAGTCTTTACTTCTATTATTACTGCTACTATTACCACTACTACTACTGCAGTCTTTACTACTACTACTACTACTACTACTATTACTACACTACTACAGTCTTTACTACTACTAATACTACTACTCCTACTACAGTGTTTACTATTCTACTACTACTGCTTCTACTACCACTACTACCACTGCAGTCTTTACTACAACTACAATCTTTACTACTACTACTACTACTACTTGTACTACTACTACTACAGTTTTTACTTCTATTATTACTGCTACTATTACCACTACTACTACTGCAGTCTTTACTACTACTACTACTATTACTACACTACTACAGTCTTTACTACTACTACTACAATCTTTATTACTACTAATTCTACTACTCCTACTACAGTCTTTACTATTACTGCTTCTACTACCACTGCAGTCTTTACTACTACTTCTAGTACAGTCTTTACTACTACTACAATCTGTAGTGCTGTTCTTTCCTGGCAGCATAGGGCTTTGTAGGAACCTTTTCCTACAAATCTCTCTGTTTCTCTCTCTGTGTGTGTCTCTCTTTCTGCCTCTCTAAACTGATCAGATCATGGAATGATACCTTTGAACTGGGTGTGGGCATTTACCAAATTTTATGGCCATCCACTCTTCAAAAAGTCACATTATCCATCCATCCATCCATCTTCTTCCGCTTATCCGGGGCCGGGTCGCGGGGGCAGCAGTCTAAGCAGGGACTCCCAGACTTCCTTCGCCCCAGACACTTCCTCCAGCTCCTCCGGGGGGATCCCGAGGCGTTCCCAGGCCAGCCGAGAGACATAGTCCCTCCAGCGTGTCCTGGGTCTTCCCCGGGGCCGCCTCCCGGTGGGACATGCCCAGAACACCTCCCGAGGGAGGCGTCCAGGAGGCATCCGGATCAGATGCCCTAGCCACCTCAGCTGGCTCCTCTCGGCGTGGAGGAGCAGCGGCTCTACTCGAGCTCCCCGTGTGACTGAGCTCCTCACCCTATCTCTAAGGGAGCGCCCAGCCACTCGGCGGAGGAAGCCCATTTCGGCCGCTTGTATCCGCGATCTTGTCCTTTCGGTCACTACCCAAAGCTCATGACCATAGGTGAGGGCAGGAGCGAGATTGACCGGTAAATCGAGAGCTTTGTCTTCGACTCAGCTCCTTCTTTACCACAACGGTCCGATACAGCGCCCGCATCACTGCAGACGCTGCACCGATCCGCCTGTCAATCTCACGCCCATCCGTCCCTCACTCGTGAACAAGACCCGAGATACTTAAACTCCTCCACTTGAGGCAAGGACTCCCCACCCACGCCAAGAGAGCAAACCACCTTTTTCCGGTCAAGAACCATGGCCTCAGATTTGGAAGAGCTGATTCTCATCCCAGCTGCTTCGCACTCGGCTGCAAACCGTCCCAGTGCATGCTGCAGGTCCCGGTTTGAAGAAGCCATCAGAACGACATCATCTGCAAACAGCAGAGATGAGATCCTGTGGTTCCCAAACCGGACACCCTCCGCCCCTGACTGCGCCTAGAAATTCTGTCCATATAAATTATGAACAGAACCGGTGACAAAGGGCAGCCCTGGCGGAGTCCAACATGCACCGGGAACAGGTCTGACTTACTGCCGGCAATGCGAACACAGCTCCTGCTCGTTATACAGGGACCGGACAGCCCTTAGCAAAGGGCCCCGGACCCCATACTCCCAGAGCACTCCCCACAAAGCGCCTGGGCACACGGTCGAATGCCTTCTCCAGATCCACAAAGCACATGTGGACTGGTTGGGCAAACTCCATGAACCCTCGAGCACCCGATGGAGAGTATAGAGCTGGTCCAGTGTTCCACGACCGGGACGAAACCACTCTGCTCCTCCTGAATCCGAGGTTCGACTATCGGACAATTCTCCTCTCCAGTACCCTGGAATAGACCTTACCGGGAGGCTGAGAAGTGTGATCCCTCTGTGATTGAACACACCCTCCGGTCCCCTTCTTATACAGAGGACCACCACCCCGGTCTGCCAGTCCAGAGGCACTGTCCCAGACCGCCACGCGATGTTGCAGAGACGTGTCAGCCAAGACAGTCCCACAACATCCAGAGACTTAAGATACTCAGGACGGATCTCATCCACCCTCAAGCCTTGCCACCAAGGAGCTTGCCAACAACCTCAGTGACTTCGGCCAGGGTGATGGATGAGTCCGCCTCGGTCCCCAGCCTCCGCTTCCTCTTCGGAAGACGTGACAGCGGGATTGAGGAGATCCTCAAAGTATTCCTTCCACCGTCCGACAACATCCCCAGTCGAGGTCAACAGCTCTCCACCCGCACCGTACAAGGTGTTGGTGAAGCACTGCTTCCCCTCCTGAGCCATCGGACGGTTTGCCAGAATTTCTTTGAGGCCGACCGATAGTCCTCCTCCATGGCCTCCGAACCTCTCCCAGTCCTGAGTTTTTGCCTCTGCGACTGCACGGGCTGCAGCACGCTTAGCCTGCCGGTACCGTCAGCTGCCTCGGGAGTCCCACGAGCCAACAAGGCCCGATAGGACTCCTTCTTCAGCCTGACGGCATCCCTTACTTCCGGCGTCCACCACGGGTTCGGGATTGCCGCGCGACAGGCACCAGAAACCTTGCAACCACAGCTACGAGCCGCCGCGCCGACAATGGAGGTGGAAAACATGGTCCACTCGGACTCAATGTCCCCAACCTCCCCGGGATCTGGGAGAAGCTCTCCCGGAGGTGTGAGTTGTAGACCCTGCTGACAGAGGGCTCCGCCAGGCGTTCCCAGCAGACCCTCACGATACGTTTGGGCCTGCCAAGTCTGTCCGGCTTCCTCCCCGCCAGCGGATCCAACTCACCACCAGGTGGTGATCGGTTGACAGCTCCGCCCCTCTCTTCACCCGAGTGTCCAAGACACGCGGCGGAGGTCAGATGATATGACAACAAAGTCGATCATCGACCTCCGGCCTAGTGTCCTGGTGCCACGTGCACTGATGGACACCCTTGTGCTTGAACATGGTGTTAGTTATGGACAAACTGTAACTAGCACAGAAGTCCAACAACTGAACACCGCTCGGGTTCAGATCAGGGGGGCCGTTCCTTCCGATTACCCCTCTCCAGGTGTCACTGTCGTTGCCCACGTGGGCGTTGAAGTCCCCCAGTAGAACAACGGAGTCCCCGGGCGGTGCACTGTCTAGTACCCCTCCCAGGGACTCCAAGAAGGCCTGGTACTCTGCACTGCTGTTCGGCCCGTGAGGCCGCCACAACAGTGAGAGACCTGTCCCCACCCATAGGCGGAGGGACGCGACCCTCTCGTTCACTGGGGTAAACTCCAACACGTGACGGCTGAGCTGTGGGGCTATGAGCAGGCCCACACCAGCCCGCCGCCTCTCCCCGCCGGCAACGCCAGAGAAATGGAGCGTCCAGCCCCTCTCGAGGAGACGGGTTCCAGAGCCCAGGCTGTGCGTGGAGGCGAGGCCGACTATATCTAGCCGGTAACGCTCAACCTCCCGCACAAGCTCAGGCTCCTTCCCCAGCAGTGACATTCCATGTCCCTAGAGCCAGTTTCTGTGTCCGGAGATCTGGTCGCCAAGCCCCTGCCTTCGACTGCCGCCCAGATCTCTGCACCGCCCCTTACGGATCCTCCTGCGGGTGGTGGGTCCACGGGAGGACGGCCCCACGTCGCTCCTTTGGGCTGTGCCCGGCCGGTCCACGGGGCCCGGCCACCAGGCGCTCGCCGTCGGGCACCCACCCCAGGCCTGGCTCCAGGGTGGGGCCCCGGTAGCGCCAATCCGGGCGACGTAACTGGCCTTGGTTTTAAATAGTCCATAAGGGTCTTCTGAACCGCTCTTGGTCTGACCCGTCACCCTGGACCTGTTTGCCATGGGAGACCCTACCAGGGGCATAAAGCCCCAGACAACATAGCTCCCAGGGTCATTCGGGTACTCAAACCCCTCCACCACGTTAAGGTGGCGGTTCAAGGAGGGGAAGTCACATTATGTCTAGTTTTTCAAGCTTAGTTACTTGGATTCAGACTTTCCGAGTTCAACTTCCATAAAATTTGGTAATGATTGATTAAAGTGGGCATGGCTTATTACATCAAATGTAAATTTCTAGACATTTTACATGTCAAACTTCACATTTAGGTCATAGAGAGCTGAATTTTTGTCAGCTCATCCACTGGATTGTGACAATACTTTGCCTCACTGCAACCTATGTACAATTCAGAATCACTCTATATTTTTCAAAATATGCTAAATCAATTAACATCTATATCTCTAGAAATCTTCATGAAAATGCTACCAAAATTGACACAGACATTCACTAGATGGCAGACATCAAGTGTTTCAAATTGTGTTCAGATCGGTCAGACGGTGAGTCTGCAGTGATATTCAATATCTTGCAGTAATTTGTACTGTATGCACAAATTATTATTAATTATTATTTTCTTTTTTGCTCAGTGTTGGATCAAAAATCACCAAAATATTTGACAATACACTTGAAACCAGAAGAATTATGTGATTTTTGTCAGAATTTTTTTCAACATTTTGATTGTTGTAAGTGTTTTAAGTTTAAAATACCCCGGTCTGGCACATGTGATGTCATTGCCTCAGCTTGTGAGAAGGTGTATGAAACTCATGTCTCACCAACAGTGCAATTAATAAGTCACCACTTCTGGGGATACAAAAGTCCAGGATTCAAATCCTTATGCTTGCAGGTCATACTCACAAACAATTTGGCAATTCATGCATGTTGTGTATTTTCAAAAACTCATTATTAAATGCGTGCTTTAATATTATTGTTTATTATTTAGTGGCTATTTTTAAATTCATTTTGAAAAATGGTAATCTTTTGCTGATTACTAACAGTGCATTTAAATAGCCAGGTGGTTTAAGTGGTAACCTGTTCTGCACCCCTTTTAGATCCAGAGGTTTTGGGTTCGAACCCAGGTGCTGGCAATATGTTGTTAATTAAACTTACAGATTCTCTCTTAATTTAAAAACTTTGCACACACAGTATACACCCTCACATTATGGAAAACCTCCTGTTACTAATAATGCTCAAATTTCTGACGTAACAGCTTAATTTTAGACAGATACATTTTTTATCAACAAAATGTGAATTTGTGCTCTATGTGTCAGAGATCCTCTGTTGGCTCTGTGGTTTATCCCTGGTAATGGTCAGTTTTCCCTGTTGGATAGCAGGGTTCTGGGTTTGTTACCACCTTAGGGCAGTCTTCCATATATTATTGCACTTGTTTTATACTATGTGTTTATCATGCATCATTCAATGCAACTCCCTCACTTTTTAATATTATTATTTCGCATTTAGATTGATATGCATTTAAAAAAAATAGTCATCTTATGCTGACTTATGCATTACAAACAAAAACAACATAACATACTGGCATTTAGATTGATATGCATTTAAAAAAAATAGTCATGTTATACTGTGTTCCCCAGTCAGACCTCAAGGTTGTGAGTTCTGATCCTGCTAAGGGCATGTTAACCAAATTCAATAAAGTTGTACAGATGGCAATGCTGAACAAGTCTATAGCATTTGATATAATTTTACCTGTAGGTGGCACTAAAGGATTTGAAAAATTGCTGCTGGAGCAGCACCTTGCAGCTGTAGCAGGTGGACCTAACAGCTTCCAGCTCTCACACGCAATTGCACATTCTAGTTACTTTTTATTCTTCTTCCGTATGTTTTTTGCATTGCTACTACTTCTGCATACTTTCAGCTATAGAAACCATTCAACTATCAAAATGTTCAACTCTTTAAGGACATGGGTGCTTTTTTCTACCTTTAATAATTTTATATTCAACATTTTTAATACTCTAAGTCAATGAAGTGATCTTCAAATCCTTTTCAAACTTACTCCACTTTGAAATGCTACTAGTTCTTGCTACTAGTACTAGTACTTGTATTCAACTTTTTGATATCTTTTACAGTTTTTGCAATATTGCAATTTATGTTTTATGCATTTTACAGTCCTTTTCTGAGTTTGTAATGAATGTGTATTGGTGAGCTAGAGTGGGTGACATCATCACTAGAGTACAGAGGAGTTGTTGGATTTTCTGAAAATCTTCTCTTAAACTTGCTCTCATGCCCACAATTTTCACTCTTCATACACAGTTTCCACATCAATTAGTAGATAAACTAATAAACTAAGCCATTCAGCTGTCTCATTGACTGTAATGCTATTTTACCTCTCACAGTCTCACACAGGTGATGTTATTTAGCTTGTTAAATATCAAAGCAGGTTGTTCCTTTGGTCCGACTGGTGCATTGTTGTTGGGCAGTTTAGGCCTCTGTCCTTTTTAACTGTTAATAAATTCAAACCTCGAGCTGTTTCAGGTTTAATTCAGAATTCAATTCTACCTCTTTCTGTCTCTTTCTGTCTGTCTGTCCGTCCGTCTGCCTGTCTCTCATCCTCACTGTCTTTCTGTCAATCTATTTTCTGTCTCTCTCACTCCTACTCCCTGCCTGTTTGTCTGTCTCTCACTGTTTGTATTTCTGTCTCTCACTCTCCATTCTGTTTGTCTCTCACTCTGTTTGTCTTTCTGTCTCTCATGCTCTGTCTGTCTGTCTCATCTTCAACAAACTCCATATCTACTACATCCATTTAGCTACAGAAACTATTCAAATATCAAAATGTTCTCCTCATTAAGGACATGTGTGATATGATTCAGCTATTTACTACCTTTTATACTATAAATATTAAGCTTTTTTCAAAAAGTTTTTTATGAGAGAAATTGTCAAATCATAATCCTTAATTCACAATCCATCTCTACCTCTGTCTCACACACATATAGAAACACAAATACTGACACATACAGACACACATTAATAAACTAACACACACACAAAAAAAAACCACACTCGGAAAACTGTTTTTTCCTTCTTTGTGGGGACTTACACACACAAACCTTGTTTTTATCTTTGTGGGGACTTCTGCACGCAATCAGGTTTTTCTGTATTTATGGATACTTCAACAAACTTATACTGTTTTTTTTCTCTTTGTGGGGACTTCCACAAGCAAACAGTTTTTCTATTTGCATGGGGACTGTCACACATACACACACATACTGGTTTTTCTGTCTTTATGAGGACTTCCACACAAGCACTTTCTATGTTTGTGGAGATTTTTACTAACACACACAACACACACAGACATACACACACTAACTGGTTTTCCTATCTTTTATTAGGATTAGGATTTTTGTAGGGATTTGTACTGATTTTTTCAACAATTTATTACATTAGAAGTGAAAACCATTGGCAATATTACAGTAACTTCCAACCTGTCTGGCAATGTCTCTCTTAACTTCTTTAGATGTTTTCTCTTCCGTGTGTTTTTCAGTGAACTACTACTTTTGCATATTTTAAGCTACAGAAACCATTCAAATGTTAAAGCTTGCTCTTTGAGGACACTTATGCTTCTATTCAATGTTTTTATACCATTTATACCTTTTAAAATACTGTGCTTTTTTCAACAATTCATAGAAGTGAAAACCATTCACAATATGACAGTTTAGCTTCCAGCTTTTCTAGCAATGTATTTCAGCTCTTAGCTTCTTTAGGTAATGCAGTTCAGATTCCAATTCTGGCAATTAATTTCACATTTCTGCATTTTCAGCAATGCTATGAAATTAATTCTTCTTCTGTATGCTTTTTCGTTCAACTAATACTTCTACTTGTACTTTCAGCTACAAAAACAATTCAAATGTTATTATTATATTGTGCTCTTTAGGGACATTTATGTTAATATTCAACTTAACTTTTCCAACTCCCAATTCTACCAGTTTTACATGTGAGCGGATGCTGGCCGACTCCACTGTGATTCTTCAAGACAATGGGGCACTGAGCCAAGGAGTTAAATATCACTTCCTGCGTCCACTATGTGGCGCTAGAGAACACGCACTAATCATACATGGTGTTGCCATGTATCAAGTGTAAATCACACAATAAAATTCCAAATTAGCCTTTAATTGTCCTCACCCGGGGACTCTTATCAAGCATGTGAAATTTGGAAAAAATGTGATGGAGCTGAGGTAGCACAGTTACTAATTTTGAAACAAAGTGGCACTGTTACTAATTTTAGAACTTTTACTAATTCTGGAACAAGGTAGCACTGTTACTAATTTTGGAACGAGGTAACACTGTTACTAAATTTGGAACAAGGTAGCACTGTTACTAATTCTGGAACAAGGCAGCACTGTTACAAATTTTGGAAGCCGGAATTCGCTGCATTGCCACGGCAACACCGCTTGAGTAAACGTTAACAGCTTCACAATTCAGCATCTCAAAAGTCTTTAGATTACACTGTCCAAATTTGAAGTCGATCGCATTAATTCTCTAGGAGCAGTTCAGCATCAAAAAATTGCTAAAATTCTCCAAACTATGCTGCATTGCCACGGCAATGCCATTTCAGGAAACCTAAAAGCTTTTCGAATTAGCGTCGCAAAGGTCTTTAGATTGCACTGCCCAAATTTGAAGTTCATAGGATTAATTCTCTAGGAGGAGTTTGTTAAAGTACGGAGCCTGTAACTGGCAAAAAATGGCACGTTAACTACAAAATGGCTGACTTCCTGCTGGGTTTAGGGTATGGCTCCAAGAGGCTTTTTTTTTAAGTCTAGAGATGATACATCTGCCTCCCAAATTTCAGGGGCTTCTTTGTTGAAATTTTGTAGGGGAAATTTTGTATTTTGCCACAACCAAACCCCAGACTATACCAGAAAACAAAACACAACCCTTCTGATGTGTGTGCCTGCTGAAAGCAACAGAAGGAGAGAGATGAGAAAGCAAAAAACTACTAGAGAGAGATGTTGAGTTAGTAACATGCATTAACGGGATAAGAATGCATACAGATGGAGAGGGAGAGGAGGAGAGAGGAGCTCAGTTTATCATGGGAAGTCTCCCGGGAGTCTAGGCCTATAGCAGCATGACTATAAGCTTTATCAAAGAGGAAAGTCTTAAGTCTACTCTTAAATATGGAGATGGTGTCTGCCTCCCAAACCCAAACTGGGACCTGATTCCACAGGAGAGAAGCTTGATAGCTGAAGGCTCTGGCTCCCATTGTACTTTTGGAGACTCTAGGAACCACAAATAACCCTGCATTCTGGGAGTGCAGTGTTCTAGTGGGGTGATAGGGTACGTATGAGCTCTTTAAGATATGATGGTGCCTGACTATTAAGGACTTTGTAGGTGTGGATTAATTTTAGTAAATTCTATTCTGGATTTTAGAGGGAGCCAGTGCAGAGAAGATAATATGGGAGAAATATGATCTCCTTCCCTAGTTCTTGTCAGTACTGTACATGTGCTGCAGCATTCTGGATCAGCTGGAGAGTCAGGGCTCAACACTAACTTTTAAAATTGGTTGCCAGGCTGGCAACCAGGCATCAGCTTTTGGTTGCCGAAACTGAAAATATGGTTGCCATTTTTAGTCACCTTATATTTTGAGTAATTAAGATACTATGCAGTTACATGTAAGCTTAATAATGAAAGTGTGACGTAAAAGAATGTTTAAAAGCTTTATTACAGTAACCAAACCAAAGTTTGAGTTTTATCTGATACTTTACAGAATTTGAATATTTAGTGTTGCAGCGTTATCTGGTTCTGGTTCCGACTGTAACGCAATATTTAATATCACTACTGCAACAAATACTAAAACTATATTTATTTTTGGAGAGCAGATTTTGCTGTCCCTAGTTTTTATATGTTAAAATGTAGGGGTCTCACAATTCTCCAAATCCATGATTCGATTTGACTTTCAAGGTCACCATTCAATTCGATTTTCGATTTAAACATTTTTTTCAGCACTGACGGCTATGCCATTGTCTATCGTCTGTGTCAGTACAAAAGTTCTCTGCTCAGTCGAGACTTTCTTGGTTTCCACAATTACTCTGCAGAATTGGAGTTCCGAGAATTTAGAGTGAACCCTCTCCTCAGAGTTGCAACTTTGTAATTTGCCCCAGAAAGTCTGACCACTTCCCTGTGTGCGTCCCTGGTTGTCTCGAAAAGTGCAGCTGCAAGCTACCGGTAAGCTACAATGTAGGCTTTTCTCATTTCTCAGTTTGTACTTCCTCGATTCCTCTCCTCGCGTTGTAGTCCCTCCCACCAGAGATGCAAGCAGAGGAGGCAAGGAAGAGACTCCAGGAGAGAGGAGTCGAGGCAACAGGCATTTAACAAAATTAGATATCCTTGCTTCGGAGCCGGCATTTTAAAGCGACTCCAATTAAATGCGATGTGTGGCACAGCTGCATCGTCTGTCCATTGTTTTGTTATAGCCTACTGCTGTATTTTATGATCACTGTCAGATGATAACAGTGTTCATGACAACTTATATATTTACTTTTATTCAATTCACAACGTGACATAATGTGATAAGAATGTAAGGATGTCATACTTTTTTCTTTTATTTAACACACACACACACATACACTACAGTATAGCCTTTATATATTTTATTGTGTGAAGCACTACAAATGTTTGTATGAAAAGTAGGTTACTATACAAATAAAGTGACATACAGTATATTATACATTTGATTGAGGGATGTGCAGTATATTATATACAGTATATTATATATGTGATTGAGTTATACAGGCTATAGTATATTATATAGGCATACACACAAACACACTGACAAAGTAAAATTGATCTCAAATGCAGCCCACAGCCCCAATTGTAACTATCGTCACAGGACTATACGTTTGGAATGATATTTGCAGACTAGACTATATAATGGGCAATAGACTAGACAACATGAAATACAGCAAATTAGTGCTGAGAAGAGAATGTTCTTGTTGATATAATGTGACTTATTAGTAGCTGTTTGCACTGATAGTCACTATTATAGCAGTTAAATTGGGTGTAGCCGATAAAAACAATATCAAGGTGAAATGTCATTAAGGAATGCGATTAGAACAGCGCACCTTACAAGGCACTACAAAAAAGGTGAAGGGCAGAAAGTTTTCATCATCTAAAATCTTTAATACAACTTGTGAATACAAGAGGATCACATGTGGAGTCCTGCTCCCACCATGGTTTGTATATTCCAGCTGTGTGTCACACCTCTTGTGTACAACACGTGCCGAAAAGACTTCTGCAAAGCCTACACCGGTGTATCCTCGCTCATAGCTCCTCCGGCAAACCTCCTCTCTCCTCGCTCCTCTCTACTCGAGATGCATTTTAGGAATTGAGATGTCCTTCAAGATGGCGCACTGAGATCGATTTCCGGGTCACAGGAAGGAGGACGGACGAGCGAGTAGATGAGGAGGCACAAAATAGAGAAATGAAGTGTTCTTTGAAGAGTTCAGACGCGCGCCGGACATGCATTTTGAGACAGGATGTGCCTGATTTTTCAATGTTACGTAGGTGAAAAAAGGCAGTCCTTGAAGTTTGTTTTATGTAGGAGTTAAAAGACATCCTGATCAATATGAGTCTTGAACTCTTTATGTATTCATTAATATACACACAACAAAAAACTAAAGGCAGTGTATATACACTCATTTTCCAGTTTACTAGGTACCCCTAGCTAAAACAAATGCAGTCTAATACTATTCCTGCAATAAATCCTAGAGCCCGACTGATATGGGATTTGTGAGACCAATACCAATACTGATTTTAGCGGGAAAACTTACCGATACAGCAGCCGATATATAGAATATTTGAGCTGGAATAAAAATGTGGAGAAAAAATAAAAAATAAAATAAATAGCTAAATAAACATCAGCACCGTATGTTCAGTATCAGTCAATTGCTGATCATCAACGTAGCGTGAATTGAACACTCAACAGACTCAAACCACCACAGCACCATCGTCTGTTGAGCTGCAGAATAATGAAGAGATGCTCTGATGCTTATCTTTCAATCTCCTACTGACTGACAAACAGTTGTGATAAGTATGAGTGACGTGACGGTTGTCAGGGACAGGATTATATTAGAGTTATATTGAAAGGGGAAAAAGGGTTCATTGTTTATTAACTTTCCAGCAATGTTTTTCACAAACTAGTTAGCAATTTACCGTGAACACACTGCTTTGACACCACTATGTGCTGCCCGGTGCTGAGATTATTGTAGCAATAGCGACGGCCCACATTTCCCAGCATGCACTGTCTAGTGCTGAAAGTTTCTTAGTTGCCTTATGTTCCAAAATAAAAATGTTAGTTTTTGTTAGTGTTTGTAATGTGTCTGTTCGGAACATGGTGGTTTATCAGATCAGAATCAGAAATACTTTATTGATCCCCGAGGGGAAACTCTTTGCAGCAACAGGCAGCATGCACGTTGGCACATGCGCACTAATATCAATTTTTGTTGGTAGTTGTCATTTTTGTGCTGTTTTATAGTTTAAACCATTAGTGAGGTGGCTGTTACATTTCCTGACACCAGCTGTATATGATTGGTGAGATTGTAAGAGCTACTTCTTTTATCTCATGTTATGCTGCGTGTTACTATAGTGACAGTGCATTGTGCAGGGTAAAGTTTCTAGTGACACTAGTATATTAACACAAGGCCTTTCTGTTTGACTAATATACTGAAAACTAAACTGCTTTATATCAGCTCATATCAGAAAACATATACGCCAATACTGATATTAATCAATTGGGTATCTTCCAAAGTAAAAGTCTTTAGTACCAAATTCCGTCTTTGTGTTTTCCCAGACAGTGTTTCTTGCTGAGCTGAGGAATAGTAACACAAAGAGGTAGAGAATATTGAGATATATAAAGCCTCATTTCCACTGCATGGTACGGCTTGGCTCGACTCGACTCGCTTTTGGTATCAGGTACTTTTCTTCAATTCAATTCAATTCAATTTTATTTATATAGCGCCAATTCATAACAGAAGTTATCTCATTGCACTTTTCCTATAGAGCAGGTCTAGACTGTACTCTTTATAATATTAATTACAGAGACCCAACAAATCCCACCATGAGCAAGCATTTGGCAACAGTGGCAAGGAAAAACTTCCTTTAAGAGGGCAGAAACCTTGGACAGAACCAGACTCAATGGTGGGCGGCCATCTGCCGCTCCCGTTTTGAGAGATCATCATTGCGACGCTGCGTGAAACTACCGTGACATCATCTTTAACACCACACAAACACAGGAACTCTCTCTGGATCCTTTCATCGGCAACCAAATAGAGTAACGTCTGCCCTTTGTCAATTTACCATGGGCTGCCATTTTAAAAAAATCTGGGTTGAGTGAATAAAAAAATTGCGGTCACTATTGATGGTAGGCAGGTTTGTTTAGGATGTCCCGTGCACAAGTGACGATTCTAGTGATGATTCTCTCTGACCAATCAGTGGTCTGCAGTGTTTTAACTCCACCTTTTAGTATTTGCTCAGCTCGCTTGGAACCTCGACCGAGGTGTTACCAAAAAAAAGTAGCAGGTACCAAGGACTATCCACAACTTTTTTCAATGGAAAACCAAAAAAGAACGGTTCCAAGCGAGTCGAGCCGTGCCGTACTATGCAGTGGAAATGAGGCATAAGAAGATATACTACTTGAAATTGAATGAGACGCAGCCATTCACAGGAAGATGAGGCGTTCACTGTTTCCAAAGCATTATCCCACCAGGAGCCTGCATAAGTCTCCCCTAGTTCCTGGATTCATGGATATTGTGAATCGATATTGTGAACCAGAGATGTAACACCACATTTCTCTGCTCTAAACAGTTTCCACACATTGTGTAGAACTGTATAAATGACATTTGGTAATACCAGACTGGAAATTTGTTTTGGACTGTCTGTCTCTCTGTCTTTCTCCCTTCAGTCAGTAGACATCCAGCAGCAGCTGACTTTCCTGCTGTCCAGATCTCCCAGTCTGGAGGAGCTCTCACTGGAGGCCAGTGGACTCAAACTGTGAGTTTCTGTGTGACTGTGGGCAGATACGTAGTCATATAGCAAGGCAGGTAGGTAAGTCAACAAACACTTCCCTCAACAAGATTTGTATAGGTGCACTTCAACAAATGCTCAACTTTCTTTAGGGATGCTGCTCAGTGACCCACAGTTTAAGACTGGTTGCACTGGCTGTTTGAATGTGTGCATCAATTTAAAGTAGATTTTCCTTGAATAGAGATTTAAAGTTGTAGAGATGATTCTTAGGTTTTGTAAATGTTAGAAGGAGGCTTTGCACAGGCTGACCTAGGCTGCAGGTGAGGGACCCTGGATTGGCTCGATTAAAAAAAAAAATTGGGATCTAATGGTGGTGTGGTGGAGAGCCCTCTGTACCATTATGTAAATCCATGCCATCAGCCTGCCATGTGGAACGTCCTTGATATAAGACAATGTTCACTTGTGACAACCAGCGCAAGCAGTGCTCTGACAGTTTGGTATTCCTGACCTTGAAATTTGCTTTGCCAGTCTGTGTGGTATTATGGTATCCAGCACAGAGCACACAGTGCACAGGTGGGAGGAGATGAACAAACAGGTGGGAGGTTCATTCAAATGAGGCAGCACAAAGTGAATTGTTGGTATTTTGGTAGAAATTGGGTCTTTGACGTTGCATTGTGGTTCGGAGACGTCTATTCTCAGTGCAAAGTCTATCTGCTGCGACTTCTGTGATTTTATCAACAAGAGCAAACTAAATACTTGTACCAACATGACCAAATGCAAAGCAATAATGCAATATCGCTTAACCTCAATAAACTAATTTAATTAAACACTCCCCAGTCAGTTGATGCATTTAAATCAGCATCAAAAAACATCTGCATTTATCTATAAATTAAAATAAGATTTTTGCAGTATATATTGTGCATAGCTGCTTTATACTGTATGAAAAGCTTCTCCTTGGACCAACCAAGAAAATTACTGAGCAGCGTAAGCCAACCCCTTCCATTTTCATTTAGGCTTTTTTTAACAATATGCTCTTCTGCTGACCTGGTCAGTGCCTCTACATCCCAACAGCATGATGCAGTGTAGTGTAGTGATGCAGTGTAGTGTGAGATGCTGTCAGCATCACACACTATGCTGATCTGAGTTTAGTAGCAGATCCACCATTCAGTATCCCCATTGGTATTCAATGTAAGTATGCAGTCCTCCAAGGACAAGAAACTGAAACAGGCCCTGCCGCCCCGGACTCACATGAAGCTGGCTATCGGACGGCTGATGCCACTATCCTAGAAGCCATCAACTCGCTACATACTGATCTACAAGCCACCAAGGTTGAAATTTGCCAGACAATCGACACTCGGATCAAGGAGAACTGTCTGCTCTTGAGACCGAAACTCACAGCACCATCCTCGCCATGTAAACAACTAGTAACCAACACGGTAATACCAACACATGCAGTAACCAAGTAACAATCGGAGGTGAAACGTTTATGCACAGAAGTGAATCAGCTTACAGACAAGTGCATTGATCTTGAGGGGCAGTCTAGAAGACAAAATGTACAGATTGCAATGTTAAAGGAAGGGACTGAGAAAGTTATGGAGATAAATACATTTGTTTTGCAACTCCTAAAAGATGTGCTATCTCTGGATGATGCACCACTTGTTAACCATTCACATAGGGCTTTGCATAGGCTCCCAGATGATACAGAGCCTCACGTAGTGCGACTCCACTATTTTTGCAACGTGACAACGATTCACCAGCCATTGATAGACCTATAGCCTGGGGTAACCTACTCAGACTACTGTTCTTTTCTCAAATTGTTTGAATGTTAAAAGTGGTGCTCGGAAAATATGTCGTTTGCGGAGCTATTTTCAACTTCTAGTTCGGAAGTGTTTGGCAAGGCAAGTTAGCATATGATTATGTTAGTGTGTGTTTACTATGTAGCTTTTAGTTTAGTTTTTTTCTATAGCTTCCTTATTGGGGTCACGCCTAACTTTGCAGGTCTTTCTTAGTATAGGCAAGACATTGAGTATTTTGTTTGGAGGGCAGGGCTGGGACTTATATATACAATGTATGCTTATTTCTGTCACACTGAGGGGGGATACTATGGCTTTTTTTAGCCTCAACTATGCAGGATAATGTAATACAAATGAAGAGGGGGAGATGGCTCACTGTGGTCACATGGAACGTTAAAGGATTGAATCATCCGGTGAAAAGGGGTAAGGTACTGGCACACTTAAAGGCACTGTCTGGTGATGTCATTTTCCTTCAAGGAACTCACGGGCTCATATGATAACCTTTCTGTTATCATTCTTTCCATTATTTTGCATACATTAGAGGTTAATGCTATTGGTCTATAGTTGATGGGTTTTGATGGATCCTTGCCAGGTTTCCTTATCGGAATTACAACTGCTTCTTTCCATGTTTTTGGCAATCTTCCCTCTTCCCAGACTCTATTATACAGGTGCAACAATTTCAAAAGCGCACTTTCTCCTAAATTTTTTAACATCACATAGCATACTTTATCTTTCCCCGGTGATGACGATCTTGACATTTTTATTGCTCTCTTAATTTCTTCCATTGTAAATGGTTCATCTATTATACAATCTACTTTCTCCTTCCTTTCTAATATCCCTGGATAATGACTTTCCCCTCTCTTCTTCTTCTCTCTTCGTCTGATAGGTTTTCTGAACTATGTATCTTTGCAAATGCTTTGACCATGCTCTCTGCTTTTTCCCTATTTGACACTACTGAACCTTCCTCTGTTACTATAACCGGGTATTCCCATTCCCTTCTATCTCCTCCCATCCTCTTTATCATTCCCCATACTTCACCCACTGGAGTTGTTCTACCTATCCCATCACAAAAAGTCCTCCAGCTAGCCCTCTTAGCCTGTCGTACTGTTCTTCTCACTGTAGCCTGTGCCTTCTTGTACTGGATTAAATGTTGCATATTATGGGTTCTTTTGACTAATCTGAATGCTTTATTCCTATCCCTTACTGCCTGCTGACATCCCTCTGTCCACCATGGTACCAATTTTCTCTTCTTCCTATTTTTATTTTTTGGAATAGAACTCTCTGCTGCTATTATAATTGCTGATGTAAACTGATTATTCAGCTCATCGACATCTTCAGATACCTCCATCCTCAGTATTGCCTCCTCACTCAATATCTGGAACTTGTCCCAATCAGCCTTCTCAAATATCCATTTCGGACTTCCATCACCTGGTCTTTTTTCCCCTCTTTCTCCAAATGAACAAACAACTGGATAATAATCACTGCCTATTGTAAGACTTGTCCAAATCTCCCAGTTACTAATACCAGCTAGCGAGTTAGATACTAAGATTCTTTCCCCGTATTTACATTTATTCTCGTACCTCTATCATCATTTATACATACTAAATTCCTATCCTCCATCAACTTTTCAATTACCCTTCCATTTGAGTCAGTATGATAGCCTCCCCACACTGTACTGTGAGCATTAAAGTCTGCGCACCATACCACTTTTTTTTTGTTATCCCCCCCCCATATTTCCACCATTACACATTCCTGATCATCTCCCACACCCAGTTGTCTATATGGGATTCCTTGCTTGATAAATGTAGCACAACCCCCGCCTTTTCCAAGATCTCTTTCATTCCTTATCCCTAAATATCCATAAATATTATAAAATCTAGGTTTGGTTTCAGCCAAGTTTCTTGAACACAGATTATGTCTGGTTTCACTGCCAGTGTTTTAATGAAGTGTTTGAATTCCTGACCATTAGCCAGTAAACTCCTGGCATTCCATTGTAGGAGGATTACCATAATTAAGATTAACCAACCCATGGTACATCCTGACTTGACTGAATGGCTGTCACAGTCTGTCTTGTTCTCTCCCCGTCACTTCACTCTTCAGGCTCCCCTTCACAGCGCACTCCCTCACCTGAGTATTGATTACCAGCACCTGTCACCCTTCGCACACCTGCACTTAATCAGCCAATCCACTCCCTATATAGCCCAGCTCCTTACCTCAGTCAGTGTCCGGTCTCGTTCATGGTGAAGGACAGAACGTTAGTTCCCCTATAGCCTAAGAACAATTTGGACTCACCTCGCCTAAACCTAACTATTCCCTGCAACCGCTCTTCAGTACCTCTTCCCTGGCTCCATCGTGTTCCTGTCTTCCGTGTGGTTCACTCCAGCTCCAGTCTCCGTGTTTCTCCAGTCTCCCGTGAGTGTTCACTTCAGCTCCAGTCTCCGTGTATCTCCAGTCTCCTGTGAGTGTTCACACCAGCTCCAGTCTCCGTGTATCTCTCGTCTTCTGTGGGAGTTACGTCAGTCTCCTGGCTCGAGTCGAGCTTCTCGTCTGGACTTCCCACTCCGCTCCAGATCTCCGTCTAATCCAGACTTAAGAACAGTAGCTTTCCCACCATACCCAAATCCACGTTGTTTGTGTCCTTGTGTCTCCGGCCTGATCTGTCCGTAACAATGGCAGGGTTTTCCCTCACCTTTTCCCACGTCAGTCCTATTAACCCAAGGTGATTCACCGCTGCTTTAACTACTAGCTGAATTTTATCATTTTTGGATTTAACATCCGCAGTACTATTAATAACACCTGCAATGAATGTTACGAGGTCTCTTTTATCCACGTACACCCTGTCATTTGATCTTTTTTCCTGCTCTTGGTTCCTGATTGTCCCTTGACTGTTACTGTTATTGCTACTACCTTTGTTCTTTCCATTTACCATACTTGCTGCTTTAGCATAGGTCATTTTTCTTTCTACTTTTGTCTTCTGGATTTCATTCTCGCGTTTCATAATCTCACAACCTCCATAGGCCACATTATGAGCTCCACCACAATTACAGCACTTTGGCTGTACTCCTGCTCCACACATTCCATATTCATGATCCCCCCCACATCTTGCGCATCTTCTCTGCTCTTTACAGTTCCTAGCTATATGACCAAATCTTTGACAGTTAAAACATCTCAATGGTTTTGGAAAATAAACTCTCACTGGGTAACTCAAGAAACCCAGGAACACCTTCTTTGGCATATTGTCTTCTTCAAATTCAATCAATACTGTTTCACTTTCCTTTTTTACTCCTTCTCTTGTTGTTTTCAGCCTTTGAGCTTTTATTACTTTTCCTCCTTTGATATTCTTCTTGATTTCCTCCATTCCTACACTCATTGGCACTCCTGTGATGACTCCTTTACTTCCAACATCATTTTCCCCCCCCAATTTCCCTGAGCTTTCCACCTTAATTTTCCCTATCTCTTTCATTTTAAGAGCTTTCTCAACTTGATTTTCATTTGCACATCTTATCAGTAGATTACCATCATTTAGCACCTTTGCGTATATTATTTCTCCCACTCTATTCACCAGGGCTGTTGTCAAAGTAAATGGGTTGATTTTCTTCATGTCACTTTGCAATTTCTCATTAAATCTTACTATGATTGTGTATTTGTCAGGTCTCTCTTTGATTTCCCTCTATCTTGTCATCTTCATTCTCCGATTTCTCTTCATTATCACTTCTAGCTCTTTTACTCCCTTTATCTTGATTGATATTTATCAATCTCCCTACTTCCCCCTCATTCTCTTCATCCCTCTCATCATTACAATCCATATCAGCCCAACTAGCATTACCTACCTCTGATCCATTCACAGAACAGTCGTGCTCAACCGCCTCACAAAAGATATTTCCACTTCCACTTGTTTTTCCCGTAAACTTTCGACTACTATTTTTCCGTTCTCGGCCTGCTGATGCTGCCGCCATCTTTTCCCTTTTCGTTCCAAAGGAAGCGGCTCATTTGATCGATTCGCCACTAGCTCCTCTCGGCATCGGTATTGTGGGAGAGCCTGGTATTTAAGCTGTGGAGACTGATGGATGATTGGAGATAGGAGTGCCGGTGATCAGCAGCAGGCGGGAAACCACGGAGCCAGACCAGGAGACATACACACACATACACACACACATCCAGAGACTAGTCGGGACATACAAGACACACCAGGGTAGGAGAGAACAACAGAGAACACAGGGTTTGGGAGGATAAGGTGGCTGACTACCACAGTATTTCATGTTGTAAATTGTTAACATCATATCTTAAAACACAGCAGTATTTGTTTTGTAATGCATTTCAAGAATAAAATATGAACCACTGAATTAAAAAAAAGTTGGAAAAGAGGGTGTGAAGCACAAGATTAATGAGCTCCTGTAATCCGACTTCCACATAAACAGCAAGATATTGAGTTCTAACGGAACCGTCTGATGTGTGTAGATGTGTGTGTGGTTATTTTGTAGTAGCCTGATGCCATTTGCATGTGATTTAATGAAGGTAAATACAGTGGAATGCAGTGCGCAGCACATCAGAGGCTGCAGATTTATCAATGTATGTGTCCTGCTGCCTTTAGATGGCTGCAGGGATTTAATGTATTGAAGGAGAAGCTTTTCAAACAGTACAAAGTAAATGTGGACAGCAGATACCACAAGAATCACTCAATTAACTTAATCACTCAATGAATTTATAGATCAATGCAGACTAATTTACCAACATTCCTGCTTTAATCACATTAAACATATTTTTTATGCCAAAATGCATTAAATGCATCTACTGGCTGGGGAGTGTTCAGTTAATTTATTTTATTTTAGTTTTAAGCATTATTGTGTCATTTCCTGCTGGAGCAAAGCCAGCACAAGGGTAAACGCAGTTTATATGCAATTCTTCACAGGCGCTAGTCTATTTTTTGCATCTGGATCTGATTGGTAATTTGCTGGCGCCAAACAAACGTGTTTCCACTGAGGTTGGAGGAGAGGTGCAGCTGAGGTTGTGTTTATGCTAATTAGCTGGCGCAGTGCAATTTTGGTGCTCATTCTGGCACAAATTTGCATTAACATCTGCTCAGACCAACTCTTAAAGCAGACACAGGACAGTTTTCGAGGCTTTAGTTAGCAGAGGCGCAGGCACACAGACCTCTCAAAAACATAAAATACCTTTCAAAGAGTTTGGCCTCTTTAAGTTTTCTATAAATTTTTTCCATCTACTGGAAATTAACAAAAAGTTTTTAATGTGATTATGGTAATGTGAAGAGTTTTATCTAGTGACACATGAGTGTAATCCAGTGACCAGGAGTTCAATAAAAACGCCAATACTGATCAATACTGTGAGTTTCCCACAACAACGTTCATCCACAGTCTGATTTGAGAGAGGGGCTGTGCTTGAGTTTAGCATGGACTGCATACCAGCAGCAACTTCATTAATTATTTAAATATCCTGACACTGCGACAGTATCGCTCAAGAACTAACTGTAAATAATGTTATGTATTTTTCTAACCATCAGACTGGAAAGCTTTTACTCAGATTCCAAGTTCAACAGTAAAATCATCTGGAGTAATGCAGCTGTCCTCGAAACTTGCTGCAAATATACACAACACAACCAAATACACAAATGCCCTGCAAATATACACAACACAACCAAATACACAAACGCGCTGCAAATCCAAAAAACGGATGTGTTTCCAGAGGACACAAAAAGGTTTGTAACTCATGAAGTCGGTTCTGTATCATCCGTTCATTGTTTTTCTGTTATTTTGTTTTGTACTTTCTCCACTTTACGCCGTCTGATCTGCAGTGTGCACTTATCTTTGAATAAGTTTGTAGAGCATTTTTGAAACCTAAATTTGAAGGAATTTGAAAAAATGTTTTTGGAAAACTACTGTTAATCAGAGATAATAACCAGGTTCATCACTAATGACGGACTGTCTAATGTGTGTATTTCTGGTCTGTCAACACTGGTGGTAGGATAGTAAAGGTTAATATATGTCATAAATGCTAAATCTCCTCAGAAATCCTCCTCTTAAAATTACTGATAGAATTCCACTTTTTCGATCTGCAAGGTCTTGTGAGGTAGGATACATGCAGATGTCACTTTCAGCATATATGCAGAGTAGAGCAGTAGCAGAAGTCAGAAACCCACAACATAAACGGATGATACACGGACCCGGCTTCAATAACTTCATGACTCTCAAACATGGTGGTCTCAAACCCTGGCAACAACAAGCCATGTTCAGCACTTTTAAGTGTCCTCTAGATATGCTTCCTGTTGTCGTTTTGTGGATTTGGCGTATTTCTGTATTTGGTTGTGTTGTGTATATTTGCATGTCTTTTCTTAAATTGCAGAAACACCTGCCATGTTTTCTGTGGATTATGTTCTTTTGTGTATCCTTCTGCTCAGAACCAACTCCATGGAAGAAGATCACACCAAAATCCTGCTTACTTTACGTACAGCTGGAACAGCGTGGATACCTTCATTAATTATTTGAATCTTCTGTGGAGACACCACTGATGACCTTGTGCGTTTTTCTAAATAACTACCAAATCTCCAAACTTTTTTTTGCATCTACTTTATTTTTGCTTACCTTTGGATAAACAAGTGACTGATAACTGATATTTTGCAAACAAAAGAGTTTATGTTCATATTTGGACTTTAAAGACATAAACAAGTCCTCAAAATATGTAGAGGAGCAGAAGAAGTGTTGAGTTCAAATGTATTGTTTGCACTATAACCAGTCGCGTATTCCAGCAGGGGGCAACAACATACATCAGCGGTCTCTTCATTCTACCATTGTGACCATTGACAGCATATTTAGGGTGATATATATTAATATTTCGGGTGTTGTGTATTTGTATTTTGGAACTTCATGTGCTTCATGGAGACTCAGACTCTCTCCTCCATTTCACCTGTACCTACTTTTAAAGGTGATGAAAGGAGCTCATGTGACTGGTCTTTACTGAAGTTTGCCCTGAGACCACCTGCTGATTCTGTATTCCTCCTACTAATTATGTATTCAGCCTCTTTTCCATGTTGCGCTCAGCTGTGCCTGGTTTGCGCCAAGGCCTGTGGTCACCAAAATTGCAAAAATGTGCTGGTTACGACCATTTTTGTTTGTGCCTGGAGATTTTGCCCCACGTTTGGACCCTATTTCGGGAAAAAAGAGACCTATTGCTAATTTTCCACTGAAATACCAATAACTCGCTTTGTGCATGCCTCATTTGAATGGACCTCCCACCTGTTTGTTCCTTTCCTCCCACTTGTGTACCCTGCGCTCTACGTTGGGTGCCAAAATACCACACAGATGGGCAAAGTGTCGGATCGATGCAATCATATTTTTTACACTGAATTTTAAATGATTTATTTCTATCGTCATTGTACTAATTAACTGTAAAAAACCCCAACACATATGGTGCTGTGTGTTGATGTCGTGTCGCTCTGCACCATCCAAACAACATTATGATTTCCTAAAGAAGCATCATCCCATTTGTTAAGCCATTGTTGTCATCCGTCACTGTGATTGGCTCAGCTCTTTCATAGTGATGACACCAGTGATGTGACTGGCCGAGAGTGTATTTATTAATCACCACACCCTCCAGTCTATTCCACGTCACCCAGCCTTTTTGCACTTTGCGCTGCACCTACATGAACCTAAGAAGGTGTGCTTGGAGATGCCCACACAGTCTGTGCCCACTGAGTGCCCTTTTGCACTTTGTTCTGACCACTTTGCCTTGGTCTTTGGGCTTGCATGATTAAAATAGGACCCAAAGCGTGTCATGCTGCTGTCCAAGGTGCTGATCCTGGGACCCCCGGTAATGCGGATGTGTTGCAAGATTTCCTACTACTTGGATAGGATGCAGTCTTTACAGCTGACTGGTTTTGCCATTTTAAACATGAATATTACTTCTAATTTAAAGTCTGGTTTACAGGGATTGATTGAGATTGAGAAGTAACCTTGTTATTCTGCTGCAGGGACTTTGCAATCAAAATGGCAGCTGCCTTGCGGGAGCACACCTCCTCTACCCTGCAATCCATCAACCTCTCAGGAAATCCAATCGAAGACAAAGGTGGGTTTTTATATATCACATCTGAGTGCTATAAGCACAGTATTAGAATAGAACAGTTGTTCTTAGTCATGTTCCATCTTGAGCCAAATGGCCAATTTCTCTGTTTGCCTTCCTCTTTGAAGTTTTGTCAGTTAGTGAAATGGGCAGCCATCTTCCTGAGCCCCCTAGCAAGCAGCTTAGGGTCAATTCACCCAAATTACCCCCCCAAATATATATATAGTAGTATCTAGCCATGCAGATATTTTGAAGTTTGATCCATCCCTGTAATATACTGGGGACAGGAAGGTTTGGTGCGAAGCAGGAATTATCAGTGGGTAGGCTGTCACATCTGCAGCTAAAGAGAAAGGGCAGATAGATTGTTATCACAACAGGTACAGGGAGGCAAGATAAACACGGCTACAAGATAATGTTAGGTACAGCTGTTCTAATAAAATACCTAATATTCTTTAAGCATGGTCCACACTTGAAGCAGTGTTTGTTTTTCTTCAACAACACTAATAAAATTCACATATTGTTGTACAACAGACATTTTGACTTATCAAAGCAGGAAAAGCACAGGTGGAAATAATAACATTCACAATGGTTTCTTTAAATCAGTACACATACTGGATTGTAGACATATTTTGTGTGTTGTGTTTACTTTCCTAGGTGTAATAGCTCTAAGTCAGGAGTTGGGGAATCTAGCTGAAGGACTCAAGCACCTTTCTCTGTCCCGGGTATCAATGACTGCTAGAGGTACACACACAAACACATGGACACACACGCACACGCACGCACACTCACGCACACACACACTATATTGCAACATACCCACTTTGGTCTGTATTTTGTATTTGGTCTGTTTTATAAACCAGGAGGAAGAGCAGTATGGAGATGGAGGTGGAGGATATATAAAGAAGAGGTGGATGTCACCTGGACAGTGTACTATTTGACATCATACACCTCCATTTACCTCCTCCTCCTCAGACTTCTCTTCTGCAGTTCTCCATCCTGCTCTTCCTGAATGAACAAGGATAGAAAGGGCTGTGATTTTTGGGATCTGTAGCCTACAACCATCAATGTCATTCAAACTAAATCCAATTATTTCACAAAATGGCCTTTACATCCAATTATCCTCCTCCGATCACCATTTCTGCATTGTTTGATCTATTTTTTCCTAGGTCTTGGCTGTCTGAGTCAGGTGTTATCCTCCACTCAGCTGTTTTCAGCATCTCTGACCCACCTCGATCTGTCTGGTAACCCCGGCAGCCTTGTTACTGAAGAAGCCATGGTACAATCTGCTCTGTGTGTGTGTGTTTGTTTGTTTCATGTCAAATGTTGTGGATTGAATAATCATTTTACATACAAAGAAAACACACATGGATACACATACAATAAACATACTGTACATACACATCCAGAAGTGGAGCTGTAATTTGGATGTTCAGAGATATCCAGGTGGGCCGGTATGGTTCTGGCTGGGTAAACTCAGCTGCAGACTATACCGACAGAGCAGAGTATTCAACACACTGTGTTAAAGATGGAGAGAGAAAAAAATGAAGGTAAAGTAGGGGTGCCGATAAAATACTGATTAAAACAAAAAATCCATCTTAGCAGGCTTCAGCTTCATGCTCTAGAGAATACTGGATATATTCTGTACAGGTGATCAGTGTAAGAGCAAACTATTCAGTGTTTCAAAAATGATAACTTGAATGTCAAAATTATGGCTCACTTCAAATAAAGGCTTTGTCCAGTTTTCTTGAGATTACAGATAGTGTAACTTCAGTCCAGAGTACAAGACTTCAACAAGTACAAGTTGAAGTTATTTTTCTAATGTGTTTTTGCAAGTTTGGAGTCCTGACAACTATAGGGTTTTATTGTTTCAAGTCAAGTCACTTCTGGATATGTATGTACAATATGTCTATTGTATGTGTTTTATTGTTTAGGTTTTTGTGGTTGCCTAACTGCCCAATAATTTATATACTTTTACAAAAAAGCGGATATCACTATAGACAATTGTAATAAATATGTACAATATTAAAAAGGGACATTCTACATTGTTTAACTCATGGGCTGAAAGTCCTGGTATATGTGCAGGGAGGGACCTTCTACATAACCCAGTTAACATTGGTTTGTGAAAATAACATTTAATGTACTTTTCAGCAACACTTTAACTCTGCACTATCCACAGCAAACCATGGCTAAAAATCTTAAACATATACTACACAGTATGCATGTTTGTGTGTATGTGTTTGTGCATGCGTGTGTGTTGTGTGTGTGTGTCTTCCAGTTTCTCTTCAAGTTCTTGTCCAGTACTAACTCTTTGTCTCATCTGGACCTCAGTGATACCAACTGCCCTCTGGACACGGTCAGTGAGAGACAGTTTATACAAACATTGTATCAGGCTGGTTGTTTGATTTCACCTAAAGGAATAGTCAAACATTTTGGAAAATCAGCTTGCTGCCAGAGGAGAAGGTTGATGTGATTCTCATCTTTGTGCATCCAGTACAGAGACAGATCCAGGACGTGGTTAGCCTAGCTTAGCAGAACACACAATCACACAAAAAACAGAAATATAAAAAAGGTTTCTGGTGCTCTCTGGTTAGCGTTGGAGCTAGGTTTGATACTGTCCGAGCTTTACAAACTGTTCAGTATACAGCCAGCCATCAGCCATCAATCTGGGCTGAGACAGTGAAAGAGAACACTTACTGTATGTGGATATTATAGACTTCCTGTCACTCGCTCATGTTATCAGAATAACATGCAAAGATGGTTAACAGAACAAAATTACTAAATTCTTTTTTATGCAGCATAATTTGGCAAGATGATGTGACAAATGGTTCAAATAAATAGTGGTGTATTAAATGGAGTTAGTAGTAAGTAAACATTTTCAACAATGACTCCTATTGTGTCAGATTTAAGATTTAACAAATAAGTCATAATTTCATCTAGTATCATTTTATTACTTATTAATCAGAGGAATAGTGATAGCATGTTCTAATCCTGTGTTTTTTTCCCTGTGTTATTTTGCTACTTCTATGTGCAACAGACTGGGCTAGCACTTGTTGGAAACTAATTCACCTTCATTCTGCAAACAAAAAAACTCTTTCCAGTAAAGTCTTATTTGGTTTCTCTTTATTATAAAATACAGTAATACAGTAATCCATTCTCAGTGTGGGAACCATGGCTTTGAAGACCTAAAAACTGTGATGAAAATAATGTTCTATAATTCAATTCAATTTTTTCAGTTAAATTTATTTATATAGCGCCAATTCATAACAGAAGTTATATCCTTGCACTTTTCCTATAGAGCCGGTCTAGACCATACTCTTTATTATATTATTTACAGAGACCCAACAATTCCCACCAAGAGCAAGCACTTTGGTGACGGTGGCAAGGAAAAACTCCCTTTTAACAGGCAGAAACCTCAAGCAGAACTAGACTCAGGGTGGGTGGCCGCTGCCAGCGCTAATGTTCTGTTCTAATGTAAAACCTCATCGTGAAAGGTTCACACAGTGAATTACAGTATATTGAGAAAAGGTTGTGCAGACTTTCTGAAACATGTTATAAACACTTCATTACTGATTTTCCTAATAACCTCTACAGATGCATGTATTTACTTGTTGATTCAGTTATCTGTAAAGGCACAACAATGGATGTATTAAAAGGGAAAGGGGGCCCATTGACGACAGGGTTCAGAGTGTTGTGCTACGACACTGTTATTAATTGGGTATTGAAATTCTGTGCTTGTCATTCTGTACATAAAACTCATTCTAACTGTCTCTTGCAGTTATTTGTGTCGCTGTCTGCTGGATGTTGTTACAAACTAATACACCTGAACCTGGCCAGGAATCCTTTCAGCCACAGGTCAGCTCCACTGTTCCAATTCAGTAATGTCAGTGGTCCTCAGGTTGTTAGTTTTTGAGATGTTAGATCTGTGAACTTGGCATCCTCTCTGAATTATTGAGACACATGGAATTCAGTATTGTCGCACTAATAGACTCATTACTTCTGCACATACAGTATATATTTGCACAACTATCATGGATCATGTATCATCACAATACTTCATCATCCTAAGTATTATCTACATTATTATCTACAGTACCATCTACACTAGTTTTTACAATGCATTGTAGGGTAATTCACTATGTAGGGCATAGTAATTGTGACTAGACATTCAGACAACAACAAAAAAAGGCAAAACTAGTATTTAGTGGCGATTTCAAACACGGTCAAGACCTTTTTCTCAGCAGACATTTTGACTTGTCATAGCAGAAAAAGCACAGGTGGAACTAATAGCATTAACAATGCCTCTGTTCTATTTTAAGTGTCTCAGTAAGCCATGCCAATGAGCCTGGGTGCACAATACGAAAGCCCAGGGACAGACCCACCAAAATTCATTTAACCATGAATAAACCTTATTGGTTACACTGGTGTTTTTCTTGCTGTGACATGTCAAAAGGTCTGCAGTGAAAAAGGCAGACTGGCAGGCTGGAATGTTAAGGCAATATAGATGATCTGGCGAGGAGTATCTAGTGTACTGAGTCACCTGCCCAGCATTAACCCCATTAATGCAGACAGGTCATGAGTCAGGTGACAAGCTGAGTCGGAAACATACTGAGGACAAGTGGCAGGCTTGGAATAGCAGTCTGATATGACTAGAAATGTTAGAAATGTTATATGCTATATATGTTATATATAAATGTTAAATGCTATAATCAACTCTAGCACGATTTCATGGTGTGGTTGATAAAATTATGTTAAAAGAAAACACACCCTATGACTGTGTTTGTGTGTGTGTATAGAAAAGTGCGGGAGGTGACCAGGAGCATTCGAGAGTTCTTCAGTCAGAGCTGTGAGCTAAAATACGTGGGCCTATCTGCAACCAAACTACCTCCACAAGCTCTCAGGTGTGTTTACTCCCAACAAATGCAATAATATAATAATCTTTTTTTTTAATATGAAAGTTCATTCTTGATCATAGGAATTGTAGTTTGACAAAATAATCTTAAATCAAAGTCCATTTACAAGCTGAGATGCGTATGAAGCCTTGGAACGGTCCAGTGAGTTGAACTTGAGTTAAAGTCCAACTGAAATTAAACTGCAAGTTTTTTTGTCTGCTACAGCATACATATCTGCTTTGTAAATCACCTGCCCTGTGTCCTCCTTTTGTGAAAAAAAAACAGAAACCAGAAGAGAGAAATTTATATTTAAGCCGAAGTGAACTCTGTTCTGTTTTCTGTTCCAGAAGTAGGAAACCTCATTCAAAATCCCATTGACATTTGTAACAATGCTAATAACTAAAAATCCAGCCTTGGAACAAACTCCTTTCTCAGCAGTATGTCATGTGGCTCACTTCATATATTTAAAGTACAGTAGTTTTTTGAAAAATGATTTAATATCGTTGTTTATTCAATTTGTATGTTTTTTAATGCCCTTTAATGGACACTGTTTCCTATAAGCCCTAGACATTGTGGACTAAATAGCACGGCTCGACAGAAGAGGCAAGTCCATGAGCGAGTTGAGGGGTTGCAGTTAGCGCAGACATGTCTGTAAAAACAGCAGGACAGAGAGGAGCGAATGCTGTAGAAGTTTTTAGACTGCAGAGATTACAACTACAAAGTTGAAAAAAAGAAGAAGTTGAAATTACTTTAGAAGAGAGCATTAGTGAGCTAGTTGAACAGAGGCTAGCCAGGACATGACTTAATGACTTTGGCTCTGTATACAGTTAGTTCTCTACGTAGATGGAGAACTTGTTTCATACCACAGACTGAACAACAACCCACATTAGCTTTCCTGCTAAAGTCTCTGTATCTAAATTACAAATATGAACATGCGTCTTGTCCTGCACCTTAGCTTGTTGAACCAAACAAACATTCACCGGGGACAAGCGCACTGCTAGCATCAGTTTGCATGCTAGAAAGCTAATTAGCCGGTCAACTGCAGCACATTAAACAGCATGTCAACATTATTTAGACAGCAAAAAAGATGACTAAATTTGATTTTAGTTGGACTGAGATTGTTTTGTCAAACTTTTTGTTTTGTTTAATAATGTTGATATTATTAGCCCTCAAGCTTTCTCACCTACCTAAAAACCAAATAATCCTATAATATTTTGCCATTTGTACAGTACATTGGAGCCATGGCACTTTCACACTGCCAGTGAGAGTTGTACTAATGGCCACTAGATGCCAAAAAACCCCCAAACAACCCAGGCTCCAATAGTGACCCATTAAAAATGTATTAACTTCTCTCTGGAAATAATTTTGATCAATACACATACATTTTCATGTTTGCTAACTTAGCTACCTAGGCAGCTAGCTGTACAATACAATAACAATATAAAGGACAAGGGATGTTTTGAAGCAATTTAGGTTCACAGCTTGCTTTGCTGCCACCTTACCAGTTACTGGACCCAGAAAAAAACTGAGGAGGGCAACAGCAACCGTGACTTTGATAGTCTGACCCTTGTCAATCTTGCATACATATGGTTGACTGGTTGAAAAAACATACCTCCCTTTAAGGCAATGAATGACTATTGTAATTATTTCTTGCATTCAGAGTACTATTATCTCTCAACACACACAACACACATTGTAATCATTTCAACACAACCCGTTCAACTGGGGGTCTGTGGTTCATTTGTCTTTTTAAAGGGTGACCAAAGCAGCTCTACTATAACATAGTATAGACGTATAGACTTGTATATTTCATAGATATGTTTTGTTTTGCAACTAGGTTATTACTACAGGGTCTGGCAACCAACAGTCGTCTCTTTGGGCTAGAGTTGGACCTCAGTAGCTGTGAGGTATTGTACACACTCACACACAAATGCAAAAAACACTTTTTGTGATAAGTAGCAGAAGCCACAGTAAACAATTTATTGTATGCCTCTGTGTGTGTGTGTGTGTGTGTGTGTGTGTGTGTGTGTGTGTGTGTGTGTGTGTGTGTGTGTGTGTGTGTGTAGCTCCGTTCAGCAGGGGCCCAGGTAATACAGGAGCACATCTCTGAAGCTACAGCTATCAGAAGTCTGGATATGTCTGACAATGGTATGCAAAACCACACACATACACACACTGACTCAAAGAGGAAAACCAAAGAAGCAGTATTCCATCATACCATATGCACAATAAACCTCCAATTTCAACACTCATCTCAGGACATTATCCTGCAGTCCAGAAATGCTTACATGTTACAAGACTAAGGCCACAAGTTTCACAGTGCTAGACTGTTATAACTGGCCATTGACCATGTTCCCAATCTGAATATGATATGAATATGTTAAACCATACCTACAGAGGTATGGTTTAACATATTCAGATCATATTCAGACTAGGCTGGGTGTGGCAAACCTGATGTAGGTGTTAATGAGTGAATGTTTTGCTGATGTTTTGCTGTGCATGTTTGACTAATGTATTACCATCTGTTGCAGCCAATTAGCATACACAATTAAAAAAGGATTTTAAAACAAGTAAGTTAACATTACTTAACATTAAGAAATAGACACACAGAAATCACAAATTATGATAGGAATGTTCCCTTAACATTAGAAATTAGATAAAAGAACATAGAATATGCTAAGGCAACTGCAAAGTCACTAAACTCTAAACTATCAGGTACAGATAATTTGACATTTTGGGAAATATACTTATCCACTTTCTTGCCAAAATTTTGATGAGAAGATTGATACCTCTCTCATAACTGTATACTAAATATGAAGCTATCACCAGCAGACAGTTAGCTTAGTTTAGCACAAAGACAAAACAGGGAGAAACAGCTAGCCTGGCTCTGTCCAAATGTAACAAAATCCACTAAACAGCACCTAAAGTTCACAATTTAACACGTTATATTTCATTTGTTTAATCTGTACAAAAATTGAAGTGTAAAAATGTCAAGTTGTGGTTTTAAGCGGGTTTATTAGCAGGACTATTTCTTGGCCAGGTGCAGTGACTTCCTGGAGCCTTGTCATCAATGTGAGGTTGCCAGGCAACCAGCAGAGACTCCAGGATGATAATGAAAGGCCTTTAACATGCTGCCCAAATACTAATGTAATGCAATGTTACTGTAGCTAAGGCTACAGGTTACTGAGGGAGAGTAAATTTACATTTTACATGAATTCTTGTTGTATTATAGAACATCCTGCCTCTTTCATAACATATAACACCATTTCATCAAGCAAATCAAAGAACATATACTTATCATTGTTTTGGTTTGTGAAGCTGCATTTTAATTAATTGAACTGACAACAAATCAGAGGATTAATTAATAGACGTTATTTACACAAATGGAAGCAATTTATGAAATTATTTAATCAATGATTGTTAATGACCATTTAGAGAGTCAGAACACTTGTGATTTTTATGGCACCAGACTTTTTTGTCTGGAATAACAGTTTGCTATGCAGCTGCCCACCACCCATTCTCACTTCCTCTCTCCATTTTTGTCTTAATGTTGACATAATAATTTCAATCCTCTGTGTTGCTCCCTCTCTCCCTGTGTCTGGCTGTAGGTTTTGAGAATGACATGGTGACTCTGGTTCTGTCTGTCGGTCGATGTCACTCTCTTCGACACCTCGCACTGGGGAGAAACTTTGCCATGAAGTCAAGGTCTGGGGAACATAATACAAAGCTATGCTGTACATGCTTCATTTACTCTACAACCATGTCTTCTCCTGGCATCAGCTCATTACATGGATGTATATGCATAAACCTTTGCACACACAGACAGCTGGAGACAAGTGAAGTCATGATGGCCATGAAGCAACTATCCAAAGTTTAAAACTGGGCCCGAGTGATACAAATGGTACTGTGCTTTTCTAGTCTCTCTGACTACTCAAAGCTCTTTAACTACATATCATTCACCCACAGATGGCAGAACTGCTCATCAAAGTAACTAATCATTCACACACCGAAGGCCCTCGGGAGCAATTTAGGGTTTGACATGTGGGCTGGGGGAAGCCGGGATTGAACCACCGACCTTCCGATTGGTGGACGACCTCGTCTACCACTAAACCCTGTGCTTCTGTAAACTCAATAATGTAAACCCTAATGAAATAACAGCTCTTTTTGTCTGTGGGAGCATTCCAAAAATGGTCAGACTGAGCTCTCCACATGTAAATACATTCATGTAAAATACTCGAGGGCATTTCCACTGGGGAAATCCTATCCCCCCTTTTACAATTTCATGAAATGAGAAACTGCGACTCTGATGAGTTTCTTGACAAACGTTTTGAAATTGATATCATTGTATAAAATAAATCAAAATATTACCTGTCATGTATATTTAATGACAAGTTCATTTGCAAAAACAGAAAAGCCATTCTTAAAATTAATAAGCAAACACCAGTTTGATATTCCCTGAAGTGCACAGTAAAAAAAGAGCATGATTTAGGATAATAAATACAAACAGAGATTTTTGCAAAAGAACCCATTGTACAGTTTAATCGGAATCATATTTAATTGGATCTGTAATCATTGTACAATACTCGCATGTTATGACATTTTTTCTCATAAATAATGAGGTGATCAGTAGGATAAATTACGTTCACTGACCATTAATAGGCAACTATGGGCATTGAAAGTGTGGGACAAGAAGCTTGGTCACATGCGCCAAATTTTTTGTTGATGAGTTAATGAGTTGAATTGATTTATAAAGGGAAATTGGCATGGGACGTGCGTGCGCACTGTGTTATACTGTGAGTATTTTTGTGCGTAAGCACTTTCTTTGTTTCGGCCATATGCAACTTTTTGACGTGAATCCTGTGCACAGTTTTATAAATGAGACCCCTGAGCAGCTGTCGTTACACACGACCGTTATGCATGGCTGTGGCTTTTTATAGCGTCATCATCATTACATGTCAGAAGGATTATCAATGATTAATTTATAGAGCTCATTTTACAAAGTGCTTCACAATTAAGGATAAAATTCAAAGATCATTAACAAGGAAATGATGGCTCAAATGTAAATAAAAGAATGATAAAATCATCACTATTATAATTTAAATAAAAATAATTTTAAATAAAGTTTATAAATGCAGTGTAAATTGCAAAAATAATAACACAATCAGGTAAATTGGCAAACAACCTAAACAAACAATGTTTTACAACAAGGTTATGTCTCTCACCTTATATCTTCTCCTTATCATGTCACCCGCAGCTATCTCTAGAAAACTGTGTGTACGCTGGTCTGAAGTATGTGTGACGTGCACATATTCTTTTAGAAATACCAGTTTATGTGTGGGAAATGGCGTATGCATGGTTTTTGTGCATATGCATCGTTTATACATCTGGCCCCAAGACTTCATTGTGGCCCATCCACTTCTTAAACCAAACCAATGCTCTTGAAAATACTGCACACATCTGCTGAGTCCAGTCCTCCTTAACTCTAACTGGCATATTCAGTTTATAATTGTAGGTTTACCTATTTGTTTCAAAACATGTTTTTGACAAAATGACACTGACATGTTTCTTCCTTTCTTCCATCCTTCTTTCCTTCTTTCCTTCATTCCATGCTTTCTTCCTTTCTTGTCTATGCCATATTTCTTGTTTTCTTGGTTTGATATGTACTTTTTCTGTCTACCAGAGCTCTCACTGATGTTCTTCATCGTATAGCTCAGCTCATTCAGGATGAAGAGTGTGTGAGTGATACTTCCTTTCATTTCATTCACTCTGTCATTAATATTAGCTCCTCATTTCAGTAAATTATGCATATACAGTGCATTAGGTATAGTACATGAGTGGATTGTGGATCATTTCATATATTTTTTAATACATTTTTTCAGTGTAAATGTTTTTTTCCAATATTCGACAAAATAGAATGCCGCAATTTCATATTTATTTGTGTGTGTGTGTGTGTGTGTGTGTGTGTGTGTGTGTGTGCGCAGCCCTTGCAATCTCTATCAGTGTGTGACTCCAAGCTGAAGACAGGGATGCACATCCTGCTGAGTGCTCTGGGTGGCCATGCTGCTCTTGCTGAAGTGGACATAAGTGGAAACAACATCGGTGACACTGGGGCCAAAATGCTGGCCAAAGCCCTGATGAGTAACACCAGACTGAGGTGCATACTTACACATACACTAGCCATTTATCACCTCTTATTAAATTTTTACTTTAAGATGTGGGTCTACTGTTTGCCACTAGATGTCATCATTTCACTATTTGAAACTAACATTCAGTATTTGATTGGCTGCAAGAGTGTTTAGTATGTTCATGTTTTCATTTGATGTTGCATGGGGTACCTGTCAATCAGCCCTTCCACCTTCACCCACACTATGGTGATCACTATAGGCCATCTTCAACAAGACTTAGAGAGTGATCTCTCTCTCTTTCTTTCAAGGACTCTAGCATGGGACAGAAACAATGTAACTGCCAGAGGATTCCAGGATGTGGCTGACGCCTTGGAGAGGTCACAGATACACACACGCAGACACACACACATATACATGTTAGCTAAGGTATACTACAAATCACACAACAGTAAAAGTTGATTAATCCTAAAACTAGGGTAACACTTTATTTGAAGGTGGGTTCATAAGACTGACATGACACCTGTTATGAACATGAAGGAGTCTTTATGAAGGTTTATGATTGTTGTCATTAAGTGTAATTCGGTCAGTTATGTTGCTTTTAATGCAAAGTTGACATTGTTTGAGATATCTTCATTAATTAAAGTGGAACCATTTGGACATGGTAAAGATTAAGGCTTTATGACATAAAGATTGTCAGTAATGTTATAAGGCCAATTTGACGACAGAGTACAGTACTGAGGTGATTTATGGAGTTTCCTGATGGACAGACAGCTTTACTTGTTGCTAAAGTAACATTAGCTGACCACTTTGGTGGTGGTTGAGGTGAGTTTCCCCCTTCACTGTGAAGCACTTTGGGTATCAAGATAAAGTGCTAACATTAATTCTGGTCTCAGTTAAAATGGAAGTCTATGCGGCAGTTGGCTGGCACTGCTGTCACTTTGAAGCTGACTGTGCAAAGACTGTGTGAGTCTGTTTGATTCCATAGTTACATGTCTGCAAACAGCACAAGTTTTCCTACATTTTGATGTATAAATTATGTATGAAGAGTGAAAATTGTGAAAATCAGAACAGAGGAACACACTGATGGAAGTTTATTCAGTTAATCAGCATCAACAGTGTGTAACTTTATCTGTGTAGCCTGAAATCGCTCAGAGACAGAAAGAACCCTGTAAAAGATAGAGGTATCAAATGCCAAAAATAGCTGGACACCCATTTACCAATCAGAACAGAGGAACAAACTGTTTTGATGTGTAATCAGCCAATCAACCTCAGGTGTGTGTGTGTAACAGACTATGCTGAGTCACTGAGACAGACAGAGAAATCCCTGTCAAAGGACCACTCTAACAAGACACCATCATTAAAAAACTGTAGGTCGTATCATTAAAATGACACACAACACCAACAGCATCCTTAGGCTTTTTTGAACGTCTACATATGTAATTTTTGTGGATAAAGTTAAAAAATGTGACTGTTTCAAAAACTGGCACTCTCTGCTTTCCTTCAGAAATGTTAACTCATTTAACATGTCATTTAATATGGCAGTTGCTTGACTTTGTCCTCAGGTCTTCGACCAGAACCCATTTTCCTACGTTTTGATGTGTAAATTATGTATGTGGAATGAAATTTGTGGGAGGAGCATGTTGAAGTGAAATTTTTATATATTTTTTTTTTTCTCCTTTGCACTCTAGCGATGATGTCACGAACTCTAACTCTAAACATTTCTTCAAAACTTTCCTTCAAACTAAGTTGAATATTTTCAAAAGTTTTAATGGGATTTGAAAAATTATACCTAGAATGTATGAAATATGTGGAACCTTTTGATGTTTGAATGGAGTTTGTAGCTAAAAGTATGAATGAATAGATAAGAGTTGAAAAAGTGGGTAAATGGGAACATTTTGCCTCACAGTTCTTGAGTTATTAGCCAAAACATAAAACATGTAATAACTGTGAATTTTTGAAGTTTGAAATGTAAAATATCTAGAAATTTACATTTGTTGTAATAAGCCACACACACTTTAATCAATCATTACCAAATTTTATGCATCGACTGAGTCATGACCCTAAATCCATATAGTCGATTACGAGATATAAACTTTTTGCATTTGTGGCGCCCCCTAGTGGTAGAAAGTCCCAGGACTGCTCAGCATGGTTTGGACATAGCATCCAAACGTGCAAAAAGTTTGGTTACAATAGCTTAAGCCTATTTTGATTTATGAGCATTTATGTAAAATTGACCGTAAAGACACAGGTTTAAAAATGCATAATTTCAAAACGGATTGATTTATCAAAATTTTCTTTATGACTTTAGATCAGTCATGCCTGTAGATGATCCTGGCAAAGTTTCAGATTGGATTGGATGTGCCAAAAGAAGCAAAAAATGTGTTTTTCAAAAAATCCAAAATGGCGGAAAATATTTTTAGGTGCAAATGGGCACCTAGAAATTATATCCGTCGAACTGGCATCATCCAAGGAACACACTGCACAAATATTGCTTTGTTACGCCTCACTGTTTATGAGTTATTTGCCAAAATGTAAAACACATAGTAACTGACCACATGGTGGCGCTATAGGTATCATGTTTTAATATGTTAAGCATTTACACATGGGGCAGCTGTCCATAAAATATGAATACTTTAGCATTTGTAGACCTCCCATTATAAATTGTAATACTTAAAATTTTTTATAATTTTTATGTATGTTTTGAAGTTGAAACAAGTTTCTAGGACAAACGGCACAGGAGTAGTTAGACGCTTAAACGGCGAAATAATAACATAACTAGTATGGGCAATTTGAATTGCGTATGAGAGCTGGAAGCTGTTAGGTCCACCTGCTACCACTGCAATTTTTCAAATTCTTTAGTGCTATGCTACCTATGCTATAGACTTGTTCAGCATTGCCATCTGTATAACTTTACAGAATTCAATTACCATACCCTTAGCAGGATTCAAGCTCACAATCTTGGAAACTAACAAGGACACACAAGTGGTAATGTCTTAAACCACTATTGAGACACACTGTTAGCAGACAGCATAGGATGACTATTTTTTTAAATGCATATCAATCTAAATGCCAAATAATAATATTAAAGAGTGAGGGAGTTGCATTGAAGAACCTTGCTATCCAACAGGGAAAACTGACCATTACCAGGGCTTAACCACAGAGCCAGCAGAGGATCTCTGTCACACAAAGCACAAATTCACATTTTGTTGATAAAAAATTTATTTTTTTAAAATTAAGCTGTTAGGTCAGAAATTTGAGCATTATTAGTGGCAGGAGGTTTTCCAGAATTTGAGGATGTACATTGTGTGTTTTTAAAGTAAGAAAGAATCTATAAGTTTAATTAACAACATAATGCCAGCTCCTGGGTTTGAACCCCCAACCTCTAAAAGGGGCACTGACTTAGCAAGCTCTTAAACCACTTGGCTATGCAGATACATTGTTAGTAGAAAGCAAAAGATTACTATTTTTTTATGGAGAAATTGCGTGTGAGCGCTGGAAGCTGTTAGGTCCACCTGATACCGCTGCTATGGCTGCATGCTGCTGCTCCAGCAGCAATTTTTCAAATCCTTTTATTGCTACATGTAAAATTATATCAAATGCTACAGACTTGTTTAGTATTGCCCTCTGTACAACTTTACTGAATTTGGTTACCATGGAATATTACATTAAAAAGATATGGCAGTTAATAAGTAGTATGGCGGTGTTCTACTAAAGGCCACAAGGTGGAGCTATTGGTCCCATGCTTCAATATTTCACTGACATTCTCATGGAGAACTTTTGTTCCATGTTTCATTTGTTAAAGACAACAGAATTACAGAAATATCATGTTTTAATGTAACATCAGTACCCCTTGGAAGACTCAATAGTATTGAAAATCTACCTAAACTAATAATGCGTGCACCCTTAAGTTTGTAAGCCAGCCATGCCATACTAATAGACAGCATAAGATGACTATTTTTTTAAATGCATATAAATCTGAATGCTAAATAATAATATTAAAATGTATTTGTCTAAAATTAAGCTGTTGGGTCAGAAATTTGAACATTATTAGTGGCAGGAGGTTTTCCAGAATGTGAGGCTTTCAGCATTCACACCCAATGACATCTTTATGACAAGTCCAAATGGTTCCACTGTATTTGATGTCAAGGGAATTATTCATTACACAATTATAATGGTCTCATGATAGCCAATGTCAAAACCATATGATAGTATGATGTAATGTTAACACATAAAGCTAAATAGTTTCTTTAAGTTTGATATTTAGGCCTGCTATGGCATGATTATGACAGGTTATGTTTTCTTGGTTAATGTCATGTTGTCATAACAAAGATATTTCTGTCTTGGTTAATGTCAAGTTGTCATAACAAAGACATCTCAAACAATGTCAACTTTGCATTAAAAGGGACATAATTGACCGAATGATACTTGATACTTGAATGACAACAGTCATAAACCTTCATAAAGACTCCTTCATGTTCATGACAGGTGTCATATCATGGTTATGATGGTGTCATGTCAGTCTTATGCACCCACCTTCAAATAAAGTGTTACCAAAACTAGCTTAGTGCTATTGCAATTGTTGACTAACATGCTGTTTAGATTACTATCATGTCAGTACAGCCTTTACTGGCTTCAGTTATAAATCAACATCTTTAAAAATCACCAATTAAAGCTAACTATCAGAATTTGACATTAACATTTTTGCTAACAAACACTTTGCAAGGCTTGCTGTGCTAATTACATCCTGGACAATGGATCAAACCCACAATGTAGTGACCACTAAGAAATCAGTAAATTACAGAGCCCTGGAAGTCCTGAAAGATGATATTTTTTATCTTGTGCGCACAAGATATAAAATTATCTTTTGGGACTTTGGGGGCTCCGTAGTAAACAGCATCTTAATGTAAATTACAATCTAAAGTTGAACAAGACCAAGAGTCTACAGCCATGCTAGCGGCTCTGTGAGGCTGTAACTAGGTGCAGCAGTGCTTTGAACTAAATGCCAACAACAGCATGTTGACATGCTCACAGTGACAATGCTAATAAGCTGATGTTTAGCAGTATAATGTTTACCATGATAACCATCTTAGTTTAGCATGTTAGCATGCTAACATTTGCTAAATAGCACTAAACACAAAGTACAGCTGAGACTGATTGGAGTGCCATTAGTTATGCAGGTATTTGATTATAAAGCAAAGTACAGGACAAACTGACCTGATGATGGCACTAGATGAAAAGGCAGAGGATCAACAAAGTTATTACAATTTATCCTGAGGGTGACATGAATGTGTGAACATCCAATAGTTTTGAGACATTTCACTAAAAAACACAAACCTCAAACTCATGGTGGCACTTGAGGGAAAGTCAGGGAATCACCAAAGTCCATAGGATTCATCATCTGGGGACCATGAATGTCTGTACAAAATTTAAAGACAACCCATCCAGTAGTTGTTGAGATATTTCAGTCTAGACCAAAGTAGTGGACCGACCAATCGATAGACCGACATTGCCATCCCAAAAGCCATGCCGCTATCATGACTAAAAGTCTAAAGTGAAGTGTACTGTACTGCACAGTATGCATGGTGGATTATCCCCATTTGGATAGATGTGAATTTTGATGGTAGGGTTCTATGTTGGGCAGGAACTTCACTCTGCAGCAGGTGTCTCTCCCCCTCGCTGATATCACACAGAGTTACCGCAGCAACCCTGACAGAACAAAAGAGGCCCTGCACAAGGTTGGTGTGTATATGAGTCTGCGTTTAGCAGTTTATGAGTGTGTTGGAAAATGTGACTAAAAAACCTACACAAATGAATTAATGTTGATAACACATTCTAATGATTTAATGTGGACAATATTCCAAATGGTATATAATGTACTGTATATACAATGCATTTGTCATTTCTCACATCTTGTTTTCTTTAGCATGCCGTCTTTCTGTGTGAATGAAAAGTTTACACGTAAGCATTTTAGGTGTTTTTGGACAGTTAGGGTGACACAACAGACTGTCCGAAGTCTTTTCCACTGTAATCACGTGAAATTTTCCTAGGAAAGTCTTAACTCGCTGGACCAGCAACAGACTGCTTTGTGTTTGCTGAACACACATTTGGATCTTGAGTCAGGTTTTACCGCTTCCTCACAGAGAGAAAATGTTTTAAATGCTCACCAGTGCGTTGCATTAGCACAACTAACAGCTTTCCCCTGCCACTACAAATTATATTAAGGCTACAGAGGGTCTCCTCTATCAGAGTGGTGAAAATTAGTCACCAAAACCTCTGTGAGCCAGGAGCTGAGGCTCCCCAGGAGTCAGATGACTGCAAGATGCAGTCGCTGGCTTCCTCCATCTCTCCTTAGGGGACAGAGATAACCTTAATGGGATATGATGCAAATACCTATGATGATAAGATAAAAGAGCATGTATCTAACATCAACCTACCATCCAGAAAGCCCGAGCGCACCATCCTGCATGTGCTTGGACAAATAGCCCTCCTCTGCCAACTCAAACTTCAGGCGCAAGCTGAAGAACACAAGGAGCACTACACTCAGCTACAGCGTAGCTATCAAGCGGTGCAACAGTGCAATGCCAGCTTGCACCAGGACTTCCTGTCTACTCAGACAGAGCTCTCCCGAGCACAGGAGGCTTGAGACGAACTGCTGGAGAGCACAGAAATGCTCCGCGGGCAGCTCCATGCAGCACCACAGAGAGCAGAAGCCAGGCATGAAGGAACCCAGCAAAGACAGGTAAGTACAGCTGCTGACCTCTTTGCCCATGAGTTGCCTGCTGCTGCCTCTGACCCTGAAATGAACCGGGCACGAGTAGTCAAACCCTGCCGGAAGCAAGCCGGCTGTGCCCGGAACAGCCAGCTCTCATCCGGAGGCCTGAAGAGGCCCAACAAACTAGCCTAGCAACGCCAGCCATCCCAGGGACCACAGATAGGAGCACGGACCTCCTTATGCTGGACAGCTATTGAGTGCCCCCCTCTGCCCGCTTGTTAAATGCAGAAGCCCCACCCTCTGGCAGAGCACCCCATTGTACCACCAGCCGCAACACCTTGCGCTTTGGTAGGACAGGATCTCCACACCGAAGGGGGGAAGAACACTACGAAGCCCCGCACAACTTCACCGCACCACACTTCCATCACCTAGTTAGTGAACCATATAGATTCCGCAGCTTGTGCCAGCACCTCGGCCAAACTTCATCTCTGCCATGCAGGGAGCGAAGCGCTCTCACCGCTATGGCGACCTGAGTGACTATGGAGCTTCGGATGACTCGGACAGACCATGCCCTCCCTGAGAACAAGGCCTGCACATTGATGACTATCTCTGAGAGACAGAGCACTGTCTTTTAGATCTAACTCATGCATCGTTGCGTGGTAAAACTGAAGCTTATCTGGAAAACCACTTCTAGCATTCATGTCTCCATGGAGACGCTCCTGCCAGGGACCAGAGATCGATACTCGGACTTTGCCAAGCCTTGCGGGATGAGTACTCACTGTACACGGATCAGGCCTGTGCCACCCTTGGCACCTGCACCACCCTCGGCGCCTTTGCCGCCATGCAGAAAAATCATGATGGTTGAGAGACGCGTACTTCCAGGAACGCAATGCCCCAGGTTTGGAGGAAGAACAGCATTTCAAATCCTTATTCCTGCATAGTCTCCATGAGGATGTGTAGTATGATGTCACCATGTGGTGCTGTGAAGGAGACCTCACAATGCAGGAGATCAGGAAATATGCTCAACTGGCATGGGAGACGTGTGCACGCCCTGCCAGGAGGCCCGAAAATGCCGCTAGAATCTTGGGAATACAGGCTAAGACATGGAGAACATGTTTTGGAAATAGTTGACAGAGGCGGTGAAACAGTTTTAAACGTCCCATCATTCATCCACGAAGTTGAACCCATGAAAGGGCCCCAACACCGATCCCCCATCAGCATGACTAAACCAGACGGACCCTCCCCCAACTTCGTCGGCTGAGGCAGAGAGTCAAGGGAGCCCATGCCACTTCCTGAAACCACCACTCCGGACACCCCAGAGCCTCCGTTCCTGAACTTTCTGGGGGATCATGTCACCCAGGCTTGTTGTTAGCCTGGCGTATTTATACCTCTGTAGTGGTAGGGGGGTGTATCAGCACCCTCACCCTACTTGATTCTGGTTCTGAAATCAGTCTGTTGTGTACCAGCACTTTTGCAGAAATGGCTACAGCCATGCTTGCCCATGGAAAACAGTTACAGGTTGAGACCTGTAACATAAGCATCACCAGTTACACACAGGACAAGTCACCCATCACAAAGCATGCGTGGGATGACATCACCCTCCAGGAGATGACTCTTGAGCATCCCATTTACATTGGCCGCTTGTGAGTGTGCCGCAACTGCAGTCTGAAAGTCTGAACCCTTTGTACCACCACATGTCCTTCCTGTGCTCCCTGAGAAACACAAACTCAGAATTATACAGCCCTCGGGTGATTAGTGGAGTGTACCTCAACAACTCCAGATGTGTTCTTGGCTGTCCGGTCCGAAAAGTTGGCTGTCAGTCAAGAATGGTACGACAACCATTCACACACACTTCTTCCCACTTTCGCACAGCAGAGCCACCGCCTTCTTTCCGCGGAGTCACCACAGACCCTCTTTAAGGCAGTCGGAGTGTGTGCCCTCTCGATATAGATAGGCTCGGTGCCCAGCTGGACATGGTCAATAAAGTCCCGTGGGCCCAGGCGAGCACTGAAGTCTCCATTCTGAATACTGAACCAGAACACATGAAATCTGGGCAAACCATTCCCCAGGCGTGTCAGGTTGCTAGCGACGCCAATGTGACTATACCCACTCGGACAGCAGGTGCCCCTACCTGCCTCGTAATACTAAAAAAAGGGACAGAAGATGCCTGGGTCACAAGCATTCTTCCAACCCCTGCTGTGCTTCTGGGAACTCAACCTGACAGTCTGCAGTACACCCCTGCTTGAGTTGGACCATCGTTCAACATACTTACTGTTGCAGAATCCGACATACGCCCCAGTCCAGGTATCAGCTCGACAATCACCGGGGGATCAACTGTTTGTTCCACGATTTAGAACTAACAATCCCAGTCATCGGAGAATTTCCTCCATCCTTGACCAGGAACGACAACCTGGACAATGCTCTTCTCACTTTGCCAACCAAAATGATCACCATTGCCCATCACAAAATGCTCCAGGAGGAAGCGATCTGTGGAACCGCCCTAAGCGGCGAAGGTGACATGATCATGTATTCCGTCGTGACCCAACCGGTAGACCCAACCTCAAGTGGAGATGCAACCCGCTCCCCACCAGTGGAGTCTTCCCCCGGCTTTGAGTCCGAGGTTGAACAACAGCTAGCAAAGGCAGATGCACTGACCACAAAGAACCAGAGAGACGTGCTCTGGAAATTATTCCGTGATTTCCAGTATTGGGACTCACAATGGTTAAAGGGGCACCAACTTGTGTAGGTGCAATCAATTAGTTATGGCTATCAGAATTATCAAGGATAATCATAACTCTAAATACTAAACTACAGAATAAAGGGATGTGTGTGTGTGTGAGTGTGTGTGTGTGTATGTGTGTGTTTGTGTGTGCGTCCAATATGGCTGCTTGGATCTAAGATGGCATCAGGCAAAAGAATGTTAATGTTATATTTTTTTGTTCTGCCTCCGTATGTCTCACGCGCACAAGCACACGTGGTCAGAACAAGAAAGCATGTGCAACGGGAGCTTAAAGGTTGTCTTTAAGGGCCAAACTAGAGGTGTATGTGTATGCCAAGTTAAAAGAGTTAGTTAGCATGCAAAGACTGTTTGTGTGGAGCATAACATAAACTAACATCAACTTAGCAGTGGCTGAGAACTATGGTTATAATAATAACCTCACATTAACCATGGAGAAGATCACAACAATAAAATCTCAATGAAAACACATCAGTAACGTCACATGTACACAAGTTACAGTCCTTTGCTTATATACACTATTACTCTATGCTATGCCCAGTTGTTACATTACCCATCCATGAGAGGGAAAAAGAGGTTGCTTTGGACGTGCTGCTCCATTAGCTAGTGGTCTAGGCGGGGAAAGAACTGTGGTCCAATGCAGTCTTTTGCTGTGCAGTGTCCGTTTATGCAGGTGGGTGGAACCCGATCTGTTGTCTGTTGTCCTCCTTACAGTTAGCTCGACACTAACTTCCTTAGTTGCTTCTAAAGTTTAGCGGCATGCTTTGTGTAATAGCCATTGCCGAGATCTAGCAGGCCCTCGCTTCACTGCTGTAAGATCAGAGTTTGGTTCTGAAGGAAGGCCGGTGCCTGTGTTGCGGCCTAATCCTTTGCCCTTTTTTGGTAGGTCTGCTCCAAGTAGATTGCACGGGGAGCAAGCAGCCGTCTGCTGCTTGCTGGCGGCGATGCCAGGAGGAAAGAGACAACAAATGACCGCTTACCTTTTTACATCCGGGTCACAAGTTAGACTGACCCATGGGTGCTGTAAGGCTGCATTCAATGGCTTTCAGGATTGTGGGACAAAAGAGAATGCAGTCTTTTAATGAAGTTTAAAAATCACACAAATGAATGAATTCATCTGTGGAGTCCCAACACCAGCCCATCTTCTCACAGGGCCCTAATGATTGTGGGGTCACTGACCTCCACACGGTCTGCATTTCTACTGAGCCAAAGGCCTGTAGTGGCAATTCTGCAGAATAAAGAAACACTCAAGGCAACCACTTGTCTTTCTGTAGGTTTACTTCAAGCTTCTGCAGACGGACTCACAACAGTAAAACATACATCAGTATAATCTGCTCTGAATGAGTACAGAGGGAAAGGAGCATCAGTTATTCTTGCCATTACAGGCCCCACCAACATTTGTATACCAATACAAGATCCCGTTGGCTGCCTACGAGTTGATCCAGAAGATCCTCAATCAGTTACTGCAGAAGCAGATCATTAGGGAATGCAACTTAACCTACAACTCGCCAATCTGGCCAGTGTTGAAGTGGTGCCTTATGATCGACTCCCGTTCCTTGAACAAGCAGGTCCCACTCTCCCGCTGGCCAATGATCCATTTGGATCAAGAACTGGCCAAGGTGAAAGGAGCCAGCTTCTTCTCCACAGTGGACATGGCTAACAGCTACTGGACCATAAGAGTTGATCCAGCCGACCAATACAAATTGTCATTCTTGTTCTGTAACCACCAATACACTTGGGACCATGGCCCATTTGGGTATTCAAACTCCCCAGCTGAGGTCAACATCTTCCTTCACAAGGCAATGAGCGACGCCGCCACATGCAGCAACCTCATTTACATGGATGACATTCTGATGACAAGTCAAACTTTCAAAGAACACCTGAATGAAATCCGCCACGTACTTAACCAGGTTGCCAAATTGGCCATCGCCAAAGGCCAGTGGTGCTGCACGAAGGTGGGACAGTAGGAGCTGAAGGCATTGAATCCCAAACTGGGAGGATTCAAGCCATCCAAAATATCAAAGCCCCAGCAGACGTTTCGGGACTCTGAAGCTTCCTGGGTGTGTGTAACTACTCCAAACAGTTCATTGAAGACTATGCAGATATAGCCAGACTCCTCACAGAACTCCTCTGTAAGGATAAGCCCTTTGTGTAGGGAGAACTGCAAGAGTGCTCCTTCTGCCGAATGAAGGAAAAACTCTTTCTGGCTTACCCCGACAAGACGTTTCACCTTGAGGCAAGCTTCTCTCCCTGCTGCCTCAGTGCTGCCTTGGCAGGCACAGCACAGACAAGCGGGTCGTGGCCTATGTAAGTTGACTTCTGGGCAGCATCAAGATCAAGTTCTTCGACAGGGCCTGGCTGAGTGCCAACACTCAGCAAAGGGCAGGCAGGCCCTCAATCCATACTGGTCACTGTGCCAACGCTTCCTATTATACTGATATAATATATCAATATAATATTATGATGAAAACATGTGTCAAGACCTTCTAAGGGTCTATGTGGACGGCTGCCCCTTTCACCATGAGAGCCAGATCTGGGCCGGGGTTAGAGTTGTTTGGGTCAACCACAACGTGGAGGAACAGAACCACTACCAACTAGGCCCCAAGATGAGTCAGTACGTGGAGATTGCTGTAGTCCTGATCAACAAGCTGCCAAGTTGGCTATTGTGCAGCTGGTGATTTGTTCGGATTCCAATGACGCCCGTCACAGCTTCGTCACTCACTTCCCCACCTGGAAGGGGAACGGCATGAAAAACGCCTGGAACAAAGAAGTCAAACACTCCAAACTCTTCCTAGCTTGCCACTGACTTGAAATGGATCGGGGAATGACCGTGTACAAGAAAAAGATTATGGGTCATTTGCAAACTCCAGCCCCAACAAGGATGATAACGACAAGGCCAACCACCTAGCTAAAGTGGGTGCAGAACAGGGCATGCCCTGGGAGTTCCGAGAGGAATGGCTTCCGATGTCCCAGAGTTGTGTGGTAAATGCCATTACTCGCAGACAGGCGAGGGAAGCACAAGAAAACCCTCAGACCTGTACACAGACCCTGCACCTGGGTTGTAAACCCGGCGATGATGACTTGATTGCCATGCAGGAACAAGACCCAGCTATTCGAGCTATATGACAGCTGGTGCTGAACCATGTGTTCAGTTGCTGGGGGCTACTGTTGAATCTAACACGAGATCTCAGTTGAATCCAAACACTGGATTCCTATTGGACGGGACGCGCAATACAGCGCATGAAATCCCAGCACACAGTTATAACGTCATCATCTCCATAAAGCCTAGCGCAACAGACTGTCCGACGTCTTTTCCACTGTAACCCCGTTACTACAGGAAGGCCATCACATGAACTTTGATTGTCCTAGGAAAGTCTTAACTTTCTGGATGAGCAACAGACTGCTTTGTGTTTGCTGAACACACTTTTGGATCCTGATCATTATTCCCCATAAAGATCCCCTACCTGCAGAAGGAAGAGTCAGGTTTTACCGCTTTTTCTCGGAGAGAAAGACCGGCGCTGAGCCTCTCTCTCTCCCTACTGAAGTCGACTACTGCTTTCCTCCACTGCTATTCGAAGGAACATTTCCGTCTGTTCATTGTTGTGAATTGCGCTGTGCTTATTTTGGAAAGTAGCGGACTGCCGCGTCCTTTGCTGTGTGTTTTTCTTTGTGCTTAGCACGTTCCATTTTGTGTCGGTACCACACTGTTGGACCGTTTAACTGTTAGTTTTAGCAACTGTGGAAGCTAATAACTGTGTGCTTTCTTTCTCTTTCCTCTCCAATAACCCACATGCCTTTACACATACATATACACTTACACACACATCTCAAACGACCCAGATAGTGTGGTAGCACAACCAGCTAAGCTGCATGCTATCTTGAGGACAAATAGAGCCCGTCCTCCATTGTGGCTCTGCCCCTTTTGTTTGAGTTTCGTGGGTCTGCCCGCCATTTTGGCTCTGTGTGGGGCGAAGATCAGCATTTTTAGGAGGACAGCCACCTTGAGACTGTTTTTCACATTTTTCATGGTTATTGGTCCCTGATCCCAGGGTGGTGCCCCTTAATAATGAATCCATATTAATACTTTTTATAATAATAATTTTACTAATATTCATAAATATCTTTGATATTTATGCTAATAACCAAACCTGCCCTGCCTGAATCCCAACTGGGACATTACTGTGGGTGTCTTTTTTTCCCCTTCTACTATCAGTGTGTTCTGGTCAGCCATTGTGTACTTTTTGTTATTATTAGTGTATTTCACTGATAGTATGTTTAGGAGGTCAGGGGAGAACTGGAGGTAGAGGAGAGCACCAGAGCAGATGCGATGGTATATCAAGCCACTGTGGTGGTGAGGGATGCGGGTTAAAATGTTATGTCATTAGCTTACATGTGTAACAAAGCAATTATTCAGTGTACACCGTGTGTGTCTTTGTGTGTGTGTGTCTGTGTACAGATTCAGCAGTGTTTGGACAGAAACAACCAGAGACAGTCTGACAGAGTGGAACTACAGCAAGTGTTTAGAGCTCAACAATCTGAAAAGGTGAGAAGTATAATAGAATAGAAGTAGAAGTAGAAGTAGAATAGAAATGTAGTTGGAGTCAGTTAACAACAATAGTAAAAATACTGCTAATTAAATATAATACAGTATAAAGGATAAAGATACATAATAAAGGATAAAGGTGTTGAAATACCATTATGTTTTGATTGTGACTGTCAGTAAAAGACATTTTGTTCAAATATTGAATATTTTAACAACTAGATGTGACTTAAATTTGAGTTTGATAAAACTTTCCAAAATAACTGTGTTCAGTGTTTCCACAGAATTTTAATTGTCAGAGTAAAAGAAAAGGGTAAGGTACTAATTGGCCCCATATGCCAGTTTCTGTCTAGGTCTGTATCTTCACCTCTGTCTGTCTCGATTGTCCTTCATTTTAGCTGGTCCAGGGTATGTGTCACCAGTTGGAGGACAGCCTTCAACGTTTAAACTACTGCAACATTCAGGAGGTCCAGGCTGACATCCTGACAGCACACGAGGTGCTGCACAATGCCAGGGAGTCCTTCAAGGTACAGGATGCTCAGATGGGTTTGGAAAACCACTCTGAATTATGTCATTTTGGGCCAAAATAATCACAACTTTAATCGCAACTTTATTAGGTACACCTGTAAAATCTAATGTAATCCAATACGACAGCTCAGCCATTAATTCTACCTTTACAAGTAATGTTTAGTTTTGACTGACACTGTCAGAGAGGTATTAATGTAACTATGTTTGTTATTGAAGTTGTAGTTTGCTGAGGTGTTGAAGTGAGTGCATTATATTGAGAGGTATTTCTAATGTTTTGTCCACCCCATTTACAAACATGAGGGGGAAAGTATATTAGAAACACATTTCAATATAATGCAGTCCAGTACAACACCACCACAGTAATAAGCATATAGTTGAATTAACACCTCTTGGAAAGTTTTGACAAACTTTAAAGGTAGAATATGTGGCAGAGCTGTTGTACTGGATTGCATTAGATTGTATAGGTGTACACTTTATTAGGTGTACACTAATAAAGTGGCCAGGGATTGTAAATGATGCTTTAAGCCACTAATGTTTTTGTTGGCTCTCCCTGTGCAGCTGCTTCCCTCTCTGTATGAGGCAGGCAGGAAGTGTGCCTCTGATGGAGACTTGGTGAACTGCATCCTCACTGACAGTGCTACTGCTCTGACTAATGAGTTCAATAGAAGCATACAGGTACACATTTAAATACACTAACTGTACACCTTATCACACAGGCCAAATGACAGGGTAGCATACTGTTCATACTGTTCATGATTAAAACAAAGGTTTCAATCATGTATAAGCTAGTTTTACTCTTTTAGAAATTATAGTGTGTTGGATTACAGAACAGGGTTAAGGCCATGGCTGTAGTTCGTTTTTAATATAGTTACAGTGTATAGATACAGACAGCCCCCTAATCATTTGTCTCAAGGACAACAGGAGCTAACAGAAAGATATCTCTGCCATTGTTTTGACATTTACAAGCGCACATAGTGGGTACTTTAATTGGTTTGTTTAATTGGTATTCCAGGGAGCCATCTTTGGCTACCCATCATCCTTTTGGTCAAACCATTTTACAGACAGTGTTGACAGATATTAATACTTTAGTAACATTGAACATGAATACTGTCTTTGCTTTAAAATATAGTAATTGGTCAATTGCAAAAGAATATGCTCTCTCCTTACATTCTTAGATAAAAAGACAAATGTTGTTGTATTTCTGAAGGGTATGGGGGATTACATATTCATGATATTCACTCACCACACACAATATTTATTTACACATTCTAAATCTATGCGCAAGATAGATTTAGCGTGCACACATTATAATAATATAACAATATAAATAAAACAATACATTTTGTATTTATTAAACAAGCGTACATACCTGTACATAATGAGCAATGTAAATCTCACTTTTTTTACATTGATCTGCTCAAGTATGAATAAGCTCATTTAGATGAAGAAATACCCCCAAATCTCCAAATGTGGCCAACAACATCCCTTAAGACAAACATTGCAGACAATAAGTTGAAATGGATGATTTATTTGTCACAAGTGAAGGGGAAAAAAAGAAGAAAAAATGGTTTACGCCAATGTGACAGCAAAATGCAGTGCACAAAGTAGACAGTGTCACTTCAGTGTCATCCAGAGATGACGAATGCCGTAGGGGGGTGCTGTATGGAGGTATGTGGACCCAAAAGCAGATGACGAGGAAGCGGTCTCAGGGTGAAGTAGCCGGATGACTACCGTGTTTATTGTGGGATGGAATGAAAGCGAGAAACAGGCAGAGGTGAGCAGACAGGTAATGAGCAGACAAAAGGCAGATAAGTACTGGCTAGCATAGGTGAAAGCAGGGGAGTGAGTCCAAGGTGGGAACACTGTTCACAGGGGAGCAGGCAAAATCCAAAATCCAAGAATCCAAAATCCAAACAAGGTCCACAGGAGAACAAAGAATCCAATACAAACTCACTAGATACACTTGGCAGGAACAACACCATGAGTACAACAATGATCCAACCCAGAACAAAGAAAAGACCCAGACTAAATACCCTAGGGGAGGTGAGACAACGAGACACAGGTGCAAACAATCAAGGGAGGGCCAACAATCAAAACTGGAGGGAAAACACAGACAGGAAGTAAAAACACAAGACACACAAGGGAAGAAGAATACTACCTAAATAAAACAGGAAGTGATAACACCTAAACTACCACAACGAAATAGTGAAAGTTACTGGAAAGGTGTTCCTAAAAGGCATGATCTCTGATAGTGACTCTAAGAAAGCAACTCCTTCAACTACAATAGAGGCTGTATAACCATTAGGTAGTGAGCACTTCTTTTAACAATTTCAGCCTAACAGAAAATATAACTGGCTTAGTTAATTCAATTAAAATTAAAGGTAGGCTACTGAAATGTATCACTACATCATGAATGGAGAATAATTACAATTGAACATCATTAACATATCCCCAAAGAAAGTTGGTAGTTTTGCAGCAAAATTGGGTAGAGGGTCAAGCATGTCTTCAGTTGACAATCTATCAATTACTCTGATATGGGTGATGATAGTATTGGAGCTTTTGTGGCTCTAAATCAGTTAACCTGTGATTACATCTGATTCTATACGTGGAAATGCATGGTTTATGCACAAAACTTGACAGTAAATGAGGCTCCTGTATTTGGACCAGAATTCTGTTTCAAGTAAACCAAATTAATTTACAAACTAACACTACCACTATTTCACAGCAGTGGTGATTTCATGTTCCAGTTACACCTTAATAGCCAAAAGATAGTCCTAAGTGAATCTCTAAAATAACAGAATAAAACATTTTTCAATAGTTGCTGGTTAGATCCCAGTTAAAGCTTGATGTTGTGAGAGGACTCTTGTCTGTGTCAGTCTTTACTCATTCTTGACTCAGACTTTTAACGATGCTCGTCTTGGCCATGCTCAAGTCCCAGTGTGTGTTCCAGGAGTTGGCTCAAGGCCTGATGAGGTGTGCAGAGGCAGTATGTCCACGGGTGGTCCAACGGTCTAGTGTATGCGAGTGTCTGTCAGAGTGTGTCTCCAAAAGAAGCAGACAGACACACACATTCCTGAGAAGCACTCTGGTAGAGAACACTGGGAAGATCATCAGCAACAGACTGCGGTAATAAATAACATTTATGTAAGATAGTGTAATTTCAGTCAGTTTTATTAACCTAATTTACACTGTATAATCACCATAGATACTGTATGATCTGACTGATTGTTATGACTGATAAAAAGGTTGTAAATGAGAGGTAAGTAGGCAGGATGTCTTCAGTAGAAACTCTACATGTGTGCAAAAGTTTCTAGGGTTGAACTAGGAACTATGAAATAACGGTTAGCACAACAGTATAATAATTATTCATTGCACATTTACTCAGGATTTGAGACGTTGTCTATAGGAGGAACTTAACTGATTAATTAAATTAATTGGTTATTCACTTCGCTGGAGGTTCCTTGCTCACTGTAAACATAAAACAAAAAAGCTTCAAACTGAATTTGTTTACCTTTCTCTACCCTGACTCAAAGGCAACTGTACTTGAAATGTGTTGCTAATATTTAGTCTACCCCATTTACATAGAAGTAGCAAGAAATATCATTAACACTGAACAATATAATGCAGTCCAACAACCTCTGGCACAGTCACTGCATCTCTAAAGGCCTGTCCTCATAGGTTGAGTTGATTCTTGGCGGTATCATTGACTAGTTTGCTATCTAACAAGACATAATTTAGCTAAGCAAAGCTAAATACCTTATGGATGTGAGGACAGATAGACAGATAGATGCGTGTCTAATATATTGGACTGGTCTAATTTCTGTTTGGACTTCAGTAAATGTCCAGATAAGAAATGCATGCCGTACTGAAACACAACCATATGGATATGAATTATCCAATATTGTCTTTTTATTCCTATCAATAACTGATTGGTTCATTATAACTATTGTCTTCACTCTTCAAACTGATGCAATCAAACTTGTATTTTCCTTTGTTCTCTCTTGTGATCCATGCATCCAGTGAACTGAGACAAACATTGAGTGTCTCTCTGGCTGAAAGCATCATAGAACAGGTACTACAAGACCTGACAATGGCACAGGACAAAATGGTAAATGTGTGTGTATTGTGTTTATTATATATATATATATGTGTGTGTGTGTGTGTGTGTGTGTGTGTGTGTGGTGAAGTGTTACTGTTCTCCATATATTTTATATTTATTATATAGTAAAATATACACTATCATCTCTGCACGTCCAGTACAGAGATGAGTCTGGGATGTGTTTAGCCTAGCTTAGCACAAAGACTTGAAGCAGGGGGAAACATCACACCTTCTAAAAAATCCAGCACTTCTTCTTAATGTCACTCTGTATAAGATGACACACAAGAATATCTCCTTAAATATTGTACTGTTAAACTTCCCTTGAAAACACCAATAGGTATAATTACTGATTGATATTATCTTCATTATTTATAATCATATTATTAAAAAACATTATCACATTATTTTTCATCACACACTGTGTGTAAATATGTTGCAATCATAATTGGTGATGTTTCCTTTATTTACTGTTTAGGATTGCCGTATTAAAGAAAATTCATGCATTGCCCTGAGAATCAACATCCCAGAGCTCCGACTGGTTGACAGCGACTTCCCAACTGATGATGTAAGGGATACACACCCGTCTCTCCATCAATCCATTCTGTTATTAACTCATTCATTTATGTGTTGGATTTTCCATTTTTGTTCTTCCTCTTACTTTTACTCTTTCCATCACCAGTACAGTCCAGCATTTTGGAGAAATAGTTTCCACTCCAAGAGCCTGAGGCCTGCCCCTTCAATTAAGAGTAAGATAGAACCACTATTACTATGTGATCCAATAATGTCTCTCTATGTTTCTCTGAATCTGACTTCAGTTCAGCTCAATTCAATTAATTTGCAGTATAATAAAAAAAGTATACAATGACTAAACAAGAATAAAAATACTTTGGTTCATGTTCAAGTGTCATGGAGAAAAAAGAAACACATTTGTGCACAGGATTTCTTTATTTGTGCTCTCGAATTACTTAATTATTGCTCACAAATGAATAATTTGTGTGCACAAATTAACAGAACATTAAACAATAATTTTTTTAAGGGATGCCAAAGATGACAGAAATTTGTATTGATATGGTGAACGGGTTAGCAAACAGTTGCCTATTTACACATCCAACAGACACAGAGCAATATTAGCATTAATTTGGAGGATTAATTTAGTTCTGGTTAAGTCTCCACCAACTCCTGAGAAAAATATCTGGCACTTCAGCAGCTAAATGCTCCACTATGTTCACCAGTGTACAGTGGGTTTATCAGAGATTTTTCTTTTTTTGACACTTTTTATTGCATTTTCTTATTCACATAACAAACATTTAACAAAAAAAAGATCTATATCTTATATATTATATTATATTTTATATCTTGATGTCTATCCACTTGTATTTTCACTATTGGTGTTGTTTCTTTGGGATCTGTACATTGGTTTGAAACAGGTAAAGTATCCTTGGTATTATGTTAATTTGAACTATTTCTATTCTAGTGATAAAGACTGGTGGGAGAGTGGACCATCTCTCCATATCTTTAAGGATTTCTTGATTGATAGGGTTGTAATTTGCTGTATAGAGTTTTGACATTTCTTTGGTGATAGTAACCCCCAGATACTTAATTGATTTTGAATCCCACTTGAGATTGTATTTGATTTCTCGGATTTTCTGAGAGGGAGAATCTGTGTTTTCAAAACATTGAGTTTACTGAGTATTAGGTAAGCCTATATCAGGTTCCTCTAAGTAGGCAATTTCATTATCTGCAAAAAGTCCTATGATATGCTCCATGTCCCCCACCTCTACACCCCTACATTTTTTGTCGAATTGCTTGACCTAGGGGTTTGATAAAGACGGCAAAGAGGGTAGGGGACAGACAACACCCCTGCCTAGTAGATCTAGGCTAATCCGGTTGGTCAGATTTCCATTTATCATAACTCTGGCAGTTGGTTCTTGATTGATTCTTTGTTAAAACCTAATCTTTCTAGTACTTGAAAGAGGAATTTACGATTGATGCTATCAAAAGCCTTTTCTGCATCTAGGCTTACTAGAGTTGCACTTGAACCTCTCTTTTGTACATCTATAATATGCTGAGTTCTTCTGATGCTGTCCTGGTTTTAATGGTTTGTTATAAATCCTGTTTGATTTTCATCAATTACATCAGGCATAAATGTCTCAAATCTTTTGGAAATAATCGAGGTACATAGTTTGTAATCTACATTTTAAATTGATATAAGTCTAAAATTAGCACAGTATTCCCTGTACCTGCCCTCCTTTGGAATACCTGAAATTATAGCTTCTTCCCATGATGAGGGAAGTTTGCCTTCCTTGTGAGTCCAATTAAATTAGTCTAAGAGTGAAGGCGTCAACTCCACCCTAAAGGTTTTATATCGTTCTGATGGAAAGCCATCACTTCCTGGGGACTTAATCTTGTAATTGCACTATCTATCTCTTCTACTGTGCTAGGTGAATTTAAGATTTCATTCTGATTTTTCCCTATAGATGGCATGTCAAGTGAAACAATAGTTGGGTCAACTTCACCATTGTTATTCTCTTCACTGTACCTCTTAATCTCCCTTTTTATCTCAGAATCAGAATCAGAATCAGAAATACTTTATTGATCCCCGTAGGGAAACTCTTTGTTACAGTAGCTCGTCTTTACGTCAGTGCACACAGGAGAAAGTACTAGAAAAAATAAACACTATAAACAGGTCAGAAATAAATTAAGTATCCTGTCGGTATAAGTATAAGATAAACTAAGTGTCAAGTACCAAGTGGGTTTACTGGTTGGTGATGAAAGTACAGTCTAAAATACAATGTAACTCCTTATGTAATAAATAATATTAATAAGCGGAGGTGCATGTACTGTCGAAGAGTAATTGAGGTATATAGTTTCAGTAGCAATAAATAATCTCTTTTAACATTGCCTTATTATTTAGAGTGCCAACATTAAATCTCCATATGGTATTACTCTCTTTTATTCAATTGTATTTTAAAGTAAATTGCATAGCGGTCTGATACATCTGCAGCTCCAATAACACATTCCCTCACCCTATGTCTTTCACTTGCATTCATAAAAAAATAATCTATTCTTGAATAGTGTGGGACTGAGTAGTGAGTAAAGTCCTTTTCTAGGGGGTGGAGATCCCGCCAAACATGTAACATTCCTAGTTCTTCCAATGACGTTTTGATATATCTTGTCAGTTTCTAGTTGTATCTAAGTTATGACCACATTGGAGTCACCATCAGTATTCCTTCTGCCTCCAGCGCAATAATGTCAAATAGTGTTTTAAAGAAGTAATTGCCACTTTCTAGGGGAGCATAAACATTTATCAGTGTGACCACTTCATTTTTTTAGTTTTCCTTTTACTATAATGTAGCTCCCCTCCTTGTCATCTATTTCCTTCTGGCTTTCAAAGTGTGATGAGTTTGGGATTAAGATTTCCACCCCCTTTTTATGAAATTAATGTCTAAAACCAAATTCTTAAATTGTTCATGTTCTTGTTTGGTCAGATGTGTCTCTTGCAAAAAAATACACCTGTGCTTTTTCTTTTTTCAATTTGCTTATGACCTTGTTTCTTTTAATGGGATTATTCATCCCATTTATATTTAACGACACCACCTTTAAAATGTCACATTGCATATCTTACTTTAATAAAATTGGTTTCTAAATCCCATAAACTTAGAACAGAGCCAACATGAACATTTGGCAGTACCATATCAAACAAAAATAAAACTCGCTTCCAGTAAAAGGAAAACTCTTTAGTATCCCTGGACGCCTCACCCCAAGTAAGGGCCCCTCTCTAGAGATGGGGAAAAGTCCTGATGTGGGCTCTTCACTTATTCTAGATATGTCCGACATTTAGCAACAAATATATTTACACTCAGTTGGTTCTTGTGTCTATATGAAAACTTCTCATCTAGGTTATTGTCATGTTAAGGCATAACTAGCCTGCCATCATACGACCTGTGCATTAATTCTGTGCGCTCCGCTGGAATTCCCGTAGCCTTCCTCTTGCTCTTTGCCTGATCCTGAAGGATCCCGCAAAGGGTACAGTCCCATCCAACTATCGGCCGATAACCTGTCTCTCCACAACATGGAAGCTCATGTCAGGCATCATCGCGGCTAAGATAAGTGGACACATGGATCAATACATGAGAAAAGCACAGAAGGGCATTGGCAGAGGAACCAGAAGAGCCAAACACCAACTCCTGGTTGACAGAACAGTCACCCAAGACTGCAGAGCCCGACACACCAACCTGTGCACTGCCTGGATTGATTACAAGAAAGCATATGACTCAATGCCGCACACATGGATCACTGAATGCTTAGAGATGTACAACATCAACAGGACTCTAAGGGACTTCATTGCAAACTCGATGAGGCTGTGGAAAACCACCCTTGAGGCCAATGGCAAGCCACTTGCACAAGTATCCATCAAATGTGGACTCTAAGAGACTTCATTGCAAACTCGATGAGGCTGTGGAAAACCACCCTTGAGGCCAATGGCAAGCCACTTGCACAAGTATCCATCAAATGTGGCATATACCAAGGAGATGCTCTATCCCCACTGCTGTTCTGCATAGGTCTGAACCCCCTCAGCCAAATAATCAACAAGACTGGCTATGGATACCGACTCAGGAACGGGGCCACCATCAGTCACCTCCTCTACATGGATGACATCAAGCTATACGCTAAGAGCGAGCGGGACATCGACTCACTGATCCACACCACCAGGATCTACAGCTCTGACATTGGGATGTCATTCGGGCTTGAGAAGTGCAGTCGAATGGTGACAAAGAGAGGGAAGGTAGTCCACACAGAAGGGGTCTCACTCCCAGAAGGAACAATTGCAGACATTGAGGATGGTTACAAGTACCTTGGAATACCACAGGCAAATGGCAACCTCGAAGAGGTAACAAGAAAGACAGCAACGGCCAAATACCTCCAACGAGTAAGGCAAGTCCTAAGAAGTCATCTCAATGGCAAGAACAAGGCCCTGCCAGTGATCAGATACCCTGCGGGAATAATAAGGTGGCCAAAGGAAGAGATACAGACCACAGACGTTAAGACGCGTAAGCTCCTCACCATGCATGGAGGGTTCCATCCCAAATCCAGCACCCTGAGACTGTACGCTAGCCGTAAGGAAGGCGGCCGTGGACTAGTGAGTGTGAGAGCCACTATCCAGGATGAAACATCAAAGATCAACAAGTACATCCAAGATAAGGCCCCAACAGATGACGTGCTCAGGGAATGTCTCAGGCAATGGGGAACAGAGGAAGACGTGCTGGAGGAGGGACCATCATGGGAGGACAAACCCCTACACGGGATGTACCACCGGAACATAACTGAAGTGGCTGATATCAAGAAGTCCTACCAATGGCTAGAGCGGGCTGGATTGAAGGACAGCACAGAGGCACTCATCATGGCTGCACAGGAGCAGGCTCTGAGCACCAGAGCAATAGAGGCCCAGATCTACCACACCAGACAAGACCCAAGGTGTAGGCTGTGGAAAGAGGCCCCTGAGACAATCCAGCACATAACTGCAGGGTGTAAGATGCTGGCTGGAAAAGCATACATGGAGCGCCATAACCAAGTGGCTGGCATAATGTACAGGAACATCTGCACTGAGTATGGACTGGAAACCCCGAGGTCAAAGTGGGAAACACCTCCAAAGGTGGTAGAGAATGACCAAGCCAAGATCCTGTGGGACTTCCAGATCCAGACTGACAGAATGGTAATGGCGAACCAGCCTGACATCGTGGTGGTGGACAAACAGCAGAGGAAAGCTGTTGTGGTTGACGTGGCAATACCAAGTGATGGCAACATCAGGAAAAAGGAACATGAGAAACTAGAGAAGTACCAAGGGCTCAGAGAAGAGCTGGAGAAGGCCTGGAAGGTGAAGGCAACAGTGGTGCCCGTGGTCATCGGAGCACTCGGGGCAGTGACCCCCAAACTGGAGGAGTGGCTACAGCAGATCCCTGGAAGAACACCAGACATCTCGGTCCAGAAGAGCGCAGTACTAGGAACAGCAAAGATACTGCGCAGAACCCTAAAGCTCCCAGGCCTCTGGTAGAGGACCCGAGCTCGAAAGATGAGACCACCCGCGGAGGGTGAAAGACAAAGTTTTTTATATATATATATATATATATATATATATATATATATATATATATATATAATATACACACAGTGGTGTGAAAAAGTGTTTGCCCCATTCCTGATTTCTTATTTTTTTGCATGTTTGTCACTCTTAAATGAAGGTTGTTATTATTAAGGGAAAACAAAATCCAAACCTACATGGCCCTGTGTGAAAAAGTAATTGCCCCACCTGTTAAAACATAACTTAACTGTGGTTTATCACAGTTCAATTTCTCTAGCCACACTCAGGCCTGATTACTACCACACCTGTTCTCAATCAAGAAATCACTTAAATAGGACCTGCCTCACAAAGTGAAGTAGACCAAAAGATCTTAAAAAGCTAGACATCATGCCGAAATCCAAAGAAATTCAGGAACAAATGAGAAAGAAAGTCATTGAGATCTATCAGTCTGGGAAAGGTTATAAAGCCATTCCCAAAGCTTTGGGACTCCAGAAAACCACAGTGAGAGCCATTATCCACAAATGGCGAAAACATGGAACAGTGGTGAACCTTCCCAGGAGTGGCCGGCCGACCAAAATTACCCCAAGAGCACAGCAACAACTCATCCAAGAGGTCACAAAAGACCCCACAACAACATCCAAACAACTGCAGGCCTCACTTGCCTCAGTTAAGGTCAGTGTTCATGACTCCACCATAAGAAAGAGACTGGGCAAAAATGGCCTGCATGGCAGAGTTCCAAGACGAAAACCTTGATTGCAGTTGTTGCTGCTAAGGGTGGCCCAACCAGTTCAGAATCAGAATCAGAATCAGAAATACTTTATTGATCCCCGAAGGGAAACTCTTTGTTACAGCAGCTCGCCTTTATGTCAGTGCACACAGGGAAACTACTAGCAAAAAAATATAATACAATACACTAGAAAAAACACTATAAAAACAGGTCAGAAAATAAATTAAGTACCAGGTGGGTATAAGTATAAGATAAAATAAGTGTGAAGTACCAAGTGGGTTTACCGGTTGATGATGATAATACAGTAAGTAAGTAAGTAATAAGTGTAGCTTATTGAGATTATTAAGATATTGCACAGCGGTAATGGAGGTATATAATATCAATATCAATAAATAGGAAAAACTAACATAGGAAAACTAAATATTGCACGGGAGTAATACACAGAATATTGCACATTTATTCAAGTATGGCAGAGATGTAATGATCAATGTCCAGTTTCGTGACCTAGGGCCATTTTTAGATATAAAGGGCTTATTCTAAGGTAATGAAAACACGATTCTTATATTCAGGTGATTATATACTAATGAAAACATACTTATGAATATTATATTCCAGTTCTACCATATTCTGAAAATAGAGCACCCTAAATCTTACACACTTCCCCATTAACTGGATTAACTTAAACTGAAGCATCTTAGTTTTCTTCCTTTAAATAATGAAATCTAAGTGTCATTTGCTGACCGACATCGCTGTGTAACTGTTTTTGTAAAAACAGATGTTGGGTGTATGTGTTGTGCTTTCAAGAAAAAAGTGTTCTGCTGTGTTGGTGGTAAAGTTCTGTCTCCAGAAGTGAAGAACAGTCGCTCTACTGCGGCGTTAGTACAGAGGACACCCATCGTTATACGAAACCGAATATACGGACCAATTTATTCTTTGCACTTTATATGTTACTGATTGGCTACAAAGTATTCACAAAATCCTTCACCTGCATCTTGCAAAGGTTGTTATTAAGTCATTAAATTCAAAATGAGCCCAATCACTTTTTTTGAAGATGAACTACAAGCTAAATTGTAGACATGTGCTGTATTTCTGTCCGGGTGCTAAACTGTGCCCTTACATCTGAGTTGTTCACTCACCCCTACTGCCATCCCACGCATGTTAGCTTCCAACAGACAAACACATTGGATAAGTATATTTTTTTAAATACAAATACAGTATATTCAGAATCAGAAATACTTTATTGATCCCCAAAGGGAAACTCTTTGTTACATCAGCTCGCCTTTACGTCAGTGCACACAGGAGAAAGTACATTAATATTCAATTACTGTAAGTTGGTGCATAAGACTGCTGTGTTTAAATGGCTACAGTGCATTGAAAATACATTTGCCCTTTCCAAATGATGCAGTATATGTATAAATAAATAGTCCAGTAGTGCAAATGAACATGTGGTACATGTAGCAAAAACAATAAAGCAGCAGCAAAAACAATATAGCAACATTTAAAGCTAAGGTATATGAAGGGACAGTGGAATCAGCGGGGGGCAGAGTTCAGTGGAAAGACAGCTCTGGGAAAAAAACTGTTTCTCAGTCTGCTGGTCCTTGTGTGGAGGCACCTGAGGCGCCTGCCGGAAGGCAGTGGAGAAAACAGTCTCTGGGCGGGGTGAGAGGAGTCCTTAAGAATGCTGTGGGCTCGACGCAGACAGCGTTTCCTCTGGATGTCCTCAATGGCTGGAAGTGGAGTCCCTGTGATGCGCTGGGCAGTTTTCACCACCCGCTCCAGTGCCTTGCGCTCTGCAGCAGAGCAGTTTCCATACCAGACTGTGACACAGCTGGTTAGGATGCTCTCTACTGTGCAGCAATCGAAGTTCACCAGGATAGCTGAGGACAGTTGGGTCTTCTTCAGTGTCCTCAGGAAGAAGAGGCGCTGGTGAACCTTCTTGACCAGGCAGGAGGTGTTGGTGGTCCAGGACAAGTTCTCTAAAATATGGGTCCCCAGGAACTTGAAGCTAGAGACACCCTCAACAGCTATCCCGTTAATGTGGATGGGGACATGTGTGCCTCCTCTCTCCTTCCTGAAGTCCACGATGAGCTCCTTTGTCTTGGAGGTGTTAAGGAGCAAGTTATTGTCTGAGCGCCATGTGGCCAGGTGCTGGACCAGTCTCATCGTTGTTGCTGATGAGACCAATCACCGTAGTATCGTCTGCAAACTTGATGATGGTGTTAGATCCATGCACAGGCCTGCAGTCGAGTGTGAAGAGGGAGTAGAGGAAGGGGCTCAGCACACAGCCCTGTGGTACGCCAGTGTTGAGTGTGATGGTGCTGAAGCAGTTGTGGCCTGACCTAACAAGCTGAGGTCTGTTTGTCAGGAACTCCATAATCCAATTGCAAATGGAGGTGTTAATGCCCAGGCTTCCAAGTTTGGTGATTAACTTGGAAGGGATGACAGTGTTGAATCCAGAGCTGAAGTCAACAAACAGCATTTGTGCATAAGTGTTCTTATTGTCCAAGTGTATGAGTACAGAGTGCAATGCCATGGAGACTGCATCCTCGGTGCTCCTATTGCTGTGGTAGGTAAACTGGTATGGGTCCAGTGTGGATGGGAGGAAGTCCTTTAGGTGTGCCAGCTCCTCAAAGCACTTCATAACAATGGGTGTGAGTGCTACCGGGCAGTAGTCGTTCAGCCAAGTTGGACTAGAGTGTTTCGGCACTGGCACAATGGAGGTGGATTTAAAGCATGCTGACACAGCTGCTTGGGCGAGGGACAGGTTGAAAATATCCGTAAAGACCCCAGCGAGCTACTCTGCACATGCATTGAGTACACGACTGGGGATGCCATCTGGTCCAGCAGCCTTGCGCGCGTTGATCCGGCTCAGTGCAGTGTAGACATCTGTGGAGGTGAGTGTGACGGTCAGGTGGTCAGCTGAGGGTGTGAGCTTGGTGGCAGTTTCCCTATTGTCTCTCTCGAAGTGAGCATAATTGTCGTTAAGCTTGTTCAGGAAGGAGACATCTGTGGCTACGGGGGTGGAGTGTCTGGGTTTGTAGTTGCTGATGGCCTGGATGCTCTGCCACATGCGTCAAGAGTCGGAGTTGGAAAAGTGCTCCTCTAACTTTAACTTGGAGCAGTGCTTGGCCTTTTAGATGCACGTGCCGCCATCTTGGTCTTGGTAAACCAGCTTAGTACGATTCCTTTAATGCCAATTACATGTTCCAGTCTCTGTAATAAGATGTGATGGGCAATGGTGTCGAATGCAGCACTAAGATCTAACAAGACAAGTACAGAGACAAATAAAATATAAATCGGTACTGGTTGAGGGCAGGACGTGATGACTTTTTTTCTCTAATAGTTAAAATTGTATCATTAAAGAAGCTCAAGTCGTTACTGCCAGGCTAAACGAGATTCTTCCAGATTGTTGGAGCGCCATTTCCTTTCAAGTTTTCGCAATGTTTGCTTTAATTTGTAGGTTTGGGGGTTATACCATGGAGCTAACCTTCTTTGTTTTATTATCTTCTTTTTTAGAGGGGCAATAGAATTGAGTGTCATTCGCAGCGAGCCTGCAGCACTACCAACAAGATGGTTAATTTGGGAGGGACTGAAATTAGCATAGGAGTCCTCTGTTATATTGAGACATAGCATTGAATTAAATGCAGATGGAATTGCTTCCTTAAATTTAGCTACAGCACTATCTGATAGACATCTAGAGTAGGAGTTTTTGCCAAATGGCAGGTAGTCCAAAAATAGGAGTTCAAAAGTTATTAAATAATGGTCCGATAATGGAGGATTCTGTGGAAAGACTATTAAATGTTCAATTTCAATGCCATATATCAGAACAAGGTCGAGGGTGTGGTTAAAACAGTGAGTGGGTTTATGTACACTCTGACAAAAGCCAGTCGACTCTAATAATGAGATAAACGCAGTACTAAGGCATTTTAATTTTCAACGTCCACATGAATATTAAAATCACCTACAATAATTACTTTGTAATTATATAAATATTAAATATTTACTGTTTTAAGGTCTTGACTTGATAAAACTCTGAGAATTCAGATAAAAATTCAGAATAAGAATTAGGACCAGGAGCGTGGTACACTATAACAAATAGAATTGGCTGTCATGTTTTCCAGGTGGGGTGTGGAAGACTAAGAAGAAGGCTTTTGAATGAGTTATAATTTAGTTTAGGTTTAGGGTTGATTAATAGGCTTGAGTCGAAGATGGCTGCAACTCCACCTCCTCGACCGGTGCATCGAGGAATGTGAGTATTAATATGACCCAGCGAAGTGGATTAATTTACATATTACAAACATATTCTTCATGACCCAGCCAGGTTTCAGTAAGACAAAATAAGTCAATATGATACTCTGATATTAAATTGTTCACTAGTACAGCTTTAGATGACAGAGATCTGATGTTTAAGCGTCCACATTTAATTCTCCTTTTTTGTTGTGCTATTTCAGCGGTGGTCATTTTGTTTAGGTTTTTATGTATAACTCCTCTTCTGTTAACTTTTGATTTTATTAATTTAAGACACCATCACTAAGGAGTTTTGGATGGGTAACTGCTCTAACGGAAGCGCAGAGAAGCGAGTAGGACTGCAACTCCTGCCTCCTGGTCTCAACTCTGAGTTGTCATGGTTTAGTAATACTAAATACCCACTAATAAACTCGGCCAGATTTCTAGATATGAGAGCTTCTCCATCCAAAGTGGGTGAACGTCGTCTCTCGTAATCAGACCAGGTCTTCCCCAGAAAGTCTGCCGATTATCTACAAAGCCCACATCTTTTGCTGGACACCGCAACAGCCAGAGGCGGAATGAAGACATGCGGCTAAACATGTCATCACTGGTCCGATTTAGCAGGGGCCTAGAGAAAATAATCGGTAGTCGCTACTGCAGACGTGAATAACAATTTTACTGTATTTACACTTATCCTTAGCCAGCAGTTTTAAATAGGATTCAACGACGCCCGCTCTGGCCCCAGGAATACATTTGACTATGGTCACTGGTGTCGCTAACCTCACGTTTCTCAAAATGGAGCTGCCAATAATCAGATTTGTTTTCTCAGCGGGTGTGTCGCTGAGTGGGGAGAACTTGTTAGAAATGTGAACAGGTTGGTGGTGAACCATGGGCTTCTGCTTAAGGCTATGCTTCCTTCAGACAGTCACCCAGCCTCCCTGGTTTCCTGACTGCTCAGGAGCTGCTGGAGGACAGCTAACGGGGCTACCTCTGGACAGTCCGCACCAGCTACTGGGGGCTGGCTAACTACAGCAGCTAATGATTAAGTTCCCATGGTGTGGAACCTCGTTTCCAATTCACTAAGCCTCGCTTCCAATGCTACATATAAACTAAGGTTATATTTAAGTGATGTTCAGATTCAACATGGCTGGCAGTAATCAAGCCTGGGTTTGTGCAGTCTTAGTGAACTCAACTGTCGATTCAGTTCGACTGGTATATTGACTGAATAACTAAGGCATCAGTTACTTTTCAAATGGGTGGCACAGATAGTATTTTTCCCTTAATAATAAACACAATGACAAGCTCAAAGCTATATGTTTCCATTAGTTCTGTGCCACATTTTTAAATCCCAGTCTGTGAAAGATTTTCAGCACCCTTTCCATCCAACCGCACATTATGATTGATACTGCACAGTTGGACTGCACATGTAATGATAAATCAAATCAAACTTTATTTCTATAGCACCTTCCAACAACCGAAACTGAACCAAAGTGCTGTACAACATTAAAAACAAGATAAAAAAATAATAATGATAATAGCAAATAATAATAAAAGTACAAATAGGTCAGCAGAGCACATTAAGATAAAGAGAAGTGTCACAGGGCCACTAAGTGTTAAAAGCTATTCTAAATAAGTGGGTTTTAAGTTTGGCTTTGAACAAAGGCAGGTAAGTGATGGAACGTAAGTCAATGGGCAGAGAGTTCCAGAGTTTCGGACCGGCCACTGCAAAAGAACGGTCGCCCCACTGTTTGCACCGGGACCGGGGGACCTCCAGCAGATGTTGCCCAGCAGATGGTAGAGCTCTGCCGGGTCGGTGAGGGCTCAAGTTCTCACACAAATAGGAAAGTGCAAGGCCACTGACTGCATTAAAAACAAATGTCAACATTTTAAAATGAATTCTGAACTGGACAGGGAGCCAGTGCAGGGAGTATAGGACAGGTGTGATGTGTTCGTGTTTCCGACTGTTAGTGAGCAGGCAGGCCGCAGCATTTTGCACAAGCTGCAAACGGTGAAGACAAGCTTGGTTAACTCCCACATAGAGCGCATTACAGTAGTCTCTGCAGGAACTAACAAAAGCATGAATAGCTTTCTCCAGGTCACAACGGCTCAAGAAGGGTTTAACCTTTGCTAGGAGGCGGAGCTGAAAGAAGCTTGCCCTGACCACAGAATCTATTTGTTTATCAAATTTTAGACTGCTGTCTAATTTCACCCCCAAATTTTTCACAACGTGGTTAAAATGGGGGGTCAACGCAACAAGACCAGGAGCTGAAATGATGGGCAGGTTGGATGTGCCAAAAACAATACATTCTGTTTTGTCTTCATTCAAACAGAGAAAGTTCTGAGACAGCCACAATTTGATGTCATCTAAACATCTGTTTATGGATTCAAGACTGTCGGAAGAATTGGGGACAACCGGCAGATAGATTTATAAGTCATCTGCATACAGATGGAAGGACACATTGTGACTTGAAATAATTGAATTTAAAGGCAGCATGTACAGAGAGAATAGAACAGGGCCCAAAATGGATCCCTGTGGCACACCAGAGGTCATAGGGGCTGAAGAGGAGGAAAGGTCATCAATCATAACAGAGAATGTCCTATCTGTTAAATATGACCTAAACCACTGCAGCACAGTTCCCTGAAGGCCAACCTGTTGGGCCAGATGTCTCAGAAGGACTGAATGGTCCACGGTGTCAAACGCTGCAGTAAGGTCCAACATTACCAGCAGCACAGGCTTTTTTGCATCGAGGGACAAGAGAATATCGTTCTGTACTTTCAGCAGAGCGGATTCGGTGCTGTGTCGTGTTCTGAAGCCAGACTGAAATTTTTCAAAGATTTGATTGTTATCATCAGTAATTGTAGTATTAGTATCTGAATTAGCTGATCAACTGGAAGTTACTGAATTTTGATGACTGATTTGCCACTTTTCTCCGCTCTATGTCATTGTAACTCTAACACTTGAGTGTGTTGTCTGTTAGTCAGGCATGATAAGTAGTTTGATGCTATAGCCTTGATGGCAAATTCATAAAAAGAAAAATAATAAATCTTGAATCATAGTATGTGTAAGTTGCAGCACTAACACTAACATTCCAGCCTTCATACTGCATCAAATTGACTATTCCATTTTCTAATGGTTCTAACAACCAAAAAACAAACCTTGGTCACGTCCTTTTGCTTGTAGGACTCTTCTGAAGACATGTGGGAACACAGCGAAAAATGTTCCTGATGACTGGGTTGAACTGAGGTTTTCTGACATAAGTGACAAAAAACAACAGAAAAAAGCACAAGTAATAAGATAAGGGTTAAAATCCACTATTTACTATAAGTGTTAAAATTCACTATTCAGGTACAGTTCCCACACATTATATGTGTCAAAATGCCACACAAATTACACAACGTTTTTCAATATTACCCTAGTCAGCTTTATGATAATAATCTCATGTAGCTCTTTAGACTTCTATCATTAGCTAACTGCGTCTTTCACTTTTACTGTTATTGCCAAGTTAGCACGTTAAATAAGTCCAATAATACAATAACGACCACTACAAACTAAGTAACATTTGTTTGCCTGTACTGAACTTAACAGATGCACCATCAAATAAAATTTCTAAGACTAATGTCCCTTAACTCGTTAAAGGGGTTAACACTTCAGCTCTGGTATTGTTTTGATAGCTTAAATCCGTACACTTAGACAACTTAGCTTAACTTTGCTGTTAGCTTGCACTAAATCACTTGGCTTGACATCAGAACACCACTATTCATAATAAAGTAACTAAAAACAAAGTAAGCCGTTTTCACTCTCAGCAAAGCAGTGGATATTTGACAAAAATAAAACCAAGACATTACCTTTAGTTGATCCTAAACATTAACACTTGGCGTGAACAAGGACTTCTGTGCAGCCAGGCTGTATCTTCTTCAGATCGCTCTCCTGGCGCAGCTGGTGCTCAGATTCAAAAAAGTGATTCTTGGGCATTTATTGGCTGAACAGTCTCAGCAACTATGATTTTGTCCAATCACAACACAGAACTGTTTGCTGACCTAATTTTTCTGTGATTTACAATCAAGTTTCATTCTGCCAAATATAAGACGAATTACTGAAAAGTTTGAAATTAATAAATTGTTTAAACCTCATCATTTTAATCAAAATATCCTTTATTATTGTTTTCCTGGTGGGTGTTTCTGTGTGTATATGAAGGACCAGTGCATTATAACAAAAACAATTATTTTGCTAGAGCACAGAGATTAAAATATCTTCCCTGTCAAAATACCAAGAATGCTCACAAAAAAAATACAATCAATACAAAGTATTGGAAAGATATCTCCATGTAATTTCTTTGATGATGTGTGAACTTTAATGAATTTACCATACATTTAATGTTTGAAAGCGGAAAAAATTACTGTTAAGTTACAATAGGCATTGCAGTTGTCGTATTTTTTTATTACACTGTACTGGAAGTCATTTTATAGGACAGTTCTGTAAAATTGATTTTCATTAGGTTTTATAATGTGTATATGACTTGCATAAACAGCAAATATGCATAAAAAACAACATTCTGTATTTTTAAATAAATGCACACATTAAGTAAGAAAAATGTAAAATAACTTTATTGGTCTGTGTTTTTACACTGATAACTACTAAATTAACACTCAAAACCGTAAAAAAAAATTGTACAGTCGCGTTTTAAAACTTTCTTATAAAGTTACAGAATATTGACTAGCTTATTGACTAGCTAATATTGAGTAGCTTAAGTATATTCGCATAACTTCATCTAAAGTCTGTATTGTCTGTGTGTATATAACTGTATTAAACCCGAGCAGATCATTAAGATTAGATTGCCCATGGCCTGACAACTGTCACTGTATATTTTGCACTGCATACCACGTTACACAGTGGTATGTGCAGCTAAGAGGTAGCAGCCAAAGCTAGATAGGGTTGCTTAAACTACGTCGAATGTTATCACAACTGTATAAAAAAGAGTGTAGAGGGGACAAGGAGAAATATTATGACTGTGATAACGATATTAGTGTGAAGGAATGAATTCAGTATTTGCAGGCACCTCAATACCAAAATGCAACTGCCAGTCTGCTGCTGACACTCTTGGGTTTCCTCCCTAACTGACCGGAGCAGCCACCTGTAACGAATTAAGTAATTTGAGAGCAAGAATTAATAATTCAAGAGCACAAATTAAATAATTTGACATCACAAATTATTAATTTAATAGTAGCAATTCAAGAGGACTTATTAGTTATTTGAGATTATATGACAGTTTTGTTACTGCTTTACCAGTAGAGGGGGTCAAAAATGTTAAGGGTGTCCAAAGGGTGGCGCTACAAGAAAACTCATGGAGTCATAAAATCAAGAAGTATTCTTCCACCTAGGACCATGAACTTATTTAAATTGAACAAAATTGCACCCTTGTACTTAAAATCTTTTACATCCGTTTTTATTTAAATCAACAAAGGAGCAGTGTGTAGGATTTAGTGGCATCTAGCGGTGAAATTGCAGATTGCAATCAATTGAATACTGCTCACCTCACCCTCCCCTTCCAAGTGTGTAGGAGAAACTATGGTGGACACAAAACTTGCGAAAAACTCGAAAGGCCCTATCTAGAGACAGTATTTGGTTTGTCCTTTCTGGGCTACTGTAGAAACATGGCAATGCAACATGGTGACCTCTGTTGAAGCGTACCCACTCCCTCTGTAGATATAAAGGGCTTATTCTAAGGTAATGAAAACACAACAATTAGTGATTCAAAAGTGATTATACACTAATGAAAACATACTATATAATAGTATAATATAAATATTATATTCCATTTCTGCCAATAGCTCCTCCTAAATGTTACACACTGGACCTTTAATAAGAGGTATGTAATAGTGTGAAAGATTACATTAGTTATGGCATCCTTTAAAAAAAAATCACACTACTTATGAAATAATAATCAAGATTTTATTCATTAATTTGATGGTATTACATTGTCATAACATTTAAATTTGTTTTGCTACTAGTATGACATCTGAGCTTAGGTATAAATTTTGACCTCCTATCATGTATTTCATATTGTACCGTTGTATTCTTCATATGTGATGTGCATTGCTAAACACACAGCACTGTTTGGCTAATTGGAGCATGGCCTTTTTACTTTCACACCAGTAACTTTCACCATGGGAGAGATGAGATGGACAGAAGTTGGATGAGGAGGAGGAAACATGGGGCGATTTGGGGAGCCTTGGCTCACAACACCCAACCCCCGCTCATTTTGTTTGATTGGGGGATAGCTTTAAAAGAAGTAATAATAAAACACACCATAATTTTGTGTTTCTGTATATTTGTGTTTGACACATGTAGGTCATAAAAAGAATTAGGTCAATATTTTATAAAGTATCTTTACAAAGAATCTAAATCTGAGCATTTTGTTTCTAAAAATGCATTAATCTATTTGCATTCCAAAGGCATCTAAAATAATTTGACCCGCAAGGGACCCTGACAGATTAATAACAATGTAGGTTTAACCCTACCATATTTTACCTTGTCTTGTGTGTATGACTGTGTTAGCTTTGTGTGACAGGCTGATAACTCTGTTCCTGTGTGCAGTACAGCATGACTGCAGCACCCATCTGCTGCTCTGCTTCCTCTCTTTTTTCTCTCTGCATGTCTATGCTTAAATGATTATTTCTCTGTGTGCTCTGCTCTGACCCCCTTTGTCCCCCCTCTTTCCTTGCTTAGTCTCTCCTCCCCCTCTATCCTAGTGTCTTGACTTCTCCTTTTTCTTGTCTCTCTATTCTCCCCATGTCTTCCCTATACAGTTCTTCCTGTCCTAGATATACATACATTCCAGCAAATAGCATGCTTACTGCGTGGGCTGGATACCCCATCTTTCCCTCCCTTCCTCCCTTGATCCTTTTCTCTTTCATCATCTCATCAGTCATACTGCTTCACTCTCAGGTCTCCTGGATGCAGACTGGGAGCAGCAGACCAGGGACAGAGGAGCAGAGAGAGAGAGGGATGGAGGTGCTGGAGAGGAAGGAGGAGGAGGAAGGTGTGGCCTCCCTCGGTTGCCAACAGCAACCCCCCTGACACTCACGGCCTCAAGTCCCTCCCATTCCACTTCCCCGTCCCCCTCCCCCCCAGGACGGAAGGGGGGGAGGCAGAGGGGGGTGGAGGTGGCGGAATTGGATGCTGCAGCAGTAATACCAGGAGCGAGAGGAGCATCGTTCATTCCTCCTCCCAGTCTCCCCCTCCTTTACTCCATCTCTGCTCAAGCTCCAGAGGAGGAGGCTGCTGGCTGCGGAGGCTTACCCAGACGAGTGGCTCCCTTCCCAGGCTGCGGCCCCAGCCCAGGCCCCCTCCCCGCCTCTGGATCCCCCGCTTCTCCCATGGAGCCTCTACCCACCCACGGACAGACTCTAAGGCATTATACTGCCTCCCGACCACGGCCACGACGCACAAACACACAGCCCCCCTCCTCCAGGCCTCAGGTAAGAACACACACACATACCAATAAACATTTACCAATAACCGTAGACACCCACACACATACACATACATATACATATACGTATATAATCATGCAGAAATTACACAGCATTTGCATTTATACATACCCACAATAATATATGCGCATACGAAATATGCTTTATACAGGCATATATGTTCAATCAAAAACAGCCACAGTAAAAGGTAGAAAGCAGGATGTAGGGACGGAAAGATGTAAGATAGGAGGAAAGGAGAGATGGATGAAGAATAGAGGGGAGGCTAGATGAAGTAGGAAGCTAATTGCACGACTACAGAGGGATCCCTGAGGAGAAAATGATGGGAATGTAGAAAACACGATAGAAAAAAAGGGAAAGAGAGGAGGAGAGGGGAGGAATGGAGGGATGGAGGGTATTCTGCTCATATGATTGGGATCCTTAAGTTAATGCAGCACCACTTTACATCTATCTATCTATATATTGCTCTCTTGCTTTCATTTCTATAATACTGTAGTAATAATAGTAGCATCTTTATCTTTGCATTCTCCTGCTCCATGTAGTCACGCTCAGCATGTGTGTATGTGTGAGTGCTTGTGTGAGAATAGGCACATGCATTTTGGGAGTGGTGTTTCCTGGGTTGTTCCCAGTGCTGATTTCTCTCTTTCTCTCTCCCTCTCTCTCTCCTGGGAATGCTTTCACTAACTCAATTATTCATGTTTTCACATTAATGGGGGTCTCTTTCTCTGTGATGTCACTGTGTAAATGGAAAAAGAGAGTTTCTTTTCATCCATGGTGATCTTGTGTGTGTGAACACATTCACACATTGTTTTTGAGATTCTGTTTTGACAAAATAAGGGAACACTGGATTTACAGAAGAAAAGCTGCCAAGCAGCATAAAAAAACAGTGTAAAGTCTGCATAAATGCACCTGGGGTGTCCCTTTTTTCCATAGAACCTGTTTTGTAGTTGGTTTTGGACAATTTAAAGTGAAGAAATGTGCAATTTTATGTTATTTTCTGCACCATTAATTTGCTATGGCCAGCTCCTCTAAACTTTTAGCTAAAGTGACGGCACACAGGATACTGAGGTAGAAAACCACATATATGTTTGTCCTTAAAAAATAGCCTAATGCTCATACTTTTACCACAAGTAATGCATCCACAAGCACTTGAACAGAAACTGTTATGAGAGATTATTTAAAAAGGCAAAATGATAGTATTTCCATTGTGTTTCACTGTGATACAATTTCAAGACCTTTTTAAGAACCACAGTTAGGTCTTACTTTTTTGTATTTTTACAAGACAGGGGCTTTATCGAGTCATTACTGTTTTGTTGTATATAGCAGCCAATCCTGAACAATAATCCAAGTACACCCATATTGACAGCATTATTTCTGCTTACAATTTAGATCCCACCCAGTACTGACTGGCTCAGCAAGCCTTGTAGCCATAAAGATGGGGATCAATTCCTGGTCCTTCCTGTGTGGTATTTCTACCCATGTTCTACTGGAAAACACACTGTATGAATCAAAGGACTGTCTCTATTATCACTGTGATGGACTGGAAATCAATCATGGGTGTCTCCTTGCATTGTACCCATGAAGGCTTGGAAGGACTCCAATCCTCTGTCATCCTGAAAAAATATTTTTTTAGGAATTTTGTCTCATTTTAATATCTTATTACAAAAGAGTGACATTAGTTCAGGCAAGACGTGGAAGTAATTTGCTGATCCATCAGCGATCACTATGCACACCAATCACATAACAAGGGGGTCAAGTCCTTGTAATGAAGATAACAATGATTGTTTTGTTAGGATTTCAAACGAATGGGCAGGATAACAGTATTCAGGCAAATGAATACTGGCAAATGCATAGGATACCTTTCAACTGTACTGTTTACTTAAGGAACTATAAGCAAACAAGCAGGACTCCCTGAAAGGGAAAGGTCCCTGATTACAAGGGCAGTCAGGTGATTCACAGAGGCAGGAAACTCAGTGAGGGTATCTAGTGGACAGGTGTGGTACATCCAGGTGTGGAAAATTACATAAATCATACAAAGGAGGACAGAGAACATCTGAGGAGTGGCAGGCAAGAAATGTTGCTGAAGTTGCCATCATATGCATATCATCAGAATCTGGACCTTAAGTGTTTGGAGCAAGTTAATGAAAAATATGGTGTAGTCTGTAGGTTATTTTCATGATAAGGTAATGTTGTAATTGTTGTAATGACCTCTACTTCCACTGTTTCCTGTTAACACCAACTTCTGCACTTTGTCCGTTAAGGTAGAAAATCGCTATATAAATGCAGTCCATTTACCATGGCTCTGCATTAAGCTGCCCTCTGCTTACCCATAGACGCCAACCTAATTATATCAACAATTGTTGCTGTAAACAGTAAAAACTGTAAAACCCTTTGACAAAGGTTGGTGTACACAGTTTCAATTGTGTAGATGTCGCTTTATTTTTCAGCCTATTGTATGTATGACTATCCACATCCACAAAATGGGTGTGTGGATGTGCAGATTGGTTTGTGGAGACAGCTCCATTGCCCCTTAGTAACAAGTGTATGTGTTTATATGTGTGTGTGTGTGAGTGTGAGAGAGAGAGAGAGAGAGAGAGAGAGAGAGAGAGAGAGAGAGAGCAAGTCTGTATGCCAACAATTGTGCGACCAAGTGCCATGTTGGCATGTAGCACATAGAGACAGGTGGCTGTAAAGGAGGTGGTAGAGAATGAAATAGAGGCACATTATTTTCATTGGATGATAGAGAGAGATGGAAAGAGCTGAAAGATGGAGACAAATACTGCATTCATGAACACAAAAACATCCCATTGTTATGACTGCGGAGAGTTCATTTATGACTCCATGCATTCAAATTTTTGTCATTTGGTTAGTTTTTTTCAACAAAACTAGTTTTCATCTGTGAAATGTTAGTCTCGTGCATTTTTGTGTTCTAAGCATTCTGAGGCTACAGCTGTTACTATCTTTGATGTGTACAGTTTATATATATATATATGACGTTGTGGTTCATTGCTGGCACCTTAACCCCTACGCCACAGTGGTGCCCCTTGATGTGTTCAGTTACCATGGTTATAGATGTTGTTCTCGTCTATGGTGAGGTTAGCGAAAAAGGCACTGTTTACCTGTTACTACCATACTGTAAAGGTTGTAACACACAGTGTCATGTCACTCTGCTCTGTGGTAATACAACACACTTCAGTAAATCAAGTTGTCATTAGAAACTCTGCTGTTTGAACAGAGCCGCTCACTCACTGTCATTCTTGCTCACCTAGCATTACTGCAAGTTGTGTGTTCTCAAATGCAAAGCACCGTGATCATTCAGAAGCTGAATTCACTCACTTGTTCACTAAAATACTGTTTACTGTCTGGGTTTAGATTGAGATGAGCAGCTAAAACATTAGCAGCTAACATTAATGCAGTAATATTCCTTTAGAGATAGTTGACAGCCTGCATTAATTCTGCACTTATTCTTACTGATGGCCTATAAACACGAAAGTAACGTTAGCTTTATGTCCACATCCACAGCCCTTGATAATGTTGCATTATTTTTACCTTACCTTTGAATAAATGTCAGCGTGCTGGCCTTCATTTTTTCATGGTTTGTCCCAGCTGTTTTGTTGCTGCTTCTTGTCTAATTTTCAGTGGGATTGTAGATGAATTTTGTCCATAAATCTGTAATTTTTTTCTGTAACTGACTTGCTGGCAGAGACATAATGTTAGTGTAAAACAAGATGCAAGAACAGATGAAGCAGCTTCTGAAGAAGAAATATTTTATGGCAGCAGAAGATACATTTTACCATCACAAGCGACAATATGTGGTTCTGCAGATGCACACAGGATGTTAAGAAAGTAATTAGTTAATTTGTCCATTTGTCCGTCATATTTACATTTTCTTGTTTTCTTTTTATGTAGTTTTTGTGTGTCGTGAAAAGGTCATTAACAATTTTTTTGTCATAGTTTTCATGACAAAATTAACACTGATTCCAAGATGGTAACGATGGTTACCCCCACTGCTAGCCCTGTAGTTGCACCAGATAATTTGAAATTAGCTCCATATTTGTAGCAGTTACTTTGAACAGATAAACAAACTAGGGCTGCAACTAACAACTATTGTCATTATCAATTAAAGGGATAGTTCGGGTTTTTTGAAGTGGGGTTGTATGAGGTACTTATCCATAGTCAGTATTACCTGCAGTAGATAGTGGTCAGCACACAGAGCTGGAAGCTAAGCAATGCATTGCTGTGGACAGGGTCAGCAGCAGAACGTATTTTAGCCCCCTAGAAGAAGGCCCACCTAAAAAAATCAATATCAGTTTAAGTTTATGCCATATTTTGTATATTTTCAGCGCCTCAGGTCTGGGAAACGGGTCTGTAGTCGTTAAGCCCTCTGGTCCTTGTTTTTTTGGGGACGGGGATGAAGGTGGAGGTTTAGATGCAGGTTGGCACATGGCATGTCTCCAGTGAGGTGTTAAAGATGTCAGTGAACACCGGAGACAGCTAATCGGCACAGTGCTTCTGGGTGGATGGAGAGACGGAGTCTGGCCCGGCTGCTTTCTGCCTCCTGAACAGTCTGTTGAGGTCCTTCTCCAGGATGGAGAGAGTTGTTGTTGCTATAGGGGAGGGGAGTCCAGTCCAAGCACGCCCGAAGGTCCTCCATAGCTTCACTGGTCCACAGCTTTGATGTCCTCAACAGGTTTACAGAACTTTAACACAACAACATTTCACAAAACACAGCAACATTTCAGATTACGGAAAAGGTGGGACAACACTTCTTGTTTGTGATTGGACAGAACCCAAGTCTCTGGCGACAGTTCAATGTCATTTCCTGTTTCTATTGTGTAAAACTCTGAGTAGTGTCCATGAACGAATTTTAAACTGAGTTTGAAAGGATGGAAGAGGAGATTGAAATCATAAGGGAATATTTTAACAAAGGACATGACATTACAATGTCCCGTGGAACCCTAAAAGCACGCTCAAAAGAATTAGGACTGAGGACTTATAAAGGCATAGCTTTTTCAATAAAGCCAAAGGCCTAAACGATTGGCCAGTTAGCCATCTAAGGGACTTCAGTGTAGCTGACCATTCTAGTTATCTAGCACCAATCCACCTTAACACATCCACTGAATAAACTCTGAATTAACTTGGGTTCTGTCCAACAAACAAGAAGTGTTGTCCCACCCTTTCCGTTTTGTGAAATGTTGTTGATTAACCTTTAAAATGCCCTGATTGTCCTTCTATTTGACTCTTCCTACTGTACCATCACTAAATGTAACTGTCTTGCCTTTGTCCTTCCCCTACACTTTAATCTGTCTGCTACTTTTAGTCTCAACTATGTGCCTTAAGTGCTGGTGACCTAACAGGCTGGTATCAGGGTACCCACTTTGCCTCAGTCAGAACACTCAAATAAAAATCTGAAGCTGTGTAAACCCACAGAAGAGTAAAAAAAAAGCATTTTGTAAAGGGTTAGCAGAAGGCTTTGTATGCACACAATTGCAACTCCATGCAGTAGGCTAATATAAGTGAGTTTCTGCTGATTGGTCTTGACCCAGTTAGAATAATGCTTGCTTACACATGACTGTCCTGAACTGGAGCTACTTATTGCTTAGTCCACAGCAGCTTGAGCAGGTCCATTTCAAAACTCAGCATAATGCTTTTAATCTACAGTTGCACTGATGATAAAAATTGCAAATTAGCTTACATGTATGGGGTGATGAGTTATGTTAGAATGCAGTATAAATATACATTGTGTTAAGTGTTTCATTTTTGTCAAATTACTGCATTTTTAAATTGGTCATATTAAACGTTTTGGCTTTTTCCCTTTCCTTTGTTGTGTCATGTATCTTTTTGTGCATTTAATAGGTTTGAAAAGTGAAAAAGCCAAAAGTCCACCCCAAAGGGAGTTACCACAGAAAACACTGCTCCTGAACTGCCTGATAACAGCTCAATTGTAGTCCAGCCTTTACTTCCGTAACGTATCTACGTCATTATGTAACACGCGTCATAATGCACAAATTGATCAGTTTCCACAAGTACACCTAATTAAAATAATATTTTTTGTTTTATATTATATCATACAAATTAAATTGAAATATATACAGTATGTGTCTGTATAGAGTTGTGTAATTTTTTATTAGCCATAGCCTACTATTTCATTAGTTGGGTGTTGTTTTTGTTATACAACTACAGTGGTGTGAAAAAGTGTTTGCCCCCTTCCTGATTTCTTTTTTTTTTTGCATGTTTGTCACACTTAAATGTTTCAGATCATCAAACAAATTTAAATATTAATCAAAGATAACACAAGTAAACACAAAATGCAGTTTTTAAATGAAGGTTGTTATTATTAAGGAAAACAAAATCCAAACCTACATGGCCCTGTGTGAAATAGTGATTGCCCCCTAAACCTAACAACTGGGTGGGCCACCCTTAGCAGCAACAACTGTAATCAAGCATTTGCGATAACTTGCAATGAGTCTTTTACAGCACTGTGGAGGAATTTTGGCCCACTCATCTTTGCAGAATTGTTGTAATTCAGCCACATTGGAGGGTTTTCAAGCATGAACTGCCTTTTTAAGGTCATGCCACAGCATCTCAATAGGATTCAGGTCAGGACTTTGACTAGGCCACTCCAAAGTCTTCATTTTGTTCTGCATTACTCTAGCCTCCATCCTCACATTGAATTTGGCATTCCAAAGTCTGCACTCATAATAAAGATCCAATCACTTCTGTCTTCACTGTAGACTTTGGAACAGGCGGGATAGGTCATCAGACTGGTTCACATGGTCAAGAATAGATGGGGGAGCCAGGCCATGCTGTGCCTTAAAACAACTAGTGAAACTTTCAGATTAATTCTAAAACTCACAAGCTGCTATGCAGAGAAGATAAATTAGTAGTAATGTGGTTGGACTGTTCCAGTCTGGGTTGGGTGGTGTTGACAGTTGGGAGGTAAAATCACACATGTGGGGGGTTTATTGATGTTCTTTGTCTTCTGATCCAGTTACTGCCCTGAGATTCCAGGTCAAAGCCAAAGCTCAGATAAGTTCACCTCACTCTGATGAAGTGCCCTCTCCTCCAGCTATCTCTGTTGTTGACAGTCCTTGTCTACATCTCTCCAGCCACCGTTTCATCTAAATTTAGTGTTATTCCTGTTTCTCTGCCTTTTCTATGCAAATTACAGCAAACATTAGCAAGACTAGCTGTTTCTGATGAATGTCTGTTTCTGTTTTATTGAAGCAATTTGGGAATTGCCTTGTGATATGACTATAGTCATATAGTCCACCTGTCACCCAGTGTGTTCCCTTTCTTTTTTTCAGTTGTTAAATATGTGCTTCTGTCTATCGACATTAAAACTCTATGTATATTGGTAAAAATACTCCATGTGTGGTGTGTCTAATCTTTGTAGTTTTCAATAATCTTAGTCTGTTCCCCGTGATTGCTGTGAAATGAAAGCAGTGGAATATTAGATAGATATCTCTCGACTGAAACAAACGTGAATGGACCAGTTTCACGCTAATACTAAATGTCAAGACAGAATCAAAAGTACTTAGATGTTTTCGCTGGTTTTTACATTTGAATACAGATTATCTAATGCAAGTTAATGAACCACTTCAAAGGATAAAACAGGCATATTGGATTTTTGTGTGTATTTTTTTCTCCTCCAGAAGGCAAACAAACATGTACAGACACACACACAATGCAAAGTGTACATACTGTATGTTATATTGTTGTGTTTTTTTGATACAGGATTCAAAGGTAGACAGTGAGGCCAGTAAGGGGATGGGCAGAGTGGATGAAGGAGTAGAGGAGTTCTTCACCAAGAAAATCATCCCTGACTATGCACTGTGAGTTGAACTAACACGCACGCACGCACACACACACACACACACACGCACGCATGCACGCACACACTCTTTGCCAAATATCCACTTAAGGCAGCAGTATACTGGGAATGAAACCTTTGATATCTACTAAGAACAGGGCTTGATTAATTTAACATATTGATATCAGTATGGAATTTGAATAATGACTGAAAGCCACGACTGACTGACATTTCACGCACACCTTTCCTCTTCCTCCTTCCAGCATATCAATTCAATTCAATTTTATTTGTATAGCGCCAATTCATCAGAGAAGTTATCTCATTGCACTTTTCCTATAGAGCAGGTCTAGACTGTACTCTTTATAATATTATTTACAGAGACCCAACAAATCCCAAATTTGTGAGCAGAAGTGATCCGATTGCTGATTTGGGAATTGGAAAAACACAGTAGCTTGGATGTATATGTTCTTTTGTTTCAACAACAAAACAAAACAATCCAGTGGGTGCCATGGTACCCTGGGGTGCCTTGAGGATGGGCCAAGGGTGCAGCAAGATATATTATATCTTTGTTCATTTATAGTGAACATTTCACCACATAAAAAACATATACATTAGTTACATTTTATGTTAAGTTATGTTAGAATGCAGTATAAATATACATTGTGTTAAGTGTTTCATTTTGTCAAATTACTGCATTTTTAAATTGGTCATATTAAACGTTTTGGCTTTTTCCCTTTCCTTTGTTGTGTCATGTATCTTTTTGTGCATTTAATAGGTTTGAAAAGTGAAAAAGCCAAAAGTCCACCCCAAAGGGAGTTACCACAGAAAACACTGCTCCTGAACTGCCTGATAACAGCTCAATTGTAGTCCAGCCTTTACTTCCGTAACGTATCTACGTCATTATGTAACACGCGTCATAATGCACAAATTGATCAGTTTCCACAAGTACACCTAATTAAAATAATATTTTTGTTTTATATTATATCATACAAATTAAATTGAAATATATACAGTATGTGTCTGTATAGAGTTGTGTAATTTTTTATTAGCCATAGCCTACTATTTCATTAGTTGGGTGTTGTTTTTGTTATACAACTACAGTGGTGTGAAAAAGTGTTTGCCCCCTTCCTGATTTCTTTTTTTTTTTGCATGTTTGTCACACTTAAATGTTTCAGATCATCAAACAAATTTAAATATTAATCAAAGATAACACAAGTAAACACAAAATGCAGTTTTTAAATGAAGGTTGTTATTATTAAGGGAAAACAAAATCCAAACCTACATGGCCCTGTGTGAAATAGTGATTGCCCCCTAAACCTAACAACTGGGTGGGCCACCCTTAGCAGCAACAACTGTAATCAAGCATTTGCGATAACTTGCAATGAGTCTTTTACAGCACTGTGGAGGAATTTTGGCCCACTCATCTTTGCAGAATTGTTGTAATTCAGCCACATTGGAGGGTTTTCAAGCATGAACTGCCTTTTTAAGGTCATGCCACAGCATCTCAATAGGATTCAGGTCAGGACTTTGACTAGGCCACTCCAAAGTCTTCATTTTGTTCTGCATTACTCTAGCCTCCATCCTCACATTGAATTTGGCATTCCAAAGTCTGCACTCATAATAAAGATCCAATCACTTCTGTCTTCACTGTAGACTTTGGAACAGGCGGGATAGGTCATCAGACTGGTTCACATGGTCAAGAATAGATGGGGGAGCCAGGCCATGCTGTGCCTTAAAACAACTAGTGAAACTTTCAGATTAATTCTAAAACTCACAAGCTGCTATGCAGAGAAGATAAATTAGTAGTAATGTGGTTGGACTGTTCCAGTCTGGGTTGGGTGGTGTTGACAGTTGGGAGGTAAAATCACACATGTGGGGGGTTTATTGATGTTCTTTGTCTTCTGATCCAGTTACTGCCCTGAGATTCCAGGTCAAAGCCAAAGCTCAGATAAGTTCACCTCACTCTGATGAAGTGCCCTCTCCTCCAGCTATCTCTGTTGTTGACAGTCCTTGTCTACATCTCTCCAGCCACCGTTTCATCTAAATTTAGTGTTATTCCTGTTTCTCTGCCTTTTCTATGCAAATTACAGCAAACATTAGCAAGACTAGCTGTTTCTGATGAATGTCTGTTTCTGTTTTATTGAAGCAATTTGGGAATTGCCTTGTGATATGACTATAGTCATATAGTCCACCTGTCACCCAGTGTGTTCCCTTTCTTTTTTTCAGTTGTTAAATATGTGCTTCTGTCTATCGACATTAAAACTCTATGTATATTGGTAAAAATACTCCATGTGTGGTGTGTCTAATCTTTGTAGTTTTCAATAATCTTAGTCTGTTCCCCGTGATTGCTGTGAAATGAAAGCAGTGGAATATTAGATAGATATCTCTCGACTGAAACAAACGTGAATGGACCAGTTTCACGCTAATACTAAATGTCAAGACAGAATCAAAAGTACTTAGATGTTTTCGCTGGTTTTTACATTTGAATACAGATTATCTAATGCAAGTTAATGAACCACTTCAAAGGATAAAACAGGCATATTGGATTTTTGTGTGTATTTTTTTCTCCTCCAGAAGGCAAACAAACATGTACAGACACACACACAATGCAAAGTGTACATACTGTATGTTATATTGTTGTGTTTTTTTGATACAGGATTCAAAGGTAGACAGTGAGGCCAGTAAGGGGATGGGCAGAGTGGATGAAGGAGTAGAGGAGTTCTTCACCAAGAAAATCATCCCTGACTATGCACTGTGAGTTGAACTAACACGCACGCACGCACACACACACACACACACACGCACGCATGCACGCACACACTCTTTGCCAAATATCCACTTAAGGCAGCAGTATACTGGGAATGAAACCTTTGATATCTACTAAGAACAGGGCTTGATTAATTTAACATATTGATATCAGTATGGAATTTGAATAATGACTGAAAGCCACGACTGACTGACATTTCACGCACACCTTTCCTCTTCCTCCTTCCAGCATATCAATTCAATTCAATTTTATTTGTATAGCGCCAATTCATCAGAGAAGTTATCTCATTGCACTTTTCCTATAGAGCAGGTCTAGACTGTACTCTTTATAATATTATTTACAGAGACCCAACAAATCCCAAATTTGTGAGCAGAAGTGATCCGATTGCTGATTTGGGAATTGGAAAAACACAGTAGCTTGGATGTATATGTTCTTTTGTTTCAACAACAAAACAAAACAATCCAGTGGGTGCCATGGTACCCTGGGGTGCCTTGAGGATGGGCCAAGGGTGCAGCAAGATATATTATATCTTTGTTCATTTATAGTGAACATTTCACCACATAAAAAAAACATATACATTAGTTACATTTTATGTTAAGTTTTCAAACATATCAAAACAAAAGAAAAAAGCAATAAACATCAAAATCACCATATTAAGAACTCTAATATGCAGTTATGCCACAACTACTGACATGACAACTCACGGTTGCATAGTAACACAACATGCTGTCTGGCTCGGGAGTTTTTCAGGAGCTCAGCAGTTAAAATGACAGTCAGAGCAGTGATGGAAAGTGGTATCACAATGGTATCGCACATTACCAACATCATATATGTGTGATGTGGCTCTCTCATACCTAGTATACATGAAAACAAGACAAGAGGCCACCTGTCAGTGGAGTCAGACCTGCTGTGCTCTCTCTCCATACATCAATAGAATCAGAATCAGAATCAGAAATACTTTATTGATCCCCGTAGGGAAACTCTTTGTTACAGTAGCTCGCCTTTACGTCAGTGCACACAGGAGAAAACGATATTATACACTATAAACAGGTCAGAAATAAATAAATAGAAGGCTCACATGTCCCATTAAAATGCCTGCAACCTTTTTTAGTTTTGTTTGTTTTGTTTGTTTGCCCTTGTATACCTTAAATAGCAACACAGTCTCACGGCAGTTCCTGAAATAGTCACAAAATTGAATCTATAGGATTCATGGACATGAATTTTCCATTTATTTCGTGACACTCAGCACGACTTTCAAACTAATGTATTTCAGTTGTTAGTATCTTTTGTGCATGCACAATGGTTTTTTTTCGGTCAAGTTAGCAATAATAAATAATATGCAATGTCCAGTTAGACTTTCAAAATAAAGTTTGCTGAAAAACATTTCAGGTGACAGTTTGGTTAGGTTCAGGCACCAAAACTACTTGGTTAGGTTTAGGAAAAGATCATGGTTTGGGTTAGAATAAATGGGCTACTTCCTAAGAAGTAAAGCAAACACACCTGCAACAAGGCAGGGATCATTTCATTGGTCAACACTACACCTGGCATTCTATTGGTTGGGGGATTTTGAAAGGGTTATTGCACAAAAAATCAGAGAGCAGAGGAGAAATCTGAGAGCAGACATTTCGCGAGAGCACAGAAGCAGCCTGAGCGCAAGGAGAAGGGCTGAAATGGGAGTGCAGGAAATCTGTGCAAGCAACAATATATCTGAGTGCAAGCATACAGTTGGAGCAGAGCAAATTATATTATATTATTACATTGTATTATTATACCGTACATACTTATCATCAACCGGTAAATTCACTTTGTACCTTACACTTATTTTAATTTTATACTTATACCCACTTGGTACTTAATTTATCTCACCTGTATTATAGTGTATTATATTCTGATTTGCTTAGAACTTCTATTTCTGTGTGCACTGACGTGACAGTGAGCAGCTGTAACAAAAGAGTTTCCCCTCGGGGATCAATAAAGTATTTCTGATTCTGAAATCTAAGTGCAAGCAGGGGCTATTTGTGTGCGAGGGCAGGTTTTTGAGGGAAAGCATTACAAAATCTGAACTGAAATCAATAAGTTGTGCTCTGAAATTAAAAGAACACGCTCTTGAATAAAGATACTGGGAAAATAATCCCATATCACATTATATCGAGGCACAAGGGGAGTAAAATACAACTGTGAGAATTTTGAAGACTCAAAGAACACATCGAACACCCTTGCATTTTGACATGTGTATGCACACTCAAAAAAATACCACTCACCCGGGATCAGACATTGCTGAGGTGCTGAAGCTACAGACTATCAAACCCAATGAAAAAAAGCTTCCGCACCCTCAAATCTGTGCAAAAATCTTTTTAATTAGAGAACTTTTGGTCAGAGACCCTCTTTAAGGCAAGAACAGGTATCAAGTGAATGCAGCAGTAAAAAAGGTTAAAAGAACACCACTTGATTAGCCTTAATGCAGAACACTTGTGTCAATCAGTTGAACTTGTCAAACATGAGCATATAGAATCTATTATAGTTTATTCATAGCAAAATCCTCATTGAGACCCAGTGGTTGCAATGTTCCTAAGGAGTGAATCCAAAAAAGCTCTCTCTGGCATAACCTCCTGTCAACATCATCCCCTCTATGAAGAGTAATCTGCTCCATGCCCTGGAACCTAAGGGAGGAAATGGGATGTGAGTGGTTATTAAAGTGACAGGCTACAGGATAGTTCATAACTTTGCCTCTTATGGAACTTTTTTGTTCACTAACTCTTTGCTTAAGAGGGTGGGTAGTTTTACCAACATAGATTTTATGACATGGGCATTTCAACAGGTTGACAACATTTTTTAAATTACATGTGATAACTCCCCTTACTGGATTTTTTTTTACAGTCCTAGGATGTCTAAAGTCATTGGTTCTTCAAGTATTATGGCATTTGGCACAGTTACCAAAGGGGTAGTTTCTGTCTTTAAGGTTAGCCAAGAGAGTCTGTTTAGAATTAGGCAATATGTTGGCTCTAGCCAATTTATTTCGCAGGTTAGGTCCTCTTTTATAAACAAAGAGAGGTGGGTCCTTAAAATGCTGGGTGAAGACTGGATCTGTGGTCAAGATATGCCAATATTTAAGGATATTGTTCTTAAGAATGTGAGCCTGAGGAGTATAAGTAGTAATACAAGACACGAGTAATGTTTTTCTTTTTTGACACTTTTTTTCAATAGGTCAGATATAGACTTAGATAGAGCATTATATATATGGTAAGTATGGTATAGTCAGCCTGCTCTGACACATACACACACACCGAAGTCATGACCAACGGAGCCTTTTCTATCACTAATACAGTTAAAACAAGAAAGCCATACTTCCAAAATAAGGTTGTGGGAAAGGGAGAAATTTGATTACCGATCTGCTGATGTATACGCATATTTACAGAAACCAGGTTACTACAGTGCATGTACACACGTTCTCCAATTACCTGCATAACCTGGTTTCTCTGAGTAACCTGGCTACTCAAGCTCAAATGCTTTGTTGTTGTTTTTTTAAATTTTCATATAATTAACAAAAGTAGGATCATCCAACATTACAGTTACAATCCAATGGCAGTAAAAAACAAATGCACATTCAGAAGCAAAGCGGAGTAATGCAATTAATAAAGCAATTAAGTGGAGTAGCACATGTAGAAGCACATAGGTCAACTGTACATAAGAGACATAATGTGATATTATTTTGATGATTTCTGTTTGATAAGTTTTTTAGGGAAGAAATGTATTTCTCAAAATCATTGATAAAATAATATAATATTTAATATTTATGCTGACAGTGTCAGATGTGAAATTATTTGGTCTCTGTATCTGTACCTGTATCTGCAATACCCAGCCTGGTGATACTTGGTATCAGATCAAATCAGAAGTTGTGATATTGCCCATCCGTATTAATGTTGCTAACAATTAGCCCTGCAATTACCTAAAAATGCAACCCACAATGATGAAATACAAGTCCATAAAAGTCCAAGTATAACTGGATAAAAGTTGTTTAAAATCAGCTAATAGAGTTAAGCTGTCAAGTTGACAGCTGTGAAAAATGATATGTGTGGCAGAAAAAGAAATGCAGGAAATACCTCCTGTGTTTTACTTTCTTTACACATCAAGACGGTGTAGTCCCTCATTCGTCCAGGAGTGTTCTATTGTAGAAAAGGTTTCAGATGTAGTCATCTGGACACTGTTTTCAGAATCAAGACGTTTCGGCTCCCATCCAGAAGTCATTCTCAATTGTGAAAAAATGGGACGGGAACTAGAAATTTAAGCTACTCTGTGTTACATAAGCCCTGCCCTCAGGAAGGAATCTACCTGAGTATCTGTTAATTAGCTAGTTTCACCTTAAACTGACCTCATTGTTTCCATGATGGCCCAGTAATCAGTAATCAGGCCTATTGTTTTCTGGCTGCACCTACCTCATCACTGTTAAGTACCTGATTAGCATGTGATTGGCGTGACCAAGGTACTAATACACTGTGATAGACTTTGGGCAGATTGAATCTCAGACCACCATTTCTGATCAAAGGGGGGTTTTCTTTCTTCACAAAAATGGCTTCCTTGACACCCCGTTCAAACCAACTCTTCTCTCTACTTAGAATCTTCACCTCGCTGTCTTCAAATGTGTGGTTTGTAGCTTTTAGATGCAAATGCACAGAGCGTCGTGCATTTGCATCTAAAAGCTACAAAAGCTATCTGTGCCCCCAAATCTATTAAAATGCAATACTAAATCAAGAGTGCCCCTTTAAAGTAATTTCTGGGAAACGGGAGGTTTCAAACATTTTTTTAATATACATGCTGCTTCCATAACAAAGTTCAAAGAAGTTTTAATAAAAAATGTATGGAGGCAACATGTATGTTAAGTGTGGTATGTACTGTATCCACATCTTCCTCTTGTCAAGGACCCCCAAGTTTTACCAGTCCTGGTCTGCCCTTTAGTCAGAAAAGCTTTGAGAACATTTTGATTACTTTGCCATTGAGCCTGTTCACACTGTGGAGATCAAAGCCAATGTGACATGTTGATTTGGAGGTGAACTAGCAAGTTTTCCTCTGTGAACAGACCAGCTTTGATTTCATTTCTAGTATACTGCCACCTTTATAGTTACATACATCACATGTATTAAGACTACTATAACACAAAAAAATGTTAACCTCTCCCACACACAAAAGAGTTAAACACTAGACTAGTGTGTGAACAGGCAGCTCTCCCTGGGACCATTTTGATCCCTGATCATGTACATGTCCACCAACTTCCACACTTTTCGATGCACTGCTGCTTAGATAAGAGTGTATTATGTTATGAACGTGTTTGTGATTTCAGCCTTGTAGCTGTATGTGTATGTGAATGTTTTTTGTAGTGTTTAACAAATCCTGGGTCCTTTCAGTGTAACACCCCATAAACACACATTCCTTGTCTGAATTCTTTTCTGGACATACCTAAGTTTGGTATTTCAGTTCACTGGACACAAAATGTGTTGTAGTTTTTTAGCCAGATATTGAGAATTATTTGCCATTTTGTAATCACTCAATTAGTCAGTCTGACATTGGCTCTGTGTTAATTGTTTTCTGTTTGGGAGTGCATTATTTTGCTCTAATCACTGTGACTGATGTATCCATCCACTTTATATAATTTTCAGTCAACACCAAAGCTGTGTTAGCAATGGCTTGGAGCAGTTAGCTTGGTGTGTGACAAAATAATCTCAATTCAAAGGGTCCCTTACTAGCTTTTTCTGGAGCTTCCAACCATATCTCACAGTCTCCACCAGTGTGATCACATGATAACAGGTGGTTTATATGGGGGGAGATAGTAACCCTCTCTCATGGTCATTAATGCAGGTTGACCTGACCTGGTTCCTAACCTAGTTTATACATTGAATACAGTGTAATATGACAACTTAAACTTAAATTATACTTCCCATGTCTGTGTAGTGGAGAGTGTCAGGCATCCAATGTTGTATGAACAGAACCATGTCCGCTGACCACCCTGTTGTTGGCGTCCATTTTACATTTTCATTTTCCCCCTTTGTCAACACCAGCCATGTAGCAAAAGCATCACATCAGCAGCTGCTGTCCACTGCAGAACTGCTGTCAGAGTTTTAACGGAGTTCACAGCCTAATACACAATCCTGTAGTTATGCCTGTAAGTGGAGGAAAAAAAGATTTTAAGACTAAAAACTGTTCCACCCCCAATCAGTGTAGGCAGCAGCAGTAGTTAAAATGGACACATTTCTGTTCCCTTCCTGGATGGATTTATAGAACTTTATATTTATGGTCTACACCAAAATCGCCTCACAGCCCAGTGCCGTTAGAGGTGTGCTTCGTCAGACAGACAACCAAAAACATGGCTGATGTTAGAAAGGGTGTTAGAAAGTCTGTGCACTGCATGTATGAATCATTGAAATCAAAAGGGTTAATCACTTGTCGTGTATGCAGAGTTTACATTTTTGCCTTGTGATTGAACTATTGGCAACATTCCAGTTCAACCAAGACATTAGTTCTCATTAAAGCAAATCTCCAGCTATTAGTTTTTGAAGTATTTGTCAATGAATATCCAGACCAATGACAATGAATATCCAGACCAATTTTCATGGTAATCTGGCCAGTAGTCATCTAGATATATGCCAGGCCTTGCCTCTAGTGGAGCAAAAAGTAGTTATTACTGAAAGATGTTTTTGCTCTGTGTGCTGTTTGCATGACCTTTCTTGTTGTGTACCTGAACTGAGCATGTGTCTTGAGTCCTGTAGCAGTAGTAGTACTGAGTGTCTCTTCTTGTCTGTTGCTCTTTCTGCTGTCTCCCTGCTGCAGAAAAGGCCGGTGGGAGGAGTCAAACCCTGCCCAAGCCACTCCCTCAGAGTCAAGCTTCACCCCCTCAGCCTCAACCCCCTTTTCCTCTTCGTCTGACAATATCACCTCCTCTACCACCACCACTGTCACCTCTCCCTCTGTCCCATCTACTCATACATCCTTTACATCCACTGATGTTCCACCCCTCTCTACATCCTCCACTCCTCCCGCCCCCTCTTCTGTCATCACCACCACCACAACACTTCCCGCCAAAAACATCAAGAAAAAGTTTGGTGACTTCTTTGCCTTCAAGAGGGCTCGAGCCAGCCGAGCCGCCAAGGCAGGAGGGGGAGAGGGAGGAGGAGAGGGGGTGAAGGTCAAAAGGACCTCCATTGCAGACCTCATTCGACCCCTCCGCGAGGCCAAAGAAAGGGAGAGAGAGAGGGACAAGGAGAGAGAGAAAGGGAGAGGGGCAAGGTCAGTGGAGGATGCTAACGTTTCTAATGATGCTGCCACCACAGAAGGAACCGTTGCCACCAGCCACCATCTTGCAGGCAATGTGAGGGGAACAATGGTGCCTGCCAAGACATTAACCATGATGACGCCTCCCAGTGAGACAGCTCCCTCTTACCCCACCATCGCCACAAGCCCTGACCTCACTACTGCAACACTTTCCAACCTGGAAGAAGAGGCAGTTCCTGTCTTGCCAGGTCGCACCCCCAGTCCTGTGGTCACTTCCCCTCTAACTGAGCAGGAGAGGAGTGGTGTGCTGATGAAGGAGATAAAGTTGGGAGGGACTCCATATGGAGAGAGGAGACTGAAGGTGAACAAGAGGTCACTAAGGGAGGGCAAGAGCCAGAGTCTCATACTGCTGACGGGATTAGAGCCTGAAGACAACGATGACACACACAGTAAGGTCAGTCTGACAATACACTGAACACACAGATCACGGTCAGATCATCTAATAAGAGAAGGGACGACCCTTGATAGGAATGAAACACTTAATTAACAAACACTTAATTAACAAACACTTAACGGCTAGTACTGTAAATTCTTAAATAATGCCGAGAACAAGGCCTTATATTAGAGACTGGCCTCTATTTCTAATTTCTCCTGTTTTCTAAGTATATTTTACCATATTTAAGTAAGACTCTGTTCTCTGACCTGCTCCTGTTTTAACTGTTGTTGATGCTGTTTGCTGTTAATGCAAACTCAACACTTCCTCTATGTTTACCTGTTGTCATGGTAAATTCAGCATACCACCAGTACAACAACAGTCATGTCATTCTGTTTAGGCTACTTATATCCGACTATGCAATGTTACGTTGAATGTACATTTGATATATGTCTAATAGGGTTTGGTGTTTACGAAATTTTATCTTAAATTAAAGGATATGATTTGGAAAGACGTATGTAGCAATTGGAAAGTATGTTCAAATAAATTGAGAATTTGTGCTGCCATCAATAGGCCATCAATAGGCTCTATGCATGCAATACCGCATTCCACTTCAGACCGCATGTCAACTTCCAGTGAACTCGACACACAAGCGAGAGAAGATGGAGACGGCATCCCACTCCTCACAGTTGACCCGGTGTTTGTTAGAACAATAAAAATTAACCATCAACGATGTATGGAGATTGACGAGGCTGTGCATAAAGACGCCAAACAGTAAACTCGAGAAGGGTTTCAAGTTTTATGTGTCGTCTTGTGCAATTATGAAGGTACGTATCCAGTGCTTACTTTAGCAAACGTAGCTAGCTGGGCTAACCGACAGATGTCGCTATCAATATTGTTTGATGCAAAATTTTGAATAAAATAAATGTTAGCCAGTCACATTGATAGTAATGCTCTACTTGTAAATGTACGTCTGTATATTTTGTCTCATAAGTGTCAGGTAAAGACAGGGCCACAAATGAGGTGTCTGTTCAAGCTCATTGCTACCGCTCGATGAAGAAAGCTGAGACGCTGCATCTGTTGAGAGTAGGACTGTAGCATAAGTATTCATGTTCAAAGTTCAATTGAACTTGTTTTATACAACTGTACACTGTTTCAGTTCAGGCAAAGACTTGTATTTTGAAAAGTGTTGACAGAGGTAATCAACCTAGTTTTAAGAATAATCTGTAATGCATTGGTAAAAAAAAAAAAAGTTAGCTAAAGCAAAAACCCCAACTGATTCATTGGTGAATCAGAGATAACTCTTGGTAGCTGAGTGCTGAAGTCAAGATCATTACTGGTCAGTATGTATAACTATAAATCAAACGGGAAATTTAGTTCATACATTGCCAAAACATTAGCTATCATGTTTGGTGTATAAACACAAATTCAGCTATCATTATATTCCTGCTTATTTTCATTGCGTCTATCCTTTATCTTTTTTACTTTATTACTAAGTATCAGGACTGTTTTCATTTACAGTTTTTTATATATGCATTTCAGATTACTTTACGTGATTCTGAGCCACTTGTACTGATTCGGAGCTACTGCTGGAAGTGGCTTGTGCAACCATTTGGTTGCCCTGCTGTATCAGACAGCCCACTATTCACAGTGTTAGATGTCTGTAGTACCCCGTCCTTTCATGCACTGCGATGGAACAAAGATGGCATACACATTGAACACTGGTATGTATATTACAGTAATATCTGGTACAGTGTTTGAGTGCAGTAAAGATTGTTTATTAATAGCCTCTACTACGCAGGGAGGCTATATAATAGAATTTGATTGTAGGGTGTGGAGGAACATTTTGATGCTACATTCTCCAAAAGTGTTCTTCTCCAGAATGCCTGAAGTAGATACAGACTGGAAAACAACATGATTCTGAGCACCTGCAGTCTGTATCTACTTCAGTCATTTTGCACCAAAAATAAGAAGAGGGAAACAGTTATACTGTAAAAAACAATATATATTATTATTTAGTTAGTGTTTAACAATTTGTGAAAGCATTTCTCAGTACTAAGCTCACTTTTTCAAAACAATCCATGCAGGTAGCACAGCAGTGTTCTGTGGACCAAACTGTTTACATGTTTCACTACTTTAATGGAAAATGCATTCACCGCGCCCAATTTTCAAAATCCATTGTGTGATCATGTGGGACTCAATCACTTATCAATCTCTCCGTGTGTGCCTCATCCACCATACTTTTTGGGCCAAGAAGCCCATTTTTAAGACATAACAGTTAACACCACATGCATTGAAGGCGTGTGCAAGGATAAGTAGTGTCTGGCAGTTTGTTGTGGTCTGGTCTGGGCCAAATGACAGGGCTGATTTTTTTGTCCCAGTCCAGCCCTGAACTCTAGCATTGTAAATGTTAACATTTTGCACGATACAGTGAGTGTGTGAAGCTTTCACGTTACCATTAATACTTACTTTCTACTACTTTCTTACTAAGTTTTTTTGTCCTATTTTTTTTTCTTTTTTTGCATTACAGATGCTGTGACAACAATTTTTGATGACATCCAAGAGAGACATGTGAAACTCTACATGTCTGACCATTTCAAGCAAACCCAGCCCGAACCGGTGGTGGGGGCTACCGAATGACGGTAAGTAATGACTACCAAGTGAGTTGAAGTACCTTCCCTTTATACATAGAGTGTCACTCTTCTACCATCTATCATATATACTATTCTACGCTATCATACACTGTGATAATATCACACACCTGGCATCCAGCATACCTCAGAGGACCTTTTTTGCAACCCATCTATCTTTTACACCTGACGATGCAAATCTACCATGCCGTGTTGACCCCATAGTTACCACAGATGTAGTTAAATGACTATCCTGTCCATTAACAACTTTTACAACATGTCTTTTTAAGGCTTTTTAAAGCTTATTAAGATTGCCATCCACTACATGAATTTTAAAGACTGAATTCTAACATTACTTGTTCTAGTAAGTTGAAACCCTAGAAAAAGGGATATGCTCAGTTCTCTGTTTATTTGTGTACTTGTTTACGGTCATTCAATATGGGATTTTTTTTCTTTTTTTTTCGCCAGGTGACCTGAGTTCTGAGATGAGAAGACCAATTAAATAAGGCGTGCAGTCTGTTTTCTTTGTTGTATGTTTTTGTTCAGTTTAAGTATTATTATTATGGATTTTATTTTTCTTAATTTTTTCTATTCATAAATTAATGGACATTTTATATCTAATGTTTATTTTTTTCTGTTATCCAATATTTTTTGTGTATTTTCATTTTCTAATTTGCATATTCTATGTTTTGAATTTATATACATTTTCAAATAAAAGATTTCACTTTAATAGGCCATCTTTGTTATTTATTTGATTTCTAAAAGATATAGATTAAATGGATAAGCTAAACCCTGGTGAAAATAAGTTGAAAAGTTTAGTTGATGTCTAAATTCATATAATAGACATTTATTGAACATCTGATAAACCTCTATGTTAGTCATTGAAAATATGTTAAAACAACGTCTAGGCTAAGACTAGACGTCTACTAACTTCACTTTTCAGCCTTGAATAAACTTAATCTAAATTAAACATCTACAGACAAATAGACATATTAAACGTCTTTTTATCATCAAATTGCTCAGCGGGAGATTCCCAACTTAACATCCTGTCACTCAGATGTAGCATTAATACCACTTAATAAAAGAAGCACCAAAAATATGTAGCATAGCCCTAAATACAAATCAGTACAAAATGAAGTAGAGGGATGACACTCAACTTCAGCTATCAGAAACAATCAATATTTATACTAAGTAACAGAATTTAACTCGTATTAAATTCATCTCAGAACACCACCCTTAGGAAAGGGAAAATGATAGCCAATTAATTAATTCAGTCTCAGTTCGGGAGGTTGCTACTAAGTTCTTGACTCATGTACAGTGACCGTAATACAGACAAGCACGTGATCAGGTTCAGGCATACACACAACATACCACAAATAAACATACAACACACACACACAGTGTGTGTATGTGTCAGGCAGAGTTGGCAACTTTCATTTCCTCTTATTGTAAGCTATGATCAATTTTCTGGTTACACCTCAACATGGCAAAATAAAACTTAACATTTTCCCTATATTGTTAATTAAACATGGCATATCAATTAATGTACATTTAAATTCTGAATTGTAAACTCAGTCCCTTTGTTCTTTGTCTCCTGAGTTCACAGTGCTATGTGCTGTGAACTTCTGGGCCATCTCCTGGAATGTGGGAGTATTAGGTCAGTTTGAGGCCTGTCCATAGTAAATTGGCCACTTGTCACTTAACTTTCCATTAGTGCAATCCTACAGTCCTGGCAGGGCCTATTTTGTGACTCAGAGGTCATGTGAAGACAGGATGAATATAGAAAGTTCATCCTTGAGTCCTAACAGAGCCTGTTTCGTGACCCAGAGGCCATGTGGACAACAACTTCAGGAAAGGTTAATTATTTTATTAATGAAAGGTACAAAATGTATCAGTGGATTCATAAGAGAAGCAGGGGTGAGCATCCCTTCACGCTCACAATGCTCATTAAGGCTTCAGCAACAAAATAAGTTTTAAAATCCATCAGTGATGCAGCCTGTGACTGAACAAAAACAGTCTTCCTTGTTATCATAGCATTTTTAAATCGCAGATCTCTCTCTCTCACCAGGTGCTAAATATCGCACAAGAATGTGGTTCTTTCTGTAAAATGTCCAGTCATGTCTGAAAAAAGCGTTAAGAAACATCAATGTAAAAGTCACTTATGTCTGAATGACAAAAAGCCATCACTTTAACATAAGAGATGAAACCAGCAATGTTACATATTCCATGTCTGAAAAGAGCTAAACAGTAGAGTGGTGAGTGTGACATGACTTTGTTGTTGTACTGATGGAATTAGTGCTGTGGAAATGAATATTATAATGAATTTACCATGTGAGCCATGATAGTACTGGAAATAGTGATCGCAACTCATATTATACTTTTAACCAGGCAGTCATCCCTGGCTGCTGTGCTGATCAAATCATTATTTTATGATCATGATGTCTGACAAAATCAACATAAATACAATAAATGCTCTTGTAAGTGTCAATAAATGATCCTTAATTATATTATTATGGGTTGAGTGTGTGGTCTCTTTTTCTGAAAACAGCTGTACTGTGTGTTCGGCTATATTGACATTGCAAATGAGTGACAACAGAGAAAGTCTGAGGCAACTAAAGGTTGTCTTCTTAACTTTACTGCCACACAGCCCTTGTCCCTCACTAGGCAGCCAACTGTATGTGTGTTTGTGCGTGTGTGAACAGTCACATTTACTGTTCTAAATGTTCATATATCGTCTTCCAGAAACATGCGTCTGAGAGCACATCTAGTTTTGAACAGAGGCTTCAGCTGATGCTGCACAGAATGGGCGTGGCCAAAACTCCACCTGCAGCCAAGGTAGGATGAGTTTATTTTTATTATAAATGGGCTAGTCAGCCCTGACGTTCATGGAGGTTCCTTGATGTGTGTCTCAAATGTAGCACTTCAGTCTCATGTGATAAATAATAGCACAGTGCGAAACTGACACATTTGGGAAATTCAGGTTGTATAGATTTAAGTACATCGACACAGTACAGGGGTGGCACTGTAAAGCTCACACACCATGATGAGGTTCTATACTCTGATCTGGGACTGACCCATCAGCAGTCTGTATGTTGTGTAAGAAGGTAATGCTTGTGTGTGCTGTCCCAAAGAAGACAGTGATGTTTAAAGACACATATTCTTGGATATTTGATATCACGATCAGTGCAATATCTGTTTGGTTGAATAATCACTTGATTTTGATCATATTTAGTTTTGGATAGGTCAAGTGGTAACATGGCGGGGTCGTGGGGGAGATTCCAAAGACATTGTACCCAGGGGTCTTCTCACACTTTGAAGAATAATTCTGCTTTATTACAACTTGGGTCTGTTTTTCATAGTTTTGTTCATCATTCCTATGAGTAATAACACCGTACTCACCAAGTTAATAGCTGGCAACACAGTGACATCACTAAAAAGAAGTCAGAAACATGAGCAGTCAGACAATCAGGTTGAAAACAAACAGGTTAGACAAATTAACTTGGAAGAGGAAACATAGGTGAACAGTAAAATTAAAACACCCAAACTGTCTGTTTCATCACAGTTTACAGACCCATTGACCTACTTACTGTAGTAGTGTGCACACAGTTGTCCTGTGTAATGAGGATTTATTACCAACATCTGAGGTGTGCTCTCTTTCAGTTTTACCTTCAAATAAAATTGTTTAGATAATCTGAAAAAAAATGTTGGTTTGTTTCCAACCTATGTGATCATCTGACTGCTCATGTTTTCTTGACCTGTCAGGCTTTGTTGTAGTGATGTCACCATGTTCCCAGCATTTAGCTTGGTGAATACAATGGTATCATAACTGATAGGAAGGATGGAGATAATAGCATACAGACCCAAGTTGTAATACACATGAATTATCCTTTAATCTGTTGTTTGTCCTATTGTAAATACTTGTGTATAATTACTTTGAGATCAGTGTGCACAGTGTAAATGTAGAATTCATTAATTTTCTCATGTAGATGTAGAAGAGAAGTGGAGAGTCTGTATTGTACAGGGATGTAATATCATATTTTCTCTGGATTTTATATATTTGTGGCGCCTTCTTTTAGCAAGAAGGATGAGATCAGTCATTACAAAGTGCAACAGCAAGTTGTTGATCAAATGTTGTGGTAGTTTAATACTGTCCAATGTGTCTGTTGTAGAATAAAGACGAGGAGTTGAGAAAGGCCAACTCTGAAGGTAAGCATGTGTGTTTTTGTATACGGTATCTCCATCGTAGCCTCATCAGTTATTTTATGTTTTAACACTTTGGATTTGTTGGTTGTTTTTGAAAGAACATATTTTACAATCTTCAGTAATGTTATGTACATCTTAACACTGTAAATTAAAGAGGATATGGATTGTATTTATTTCATAAAACTGTAAATGAGTGAAATGAACCTGATGGTAAATAAATAAAAAACATTGTATTTTAGGCATCTTCTAATGTGACTGGCTGAATCTGATTTTGTGGGAACAAAGCTAACTCTGTAAATGACAAATTAGTTCTGACCATGTTTTAATGTTTAATGACAACACTTGCAGCTGTACCTTTAGTTAAGCTCCTACTAATTTTACAACATCAGTAAGCCTAAGTCTGTTTGAATGAGTCCTGCTGGTCTTCATTTGGAGAGTGTACATGTTTTCTTCTGTATCTCACTGAGGTTCATACTCCAACTGGAATTCTCTATTCTGACCCTCCTTTTCCACACAGTCCTGTGTTCTGTGATGTGAGCTTGTTGTACTGCTGGAAGACAAAATTCCTTAAATTCTGTCTTTTTCTCCTTCTTTCCAGTCTTGTTTGAGTCATCAACATGGAAATTTGTTTGGTGCCTACCACTTACAGCTTAAAATGGCTTCAGTTGAGCCCAGTGTTTATATTGTATTCAATACATTTACAGCTTGGATTAAAATTGCCCCTCGGCTGTACTACTATCTGCTGTCTCTGTCCCTCAGGTGCTATCCTGGACAAACCTGAACCACCTCCCACATACATGAAGCCCAGAACCATGTCCACTTCATCAGGTATGAATCCCCATTTCTAGATAAAAAAAATAATAACAATAATCCCATGTGCAGAGCCAAACCAATAATGAGTTGATCCTACTAACAAGTATTGTGTGTGTATCAAAGCTTGATATATTTTATTCCTCTGTGCCATAGAGTTACATTAGTAGTAAAACACATCAGTGAGCCACACTGTTGCACTGAGTGACATGTTCTTTCATTACCATGAACACACACACTGTAGTTTATTTTGACTCAGTCCCACATACACCGTCCTGCTGTTTGAAATACTTACTAGAGCACCAAATGTGGAATAATCCTGGATTCAGCCGCAGATGAAAATAGTCCCTAACAAATGCACTATTTCCTCCTGTTTAAGTAACATTTGCTAAAAACTACAGTGACCAGCTGTTTTAGGAAATTACTGAGCCTTTTTTAAATATGAACCAATGGACTTGGTGCTGAGAGCCACAGACAGGGTAGGGAGGTCAGAAAGTATTGAGAGACAGACTAACACATTGCTAATTAGTTTTAGTGTTTTCATGGGATTTGTTGACAATATCAAAAAGCCGAACAAACCACTCTTTGCAGGGCCTTGCGTAGTGTAGTGGGTCCAGTGTGCTGAGCAGTGAGGAGCAGATATAGTCCTTGACCAGCTGCTCAAAGCACTTCATCGCCACAGAGGTGAGTGCCACTGGGCGGTAGTCATTCAGGCAGGCTGGTCTTGGTTTCTTGGGAACGAGAATGATGGTGGACTTCTTTTAGCATCTGGGTATGACTGAGCCAGGGATAGGTTGGGATTCAGGTAGGGCAGGTTTGGTTATGAGCAGAAATATCAAAGATGTTTATGCATATTAATAAAATAATTAATATGGATTAATTTTTACGGGGCACCACCCTGGGATCAGGGACCAATAACCAAACGTTAAAAACAGTCTCAAAGGTGGCTGTCCACTTAAAAATGTTGATATTTAAGGGGGACAGTGAAGGGTGAGATCCGAGCACTGACCGTCAAAACCAGCTATTATCACAACATGTACACACAATAACCACAGGCAACTGCTCTTTAAAAGATACAATAGTGTTTATTTAACCTTAGCATTGATTAACAATCAATAACTTCAGCCAATTGACAGTGTTGCAAGGAAGGTGGAGGCCACATGGATGGTCGTCATGTACAAAGCCAAATGGCGGGCAAGCCCGCAAATCTCAAACAAGGGGACAGAGCCAAAATGGGAGGACGAGCTCCATTTGTCCTCAAGATAACGTGCAGCTTAGCTGGCTAAGCTACCACATTATCTGGGCCGTTTGAGATGTGTGTAAGCAAGTAAATGTACTTGCAAAGCACAATTCACAACAATGAAGCTTAGATGAAATAACACACAGTTATAAAAGTTATCTCTGCCCAGACACAAGCCTCTTGAAATTTGTCTTGGCTAGCGATTGAGGCGTCAGTTCGTTTTGAATTTGTCCAGTGGAGTTTCTCTCAGGTTTGGACGCTGATGAAGCCGGGTCCACACTGTTGGTAGGTCCAATGGCAAAACTGTTCATTTGAGGGACAGCAAAGGAAAGCAGCAGTCGACTTTAGCAGGGAGGAAGAGAGGTTCTCTGGCGGTCTTTCTCTCTGTGAAGAAAATGGTGAATCTGTGTCTTCCTTCTGCAGGCAAAGATCTATGTGGAGTATAATACTGTCCAATGTGTCTGTTGTAGAATAAAGACGAGGAGTTGAGAAAGGCCAACTCTGAAGGTAAGCATGTGTGTTTTTGTATACGGTATCTCCATCGTAGCCTCATCAGTTATTTTATGTTTTAACACTTTGGATTTGTTGGTTGTTTTTGAAAGAACATATTTTACAATCTTCAGTAATGTTATGTACATCTTAACACTGTAAATTAAAGAGGATATGGATTGTATTTATTTCATAAAACTGTAAATGAGTGAAATGAACCTGATGGTAAATAAATAAAAAACATTGTATTTTAGGCATCTTCTAATGTGACTGGCTGAATCTGATTTTGTGGGAACAAAGCTAACTCTGTAAATGACAAATTAGTTCTGACCATGTTTTAATGTTTAATGACAACACTTGCAGCTGTACCTTTAGTTAAGCTCCTACTAATTTTACAACATCAGTAAGCCTAAGTCTGTTTGAATGAGTCCTGCTGGTCTTCATTTGGAGAGTGTACATGTTTTCTTCTGTATCTCACTGAGGTTCATACTCCAACTGGAATTCTCTATTCTGACCCTCCTTTTCCACACAGTCCTGTGTTCTGTGATGTGAGCTTGTTGTACTGCTGGAAGACAAAATTCCTTAAATTCTGTCTTTTTCTCCTTCTTTCCAGTCTTGTTTGAGTCATCAACATGGAAATTTGTTTGGTGCCTACCACTTACAGCTTAAAATGGCTTCAGTTGAGCCCAGTGTTTATATTGTATTCAATACATTTACAGCTTGGATTAAAATTGCCCCTCGGCTGTACTACTATCTGCTGTCTCTGTCCCTCAGGTGCTATCCTGGACAAACCTGAACCACCTCCCACATACATGAAGCCCAGAACCATGTCCACTTCATCAGGTATGAATCCCCATTTCTAGATAAAAAAAATAATAACAATAATCCCATGTGCAGAGCCAAACCAATAATGAGTTGATCCTACTAACAAGTATTGTGTGTGTATCAAAGCTTGATATATTTTATTCCTCTGTGCCATAGAGTTACATTAGTAGTAAAACACATCAGTGAGCCACACTGTTGCACTGAGTGACATGTTCTTTCATTACCATGAACACACACACTGTAGTTTATTTTGACTCAGTCCCACATACACCGTCCTGCTGTTTGAAATACTTACTAGAGCACCAAATGTGGAATAATCCTGGATTCAGCCGCAGATGAAAATAGTCCCTAACAAATGCACTATTTCCTCCTGTTTAAGTAACATTTGCTAAAAACTACAGTGACCAGCTGTTTTAGGAAATTACTGAGCCTTTTTTAAATATGAACCAATGGACTTGGTGCTGAGAGCCACAGACAGGGTAGGGAGGTCAGAAAGTATTGAGAGACAGACTAACACATTGCTAATTAGTTTTAGTGTTTTCATGGGATTTGTTGACAATATCAAAAAGCCGAACAAACCACTCTTTGCAGGGCCTTGCGTAGTGTAGTGGGTCCAGTGTGCTGAGCAGTGAGGAGCAGATATAGTCCTTGACCAGCTGCTCAAAGCACTTCATCGCCACAGAGGTGAGTGCCACTGGGCGGTAGTCATTCAGGCAGGCTGGTCTTGGTTTCTTGGGAACGAGAATGATGGTGGACTTCTTTTAGCATCTGGGTATGACTGAGCCAGGGATAGGTTGGGATTCAGGTAGGGCAGGTTTGGTTATGAGCAGAAATATCAAAGATGTTTATGCATATTAATAAAATAATTAATATGGATTAATTTTTACGGGCACCACCCTGGGATCAGGGACCAATAACCAAACGTTAAAAACAGTCTCAAGGTGGCTGTCCACTTAAAAATGTTGATATTTAAGGGGACAGTGAAGGGTGAGATCCGAGCACTGACCGTCAAAACCAGCTATTATCACAACATGTACACACAATAACCACAGGCAACTGCTCTTTAAAAGATACAATAGTGTTTATTTAACCTTAGCATTGATTAACAATCAATAACTTCAGCCAATTGACAGTGTTGCAAGGAAGGTGGAGGCCACATGGATGGTCGTCATGTACAAAGCCAAATGGCGGGCAAGCCCGCAAATCTCAAACAAGGGGACAGAGCCAAAATGGGAGGACGAGCTCCATTTGTCCTCAAGATAACGTGCAGCTTAGCTGGCTAAGCTACCACATTATCTGGGCCGTTTGAGATGTGTGTAAGCAAGTAAATGTACTTGCAAAGCACAATTCACAACAATGAAGCTTAGATGAAATAACACACAGTTATAAAAGTTATCTCTGCCCAGACACAAGCCTCTTGAAATTTGTCTTGGCTAGCGATTGAGGCGTCAGTTCGTTTTGAATTTGTCCAGTGGAGTTTCTCTCAGGTTTGGACGCTGATGAAGCCGGGTCCACACTGTTGGTAGGTCCAATGGCAAAACTGTTCATTTGAGGGACAGCAAAGGAAAGCAGCAGTCGACTTTAGCAGGGAGGAAGAGAGGTTCTCTGGCGGTCTTTCTCTCTGTGAAGAAAATGGTGAATCTGTGTCTTCCTTCTGCAGGCAAAGATCTATGTGGAGTATAACCATGGGGATCGTTGTAGTCTGTCATTGTTCTTAGTCTTTGCTACATGCTTCTGGGATTGCCCTCCTGAAACTGTAGTTCCACTTTCTTCCCATACTCCCTTTTTGCCTCCCTTACTGCTATCCTTACATTATAGGCTACTGCCTTATAATTGTCCATGTTGCCACATGTAACCCTAAGTTGTAGGCTGCAGTGCGTGTGTGGTTTCTGGTTGTGGAATGATTTAACTATAGTTTTGGGTACAGTTTCTTCTGTTGTTTTACAAATTAGATGAGTGAGTGAGTGTAGTCTGATGTGCTTCTCTGAGACATGGCTACACCAGGATATCCCGGACCATAACGTTTCCATCGACGGCTTTCAGACTGTTGGGGCCGACAGGGATCACACCGGGAGCGGTAAGTGGAAAGGCGGTGGGCTTGCTGTGCTGGTTAACAACAGATGGTGTAACCCTGGTCACATTACTATCAAGCAGAATATCTGTAGCCCGGACATTGAACTGTTAGCTGTGGGACTCCGGCCATATTATCTGCCACGTGAATTTTCACATGCCATTGTTGTGGCTGTTTACATCCCCCCCTCTGCTAACCCGGCATCGGCGTGCAACGCCATTCACACCGCCATAGCACATCTACAGACTCAACACCCGAGTGCACTCATATTAATCTCGGGTGACTTCAACCATGTCAGTGTTTCAACAACACTGACTAATTTCACCCAGTATGTGAGTTGTCCTACTAGAGAGGAGAGGACACTGGACCTGCTGTATGCTAACGTTAAGGACGCATACAGCTCTTCCCCCCTCCCCCCTCTGGGTAGGTCAGACCACAACCTGGTTTACCTTAAACCCTGCTATGTGCCTCTGGTTAAAAGGCAGCCCGCGACCACAAGGACAGTGAGGAGATGGTCAGAGGAGGCCTATGAGACACTGCAGGAATGTTTTGAGGTGACAAACTGGGATGTACTCTGTGAGCCTCATGGAGAGGACATTGACGGGCTCACTGAGTGCATTACTGGTTACATTAACTTCTGTGTGGACTGCAATGTCCCATCCAAGATGGTCCATTGTTATCCAAATAACAAACCGTGGGTAACAAAGGACATCAAGGACATCCTGAATGCCAAGAGCAGGGCCTTTACTGATGATAATAGGGAGGAGGTGAGAGCTATCCAGGCCGACCTGAAGGTGAAAATCAGGGAGGCCAAGGAAAAGTACAGGAGGCAGCTGGAGCGGAAACTCCAGCAGAACAATATGAGAGCGGTCTGGAGCGGCATGAAGACCATCACTGGCTTCAGACCGACTGGCAGCAGAGGAGTTGAAGGCAGCTTGGACAGGGCCAACGAACTTAATCTGTTCTTTAACAGATTCGACACACCGGCCCCTGCTCATCCCCCCTCTAACTCAGCTGCTGTCGGCCCTCAAGCTCCTCTGGTTACTCTGCTCCCCCCTCCCCATCAGGCTAACAGCCCTCTTCTGACTAATGACTCCCCACCTCCCCCACCTGTAACTTCTGCTGTGTGCCTGACTGCTGACCAGGTGAGAGGACAGCTGATGAAACTCCACTCAAACAAGGCTGCAGGCCCCGATGGCGTTAGCCCCGGGGTGCTAAAAGCCTGTGCCCTCCAGCTATGTGGAGTCCTTCAACATGTCTTCAACCTGAGCCTGAGTCTTCAAAGGGTCCCCATTCTGTGGAAGACATCTTGCCTCGTTCCTGTGCTGAAGACGCCGCGTCCCAGTGGCTCCAAGGACTACAGACCGGTGGCACTGACCTCCCACATAATGAAGACCCTAGAGAGACTGGTGCTGGAACAGCTGCGGCCCATGGTCAGACCCCTCCTGGACCCCCTTCAGTTCGCCTACCAGCCCCGACTGGGAGTTGAGGACGCCATTATCTTACTGCTTAACCGCATCCACACCCACCTGGACAGGCCGGCAAGCACGGTGAGGATCATGTTTTTTGACTTCTCCAGTGCTTTCAACACCAACCGGCCTGCCCTGCTGGGTGAGGCACCAGCGACCCCGTTTTCCATCCAGGGGGTCAGTGTGGACATTGTGGAGGATTACAAGTACCTGGGAGTACACTTGGATAACAAGCTGGACTGGACCAAGAACACTCAAGCTGTCTACAGGAAGGGCCAGAGCCGCCTCTATTTTCTGAGGAGGCTGAGGTCCTTCAACATCTGCCGGACAATGCTGAAGATGTTTTATGAGTCTGTGGTGGCTAGTGCTATCCTGTATGCTGTTGCATGCTGTTGCATGCTGGGGCAGCAGGTTGAAGGTAGCGGACGCCAACAGACTTAACAAGCTGATCCGTAAGGCCAGTGACATTGTGGGGGTGGAGCTGGACTCTCTGGCGGTGGTGTCAGAGAGGAGGATGCTGGCCAAACTACATGCCATCTTGGACAGTGTCTCCCACCCACTCCATGACGTGCTGGTCAAACAAAGGAGTACCTTCAGTGAAAGACTCATCCCCCAAAATGCACCACAGAGCGCCACAGGAAGTCATTCCTGCCTGTGGCCATCAAACTCTTTAACTCCTCCCTCTAAGTGTAGTCTGTATGACCCTAGGTCACTAAACTGGACATTGATCATTACATCTCTACCATACTTGAATAATTGTGCAATATTCTGTGTACTACTCTTTTTTCTGTGCAATATTTAGTTTTCCCATGTTAGTTTTCCTATTTATTGACATTGATATTATATACCTCCACTACTGCTGTGCAATATCTTAATAATCTCAATAAGCTACACTTAATGTGACAGTACATGCACCACTGCTTATCACTTATTACTGATTTTATTACATTGTATTATTATACTGTATTATCATCATCAACCGGTAAACCGACTTGGTACTTCACACTATTTTATCTTATACTTATACCCACCTGGTACTTAATTTATTTTCTGACCTGTTTTTATAGTGTTTTATAGTGTATTATATTTTTTGCTAGTACTTTCTCCTGTGTGCACTGACGTAAAGGCGAGCTACTGTAACAAAGAGTTTCCCTTCGGGGATCAATAAAGTATTTCTGATTCTGATTCTGATTCTGAAATTAAATCCACCAAAGACTCAGTGAAACCATTGATGTCCTCGATGACGTCGGGGACATGAATCCTGAAACGTGCTCCAGACTGCGTCGTGTAGCACAGTCTGCAGGGTGGCTTCTGATTGACCTGACCATTTCGTGACCATTTGTATCACGGGAGGCATGCAACTCAGTTTGTTTACATGCTTGGTTCGTAGCAAGATGGCCATGTGGTCGCTCTTCCCGAACGCAGGTAGCGATTCTGCTCTGTAGCAGAACATGAGCTGTGTGATATAGCAGTCTGTGTGTAGCACAACCTTGCTGATGTCTCTGGGCCTCTGATGACAGAACACAGGAGGGTCTCTGCTGCAGTGCCATGTTTTGTGTGTTTTAGTCTACATCTGTCTGAATATCTGTTCAACCTGGAGTCACTGATTGGACCAACCTGCATCATTCACAGTGATTGTCTACTAGTGATTTACTGTCTCTCACACCCTCTGTTTCCAGCAGACCCCAGGCATCCTATGAGACCACTGGACGCCATCCAACTGGACCCTACCCTTCACCCGAAGCCCGCATTCCCCGAGCGCCTCATTGGCCCCCTGCCACCCAAACCTGCCATCGCAGCCAAGCCCCCCCTACCCACCACGGCCGCTCCTGCAGGAGGAGGAGCTCGTCCCTCCTCTGCTCCTCCTCTCAGCAGCTCAGCAGAGAGAGTCCAGCTCAGAGCACACACTCATGATGGCAGGCCAGGGGAGACTACAGCACAGGTAACACAGCAGTCAGTGAGAAATTTCCTTTATTGCTCCTGGGAAGATAATTCAGATGTAAGGCTTTTCACCCAGTGGCAAAGCTGTCACTTTATTTTTTAATATACAAAGTTAGTTTTAAAAGAATAACACCACAGAGAAAAACACTTGAAAGATAAATAAGTGAAATATTGTAAATATGGAAACATTTCATTTGTTTGTATTATGAATTAAAAATTAGGTCACAAGATGGTAACTCTGGCTTAATGTTTAAGCCAGAGTTACCAGTGTCAAAGAGAAGTGTTGTGCAGTCCAGAAAGTGACTAACATGAGAGGACTTTACTAGCACAAGAGAGATGTAAACAATGCAATGTCACACATTTTGTCAATGTAATAATGCACAGTTCAGTTCAGTACAGACATTTCAGGCTCTATCTTTCTTGTCATGTGTGTTAATATAAAGGCAACGTGTAGAGCCTGGAACACTGGACCACCACTCTATTAATAAAAAACTCACCAGTTCCTTATGATGTTTGATATTATATTTCCGTTAGGATTATGCAACTCTCAGTGGTATGATACACAGAGTGGAGCCCTCTGTTGCGCCACATGGGAACTACTTTGACAATATTGTTTCTGAACAGTCTATTCAATTAAATTAAATTCAGTATAACTTTATTAATCCAAAAAGGCTATTTGATTTTGGGCATAGGTAAAAATACAGGAAACAGACATGCACAGACAGACAATTACAAACAAAAGAGCTGTTTGGGACTATGTTGAGCTGAAAAAAATAATAATAAAAGAAAAAAAAGATTTAAATAAATAAATAAGGAAGTCCATATGGCAGATAGAGCATCGTTTATTCTGGAAGCCATCCACCTGGTGAACAAGAAACTGAAATTCTGTGCTCTATCCAGAGCTTGGCATATGAAATAATTAAATGGCTTCTGTGTTTTGCTCAAACTTCATGGTGTTATCAAAGATGGTACCGAGATATTTATACTGGTCCACAACATCCACCTCCTTGCTGTGTATGACCACTAGGTTTGTCCTAGGGGGCTTCCTCCTGACATCAATGACCATCTCCTTAGTCTTGGTGATGTTCAACTCCAGTAGAGCATTGTCACACCACTCTATGAAATCATAGAGGGCGGGGCTGTGTTCCTGCTTAGACCCTGAGAGGAGTTTAGAGGAGGACCATGTTGTCAGCCAATTTGATGAGGTGATGGTTGGGATGGATACTCTTACAGTCATTAGTGTAGAGAATGAACAGGAGGGGGGATAGGACACACCCTTGTGGTGAGCCTGTACAGTGTGTTTGATAAAGTGCCATTAGAAAGGACTCTCTGAGGTCAGTCTGTTAAAAAATCCATAATCCATAAAATTAGACGTTGGTCTAGATTGTACTGAGTGACCACTTTCTTGGCGAGGACGACGACATGGTGTGAAAAGCAGAAGAAAAATCCACAAATAGGAGCCTAGCAAAGGCTCCGCTCTTCTCCAGGTGACTGTGAATGGTTTCTAGTAGGAACAGTTTAGCATCATCCACCCCTCTTCTAGTATGGTAACCAAACTGGAGAGGATCTAGGATGGCACCAGTACTACACATGATGTAGGACTTCACCAGCTTCTCTAGGAGAGATGTGAGAGCAATGGGCCTGTGGTTGTTGAGGGAGCAAGCCTTGTCCTTTTTGGGGACGGGGATGATTGTCGAGGTTTTCCATGGCATCGGAACCTCCCCTTGGTCTAGTAAGGATTGATATAGCTGCAGGAGGACCACGCTGAGCTGCTCAGCACAGTGCTTGAGGGTCTTGCCACAGATGACATCAGGTACAGTTGTCTTGTTGGTTGGGGTGACTGAGCAGGTTTAGCACATCCTGTTTTTGGATGGTGAGTGTGATGGATGGCATAAGGCTGTGTTTGAGCTCCGCCATGTCGGATGCCAGGTCAAGCCTCTCGAAGTGGGTGTAAAACCTGTTTAGTTCGTTAGGCAGAGAGGAATTATTGAGCCCCTCCACTCTTAAGTCTTCTCTTGGTCTTTGTGTTTACAGCGACCATGTTTTTAATTCCCTGCCATGCTGCCTTGTAGTTGCCTTGCTGAAACTTCTGCTCAATTTTATTTTTGTACTGGGTTTTTGTCTGGCTGATGGCCCGTTTCACCTTTCTGTTGACCTGTTTTTTTTCCTCAGCAGATCCTGTAAAAACAACCTTTTTTTCTAATTAAAGCTAGGGTAGGTAATGTATTTCAGAAGCATTTCTTGTTATATTTGTTAAAATTCTCTTTACACCCCGATAGCAATCAATAAATCAAATGCTCTTGAAAAAAATGAAAAAAATCTGGTATCTGTGGCTGTCGCAGGCCTGTAATAAGCCCACCAGACTCAATGGTGGGCGGCCATCCGCCGCTGCCGTGTTAGGTTTTGAGAGAGAAAGAGAGAGAGAGAGAGAGAGATGGAGACAGAGAGAGGGAGACGGAGGGGTTTAGAGAGAGAGGTTTATAGATAAAGAGAGAGAGGTTATAAGAGAGAGAGAGGTTTTGGGGGGCACAATGCAAATACCACCTAGAATTTTTAAAATAGTAGTAATGTAATTGTAGTGGTAATATTAATAAATGAATAATAATAGGAATGACAGCTATAGGAATAATAATGACAGTATTAGTAACAGAGCCAATAACAGCAACTGTAGTAGCAGTTGTCGAGCAGGAACACAGGTGCAGCAAGTGCACAGATCCAGTGCACAGATCCAGTCTCTGCAGTTCTAGAGGCAGAAATACCTGCTGAAAGCGACAGAAGGAGAGAGGAGTGAAAGGAGAAAGCACAAACCTACGGGAGAGAGATGTTGAGTTAGTAACATGCAGTAATGGGGTTAAAATGCATACAGATGGAGAGGGAGAGAAGGAGAGAGGAAAGGGGTGCATCATGGGAAGTCTCCTAGTAGTCTAGGCCTATAGCAGCATAACTAAGGGATGGTTCAGGGCTCACCTAAGCCAGCCCTAACTATAAGCTTTATCAAAGAGGAAAGTCTTAAGCCTACTCTTAAATGTGGAGATGGTGTCTGCCTCCCAAACCCAAATTCCCAATCTGATATGAAGATACGATGGTACCTGACCATTAAAAGCTTTGTAGGTGAGGACAAGGATTTTAAATTCTATTCTGGATTATACAGGGAGCCAGAGCAGAGAAGCTAATATTGGAGAAATATCGTCTCTTAAGTCTTAAGGGACTTATTCGGGCAGCCTGATAAGGAATTGCAATAGTCCAACCTAGAAGTAACAAATGCATGCACTAGTTTTTCAGCATCAGTTTGAGACAGGATGTGCCTGATTTGTGCAATGTTGCTTAGGTTCAAGAAGGCAGTCCTTGAAGTTTGTTTCATGTGAGAGTTAAAGGATAAATCCTGATCAAAGGTAACTCAGAGGTTCCTTACGGTGGTGCTGGAGGCCAGGGTAATGCCATCTAGATTAACTATATCTTTAGATAATGTGTCTTGGAGGTGTTTAGGGCCAAGTACAATAACTTCAGTTTTGTCTGAGTTTAATGTAGAAAATTGCAGGTCATGCAGGTCTTTATGTCCTTAAGGCATGCTTGAAGTTTAACTAACTGGTTAGTTTCATCTGGCTTGATCAATAGATATAATTGGGTATCATCCGCATAACAATAAAAGTTTATGGAGTGTTTCCTAATAATATTGCGTAGAGGAAGCATATATAAAGGTTAATAGAATCGGTCCAAGCACAGAACCTTGTGGAACTCTGTGACTAACTTTGGCGTGCACAGAGGACTCACGTTAACATGTACAAACTGAGATCGATCTGATAGTTACGATTTAAACCAGCTTAGTGCAGTTCCTGTAATGCCAATTACATGTTCCAGTCTCTGTAATAGGATGTGATGGTCAATGGTGTCGAACACAGCACTAAGATCTAACTAAACGTAGTACAGAAACTAAGTACAGAGACAAGTCCTAATGCAATTAAAAGGTCATTTATAATTTTCACCTGTGGTGTCTCTGTGCTATACACAGATACACTCTAAATCCTGACTGAAAACCAACTCAAATAAACTATTGTTATTTAGAAAGTCACAATGGATTGGCAACTGCTTTCTCAAGGATCTTCAAGAGAAAGGGAACGTTAGATATACTGTAGGTCTATAGTTGGCTAAAACCCGTAGTTCAAATGACTTCATCTGTACGTCATCTACTATTTACATGTTTATGTTACTATTTCTTCGGTTTAAGGACAGTATTTTTGATGATGGTTAGTTTGTCGTCAATTACATATAGATGTAATAGTGCTTGGTGGTTAAAGCACTGGTGCGTGTGTAAGTGATATTTACTGTTGTATTTTCATCTTTGATTACATACCTTTAAGTGCCTGTTCACATTGGTTTATGTTAGTAATCTTTTCTCTACTGATGTTCTAGAGATATTAGTTAGTACTTACAAAAGGTACTTGTATTTTTGTGTTCTTTTTCCTCAGTTTTACAAATTACATATTTTCCTCTTTTAAATTCTGCCAAACAAAACAACCTAACCTTTCTGTTCCTTGGAGAACGCAATGCTGGAGAATATATAATGTTAAGCTAGCTGTATAGCTGAAAAATATGTTGCCTGCAACAACTTTTAGTGAGGATAGCATAGTAAAGACCCACAAAGATTAGGCAAATTAGTCTACACCCATGAACCATTTATTTTTATCAATAAAAATGATCACAGCTGCATAACTCACATATTGTTTTTACTTATTTAACACATCACCTGCAATTCAGCATAAGGACCTTTGCTTATTTTAACCAATGCACTCTCACCTTTATTAAATACTGAAGTTATTTGTATAATGGTTAACAAGAAACAAGAACAGTCACTATACACACACATTTGCTTCCACAACTATTTATTTATCTGCAAAAATATAAATGTTCAAAATACAGCGTTTGTGTGCTTCAGCAGGAGACATGGGGCGAGGGCTGCTGGTGGTCACAGGGGTAAACACACTAGTCTCTGCAGCCTGCAGTTCAGCGTGCTTGCCCATTTCATCTGAAAAATATGTTAAATAAATAAAAATGTTTGCCTTACAAACACCACAATTCTACACCATTAGCAGTTAGCATTAGTGGTCGACATTAGCATGTAGCTAACATTAGCTTTTGGCTAGAGTAGCAATAGCATGACATCAGGTAGCATTATAGGATTTAACAAGCATCATGGGCCGTATGTGATTTAGCTTCAACTGACTGGTCATCCATTTCTGTGTCTTCCGCCATGGCTTCCAACAGCACAGTAGCTTTCGTTGTTGTTGGGGAAACGAGGTCAGACACTGGGTGAGGAGAGTGGAGTGGTTATATACTGGCTGTGATTGGGATTGATGGGGAGCAGGAGTGTAATTAGGAGCAGGTGTGGGTGATTACAGGCTGGTGAGGACATGACAGGCTGTGACAAAATGAAGCTTAGAAGAAATAACACAGTTATAAAATCTATGTCTGTTCAGACACAAGCCTCATACTTGAGATCACTCTTCATAAGGATTTAATGCGTCAGTTTGTTTTGGAGTCCTCTCAGGCTCGGATGCTGATATGGCCGGGTCCTGCGCTGTGGGCGGGTTCAATGGCGAAACTGTTCCTTCAGGTGGCAGTGGAGGGAAGCAGCAGTCGACTTTAGTGGGGAGAGAGCGAGGCTCAGCAGTTATCCTTCTCTCCGTGAAGGAAAACGGTAAATCCGTATCTTCCTTCTGCAGGCAAAGATTGTTATGGGGAGTATAACAATCAGGATCCAAAGTGTATCAGCAAACACAAAACATTGCTGTCTGTTGCTCGTTCAGCGAGTTAAGACCTTCCTAGGGGAAATTGAAGTTCAACGTTGATCACCTCCTGTAGTAACCAGAGTTACAGTGGAAAAACAGGGTTTGACCAGTGTGCTGTGAGTTTGTAGGCGTTTATATGACCAGAGCACAGGAAGCACCGATGACGGCTTGTCCATTAGGATTCCAGGGTTTGGATTCAAGCTTAAACCTTGCACTTGACTTAACGGACCTTAGGGGGTTTGGCACTATTTCTACTAGTTCAGGCTTTTTGTTTCACATGCAGGCCTCTGTTCCCAACAATGGCCCAACAATGGCCTACCCACATAAAAGTGGGATGCTGAATCAATGCATTAAAATGAATATTTTATCTTCATTAATGTAAACTTATACATGATGACTGGTAATGCATTAGAGAGAAGTTTTGTGGGGTGGGCAGCACTAGCTGTCAATCGTGCATGTACTATAACGGAGTGTCATGGAGAAACTGCCACCACATTTTGCAAGTATCAAAACTCGAAAGGTTCTGTGGGAGTAAAAACCTTCAGCTGGGCCAGATGTCTTCAGGTCCTCTCACACACTGTTTAATTCTTCTTTAATAAAACACTTGAGTCGAATAGAGTCCAATGCAATATAGATTTTACTGTAATATCAAAACAAAGTACACGTAAAACCGAGCTGGTTCATGAAGCAACTGAACAGTTGTGCATTCACTTATATTTTCAAAACATGCTCCTCTTGGTGGGTTGTTGGGATGTTCCCTATTGGTCCACAATCAAAACACGGAAGTCATTGACAGTCTCTGATTGGTTATGAATTATTATGCCATTACGCTTTTAGCCACGTGAGGGTGCCATTACACAAGGAAACTTCTGATTGAAGACACAAAAACATGATTACCTCAACTGTCATTGAATAAATTGGATAAAAATAAGGATAACGTTGTTTTTGAGAAACTAAAATAGGAGGATCTGTGCAGAGAGATATGACTCCTGGGAAGAGCGCCTTTTCTGTCTTTTAATTAGACAGAAAGAGTTCATCACAAAACTTCCCAGGCTCTGTTCAAGGAAATAACCTTGGTTCTCACCAACTTTCGTGTGTTGTTTTTGGATCATAAATTCACTGTTTCTTTGATTAAAATGGAACACATCATAACTGCAATAAACGAGCACCCTCTGACCTTTGGTAAAACACATCAAAGCCCAAAGCACTTGGCATTACATGTGTACAGAGAGCATGCACATTTTCTTCTCTCAACTCTCATGTATGTCCATCAATTGTAGACACTTATCTATAGTAAGTTCTAAAATATATAAAACACATGAAAACATGAGCACAACACAGACTAACAGCCCAAGGAGAGTTTTACTGTCTTAGAAGACTAACTGCTGTTTCAGAGTCTTTTCCAGTCGTGGGAGACAACGAATACTTGTGTTTCCTCAAACTTTTTGTCATGAAATTATCAAGTATAATCAAATACCAGTTTATTAGGTAAACCTAGGTGTTAATTCTAACATTTTTTCCACCCCATTTATTTCAATGAGGGTAGACTAAATATTAGAAACACCTCTCACACACAACATTATACAATTCAACATCAACACAAACTACATCATCCAAACCCTAAAGCTGAATCATTCATGAAGGTGGGATTTATTGCAGGACTGTTGGATTAGACTACACTCATTTTAGCTAGATGGAGCTATTAAATACCTTATCGAATATCACCACAAACTACTGCCTATTTATAACCCAGTCATGATATAGCAGTCATCTTGTTCATGTCATGTCCCACTGAGCACCCTCTGATCTTCATCCCTAGAATGGACGCCAGGAGGGTCCCAGGGGTGCAGCCAAAGCTCTGTCCCCCAGGAAAGAGCTGCTTCCTCCAGCCCCGTCTCCATGGAGGGGTCCCAGCATACAGGATCGCTCTGAGAAAGCACAATCAGTGACCGATGGTACGTCTGACTGATCTCTTTAAAACCAAATAATTAATCCAAATTAGGGTGCGACTGATATATTACTTAAGGTTATGAGCTTTTATGAGAAATCAGGTGTGGTCCAGTCAGTGTGGTGTGTTCCACGGGAGACTGTGAAACTGTAAGCTGAAAAGAGGCAGCTGTTGACTCTTTGTGTATCAGAGGAGGCTCATGGAACAAGTTACCCCCCTTATGCTAACAGCCCCAGGCATTTAACATCATCAAAGTCACATGTGAGTCACATGGGCACCATGTGAGAGTCTTCAGAGTAACATGAATCAAGGTGTGAAATTCTGTAAAAACAAGCTTAGGAAGAGATGAAATTGTAAGGATAGACAGATTTATGTTTTACTTAGTAAGGTTGCATTCAGTTAGGTTTGGTTACATTTACATGTAACATTTAAATGTACATTCACATAACATTATTCACAATAATGTTATAATATGATCTGAAAAATATATGATCCATCATTTCAGGGTTCCCTCTCTTTGTCTGTCTGTCTCTCTTGTTCATTCTCTTCAGTTTGTACAGTAGATAGATTTACTAATAGTGAAATTTGACATTTTATAATTACATTTGACATTTTATATTACACCTTTTTATTTCATTATTTTATTTTATCAAAATTCAAGTTGGCAAGTTTAAAATTTAGTAGCCACTTTAGTAGATGAAGATCCAAAAAGTTGATTTAAAGCCCTGTGTGTGCGTGTGTATATGTGTGTGTGTGGTTTTATGTATGTGTACTTTCAGAGAGTCTTCCTAAGCCATTCCAACACATGAAGCCTCTTCCACAACGCAGGGCTGTCTCCGTCCACGAGGACGCTCTGGCCATGACACAAGGTGAGACTTTGCCAAAGTGTTTAATGAAGACATAAAAAAACTAAATACCAGTAACATTGAATACCAAAAGCAATAACAGTAAGGTAAGGAATATAAAACCAATGTTAGTTGATTACATTAAACCACAAGTCTCTGAAAGGTTAATGAAGTGATTTACATATACTACAGATTTAATAACCTAAGCTCAGTTAGCCTGACAAAGCCAGACTACATTTAAGGATCTCAGTTTTTGCTACAAGATTCAAGTCTGGAAAATGTCCACTATTAATCGATTCAACCCAATCAGATACACAGCAGACCAATCAGACAACTATAGCAAAAGCTTAGAAGATGATATAATTTGCTGGTTCTTGAAATTTGTGCAAAAAGGAACAGGAAGAAGCAATGCAGCTGGGGAAAGGCCCAAGGCACACCAGAAGGTCTGGAGATGAGATCCTGTTCATGTCAGGTTGGGTCCTCAGGCTTACATTGGATCAAGTTCTCTGAAGACCTCTTGTTCAATGTTAATAATACTTATCATAAATTACTCATAAGTTCCTACAACACGACATTGTGTAGGTTGACAAGGGGCCGATGCTTAGCTGTAGCTTTCACATGATATCAGGAGCAGTAAGAAGCAATTTTGTTTTATCACAGGTTTGCTGGAGGATATTAATGGTAATCAAATCAGCTAAAAAAAGATCCAAAAAAGACTGTGTGAAGCAGAGGCTTAAGGCGTCAGTATGCTTCACTTAAAGGGCTTGTTGGATTGTCCAACAGCGTCCAAAACCCTCTCCCCCCATACCTTGTTGACGTTGGAATTAGGGGGGCAGCGTGTGACAATTTTTGTAACTTTCTGAAATGAACATTTCAGCATTCACGCCCACTTCATGCAGTGATTAGCCTCGTGTGCAGAGGTGAAAAAGTGGGCAGGGTTTGAACTTCTCTCTTAAGCTTTCAGTGGATGTGCTCCAACACCCGACTGGCACAGTGCCGGTTTGTGCTGGTTGAGCATGGTTCACACTCAATTTGGCACATAAAACAGCAAATGCCCCTCATGCCGACTTGAATCGACAACTATGCAGCATACGACATGTACCAACAGCATCGCAAACTTAACAGGCTAAAACAGTGGTTCTATACCTTTTGGGCTTTTGACCCCATAATATATATGTGCACATACGCCAACGTGCATGCTGCCTGTTGCCGCTGCTCCGTCTCATTGTCTTACTTTTTCCAACTTTTAGCTTTCCTTTTTATTCAAAACTTGAGTAAACTTTTGTGTAAGTGTAATTTAAACTATGCTCTTTACGAAAATGAGAGTAGAGAGCATTTTGATGAGACTGAGTACAGGGCTGTGGTGGGTAACTTTGTCTCATGGTGTGAGCAGAACCATCTGCAGCTCAATGCGACGAAGTCTAAGGAGCATGTTGTAGATCCATGAATGGCCAATGCACCAGTGACCCCGGTTACCATCCAGGGGGTCAGTGTGGATATTGTAGAGGATTACAAGTACCTGGGAGTACACATGGACAATAAACTGGACTGGGCTAAGAACACTCAAGCGCTTTACTGGAAGGGCCAGAGCTGCCTCTATTTTCTGAGGAGGCTGAGGTCCTTCAACATCTTCCAGACAATGCTGAGGATGTTTTATGAGTCTGTGGTGGCCAGTGCTATCCTGTATGCTGTTGCATGCTGGGGCAGCAGGCTGAGGGTAGCGGACGCTAACAGGCTGAACAAACTGATCCGTAAGGCCAGTGACATTGTGGGGGTGGAGCTGGACTCTCTGTCGGCGGTGTCAGAGAGGAGGATGCTGGCCAAACTACATGCCATCTTGGACAGTGTCTCCCACCGACTCCATGACGTGCTGGTAAAACAAAGGAGTACCTTCAGCGAAAGACTCATCCCCCAAAATGCACCACAGAGTGCCACAGGAAGTCATTCCTGCCTGTGGCCATCAAACACTTTAACTCCTCAATCTAAATGTTAGTCTATATGACCCTAAGTCACTAAACTGACCATTGGATCATTAACATCACTGCAATATTTGAAATAATTGTGCAATATTCTCTGTTTAATACTCCTGTGCAATATACTCTGTTTTCAGTTTAAAATTCCCTTACATTGTATTATACCGTACATACTTATCAACCTCTAAATCCACTTTGGTACTTACACTTATTTTAGCTTTTATACTTATATCCACTTTGTACTTAATTTATCTTACCTGTATTATATTTTGATTTGCTTAGTACTTCTATTCCTTCTATTCTCAAGTGTGCATTAACGTGATAGTGAGCAGCTGTAATGAGTTCTGATTATAAGTCTGATTCTGATAAAGTGAAGCAATGTCTACTTGCGACCCATCGTCATTGGTTTCATATGTTTGTGAGTTATGACCAGGTCAACCAAAGAGTGATCTTTTCCCTATTTATTTAATTATTCACCACAGCATCTCCACCACCTGCTGCTGTTTTATTATCAGCTGATAGAGATTCAGCATCATTCTGTACTCAACTATTTCCATCATTTTTCGTGTTCAAACCCCATGAATGTCTTCAAGGAAAGATATGATGTCTGATGGTGTGCGCTGTCATTCCCATTTGAGCAATTCTCATGTCTCTCCCTTCTACCTTTGAGTGTGGCCCGAACAGCTATAAACACTTTTGCCTTCACATGTAGTCAGACAACAGATCATATGAACTAGTTTATTTCAAGCATACCCCAGCCATAAGTTGATGGTCTCTAGAGCTCTATGACATGCAGTTGTTAAGGTGCATTAATCAATTTTTGGCCACTGGAGAGCAGAAGAACTCTAAAACAGACAGAGAGATTTCACTTTTCTGTCGTAAATAAAAATACTGATGAATGCAGCTTTGAATATGAGTGTGTGTCAGACTGTTTCTTCTAATGTATGGTTGGCATTTAGAGTTTGTTTTCACACACAGTGATAATTAAAGATCAGCTCTTGGTCTCCAGTAAGTCTCAAGCCCCTCCATCTCTGTCTCCATCTCTCTCAGAGCTGAAGGCAGTGTTACAGAGGTCGCCCATCCGTTTCCGGGGCAACAGAGGGGACCTGCCCACCTGTACTGAAGATCCATCTAGTGGGGAGGAAGCACAAAGAGCTCAGGAGGGTGAGACTGGTGTTTATCAGTCATGCTCATAACTTACTTTCTAGTTTTCTTTTTCTTTGATTCGTTGTTTTTCTTTCTGTCTGTGGTCAAACATATTCTTCCATGTGTCTGTATGTTCTTCATCCACCCAGCCAGTGACACAGGGAAACAGACAGCTGAAGAAAAGATAGAGGCTGCCCAGAACAAGGAGCTGAAGGCTGAGAGAGAAAGGACGGGCTGTGGAGGGAAAGTAGCTGAAACCAAGCACCCCCCTTCAGGAGAGGAGGAAGCCTCATGCTCGGGGTGTCCCTCCTCTACAGCTCAGGCTCAAAAAGAAGCATCAGCACCCCGACTCTTCAGTCCAGCTGCAGCCCTTGACAAAGCTCCATCTACCCTGGAGAGGCCTCCAGCTGTAACCCAAACCATGGAAAAGCCTCCTTTAACCCCTAAATCTCTGACAAAGACCCCAAGCACAATCCCAGCTGTATCTGAATCCCCAGAAAACCCTCAAGTGAGATCCCTGTCCCACAAGGAGAAGGGCCCCAGCATAGTACCAGCCACAGTGGATCTGAGCACACAGGAGAGAGGAGAGGCGGGCTCTAAACAGCACACAATGAAGGCAGAACCAGCAGACCAAAGAACTGAGCCCCCTCTGTCTGAATAACAAACACAGACTGATTTACCTGAGGCACACCTGGGAGATAGAGAAGGGAAGGGTCTGTGACATCACTGAGATCAGGAACTGTGAGGGTATACAAGGTCTGAGAGTGTTGTACCCTCTTGTAGAAAATAGCTGCTTTTTCCCAGGTCGCGGGTGTTCTCTTTGAAAGTCTGAGAACTAAATGTTATTTAGTACACATGGTCGGTGCATATTTTTATTGCTAGCCTACAGCTAACGTCTGTGCAGTTGGTATATTGGTTGTTTAGGCTGAAAAAACACAAACTGCACAAATGGTCCAGTGGTCAAATTTATGCGAATAACGTGTCCAGAACAATATAAGTTTTGGAAGCAACATTCTGAAAATAAACTTGATTTTTTTTTTTTTTTTTTTACTTTGCGTTGATTAGGAGTGCCCAATCATACCATCTGTTTTAGTTTGTGTGAGGCTTGCATTATTTATACGAATTTGACCTCTGGTTTGTTTTTGTAGTCCATGCTTATTTACCCTAATGTACAGATATTAGGTGTAACTAGCTTGGTAACATACTTACCGGCAATGTGTCTGCGGAGTGTGTCTGTGTGTGTTGACAGCTCATCCTCTGACTGATGTCAAAAATTACCCGAAACATCATTCTGTTATTTTGCTCCAGACTCACTTTTTTCTCATCTCCGTACATTGATGAACTGGAGTCATAAAGCTGCAGGATAAGCAGTCATTTTTTGCTCAAGTTGAAACATGTTTAACTCATTTAATTCTCTGCCTCAATTCGCACCACCCAGGGCAAATCTGCATCCATTTGCATATTTGCATTGAGTAACATGCAACCATGCTGCCTCTAAAGTTTACTTTGCATTCATTTTGACCCTACCTTTAAGACTCAGTGTCAGTTGAGTCCTTCCAAGGAAGCTGAGTCTGAAATGGGACACCGCAAGCATCAGCTAAATTAGTAAATTGACAAGAGCATCAGCTGGGTGGTTGTGAAGTCTTTATTGTACGCTCTTCACAAAAGGATGGCTCATTTAACAAGTTCATCAACATAATAGGTTTTGACACATCATGTCTAAGACACATTTGAATCACCTGCTTATACGTACGTGTTATCATTATGATTTGATAGGGGCTTTTCAAGGTCCATGATGTAGTTTATGGCCAGAAGCAGTAGGCGATTTGAGGGGGACAAGGGGGGATGCCATCCCCCTTGTTAGCAAAATTACCAAAATTCATCCCCCTTGTTAACCTTCTCAAAAGACGCTCTGTGCTTTGTCTCATATTGCCGCTTTTAATAATCGCCACGGTCTCGGAACATGAGACATACGGGTTTTTAACTGCCTGTGGGAAGATTGAACATGTAAGAGTCTGTCCATTCTTGATTAAAAGCTGTGTTTTCACTGTCTACTTTTCTCGTTTTAGAGCACGCCATGTGAAATTAATTCTCCAACTCGTCTCGTCTCTACTCTCCCTGTGTGTGTACCTCACTCACTGACTTGACTTGCAATGGTTATGCACAGATTTGATTGGCTGAGTAGCATCGCGTGAGATGATTTACAATGCATGCAATTTGTCTGTGAGCTTCCTGGGCCACCAAACCAGTGCCGTAAAGGCTAGAACAGCTGCGCCAGTTAAAATAGAAACACTCCGTCAAAATTTAATCATTCTCAAGAATTTATCGATATTCTCTACAGAAGAGAAAGTGCGACAGCAGCATGACAGAGGCCGGGTCAGAAATGAACAGAGCTTGGAGCAAAAGTGCCCTTGAATGCTCTATAACTTTTTTTTTTTTTTTGCATGTTCTCACTTGTTGTTTTTTCAAATAAAACAAATCTTTGTGCCGCAAATTGAGTGTTTATTTGACAATATAACGTAATAATAATACATTATTTCAGAGTAGTAAATGCCCCCTAAAAATCAGTTCAAGGGGTAAAAAAGCCCTCCTCACCCTCCACCCGGGGGGAAGGGGGTGCACCAATTGGGCCATCACCATTGCCCCTGTTAAAAATTAACAAATCGCCTACTGGCCAGGAGACGCTGGTAAGTAGATCTTCTGTATCTTTTCATTTTGCCTTCTTGATTTTTTTTTCAGTTCCAGAAGATGACAAGGTTTCAGGAAAAAGGCCACTTGAACTACATTGACATATTTCATTGTGACTTAGATTTAAGTGATTAATCTTCATTAAGCTCATTTGCTCCAATTCAATTTTAAATTGGGGATTTTTGGTCAATGTTTAAATCCTAATGACTCATTTTGATTGCATGATGTGTTAAATCCTGCTTTTAATCCCCTCTTAATCCTCTATTTATATTTTTGTTGTTAGCCTGATTCAGATTGAAGTGCCATTTTGTTACTCAGTCTGACACTGGCCTCTGTTAGCTGTTTAGGAGGGAGGTTTTTTGCCCCAAACCAATCACTGTGACAGTGGTCCTGCAGTTTATGTCTCACAGTTGACTGTGAAACTGAAATGTAAGACACTTGTTTTGCCTAACAGGGGAAACATCAAATCAGGAGAAAAGCACCAGACCTTTGAATCACTAAGTAGAATTTCAAATGTGAGTGGCAACTTGGAGGTTTGGAACCAGGCTAAGATTGAGCTACATAAAGCATAAGGTTTTGCCTTAATTTGATGTTTATATTTTTTTTTTAACGAGACTTCCCTACAAATTCCATTCATACTACAGAGAGGTGAGATGGCTCCCAACATCTTGAAAAAACACTTAAATAACCAAAATAGCCTCATTTTCTGGTTATTTTCACATTATACATTGAAAATGATGTCAAATCCATTTCCTTTACACTATTTCTAATAAGTCCAATCATGCCGTCAATGTGCAAATCTTTTTTTTGAGAGAGTGTTTCTTTTGCCTTGTTAAGATGTTTTCACGTTAACATGAACAAACACATGGGACACTAAAGCTCTGCATGTTTCTGTGGAATCACATCAGTATATGACATTCAAATCAATTCAGGTTCAGTCATTCCATTAGACAACCATGTATGTAATCACCATGTCCATCATATAAGAGGAGGAACAGATAAGATCCTAATAAAAGACCAATATATGATCAGATATTGTGTGAGATAACAACACGAGTGTATTAAGTGTCTCAAACTCTCAGGGTGGTTGTGGAGAATAGTGTGTGTTTTTGTAAGTTCAGCTCCCTGTGTTTGTCAGTGACCTGAGCCTCCATCTCATCCTGGGGGAGAATTTATTTTCTACTGTCATATCTTTATGCCTTGCACGCACAGAATATGTACAAAATGACATAAAGCAAACAAAAACAAAGTTATAAACAGAGTGTAAATCCATAGCTATACTTGTTAATAATTATTAAAATTATGAATTGTGTCATGATTTTGTACTCTCTTGTTTTTATTTTGGGTCTGTCTTTTAATGTCTTCCATCTCTATGGAGAAGCTTTGTCAAGTCTGAGAAAATAATCCTGATGATGCCATAGTGAGTCAGTGGGGTTACATTTTCTTAGGTTTGGAAACTTCATATTAATTAATGTGTTAATTATTAACAAAAAGCCCACATTACAAACTGGGGATGTGAAGTTTGAACGTTGTTAAATGTTGTTAAATGTTGTTCCAGTGTTTTTGGAGCTTGACCCATACTAGAGACTGAAAGTCAGGATATCTCGGTCTCTTTTGCAATTTTGTTAATGTGCCAACTTTATGGAAGTCTAATACTAAATTCCTGGCGTGTAACTTTAAAGATATTGTATTGGATCTTTAAATCTTATCATATCAATGCCACATCTGTGTTTTGTGCAGCATATTTGTACAAGATACAGTAAGCAAAGGTTATGGTTCCCTTACATGCCCTAACCAGCTCTCAAGGATTATTACCAGATACTGTAATGGACCATTTAAACTTAATTGCTCTCCATGCTGAGTAATGAGGTAAGCCTTCTGAATCTGATGCCAAAAACCTCCCACAACTCATTAATCTCATTAATCATTTCCCCTGCAGTCCAAACAAAAAAAAAACAAAGAATCCTTGAGAAAACAATATGACATCAGATTAATGAGATGCTGATTCACACAGGTCTGACTAACAAATTGTATTTAGTAAAATATAGCAGGCAATATGTAATGTATTTTTATAGTCCAAAGAGCCATACAAAGCGCAATAGTAATAATAATAATAATAATCACAACACTTACACTAAAACACAATCAAATCATACACAATAATGACAAGTTAGTCTGTCTCCCGCAGAGCGGAACTATGATGTGGGTAACTGTGAGCTGTTGGCTGTGGTGTTGGCACTGGAGGAATGGAGGCACTGGCTAGAGGGGGCCGAACAACCTTTTGTGGTCTGGACAGATCATAAAAACCTCTCCCACCTCCGTTCCACCAAACGGCTGAACTACCGCCAGACCTGGTGGGCCTTGTTCCTAGGAAGGTTCAATTTCACACTGACTTATCACACTGGTTCTCATAATACTAAACCTGATGCTCTCTCCTGCCAGTCAGATCCTGAGAAGCCCTGTGCTGAGCCCGAGCCTATTCTCCCTCCTCCCTGTCTGGTGGCCGCAGCTATTTGGGAGATTGAGACCGTTATCTGGAAGGCTCAACGCTCTCACCCAGACTCAGGTACTGGACCTTCTAACCACTTGTTTGTGCCTAATCCTGTTAGGTCCCAGGTTCTCCAGTGGGGTCACTCTTCTAAGTCACCCTGGTTTTCATCACACTCTGACGTTCATAAAACAACATTTCTGGTGGCCCTCCATGTCTCAAGACACCCGTGCCTTTGTGTCCGCCTGCTCCATCTGTGCCCGCAGCAATGTCTCACCAACCTCAAGCTGGTCTTCTGTGTCCTCTGGCCATCCCCAGCCGACCATGGTCCTGCATAGCTGTGGACTTTGTCACAGGCCTTCCGCCCTCTGAAGGTAACACAGCAATATTAACTGTTGTTTTTCCAAGGCTGTACACTTTGTCCCTCTCCCTAAACTACCTTCAGCTTCAGAAACTGCTGATCTCCTGGTCCTTCATGTTTTCTGGCTTCATGACATTCCCCTAGACATTGTGTCAGACCGTGGCCCACATTTCTCCTCCGAGGTCTGGAAGCCTTCTGCCGGGCTTTGGGCGCCACGGCCAGTCTATCTTCTGGATACCATCCACAGACAAATGGGCAGACGGAGCGGGCCAACCAAGATCTGGAGACAGCTTTGCATTGTGTTACTGCTCGCCACCCATCCACCTGGAGCACACAGCTGCCCTGGGTGGAATATGCCCATAACTCCCTCAACAGTGCAGTAAATGGTATGACTCCTTTCATGGCTTCTCTGGATTATCAACCTCCTCTTTTTCCCAGTCCAGGAGAACAAGGTGGCAGTGCCGACATCCATCAGTGCCGTCGGATTTGGAGGGAGGTCCAATCCACTCTTCTCTGCTCTGCTACCAGGAACCAGCGCCTGGCTGACCACCACCGAACTGCTGCGTCCACTCACCAACCCGGCCAGAAGGCGTGGCTTTCCTCCCAATACCGCCCACTCCAAGTGGAGTCCCGTAAGTTGTCATCCCAGTATGTTGGTCCATTCGAAATTGACAAAATCAATTTTAAATCAAACATAATTGACAAAATCAATTATGTTTCGCTGCTGAAGCCTGTTTCCTCCTGCCCTCTGATGCCTGACCCCCTCAACCCCCCCGGGTCACTGACAACCATCCTGCCCTCATCGTTCGGCAGATTGTGGATGTTCGCCGCCAGGGCTTCCAGTTTCTGGTGGAATGGGAGGGTTAGGGTTCAGAGGAGCACTCATGGATTGCTCTTCGCTTTATTCTGGATGCCTCCCTCATTTGGGACTTTTACCGGAGGCATTCAATCAACTCATCAACTCTCAGCTTAGCTCAGCAGTGTACATGTTAACGGTGAGTCCTCCGTGCAAGCCAAAGTTAGTCACAGAGTTCCACAAGGTTCTGTGCTTGGACCGATTCTATTCACCTTATATATGCTTCCTTTAGGCAATATTATTAGGAAACACTCCATAAACTTTAATTGTTATGCAGATGATACCCAATTATATCTATCAATCAAGTCAGATGAAACTAACCAGTTAACTAAACTTCAAGCATGCCTTAAGGACAAAAAACCTGGATGACCTGCAATCTTCTGATGTTAAACTCTGACAAAACTGAAGTTATTGTACTTAGCCCCAAACACCTCTGAGACACATTATCTAAAGATATGGTTGCTCTAGACGATATTGCCCTGGCTTACTGATCTTTGATCAGCATTTATCCTTTAACTCCCACATAAAACAAACTTCAAGGACTGCCTTCTTTCACTTATGTAACATTGCAAAAATCAGGCACATCCTGTTTCAAAATGAAACAGGAAGTGCCTGATGTGTTGAAAAACTAGTGCATGCATTTGTTACTTCTAGGCTGGATTATTGCAATTCCTTATTATCAGGCTACCCGAATAAGTCCCATAAGACTCTCCAGTTGATCCAGAATGCTGCAGCACGTGTACTGACAAAAACTAGGAAAAGAGATCATATTTCTCCAAAATTAGCTTCTCTGCACTGGCTTCCTGTAAAATCCAGAATAGAATTTAAAATCCTTCTCCTTCTCATAGTACCTAATTACCCCAAAGGAACACTGCCCTCCCAGAATGCAGGGTTACTTGTGGTTCTTAGAGTCTCAAAAAGTAGAATGGGAGCTAGAGCCTTCAGTTATCAAGCTCCTCTCCTGTGGAATCAGATCCCAATTTGGGGGACACCATCTCTACATTTAAGAGTAGGCTTAAGACTTTCCTCTTTGATAAAGCTTAAAGTTAGGGCTGGCTTGGGTAAATGTATTTGTATAGCGCCTTTCTAGTCTCCTGACCACTCAAAGCGCTTCACACTACATATCACATTCACCCCATTCTCACACTGATGGCAGGTGCCAACCACTCATCAGAACAAAGAAACTAACTCAGTCACATACACACTCACACACCGAAGACATAGTCCTCAGGAGCAATTTGGGGTTCAGTGTCTTGCCCAAGGGGGAAAGGGGAAGCCAGGGGGAAGCCAGGGGGAAGCCAGGGGGAAGCCAGGATCGAACCGCCAAACTTAGACGGTAGACGACCCGCTCTACCACCAAGCCACAGCCGCTAGGGTGAGTCCTGAACCATCCCTAATTTATGCAGTGTTTACTCTCAGGCGCACATCACCTGCAGACACCCACCTGAACTCTCTCCTCCTGGCTTTGTCTCCAGTACGCAGCAGACGGTTGTCTGCTACCACCGCTGTGTAATCTGCTCGGAGCAGTAACACGCAGCAGAACCGAAGTCTTTGATCTTACTACAGTGACAGGAGAGCCTGCTAGATCTCTGCAAGAAAGTTTAGCACCAACGGCTGCCACACACAAAGCCTGCCAGCTAGCCCACATGCTAACAGGAGCACAAAGCACTAACTCTGTAAGGACAGCCACAGGCGGAGCGGCCGGCTTCCTCCAATCTCTACAAGTGGACACTGCACATCAAAAGACATTTCCACAACAGAACCACAATTTCGTCCCAGTTTGGCTCATCTACAACAGACTGACCGCCAGCTAACAGCAGCACCAAAGCCACCTCTCTTTCCCTCCCACGGACGGGTGACGTAACAACTGGGTATAGCATCAGTGTACTTGGCACAGGACTGTTTCATTTATGATGTACATGTACTGATGTGTTTTTCTGAGGTTTTGTTGTAGTGACGTCTTTATCTGTGCATGGTAGCCACATGCTAAGTTGATGTTAGACGGTGTAGTCCCTCATTCGTCCAAGAGTGTTCCATCGTAGAAAAGGTTTCAGTCGTAGTCATCTGGACACCGTTTTCAGAATCAAGACGTGAAACTGACCTTCTTTATTTTCCATGATGGGCCATCATGGAAACAAAAGAAGGCCAGTTTTAGGTGAAACTAGGCAGGGTAAACAGCAGAAACTCAGGAAGACTCCTTCCTGAGGGCAGGGCTTAAGTAACACAGAGTAGCTTAAATTTCTGAGTTCCCAGACCATTTTCACAATTGAGAATGACTTCCGGATGGGAGCCGAAACGTCTTGATTCTGAAAACAGTGTCCAGATGACTACAACTGAAACCTTTTCTACGATAAGTTGATGTTAATTATGTTATGCTCCACACAGACAGTCTTTGCATGCTAACTCCTTTTAACTTACCGTTATCATAAACAGACCACACACACATACACCTCTAATTTGACTTAAACACAACCACACACACGGCAGAGAGTAAATTTAAAGCTCCCACTTCACATGTTCCTTTGTTTCTGACCACGTGGGTTCATGCTTGTGCACGCAAGACATACGACAGAACAAAGAAACATGCACACATTCCTTTTGGCATGCACCCAGACCTGCGCACATACATCCCTTTGTTTTGTAGTTTAGTGTATTTAGAGTTAGTCTTCATCTTGTGTGTTTGTGATTTATCATCTTTAATAAATGCTTGTGTATAATTATGCTGGTTTCTTTAATGTTTCACAACAGTGAGTAATTTGCCAACCTCTTCTATGTTGAACTCCAAATCCTTCAACCTACTAGCTATCAATGGTAATTTGGTTATAGTTATTAATTTAATTATTAATCTGAGTTCCAAATTGATAGTTTAGTGCATTTCATGAGACTCAATCAATCAATTGGCTATCGTTTCTCTTCTTTAAGAAGAATGGTGCCCCCGAGGACTTTATTCATTAAAGTAATTTATGATTATCTTTGACAATGGTGTTGAAAGTGGGTGCCTCCCTTTAACCATTGTAAATCCCAACATCATATAGTATTAAGAATACAATAGCTTGACGAAAGGTTACGATTTCTTTCTTTATACACACAAAATACTAAGAATACAACATCTTAGCGAAAGGTTACAACTTATTTCTTTCACCTTCCTCAAACTGAGCCATATATCTCAACCAATTTACCTTCTTTTTTGAGGTTCTATTATTTTCTTTTTTTTCTTGTAACGTAACTTTTTCAATACTTCTTGTCAACTGAGCCTTCTAATGGGAAACAGTTCTCTGTCCCTTGTGTCCATTTAAACCATTCTGGCACGCAATCGCTTCCAACATTCACATACATATACCATGTTAGGGATCCTCTGTCAGGAACCCACTGTCTACTTTGGCTTTTACCCATCTCAGAAACAGTAACGATGTAACAATTGCTAAAAAATAACAAAAGAATGAAGGAGAAGAGAAAAAAGAAAAATTAATAAAAGAGAACAAAAGATACAACATTTAATGAGCTTGGAAAATGCACACAAACTACCAGACCAAACCAAAACTAACAAAACCAGTTACAGAAATTGTCTTGCGAATTGGGAGTCAGAGCCAGAATATCTTGATGTATTTCAGCACTAATTTCCAATTCCAAGACAACAGGCCTCTTCAGAGATATTACACTCTGGAATACAATCCACTTTGGAATCTAACCTCCTTCAATACAGGCTTTACGATAATAGAAGCGGCAGACTGGTTAACCCACTAAATTATTATCCACCTTATGGGCATTACGATATAATAATGATATAATAACTTTCGTATAGAAGAAAACTCGAACAGAGAGAATTCAACTATAACCGCAATAATACAAATGGGACAGCCTGGTTACTTCTCCAACATTATTATACTACTTACTATACTACTTCAAGGCTAGGCATACAGTATAATAATTTCATACAGGAGAAAGACTCCTGGAGTAGATAATTCTACTGTACAATACAGCAACTGGTAGTCACAGACTGGTTACTGGCCGTTTAATTATTGAACAACCTGCCTACAGGCTTTAACACATTGCAAAGACTGTAAAGCAAATTTTCAGAAGACAGGAAAAATTTGCTATACAGATTACAATACAACCTGCTAGTACAACCATACACACGCATAAACATTTAAGATATAACACGTAACAACAACAATTCAGGCCTTATGTATCAAAACTTACCAGAACCGCCTTCAGCTCAAAGTTTCCTAATAATTTGCTGCTTAAAATTTTAAATTGCATTTCATGGCTCTATGGATGATGTGGACTTGAGACAGAGTGGTGTGAATATCAGAAAATCTAGTAATTTCACAAGAGGCTTCCTTCACCCTTTGAATTGGCGCCGATTGCTGATATTCCAAACCACTCCATCCAGTCAACAGATGTCCTTTAGCCAAAGGTAAGAGAGTTGCCAACAACGACAATTTTTATCCCATTACTGCATGTTACTAACTCAACATCTTCTCTCTCTCGTAGTTTTGTTCTTTCTCGTTTCTCTCCTCTCTCCTTCTGTCGCTTTCAGCAAGTATTTCTGCCTCCGGAGTTGCAGAGACTGGATCTGTGGTTGTGGGCCACCTGCTACCCCCGTTTTCCTGCTCGACAACTGCTACTACAGTTGTTATTATTGGTTCTGTTACTGATGCTGACATTATTTTTCCTATAGCTGTCATTCCTATTATTACTAATTTATTAATATTAACACTACAATTACTATTCTACTATTTTTTTTAAAAATAATAATAATTCTACATGGTCTTTGCATTGTGCCTCCCTCCATCCACCCACCCCTCTCAAAACTCTCTCTCTCTCTCGTAGTTTTGTTCTTTCTCGTTTCTCTCTCTCTCCTTCTGTCGCTTTCAGCAAGTATTTCTGCCTCCGGAGTTGCAGAGACTGGATCTGTGGTTGTGGGCCACCTGCTACCCCCGTTTTCCTGCTCGACAACTGCTACTACAGTTGTTATTATTGGTTCTGTTACTGATGCTGACATTATTTTTCCTATAGCTGTCATTCCTATTATTACTAATTTATTAATATTAACACTACAATTACTATTCTACTATTTTTTTTAAAAATAATAATAATTCTACATGGTCTTTGCATTGTGCCTCCCTCTCCATCCACCCACCCCCCTCTCAAAACCTCTCTCTCTCTCTCTCTCTCTCTCTCTCTCTCTCTCTCTCTCTCTCAAAACCTCTCTCTCTCTCTCTCCTCTCTCTCTTTCTCTCAAAACCTAACACGGCAGCGGCGGATGGCCGCATTGAGTCTGGTTCTGTCCACGGTTTCTGCCCTTCTTAAAGGAAGTTTTTCCTTGCCACTGTTGCCAAATGCTTGCTCATGGTGGGATTTGTTGGGTCTCTGTAATTAATATTATAAAGAGTACGGTCTAGACCTGCTCTATAGGAAAAGTGCAATGAGATAACATCTGCTATGAATTGGCGCTATATAAATAAAGTTGAACTGAATTGAATTGAATGCCATATTGTGGAAGAAAAATTCCTTTAGGTCCAATTCTGTGGTTGGTTCAGATGAGTTTTAGTCACTGCGTAGTGGAGACCTAAGTTCACAACAAGGCTGTAGAATTCTCTCTGAAGATCAACATTCAGAGCAAGGTTTTATACTATTTCAACAAGGGTAGTCTAAAACAATAGGTTGTGGGCTGGGTTAATCAAGAGGTCTGAGTTACAACAAAAGGTGAATAGAACTCAGGAAATCCCAGGCAAGATATTTAACAATACAATCTGATACAATCTGCCAGTGACCATTTGGCTAATCCCTTCATCACCTATGACAATGTAATAACTCTTTGGGGTGTGTTTGGTAAATTTAATTCACATGCAAATTCAAGAAAGCTTCTAAAATATTTCTTTCATCCTGGATGAGTAGCTCAAAGAGTTAACACAGTGATCTGTATGGCAATAGAAATAGCCATCTGTCCCAATGATAAACAAGTGAATGAAAGTTTACTTCCACAATGGTTACAATATATTCTCTGGTATAATAAGTAGATCTGGGATAAGACATATTCTAAGATCTGCTTTGAAAGGTGCAAAGAATTGAAATTTTTACTGCCCCAAAACACCAAAATGACAATGTTAAAATACTGTGCATTGGGGGTTCCTGGGTTTGTTGATTATTATCACAAACTCAACACTAGCAAGGAGCTGAGATTAGTGGCCTCACGCTTTATTCCAAATCCCTATGATATTTGCTCTAATGAGGCCCAAAGGATGGCATTGTCAGTTAGTCAGTTTGGTCCACAGCAAGATGATCTTGACAACAACTGACAAGAATATTTTGACTAAATAATTAGAATTGTAACTCAATTACTTTCTGGAGCTTTCGGCTGCCATTCGCGATCTTCATCAGTGGATGGAGTTTGCTCAGTTGTCATGGAAATAGCTCAGCTGTCATCACGTGAACTACATATGGAATTTCAGTCCCATGATAATAGTTGGTCATATATGGGTTCCATAAGGAAGTAGGTTACAACTGAAGGACAACTGAACCAACTCCATCTCCTGATAACGACAGTAAGATGTAGTTGAAAGCTCTAAAAAGCTGCTAGGTGGACCTTGAGTTAAGATTATTATGTCAAACTACTGTTTCCAATGGAGAAGTCCTTCAAGTGCTCAGAAAAAGTGAAAATTTAAACATCTGCAATTCCATGACAGTTGGGCAACTCCATTTGCTGAGGAAGATCATGTAAAATTATCAAAGGTTTCAGAACAGCTGAAAATGAAAAAAATGAAACCTTTTTTCTGGTTTTCTGGTTTCCTGGTTTCCTGGACCTGTTTCCAAGGTCAAGTATGAAGTTTAATTCTCAAATACTTATCAGAATGCCATACAACTTTCTGAACACATTCATGTTCCCTAGAAAATGTTACCTTTTCATTTTGAAGACTCCATGATGTTTCTTCTAGTGCTACTCTTGGGCAAGTATGGTCAATACTGGAAAAAAATCTCATAATCTAAAGCACAGATTTCCCAAATTTTGCAATTGCATTTGCTAAGCAAATAGGATAAACCATTTCGATTTTAATAACCCCATTACCTTTCCCCTAATAACTACATATTCACCCCCCACTACCAGTGAGATTCCGGGAATAGCAAAATTGCCACTATGTATTTTCTGTGGTCCAATACTTTCGTATTGTGAACAATGCTGGATTATCAACTGCCCCAGTAGGCCCCAACAACTCCAGTCTTACTGTGTCAACTGGTTTGCATTGATTTAACTGAAAATGTGTGTGGGAATATGCACCAGTAAAGCACATTATGAATCTTAAGGGGGGGTTGCTTTACTTCATGATTTTGAGAAGGTCTGTCTCAAAATCTTGTTTTCAGTTTTGTGCTTATATGTTGCATATTTCTAAATGTATGTGTTCAATCAAATCACCAAACAGCAACTATGGGGCCAGTTAGTATTCCATCATAGAAAAATTATACACAATGTACAGAGAATGGAAAGAACATGGATTAATGGGGGCCTAGCAGCTCATTTTGGGCTCAGAACTACAAACAGACTAACAGGATAATCTGGCCATGTTTGTGAGATACAATTTAGACTTTAGTCTTGTTAAATGTCTCTTTTGTGGAGTCCCATTGTGTGTGTCTTTGATCACAATTTAGCTATGTTTGCTCCCCATGAGCACATATGAGTGAATCTGTAGGGATTAAAACAGCAACTGACATCACCCACGCCCTGAAAACCCACCAGCAACAACTAGAGAAAATCTCTCATTTCTCTTATCAAATAGGGCATCTTTCCATAGCTGTATCAGTTTTCTCCTCAGTGCTGATAAATGGGGATTTTAGATGTAGGCAGAGCTGTAGTGAAATGACAGAGGCAGATGAAAAAGTTGAAAGCGTAATGGTACATAAACTGAGACAGTGCTGAGATGGGGGGCCATAGTGTAGGAAGACAGGTGTAGGAGTTCTAATCTTCACTTGATGTTGTTTTCGGTAACAGACAGATGGGTCAAATGCTGAAAGATGAAGAGGAGCTGGATGGGAAAATCTCAAGTTAGCACAGAAACTAAACATGGCTGCTGTACTGGGGGTGGCATACAAGTGAGTACTGTAGATAACATGGCTTGTGTAGAACATAGCTGTAAATTCTGTCTTTATATTCTTTCTTTGTATGGTTTGCAAGCATTCCAATATTCCCCTGCAGTTGCTTTTCATTTTTTGGTAGGCACAGTATGTTCCACACAATGAATTCCTTTGTTTTATTCTTAATCATGTTCTATTTCTTCCCTCATATTCCCCACTGGGATCATAAAGTTCCAGTTTTTCAGTTTGTTGTATTAAAGAGCAGCCAGGCAGCTCCCAGCTGGTGCATCAGAGGTCATGTGCTGTGGAGGAGGACTGTTAAATACAGTAGGATGATAATGAAAGACAAGACCGCTGCAGGTCTGAGACACACAGTCTAGTGTTAGATATATATTCTCTATTGATTCTCTATGTGCAACCTCCAAACATAAGACTCAGTAAAGTATTTTAATGTTTTCTGGAAAGTGAAATTAATGACAAAATAAAGCTAACCAAACAAGCATGACCGAACGTGGCTTAAAGTTGTAAAATAATGACAACAATGTTTGCATTTAGTAAAACAGGATATATATATTGTAGGACTAACCCTGTTCTGTATGAAGCCTGGACAGGTGCAGCAGGCTAGAGAAGAGAAGGAGGTAGCACTGAAGAAGTGACTTGACAGTTGAGAAGGAATGTCTCACCATCAAAACATCTAACCAAGCTGAAATATTATCTACTGGACAGGGCAATCATATTTTTGACAGACAATGCACCCCTGACATAAATATCAAAAGCCAAGTGGTTTTTGGAGCTATATTATATTGCATTCATTTGGCACACGTTTTGATCCAAAGCGACTTGCAATAAGTGCATTCAATAATAATAATTCATCTCAATAAGAACAAGAAGATGTCATCAGAAATTGTAAGTTCACCCCTACAGTTTAAGTGTTTTGTTTTTTAAGTAATGAGAAATGAGAGAAGACCTAGACCGATGGCAGAGGTCAAGGCAAGAGGAGCGTAATGGTGGGCTTAGAGTGTAGGGTTCCACCATTGTTTGGCGGCAGGAAGGAGAAGTTCCCTTCACTGCCCTGTAGACCAGCACCAGAGTCTTGAACTGGATACAAGCTGCAGCACGGAACCAGTTTAGTTACGGAGAAGCGGAGCTCATTAGAATGCTCATTAGAGACTTCCTATGGCTGAGCCATCTTCTGGCTCCCCACATACACGAATTGCACAACATAAGTGATGTGGCTCTTTAAGACTTTAATTTTTAGTGGACCTAATGGATCACATTCTGATGACACTAATGAGTTACGTCTGATTAAGTCTAAAAAAAATGTACTCGGAAAGAGGTGGTCTCGGTCCGGATCAAATTGAACCATGGTTTGGTTTGTTTCCAGTGTGAAAAATTTTTTTTTGGATGGTTTGGACTTTCGAACAAATTACAGGAAGTTCTGGCAGGCTATCGTCAGAACCAGAAAAAGGAAAAACAATGCAACAAAACAAAATGAGCCGTGGGAGCACATGGGGAGAGGAGGAGAACAAATGTTTAACTAACATTTGGTCCTACAACTTTATAAAGATTCAGTTGAGAAAAACTCATAAACATTCCGACACTTTTAAATAATTTTCCGAGAGGATGAGAGAGAGCAATGCCACCTGAAGATCAAGAAACTGCGGCAGCAGTATAAAAGATGCACAATGGCATTAGAAAAAGTGGTGCATCAACCAATGATAAGGACAAGTTTCCTTTTTATGATGACTTGGATGGCATTTGAATCTAAGCAGCTTCTTTGTATCTAAGCAGCTTCTTGCGGATGTGGAAAACAATAATACCTTTGAAAAGTTCCAATCTGGCTTTCGTCAACACCACAGCACTGAAACAGCCCTTCTCAAAGTCACCAATGACCTTTTAATGAATGCAGACGCAGGCATGTGTTCAATTCTTGTGCAGTTGGACTTAAGTGCTGCCTTTGACACAGTTGATCATGGAATTCTTTTAGATAGACTGAGGCACTGGGTGGGCATATCTGGCACTGCACTAGACTGGTTCTCATCTTATCTGTCCAATAGGAAATTCTGTGTCAGCATTAATAACTTCATGTCATCCTTCTCCCATATCAAGTGCGGTGTGCCTCAAGGTTCAATTCTGGGACCAATACTGTTCTCTTTGTACATGCTTCCTTTGGGTGATGTAATCCACAGACATGGTATTTCTTTTCATTGTTATGCAGATGACACGCTGTTGTACCTCCCTGTCAAGCCCACTGACCTTAGTACGCAGAGTTCTCTGCAGGACTGCCTGTCTGACATAAAAAATTGGATGTCGATAAATTTTCTTCAGCTCAACTCAAATAAAACTGAAATCCTTGTTATTGGGCCCCAGCACATCACTAAACAAATACTGCCATCTACTGGTAACCTGTCACAACATATCAAGCCTGTTCCAAGAAATCTTGGTGTCCTGTTTCATAGCAATTTATGTTTTGAGCAACATATCACTAAGCTTGTCCAGTCATGTTTTTGTATCACCTCAGAAACATTGCAAAAATACGATCTATTTTAAATCTTAGTGATGCAGAACATGAACAGTGATGCAGCAATGTACATGCTTTTATCTCCTCACGCCTTGATTATTGTAACAGCCTGTTCACTTGTCTTAATCAAAAAACTTTGACACGACTGCAGACTGTACAAAACTCAGCTGCTAGGCTGTTAACCAGGACCAAGAAGTACGACCACATAACACCTGTTTTAGCCTCTTTACATTGGCTCCCTGTTGGTTTTAGGATTGATTTTAAGATCTTGTTGATTACTTTTAAGGCTCTTCATGGCCTGGCCCCAGATTATATTTTAGACCTTGTAATCCCTTATGAACCTTCACGTAGTTTGAGATATTCGGGCAGGGATCTCCTGTCTGTTCCTGAGTCCAGGATGAAAACTAAGGGGGACAGAGCTTTTGCTATCAGGGCACCGAGGCTCTGGAACAACTTGCCCGAAGAAATTAGGTTGTCTGAGTCAGTGTCTTCGTTTAAGTCTCGTCTCAAAACACATTTTTATCGGAATGCATATCCTGATTTTACCTAAACTGGCTGTTTATATTATTGTTTTTGTGTATTTTATGTATTTTATTTCTTTAGATTTTATCATTCACTATGGTATTTTATTTCTCTTGTTGTGAAGCACTTTGTACTTTGTTTTGATAAGTGCTCTATAAATAAAGTTTTATTATTATTATTATTATTATTATTCATTAAGGTTGTGGAGTCTTCCCCAGCTTCAACTTCAAGTGCCCAGCACCACAGAGAACACTTCCAAAAGTGGTGAATAGCCAAAAGTTTGCTCACTGCTCAAACGTAGGCTATGTTTGGGGGGGGGGGGTGCCTGTACTTGCCATATCTACTGTCATTCTGCAACAATATTTTTTCAGTAGTCCTATTATTATTTCAGAAGACTACTAGCTTATCCCACCAAAAACACTAGCATAGCATACACTCATATAAGCTAGGGTACAAGTTATAATGAAACATTGAAAACAATGAATGAACTATTCATCATGATGGCTTGTATTCTATTGTAGGTTATTGGCAATAGTAGGCTATTGGCTATCACACTTGTGCATACATCTTTAATTCAACATAACTCCATTTCATTTTACAGGAGGCAATGCAGCTACCAGCCACAACAAGGAAAATGGTCCAGGTATGGCAACTCCTTCCCATAGCAGAAAGAAGAGAGCCAAGGATGCTGGAAGAATTCAGGAGTACAAGAGGTTGCAGGAAGAGTTCAACCATGCAGAAGACAGTAGGCAGGAGAGATGCCACTCTGGAAAAGTGGATGAAAATGCAGCAGGAGACTGAGGAGAGGCACTTCAGGCAGCCATGAATACAATGTTTACAAACTTTATGCAGACATTCATGCAAGGCATGTCACACCAAAGCCAAGCTCCCCACCATTCAGCATCCTGGGGTCTCACGCATCCCTGATATCATCCAGCTTTCAGTGACTGGGCTGCACAGCAGTCTTGGCCAAGTCTGTTAGTCAGGAGCTGAAACTGAAAGACACACTTATGCAGAAAGTGTTGTATGTGTCACAAGAACCATATTCTCCTATTAATTTCTGTTCTGCTGAGTCTGCCATTGGCTTTGGTGCTATAGTTTATTCTTTAAATGTTATTCAAAGTTCAACATTGTGAAAAATCATCAAAGAAAAGGTTTCAGTTGTAGTCATCTGGACACTGTTTTCAGAATCAAGACGTTTCGGCTCCCATCCAAAAGTCATTCTCAATTGTGAAAATGGTCTGACAAACTCAGAAATTTAAGCTACTCTGTGTTGCTTAAGCCCTGCCCTCAGGGAGGAGTCTTCCTGAGTGTCTTGACTGACCTTTTTTTTGTTTCCATGATGGCCCAGTAATCAGGCCTATTGTTTTCTGGCTGCACCTCCCTCATCACTGTTAAGTACCTGATTAGCATATGATTGGCTTGACCATGGTGTTAATACACTGTGGTAAACAGTTGGCAAGTTGAATCTCAGACCACCATTTCTGTTTAAAGAGGGGTTTTCTTTATTCACAAAAATGGCTTCTTTGACTCCTCTTTCAAACCAACTCTTCTCTCTACTTAGAATCTTCACCTCACTGTCTTCAATTGTGTGGTTTGTAGCTTTTAGATGCAAATGCACGGCGCTCTGCTATCCCGAGTTAGCGTGTCGTCTGTGCTGATAAAGTCTTTTGTGAAGTGGCTGTTTAGTCTCACCTATGTACCGTTCTTTGCAGTTTTCCTCACTGCATTGAATTGAATAAACTACATTGCTCTGTTTTTGTGTGGGCATCTTGTCCTTAGGATGAACGAGTTTCTGTCTTAAAGTGTTGCCTGGTTTAAAGAAAACAGGAACATCGTGCTGTCTAAAGATCCTTTGTAGGTTTTCAGACAGTCCAGATACATAAGGGATGGAGACACCATTCCTTCTTGGTTCTGTTTCCCTTTTGTCCTGTTTTTTGGCTCTTTTAACTTTGTTGAGAGCCCAAGTAGGATAACCACAGGCTGAGAGAGCATTCTGGACATGCCTTTCCTCCTTCTTCTTACCCTCTGAGCCGGTGGGCACTGTGGGAACCGGTGGGCACTATCACCACCAATGAGACAGTCTGCAGGGTCTGGTCTTGCATCACGATCTTCATCTTCAAGCTCTGTTGCCGCACTTTATCTTTCTATGCTGTAGAAAATATCGATAAATTGTTGAGAATTATTAAATTTTGACGAAGCATTTCTATTTTAACCGGCGCTGCTGTTCTAGCCTTTACGGCACTGGTTTAGCAGCCCAGGAAACTCACAGACCAATTGCATGTGTTGTAAATCATCTCATGTGATGCTACTTAGCCAATCAAATCTGTGTATAACCATTGCGAGTTGAGTGAGTCAGTGTGTGGTACACACAGCACACAGACACACAGGGAGAGCAGAGACGAGACGAGCTGGTGAAATTATTTCACTCTCTAAAACGAGAAAAGTAGACAGCAAAAACAGAGCTTTTAATTAAGAATGGACAGACTCTTACATGTTCAATCTTCCCACAGGCAGTTCAAAACCAGTACGTCTCATGTTCCAATACCGTGGTAATTATTAAAAGCGGCAATGTGAAGCGCCACTACGAGACAAAGCACAGAGCATCTTTTGAGCAGGTTAACAAGGAGGACGGAATTTTGTCATTTTGCTAACAAGGGGGATGACATCTCCCCTTGACCACCCTCAAATCGTCTACTAGTACCAGTGTTATCCCTCGGCCTTCTGGGTATAGCTTCATTAGCCAAGGTAGCAGTGGATATGCGGCATCTCCTAGTATCACAAGAGGTACATCCACATCCTGAATGGTTTCTTGCCAGCCTGGCAAGAGTGTTCAGTCCTGCCCTCGTTCATAAAGGGACAATTTGAGAATATGCGGGTATTGTGAACCCTCCTAGGCCAGCCAATGTTGATATCCCACAACTTCATATTGTGGTCCACTACACCTTGCAGGATTACTGAGCAGAAGGCTTTGCGGTTGTAGTACTCAGCTGGGTTGTGAGGTGGTGCCAGAATGAAAATATGAGTGCCATCCACAGATCCTGCACACTGTGGAAACCCCCATCTGTCACAGAATCCTCTTTCTCCACAAGCATATTGCCACATGCAACTCCATGGGCACTGCCTGGCAATATCTTGTATCCTGTTGAATCAGCTTTGGACGAAGACTGTCAAAGAGATGATGGAAGGTGATTCTTCTCATTCTGAAGTTGAGCAGCCAGTCTCTGTCCAGTTGTCACATACACGCTTCCACCAAGCATGACACCGTGGTTGGGCACAGTTGTTTCTGTAAAAGATAAGAAAGTTACATTGCCTACAAAAAAAAACATAAATACAAATACCGTAATATTCAAAACTTATTGTGCCCTGTTATATAATTAAAGAACAAGGATCTAAAGTATTTTATGCAAGAAGGCTGTGTAAAATAAGCAGGCAAATGTCTTTATTTATTTACTTATTTATTTAATCTGCAATCAACATAGTCTCGTAGCCTATATGTTGACATAGGCCTACAACTGTCAGTGATCAATCAGTGATTGAAACATCAATCAGAGAACATTAGTGTTACAGACACTAGCCTGCTATGCTGTTGTGAAATTGCAAGCGAGTAGCCTTGCCTGCAACAACGCTGAACTGGAAGTGTCTTAATGCTACTGTACGGAACGATGCATCACAATGAAGACACAATAATAAACTATAATAGCTTGTGACAGCTGATCTTTTGAAACAGTCTACCACTCACCTTATTGGTCTCTCCCAAAATGGAGTTGCCATGGCTTGCAGGATTGATTGCAGTCTTCACCTCCTTTCCTGTTGGCAATGATACAATTTTCACACAATGAGGACGTTCATTTGGCAAATTTGAACTAGTCTCGAGTATTGCACTTGAAGTTGGTGCTGCAGGTCGTAATGCCATAATAATATTATTATAGTGGTAACAAAATTAATCTGTTCATTAATTTTTCTAAATTCATTCCAACTGTGATAGAAGTCTACCTGCCAAACTGACAACACACTGACGTCAGACGCACGCCCTTCTACAAACCAATCAATTGCAAGTATAGGGAGATGCAGCTCACGTAGGTGATGATGACAGGACGTAGGTATAACATGTATAGTTCTTTAGTGCACTCACATAATTGCAATGTGATCAAATGTATACAATGTAACAAAAATGCGAATATCAGAACTTAGCCTACACTAACTGTTCTATTGGCTACATTAGCCAGAAGAATGAGAAAAACACCATGCATGCTGTAACGTGTGTTGACCGAGTTTGTGAGTTAGTGCTAAATATAATTTGAAGAACTCAAGTTTCTTTATTATAAATTAGACATTACAGTTAGAAAATTCTTTTGTCATCTCCATTTGATGGCAGTGCCTGGTTGTTAGGTAAATAGGCTGTTCTGTTTGCTGTGTTTTCATTTCTGGTGAGAATTAGCTGGGTCAATGTCTGCTGGAGCCTTTCTCACCAACCTGACTTTGCAGCAATTATCATGCTGTTTCCTTGTTAGGCTTAGCTATAAAAACAACAAAGGCGCACCACGAGTACACAAGTGTTGATATTTACATATTGAAAAGAACCCTTCCCAGCACGCAGGCTATTAAAGCAATAACTACCAAAAACAGCCCTAACTAGGTTGGAGCACGCAGAGAGTCTCCTCACAACATGATGTCATCAAACATATGTACATTTTTTGTCCCCCCCAAAGTTTAACCCAAGTCGGCGCAAATGGCCCCTTGTATCAAGTCAGAGCCACACAAGTCAAGTAAATTCAATTTTATTTACATATCCCAATATCACAAATCACAGTTTGCTTTAAGGGGCATTACAATCTGTATAGCATACAACACCGTCTGTCCTTAGACCTCAGAAAAAGCTCTGGTCATCCTACTGGACTCCCGTTATTCTCTAGATAGTGAGTTTAATTTACTTCCATCAAAGTATTTCTGATTCTGATTCTGAAGGCAGACACAAAAAGATACAAGGTATTGCATGAGCAATTGGCTTTTGAAACAAAATGTGATTTGGCTTGTTACTAGCTGTGGCTGTGATACGGTGCCCCCTTTTTTTGTTTTGTTTAGTTTTGTTTCCTTCGCTGCTTCCTCTGGTGGTTTTGGTGACAATGAAAACAGTGATGTTGGTGTTAACCTGTTTATTTGTGTATTTATTGTTTGTATGAATATACTGTATGGATTGCTATTTTTTAATTGTTGTTTTTAATATTTATTACTATTGACTGCTGTTTGAAAGCCAAATTGCCCCTTGGGGACATTAAAGCATTACTCTACTCTACTCTACTCTACTCATCACCTCACAGACAAGCTCTGTTACTGGGGGCTTGAGTAATACTACATACATCTGAGCTGTATCAGCTAATCAGAAGAGCAGGTTCAGTCATCTTGCTGACACATTGATATTTACTGTGCAACAGCCAAACACAGGTGTAACTAATCACATTAATGATGACTGCCATTCACTGGTACCCACCAAACAAAGAGAATTCCCAAGAAGAAGAGCAATCTTGATGCAAGAGCTATTGCTAACTATAGACCCATCTGCAACTTTTAATTATCCAATTATAAAGAGTACGGTCTAGACCTGCTCTATAGGAAAAGCGCAATGAGATAACTTCTGTTGTGAATTGGCGCTATATAAATAAAATTTAATTGAATCGAAATGAACTTACCATTCCTCAGCAAAACACTTGAAAAAACAGTTTATTTTCAATTTAATAACTATCTAACATCAAACAGCCTTCTAGACATTTATCATTCTGGTTTTTGATCTCACCATAGCACAGAAACAGCACTTATCAAAGTTGTGAATGATCTGCATATAAACACAGACTCCAATAAACTATCTGTTCATGTGCTCCTGGATCCATCACCATTAACACCACTGACTATGATATTTTACTAGAGAGATTAGAAAAATAGGTCAGCCTATCAGGCCTGGTTCTAAAATGGTTCAGAACCTACCTACAGGACAGGCAGTTCTTTGTGTCCATTGGGGACACAAATCGGACAAAGTGGGTATTATGAGTGGAGTACACCAAGTTTCAATTCTTGGACCATAACTATTCAATCTCTATATGCTCCCACTTGCACATGTTATACAGAAACACAAAATAAATTACCATAATTATGCAGATGATTCACAACTGTACATATCCCTAGTTCCTGATGACCTAGATCCCATTCATTCCCTAACTCAGTGTATTGATGATATTAATCTGTGGATGTCAAAGAACTTTTTACAACTGAACAAAGAGAAATGCTCATTTTTGGTGCAAAGGCTCAGAGACAGAAAATTGCAGCTCATCTCAGTTCTCTGTCTCTGGAGAGCAAATGTGAAGCCAGATCATAGACAGCAACCTAAGTTTTAAGAGCCATCCATATCAATCATTTCACAAGATCAGCTTTATACCATAAAAACCATTTCAAAACTAAGGGGATTTATATCAAAATCAGACTCTGAGAAATTAATCTATGCATTTCTAAGAAGTAGACTGGACTACTGTAATGGTCTATTCACCGGCCTCCCAAAATCAGCTGTGCGGTGACTATAGTTAATTCAAAATACGACCCTTTGACTCATCTCAATTCAACTAATCTGTTTTGCCACTAAGTCGAAGCATAAAGTTGCTCCTCAGACCCAAATGAACAGGCCCCTCCCTCTTGAAGGAAGGGGGGCTGTTCTACAGGGGATCTGACCAGCAACGGGCCAGCAACCTCCTATGGGTCTGGGGTGGCCTAAAGCAGGAGAAAGCAAGGACAACGAAGGAAGACAAAAAAGGAAAAACAAACAAATCAAAACAAAATAAAACCAAAATAGATAAAGAAATTGATAAAAGAAAGGGAGAATAAATTAGAAGTGGATAAATAAAACCCTGGCCTGACCAAGCTGTGTTTGGCCAGTCCCGTTTCAAGTCAAGTTGAATTTATTTTTATATAGCCCTATATCACAAATCACAATTTGCCTCAAGGGGCTTTACAATCTGTACAGCATACAACACCCTCAGTCCTTAGACCCTCAATTCAAATGAGGAAAAATTCCTCCCAAAAAACACCTTTTAACAGAGAAAACCTCAGAAAGAGCAACAGAGGCGGAATGCCTCTCCTAGAACGGACAGACATGCAATAGATGTAAGTGTATAGTCTCATTTCCGGTCACCGGTGTTTGTGCGTTACTAGTAACGTATTTTGCTGCTCTAGCTCATCACAGTTATTTTTGTTAGATTCTTCATTACAGTGACTAACTATCTGCTATACATTTAAACATAAACAAGTTCTGCTCAAGCGCTCTCCTTTTAGTGACTTTCTCGTTAATCCCACAGTTTACACACTGTTCAATTTTGCTAGCTACCGTTATTTATCTTAGCAGCTAGCAATAGAATTGGAAACGTGGTTCTGATTCTGTTCCATGGGAACTCAATCATTAGCTGCTGTAGTTAGCCAGCCCCCAGTAGCTGGTGCGGACCGACCAGAGGTAACTCCTGTCAGCCGTCCTTTGGCAGGAAACCAGGGAGGCTGGGTGGCTGTCCAAAGGAAGCATAGCCCAAAGCAGAAGCCCACGGTTCACCACCAACCTGTTCACGTTTCTGACAAGTTCTCCCCACTCAGCGACACACCCGTTGAGAAACCAACTGTGATTATGGCAGCTCCATTTTGAGAAACATGAAATTAACAATACCAGCAACTATAGTCAAATGTATTTCTGCAGCCAGAGCAGGCGACGTTGAATCCTATTTAAAACTGCTGGCTAAGGATAAACGCAAATGCAGTAAGATTGTTATTCACATCGGTGGTAACGATCAGAGGTCACTAAAGTTAATGTTGAGTCGGTGTGTACATATGCAAAGACAATTCGGACACCTTAGTTTTCTCTGGGCCCCTGCCAAACCTGACCAGTGATGACATGTTAAGCCGCATGTCTTCATTCCATCACTGGCTGAAGAGGTGGCGTCCAGCAAACGATGTGGGCTTTGTAGATAATATCTGGACTTTCTGGGGAAACCCTGGTCTCATTAGGAGACACCCACTTTGGATGGAGCAGCTCTTATATCTAGAAATCTGGCCAAGTTTATTAGTGGACCTAAACCATGACAACTCAGAGTTGAGACGAGGAAGCAGGAGTTGCAGTCCTACACACTTCTCTGCGCTTCCATTAGAGCACATACCCATCCAAAACTCCTTAGTAATGGTGTCTGCCCCCTGACATCAATCAAATCAAAAGTTAACAGGAGAGTTATACATAAAAACTTAAACAAAATTACCACCACTGTAGCACAACAAAATAGGAGAATTAAATCTTAAACATCAGATCTCTGTCATCTAAAGCTGTACTAGTGAACGAATTAATATCAGATTATCATATTGATTTATTTTGTCTTACTGAAACCTGGCTGGGTCATGAAGAATATGTTAGCCTAAATGAATATACTCCCCCCAGTCATATTAATACTCACATTCCTCGAGGCACCGGTCGAGGAAGTGGAGTTGCAGCCATCTTCTACTCAAACCTATTAATCAACCCTAAACCTTAACTAAATTATAACTCATTCGAAAGCCTTGTTCTTAGTCTTCCACACCCAACCTGGAAAACACGACGGCCAATTCTATTTGTTACAGGGTACCACGCTCTTGTTCCTAATTCTTATTCTGAATTTTTATTTCTGAGTTTTTATCAAGTTTAGGCCTTAAAACTGATAAAGTAATTATTGTAGGTGATTTTAATATTCATGTGGATGTACCACACCATGGGGCCGTTTTAACTGTGTTAGCTTTAGCCACTGTGGGAGCTAATAACTGTGCTTCATCAGACTAAGGTCCAGTAACACGGCTGTTGGACAAAAGTCTGCTGCTGGATTACTATGTGATAAAGGGACAGCTATTATGCTTTGCCACAGCATTTGAGAGTCCTCGTTCCTTACTCTGTGTGCTTTCCTCTCTCTTTCCTGTCCACTAACCCACACACCTTTGCACGTACATTTACAGGCTTACACACATCTCAAATGGCCCAGATAATGTGGTAGCTTAGTCAGCTAAGCTGCACGTTATCTTGAGGACAAATAGAGCTTGTCCTCCCTTTTTGGCTCTGTCCCTTTGTTTGAGATTTGCAGGCCTGCCCACCATTTGGCTTTCTGCGTGACGACCACCCACGTGGCTGCCACCTTCCTTGCACCCCCCTCTCTATTGCCCCCCCCACACACACACACACACACACACACACACACACACACACACACATTGTTGTATGCTTATTGTGTTTAGATTAGACTGTAGTAAAACTTGATCTTAAATTGATCAGTCTCTTAAGAAGGATTGAATTATTTTCGAAAGATTGACCTTGTCTTCTGCTTCAAAGAAAACACACAGACAACTTCTTACTGATTAAATGAGGACATTTATTTATAGCTAAATGCCTAGTAACTGAATAAATGTATTAATAAGGTATATGATTATGTAATTAAACAAACACAACAGATGATTTGTAAGTGTTGCCTCATGTGTCTTGTGTAGTCTTTGTTTGCTTTTCCCACCAGTTTTGATTGTTTGCCCTGCCCTGATTAGTTTCATCTGTGTCTTGTTTTCTCCCCTCTCCTGAGTGTACTTAAGTCTGCGTGCTTTCTTTGTTCTCTGCCAGTTTGTCTTCATCATTTTGTATTAAGCTTTTCAGCCCTTCTCGAGTGTTTCTTGTGTTTATTTGGATATCTACCGTGTTTCTTGGACTTCTGTTCGTTTCATGGACTTTTTGGATTTTTGCTTGCTCCCTTTTGGATTTGTTTGCCACATTTGGACTGCCTTCACTGGTTTTGATCTCTGCCTGCCTCTTCACCACTCTGTAAGCCTTTTGGCCATTGACTCTACTAAATTATACTACTGAACGTCATCTGTTCTGAAGCGAAGTATGTGATCTGATTATAAAAACGACTGCAAGACTCTAACGTAATGCTAGGGCAATTAACTTTTCTAAATAGGAATTAATATATTTTATTTGACAACAACTCTATCACAGCAAAACCGTGGTTTAGCCTACTGTTTTGAAGCGCTGGCAAAGATGAGGTGTTTCCACTGGCTTTCCAGCGTGGTGTGCAGGGTTGAATCCACTGTGCAGAGGAAGTTGCAGGCGGTCTGCCTGTGAGTCATACTCCGTGATTTAGGAGCCCAGCAGGTCGCTCCGATGGCAATGGGAGATGCAGGATTCAAAGTTTCTTCGGTTCTAACCTTTGTTGTGTTAGAACACAGACATTGCCCATGCTTCTTTTAGAAGGGCTTTGCTTTAAAAGTTGGCTGGCTACCAGCGGCTCGACTTCTGTAGTCTGTGATGTTGTGACATTGTGATGTTGAATAAAATATCTCTGGCTACACAAACTTCTTCAGCTAGGCTTGAGTAACAATCACGTGTTGTAACAATCGTGAGGCTTAGTGTTAAAGTTACAAAAAATATAAGTCAAAAGAAACAACTCTTTAGTTTAATACTCAGGCATTAAAAAAGCTTGCTTAGAAATAGGTAAAATTGTGAACGGACTGTAGGTGAGGAAAAGAAAACTAAAAGAACTACGTATTAAGAAACTATTAAAGCTAAAATAAAATAACCTCTGAGCTCAAAGGTGAGGACCAGCCTGGAGCTGATATGTCGGTGAAACTGGTTTTGTCAGCATGCCAAAGGAGGAGGAGTTTCAGATGTGGAGGAAGGCTATCATGCATTAAACTCTTGATAGACATATCTTTCCTCCGGAGTGGAAAGTTCTGTTCTTGTCTGGCAAGTATCCAAATTGACACCTTTATTGTTTGAGAGAAGAAGTCAGTTTGAAGATCCAGAGGTCTAAGCAGAGTTTATTCAAACCTCCCCCCATGGAATTCCACCGGATCGTAAACGGTGCTGCTGTGTGAATGTGGGGAGACATTCACCCCCCTGTTCTCACTACAAAGGTTACAGTTACTGACACACAAATGCTGAAAAAGCCACATCGAAATTGAACTGCAATCACCAAAAGCACACTGCACAAACCAGCCTATAGCAGCCCACCCCATAGGCTGGTTAACAACAATAAAAAATACGTAACCTCATTGAAGCAGACCTCATCATCTTTCAGTTCCCTATGTACTAGTTCAGTGTTCCTGTAATCATGAAGGGCGAATAGAACGGGTGCTCACACTGGGCTTTGCCTACTCACAAGAGGAGCGACACAGCCAGGGAATCGTCAAGGATAAGAAAGCCATGCTGTCCTTCACCACTGGCTCTCGAGTCCATGTTCAGTGCATATTCCAATAATAGCATACTAATATAAAAACAAATAACAGCCTGTGACAATAGCAAGGTGGTGAATTATTATATGTTTTTTTTTTTTTTTACTATCATCCAACCTGTAAGATGGAAAGCACTCCTACAAGGACAAGGTTGCTACAGGACATAGAACCAGGCTGGGTTAAACTTTTAACTGAGTTGTGCAGGTTTGGCAGAGGTCCGCTGGAACAAGACCTAACATTAGCTAATATGTGTCAGCTAGTTAATGTTTGTTTCTCTCTGTCGTTGTTTTTTCACATAGAAACTGACTTGTTTGGTGATAGGTGATCTTGTGGAAGCCATTGCCGTAGGTGTGTGGTGCCAGAGGCTTCGGAGTGGATGTCAGGTTCAGGAAGAGTGACCTTCTCTGCTTAGTATGCTGATTATATGGAAATTACGCTCTCTAATTGAAACTGAAAATCACTGCCACTGAAAAGAAACTGTCAGCGTAAAAAAAAACTGTCACTGAAAAAAGAGTAACATGAAGAAAAATCCGAAGATTGTCACTGAAAAACACATTGGAATGCAAAGAATGTCAAAATAAAATAAGATAATAAGATTGAAACAGTATGGTCAAAAAATAACAAGTGTGTTACTTTCATTCTTTATTGGAAGCCTGTTTTTTATGACTTAATGGAATGTTTTTCAATGCCAATACTTGTTTCAGTGCCAATACAACTTATACAAGTGTTTCAATGCCAATGTTTCCTTTTTCAGTTCAGCTTTTGTTTTTAATGCCAAATTTTGTTTTTGATGACAAAATCTAAAGTCACTGTTCTGGCTCCATACAGCACTTGCCAAATTAGCACAATACCTGCATGAGACAACTCTGTTGTTTAAACACATTTAATGTTACAGTCCACAATAGAGTTGGCAGCTATACAATAACAATATAAAGGAGTATATATTTAATATATAATGTGTTTCAGATTATAGACTCTCGCTGCATAAGAATATTTCATCTTCGCTCAAAAAATTATAACTTATCTGTCTTATCTGCAGTTTCATATTTCACTTCTAAAAATAAAACATCTGAAGGGCTTTATGAGAAACAACAGGCATCTAAAATTCATTAGTTTATTTTCTTTAAAAATACAGTTGATTCCATCATCACAATCTGAAGAACAGCTCTTTGGATAGCTTTCATACATTTTCCTCAGCTCTCAGGAAAAGTAGAAATGACACACGTCTTCATCTCATCATGAAGAGTTCCAACATTCTGTAAAATGTTCCTACAAAGTTAAACTTCAAATAGAGACAGAGACTAATTTCCACTGTGAACACAGAACTGTTTTCTGCTGTAGACAGTTCTCAATGCAAACTGTTGACAGTGAGGTCTGTACATTATCCTGAGTAACAGTAAGTGGGATGTTGTTTCTGGAATGACATGATACTGTTGAGTTTTTCAAATGTAATTTTCAAAGCTTTAAGGATTACAAACCAAATTCAATTCACCTTTGTGCTTTGAGGTGGTGGCAGAAGTCTCAAAGGTGAAGAATCAAATCCAGACTATCTGGGTTAACATGTTGTTAGTGTTTTGGGTCTCAGGTAGGAGGTGCTGGGTGACCTCAGCTAGTTGTTGTTTGTAGTTTGTGTTTTGCAAACTGCATGATATAATTTCACGCAGTGACTGTTTGATCATTTGTAAGTCCTTTTAAACATGCTAGTAATGAAGGCCTACTGAAATAAATTACCCTGAACCATACAAACCAAACACACACCATCTTTGTGAAGATGTCGCATGTCACATCGACCTTCCAAGCCTACATGAAACCATGCTTTAATGAACAATTACATAGCCAACCTCCCTGGAAATGTTCTTCTTTGTGTAGATTTGATGGTGAAACAATTGTTTTTTCAGTGCAAATATCTGTTTTAATGTATACCTTTACTCTCTCTGGTGTTGTTATAGTGCTCCATAGTGCCCCTCTGCACATTGGTTTTCATAGTGTAAACTGAAATGAACTGAAACAAATGTCTGTGAGGAAACAAACAAATCTACAAACTAATGGTACGCTTTGGAAAATGGTCAGCAATAAAACACTTGTGATTTGGTGGATAACACATATAAAACCATGGTGATATGGTCCTTTAAACTGCCTCCCATGTACTCCATGCTGTGTTTTCACTTGACTAAACAAATCCCAACTTTCCGTACTTCACCTCCCATCAGAATAAGTAAACAGGAACAGGTTGGAATCGTGTGACATGTGAATATCTAAAATAATGAGACAGATCTTCCACAATTGTCACAGGAGTATCTGTTTCTGTCTTTATGCTTCTGTGTTTACTAAGCCTCATCTTCACTGTCTGAATTAGCTGGCTCTTCTGGCTGGAATAAAGGATTGTGGTCCAGTTTATGCAGATCCTCTGGAGTCATCTCTCTCATCTTCCCGTCCATACCGAGCTGCATGGGCTGGATCACATTGGTCCTGCAGGGAGAAATGGTTAAAATGTAATAATGTGTGCATGTTTGAGTACAGATTGAAATTAGTCTGTAAATTAGTCTGAGTATTGACAACTATGGCAGTATTAATTTTTGAACAATTTGGCAGTAAATTATACTAAATGCCTCTGATTTGCAGTCTTGTCTACTTATTCTTTGCAATTTTCAGTCATAATAAATGTACTCATATTTTTCATATATGAGTATGAAATGAGTATGAGTAGTGATCAAATTATGTGTATATAAATATATATATGAATGTAGTTGTTATACGGCTTTCTATTGTGAAAGACAACAATTTTGAAATTAATTAAAAATGACAGAAGAATGTACTGTAGGTCACTTCAAACTGACCTGTGCATGTGTCGCATCTGTGAAAATGTGTGTGTTTTTGTGTGTCTGTTTTAATTGACCTTGACAGTTTGTCAAACATGTTGACCAGCTTCATGACTTCATATTCTTTCTGCTCCTCTGTCATTCCCTCCATGGGATTGGGCTGCTCCTCTTCTACAACTCCTGTAATTGGGTTTATACTGGAGACAAAAGAGAGAGAAAGAAATATCAAAAGAACAGAAAACATCAAAAAAAATTAAATGAAGCAGCTTATGTGCATAATTAATGGTTATTTTTAATTCACATTAACATTGATCAAAGTTATGGTATGATCAAAAGCTCCAGAGCAGCTACTAAATGGACGTTGAGGTGAGATAGTTTTGCCAACAATCTAAATCATAATTTTGTCCATTTCATCTGTTTTATTTAGTGTTGTCTAATGTGTTGTCCCTGCTGTCACCCCAGCTGTGTCAGCACTGTAAACTGAGTAGCTCAACATGTGCGAGCTAGTTCAGGAGGCAGAGCAGTACAAGACACAGTTGGGCAGCACTGGCTCTAGAACCAATCTCCTGAATAGGGACTGGACTCTTGTTTTGTTGGAGTTGGCTAGGGTGAGAGGCTCTGGGCAGTTTGGGGATACACACAATCCCCTGGCTTGATACACCTGTGTAGGAGCAAGAAGATCTCCTTTATGTGACTAAGTGTCACTGAGAGGAAGGCAATGACTGTTGATGGTTTCTGTGCACAGTCTGTGGTCAGGGTTCTGGAGAGGATGCTGCCTGGGGACTCCTTTGTTCTGTGGGGGAATTCTACATTAATGTGGGCAAAAATAGAGAAAACTGCAGTGGGGTCACTGGGAGGAATGGCTTGCCTGATCTGAACCAGCATGGTGTTTTTATTGGAATTCAATGGTAGTCATAGAGTACCCATAATAAACATAATTTTTAAGCACAAGCTTTGAGCTATGAACTTTTAAGCTCATAAGTGTACCTGCTGCCAGAATACCTTAGTTTATGATCTAGTTGCTGTTGTATCATCAGATCTACAATCCCATGTCTTGTACATGGACAGGAGAGGAGAAGAGCGATCAGCATATCACCACCTAATGGTGAATTGGATCAGGTAATAGGGTAAATTGACAGAAAGACCTGGTGAACCCAAACCTGAGGCGCTGTTTGCAAAGTTTTCAATTCCCACCTCCCAGAGAAATTTTTCCTGCATCCTCAGGGAGATTGAGTACATTGGATCTGATTGGGACATGTTTAAAGCCTCCATTGCAGAGGTGGCCTTTTGGAGTTGTGCCCAGAAGGTCATAGGTGCCCATACGGAAGCAACCTGAAGAAGTAGTAGTCTTTTCAGGCTTGGAGGGAGAGGAGCCTGAAGGAAAAGCTCTGGATTTACCATTCAATTTACATTCCAACTATGGTCATGGGTTTTGGTTAGTGAATAACATTTTAAATACAAGTGGCCAAAATGAGTTTCAGGGTGGTTGGGCTTATCCTTAGAAATAAGCTAAATATGTTGAGCTAGTTCAGGCCTCTAATCAGGTTGCCTCCTGGACGCCTCATGGTAGAGGTATGTTCAACCAGGAGGAGACCCTGGAGCAGACCCAGAATATGCTGGGTCTGCTCCCATCTGGTCTGGGAATACCTTGTGATACTGCAGAAAGAGCTGGAGGACGTTTGAGCTATCTTGCTTGGCCTGCTGCCACTGTGAACCGAATCCAAATGAGCAGCAGAAAATGGATGGATCATTGGTTAAACATAAAGACACAAGAACTACACCAATGTATCTATCAAGTTCATTAGTTCAAGCCACACAGTATCATTTTTGAAAAAAGGTGCAATGAAACACACTACATCAGTTACTGAGTTAAGGTGAAAGTGTTGTGGTGGTACTGACTGGGCCTTGGCCTCTCTGTACTCCTCTGTCTCAGAGTCTTCATCTTCAGAGTAGATCCCAGAGTCTCTGCCCCCCCTAAGCAGTCCTCTGGCAGCCAGCAGACCTGCAGCATTACCGTATCCAGTGTACTTGATGAACCTTGAAACTGGATAGAGAACATATTACTGTTAATATGGCAGTATTTGAACACATTAAAAGATATTTATACATTAATACAATGTCAACAAAACCAATTCAAGAGCCCTTTGGTTGGAGCCATAACCTTATCCAATTCAGATCTTTACATCAGCCACCATGAAGATTTATAGTATTGACAGATGTTTTTAACTATGAGCATCTTAAGAACTGCTCATAGATAAAGACACTGTTCATAGCCAAATCAAATCTTATCTTACTGTCATGTAGAACCTCTTTGGTGTCACTAAAGTCCCATTTGGACATAGATGCATATATTTCTCTAGGGGAGGTGGAGGATTTTAACATTACCTGCCCTGGTCAGTGTTATGAATCCCGTCAGAATGTGGCTTAAGTCATATTACATATTCTTTCAATCATAGCTAATTTTGACGGTGAAATTATATGAACAAAACTGATCAATCGAGATGGTCGACGTTGCAATGAGCCATGGGCTTAAAGTCAGTCATACAAAAATCGCCATGAATTATTGAAAAAACATCAACAAACAGATATTTCTCTCACCACTTTCTTTGCATAGAACAAAGAGGAATTCGGCAGCACAGTCCTTGACATCAGTGTCAATGTGTGTCATAAGACGGACTAGTTTGTTCCTCAGAGCACTGCCCACCTCTGGCCTGTTCTTCACATCACGCAGTGGGGGCAGCACCTAAACACACACATACATTTTTACATCGATACCCGAGCCATCAAAACAGTACTCATAATTTTTCTCTTCATCATGGATTCTCTTTGCCTCAGCCCAGTACCGACCTTTGACCTGAGGAACTTCCTGGTCTCTCTGTGGATGCGGGCACTCTCAGTCAGCAAGTTCAGTGATGGGAGAAGGGTCTCCTTCAGCTTATGTCCCTGAGAAACAGACAAACAAACTTTTATAATTTCATGATAAATACAACCTATCAGATGGACTGCAATAGCAAATAATTCCATTTCATCAAACACATCCATGTAAAATATTGACAAATATAATTATGTCAGTTATATATATTAATAAATATTATAATAAAACACTTCATTTAGAAATATGCATCATGTGAGCATAATATTAACTAAAATAATAAAGGTCTTAAATGTAAATTTTGAATCAACACCTTTCTGGATAACAGGGCCAAAGAATTAGATAATAAAGCATGAGCTGCTTTTGTTGATATTATACCTTAATAGTGCAAACAATTAACAAATCCACAGTTAATCAAATTGCCAAAACCCACTGATATGCAGTGAACCTGGACTTTTTGGTGCCTCTGGACATCTGGGGCCTCTTTGCAGTTGCCCACTTTGCCCCATTGATAATCCAGCCTTGCTCTATGCACGAGAACTGTGTGCGCATAACTACGGTAAGGTCAAGTTGAAGCAGGAAGTCTGTAATCTATGATGAGGTTTGTTCACAACCTATCTGATCGTATGCCCACTAGTGTTTTTTCTTTATTTCATTGCGTCAATGTCACTTAGTTCCCAGATCTCAGCAATTAACTTGATGGGCACAATATTATTCTTACTGATTGAACTGATGACCAAAACTAAATGAAAAAAGACCTAAGTTGTAATAAACCGGAATTAGCCTTTGAGTACAATGTAAATGTAATTAGTTACTTTCCACCACTGTCTTCCAGGAACATGGTCCATCGGGTCTTTCTATTGGTGCACGAATTATTCGTTTATTAATAAAACAGTTCATTCAAAATTATACTTAGAAAAACTATTTTTAGATGTGGATGTTGTAACTAGCAACTTGTAGCAACCAGATGCCATCCTATTACTTTGCTACTGTTAGAACAACATGGACAGCATTTATTCATCAGTTAACATACAGCTCTACCTAGTGACAAAGATTATGCTCAGGATAGAAAACACAGTAGTTTGTCTGGCTGTCTTCAGAGGTTTAATTTTCTTTTACATCCCAGATAATAAAAACCATTGTTTCATGTAATCCTGGTTATGATTCATGCAATGATTTTCAATCATTATTATAGTATTAGAGGAAACTAGAGAAGGAATTTCTGAAGAAATTCCGGGTGTGAATGCTGGCTGTTGAAAGGCTGACGCTAAACTACATTGCTGGCTTTAAATGTTGAATAGTACCAATCATGTAGAAAGATGTGGAATATTTCAAGTTTTGTTGAAAAGCTGATGCTAAACTGAATTGCTGGTTTTAAAAGTTGAATAATAACAATGATGTATGAAAGATGTGAAACATCTTAAGGTGTGAATGGAGTTTTTTGCAGAAAATATAAATCAGAAGATAAGAGCTGAAAAATGCTTTGCGTGTCAAGCTGCACTAATTAGCTCATCTCAATCAGCTGTGTGTCCTCAGCTGCAGTCAAAGGTTGCCATGGGTTGTCAAGCAGCACTAGGCTTCACTGAAGACATTGCTATACAATATGTTTACATACTGTACACATAAAATGTAGAAGCTGTCACAGGTTAAAAACTCCCATCATCACTGTCTTTGAGGTTCATAGACACACACACACACACACACACACACACACACACACACGCATGGCACAGGTTGCTCTGGTGATTGTGGCACCCCGACGGAGTGGAGGGGGTAGGGGCAGACAACAACTTAGACAGGTAAGACAGTTCATTTGGAGAATGAATGGAGACTTAGCCTCTCAAAGTCCTGCTATAGAAACTGTAACTGCTGTAGTCTATATTTTACATCATGAAAGAGAAAAGAGTCTGATGAACACATGAAAAAATGTGTGTGTGTAGTGTCGAAAATGTGAGCTCTGGAGCAGATAAGAAAGGCCCTGTTTCTGCTTCCCCCATGAGATTTCTGGTCTCAGTTAATATAAAAGTTTATGCTGCATTTGGCTGGGACTGCTGTCACTTTGAAGCTGACTATGCCAACTGTGTGAGTCTGTTTCCATAGTTACATGTCTGCGACGGGCACAAATGTTCCTATATTTTTATGTAACATGTTGTATGAAGAGTAAAAATTGTGGGAATAGGAGCAAGTTGAAGATAATTTTTTTAAGGAGATTTTAAAGACAGTTTGGTCCCCCACTCTAGCTCTGAACATTCCGCCCAACACACCAATCTACCATTAGAAAATAATGGAGCTTAAAATGTATCCAAAATATAAATAATAGCATACATGTCCTCAATGAGCTGAATTTGTTAAGGTTTGAACAGAGTTTCTAGCCCAATGTATGTGGGAAGAGATAGGTGCCAAAGTTTGGAAAGTGAGTTTTAAGTAGTATAACGTTTCTATACTAGAGAAGCAATTTCTTCAGAAATTGCAGGTGTGAATGCTGGTTGTTCAATGATACATGTTGAATAATACCAATAATGTATGAAAATGTGGAATATTTTAAGGTATGTTGAATAGCTGACACTAAACTGCAATGCTGGTTTTAAAAGTTGAATAGTACCAATAATGTATGAAAGATGTGGAATATAATAATGTTTGAATGAAGGTGTGTGTGTGTCTGTCTGTTTCTGAGTGTCAGAGGTAGATTTGAATTGTAATTTAGGATTTTTTTTTGTTTCTGTCCAGTTTGAATGAAGTGTGTTTTACAATTTTCTGTAAGGTAAAAGTACTGTTTTTCACAATGGAGTCTGGTGAGCTGTAGCTACCATTTGTTTTGGTCTGAGATGCTGGTTCTTTAGTGTGACATTTAGTGGCAGTTAATGTTGCAGTGGTTCCGAACCTTTTTTGTCAGACGTACCTCCCTATCAGATGGGCCTAAGTACCCCTTTGATAAATGGGATGGCTTTATGATATCGTTCAATGGTATTTTTCAGTAGTTTTGGCCAAGTTTGCAATTGTACTACTGCCATTTGGAGTGACAGAAAAGGAAATGTGGGAAATATCCTGGAAAACCTTGAATATTTTGGAAAGTATGAAAGGTATGAATGAGAAAAATAATAGCCGGCCTGTCCTAATTGAGCTGAATATTTTTCAGCATTCACACTCAACTAGAGAAGCAATTTCTGAAGAAATTGCAAGTGTGAATGTTAGCTGCTGAATGATACATGTTGAATAATACCTATAATGCTGGCTTTAAAAGTTGAATCATACTAATAATGTATGAAAGATGTGGAATATTTTAAGGTCTGTTGAATAGCTGACACTAAACTGCATTACTGGCTTAAAAAGTTGAATAGTACCAGTAATGTATGAAAGATGTGGAACATCATAAGGTTTGAATGGAGTTCTTTACAGAAAGCATGAATAAATAGAAAAGACTTGAATGCATGAAAAAGTGTAGGAAGGAATACAAATAGTTGGGAAAGTGGGACAGGGATGAAGGATGCAAACTGCATTGCTTGAATAATGGCTGGGAGCTAAACTGCATGGTTGGCTTAACTTTACACAAAGAAGCACCTGAAGGAGTATGAATAGTTTTCAGTTATCATATATTGACCAGAGAGGAGAACCTGCTGCAGAGGTTGTGTGAGATTTGTGTGTGTAGTGTAAAAAATGTGGGAATGAGAGCAGGTTAGAAATGTCCCCTTTTCTGCCTCACTCCTGAAAATTCTGGTCTCAGTTAATATGCAAGTCTATATGGCAGTTGGCTGGCACTGCTGTCACTTTGAAGCTGACTGTGGATACTGTGTGAGTTTGTTTGACTTCATAGTTACATGTCTGCGACCAGCACAAATTGTCCTATGCTTTGATGTATAAAACATGCGCATGCGCCAACGTGCATGCTACCTGTTGCTGTAGCTCCATCTCGTCGTCTTACTTTTTCCAACTTTTAGCTTTCCTTTTTCTTCTAAACTTGAGTAACTTGTGTGTAAGTTTAATTTAAACTACGCTCTTTACGAAAATGAGAGTAGAAAGTGTTTTAGTACTTTTTTTCGCCTTGGATCTCCTGCTACTCGGTCAGGGCACCGCTGCAGAACAGCTGTTTGGCCACATTGTTTACACCAGGGAACAGCTGATCACGCTGAAGCCAAGCAGCATGGTGCCCAGGACAACCAATGTCCCCACTGAGATCTGGAGGAGGACACACATGATGCAGAGGATGCAGAGGTGGAACGAAGTGGGAAGAGAGAGGGGTGCAGACACTTAAGAAACAGAGACTTAAGAACAATAGATTTAAGCCATGTCTGCTTTCTCTCATAATGGGCATCACTGGCAAATAAAATGGACAAGCTAACGATGTTAGCCCGGAGTTACACGGAGTTCCGTGAGTGTAGTTTGATGTGCTTCTCAGATACATGGCTACACCAGGATATCCCGGACCATAACGTTTCCATCGACGGCTTTCAGACTGTTTGGGCCGACAGGGATCACACCAGGAGCGGTAAGCGGAAAGGTGGCAAGCTTGCTGTTCTGGTCAACAACAGATGCTGTAACCCTGGTCACGTTAGAATAATTAGTAGTTAGAGGAATTGAAGGCAGCTTGGACAGGGCCAACGAACTTAATCTGTTCTTTAACAGATTCGACACACCGGCTCCTGTTCATCCCCCCTCTTAACTCAGCTGCTGTCAGCCCTCAGACTTCTCTGAGTCCACTACTCTTCCCTCCTCCATCTTCCTGGTAGAGTCCTACTCCCCCCTCAACTGGCTCTCAGACTGATGACTCCCCCTCTCCCCCGCCTGTAACCTCTGCTGTGTGCCTGACTGCTGACCAGGTGAGAGGACAGCTGATGAAACTCCACTCAAACAAGGCTGCAGGCTCCGATGGAGTTAGCCCTGGGGTGCTAAAGGCCTGTGCCCCCCAGCTGTGTGGAGTCCTTCAACATGTCTTCAACCTGAGCCTGAGTCTTCAAAAGGTCCCTGTTCTATGGAAGACATCTTGCTTCGTTCCTGTGCCGAAGACGCCGCGTCCCAGTGGCTCCAAGGACTACAGACTGGTGGCACTGACCTCCCACATAATGAAGACCCTGGAGAGACTGGTGCTGGAACAGCTGTGGCCCATGGTCAGACCCCTCCTGGACCCCCTTCAGTTCACCTACCAGCCCCGGTTGGGAGTTGAGGATGCCATAATTTTCCTGCTGAACCACATCCACACCCACCTGGACAAGCTGGCAAGCACGGTGATGTTTTTTGACTTCTCCAGTGCTTTCAACACCATCCGGCCAGCCCTGCTGGGTGAGAATCTGGCAGCGATGCAGGTGGATGCCCCCCTCGTGTCCTGGATTGTTGACTACCTGACTGGCAGACCACAGCATGTGCGTCTGCAGCACTGTGTGTCGGACAGCGTGGTCAGCAACACTGGGGCCCCTCAGGGGACTGTCCTCTCTCCCTTCCTCTTCACCATCTACACCACGGACTTCAGCCACCACACAGAGTCCTGCCACCTTCAGAAGTTTGCTGATGACTCTGCTGTGGTGGGATGTATCAGTGGTGGTGATGAGACTGAGTATATGCATATTTTTTGCTTAGTACTTCTATTCCTGTGTGCACTGTCGTGATAGTGAGCTGCCGTAACAAAAGAGTTTCCCCTCGGGGATCAATAAAGTATTTCTGATTCTGATTCTGAAATTATACATGAAAAGTGAATATTGTGGGAATGAAGAGAAGACTTTTAAAAATGTTTACAGATCCTTTGCACTCTGACAGTTGGGTCCCTCACTCTAGCTCTGAACATTCTGCCCAATACACACTCATTGTAAACTCAGAAAAGGAGTGAAAATATCAAAATGGAATTTATTGAAGAGAGAGAGAAAGATGGACAGGAAACAGACAGAGCGTGAGTGACACACAAACAGACAGACACACAGGAAGTGTGAGAGATGGACAGAGAGAGACACAGAGATGGGCAGAGAGACAGAAAGAAATGAGAGAGACAGTCAGACCAAAAGACAGAAAGAGGTAGGTGTGTGTGTTTGTGTGTGTGTGTGTGTGTGTGTGTGTGTGTGTGTGTGTGTGTGTGTGTGTGTGTGTGTGTGTGTGGAAAATTGAGGCATGTCTTGTGCAGACTACCATAGTTACTAAGTTATTGTGACAATAACTATAAAGATCACCATCACACAAATTTGTAATCTTACTTGTGTGTTGCTTTTTCTCCTAAACAAAAATATGTGGATATATATCAGCATCTCAGGTCAGGACTTTGACTAGGCCACTCAAAAGTCTTCATTTTGTTCTTCTTCAACCATCAGAGGTGGACTTGCTGGTATGTTTTGGATCATTGTCCTGCTGCAGAACCCAAGTTCGCTTCAGCTTGAGGTCACGAACAGATGGCCGGACATTCTCCTTCAGGAGTTTTTGGTAGACAGCTAAATTCATGGTTCCATTTATCACAGCAGGTCTTCCAGGTCCTGAAGCAGCAAAACAGCCCCAGACCATCACACTACCAACACCATATTTTACTATTGGTATGATGTTCTTTTTCTGAAATGCGGTGTTACTTTTACACCAGATGTAATGGGACACACAACTTCCAAAAAGTTCAACTTTTGTCTCGTCAGTCCACAGAGTATTTTCCCAAAAGTCTTGGGGATCATCAAGACTTTTGGGAAAATACTCTGTGGACAAAAATTTTACTTTTTGGAACTCTTCTCTGAATGGCTGAAGAAGAACAAAATGAAGACTTTGGAGTGGCCTAGTCAAAGTCCTGACCTGAATCCTATTGAGATGCTGTGGCATGACCTTAAAAAGGCATTTCATGCTCGTGGCTGAATTACAACAATTCTGCAAAGATGAGTGGGCCAAAATTCCTCCACAGCGCTGTACAAGACTCATTGCAAGTTATTGCAAACGCTTGATTGCAGTTGTTTCTGCTAAGGGTGTCCCAACCAGTTATTAGGTTTAGGGGGCAATCACTATTTCACACAGGGCCATGTAGGTTTGGATTTTGTTTTCCCTTAATAATAACAACCTTCATTTAAAAACTGCATTTTGTGTTTACTTGTGTTATCTTTGACTGTTGGAAGACCATTTCAGGTGACTACCTCTTGAAGCTCATCAAGAGAATGCCAAGAGTGTGCAAAGCAGTAATCAAAGCAAAAGGTGGCTACTTTGAAGAACCTAGAATATGACATATATTTTCAGTTGTTTCACACTTTTTTGTTATGTATATAATTCCACATGTGTTAATTCATAGTTTTGATGCCTTCAGTGTGAATCTACAATTTTCATAGTCATGAAAATAAAGAAAACTCTTTGAATGAGAAGGTGTGTCCAAACTTATATATATATATATATATATATATACACATATATACATATATATATATATATATATATACATGTGTATATATATATATATATATATATATATATATATACACACATATATATATATACATATGTGTATATATATGTATATATATACAGTTCTGGCAACCTCGAAGAGGCAACAAGGAAGACGGCAACGGCCAAATACCTCCAACGAGCGAGGCAAGTCCTAAGAAGTCAGCTCAATGGCAAGAACAAGGCCCAGGCAATAAACAGCTACGCCCTGCCAGTGATCAGATACCCTGCGGGAATAATAAGGTGGCCAAAGGAAGAGATACAGACCACAGGCGTTAAGGCAGCTCCTCACCATGCATGGAGGGTTCCATCCCAAATCCAGCACCCTGAGACTATCGCTAGCCGTAAGGAAGGCGGCCGTGGACTAGTGAGTGTGAGAGCCACTATCCAGGATGAAACATCCAAGATCCACAAGTACATCAAGATAAGGCCCCAACAGATGGCGTGCTCAGTGAATGTCTCAGGCAATGGGGAACAGAGGAAGGCGTGCTGGAGGAAGGACCATCATGGGAGGACAAACCCCTACATGGGATGTACCACGGAACATAACTGAAGTGGCTGATATCAAAAGTCCTACCAATGGCTAGAGCGGGCTGGATTGAAGGACAGCACAGAGGCACTCATCATGGCTGCACAGGAGCAGGCCCTGAGCACCAGAGCAATAGAGGCCCAGATCTACCACACCAGACAAGACCCAAGGTGTAGGCTGTGCAAAGAGGCCCCTGAGACAATCCAGCACATAACTGCAGGGTGTAAGATGCTGGCAGGAAAAGCATACATGGAGCGCCATAACCAAGTAGCTGGCATAGTGTACAGGAACATCTGCACTGAGTATGGACTGGAAACCCGAGGTCAAAGTGGGAAACACCTCCAAAGGTGGTAGAGAATGACCGAGCCAAGATCCTGTGGGACTTCCAGATCCAGACTGACAGAATGGTGATGGCGAACCAGCCTGACATCGTGGTGGTTGACAAACAGCAGAGGAGAGCCGTTGTGGTTGACGTGGCGATACCAAGCAATGGCAACATCAGGAAAAAGGAACATGAGAAATTAGAGAAGTACCAAGGGCTCAGAGAAGAGCTGGAGAAGGCCTGGAAGGTGAAGGCAACAGTGGTGCCCGTGGTCATCGGAGCACTCGGGGCAGTGACCCCCAAACTGGAGGAGTGGCTACAGCAGATCCCTGGAAGAACACCAGACATCTCGGTCCAGAAGAGTGCAGTACTGGGAACAGCGAAGATACTGCACAGAACCCTCAAGCTCCCAGGCCTCTGGTAGAGGACCCGAGCTCGAAGGATGAGACCACCTGCGGAGGGTGACGGACAAAGTTTTTTTTTTTTATATATATATGTATAGGGACATATGTATGTGTATAAATAATAACAGATGAAATATGATTGTCATTTTTGACATTTTCCTGGGTTACCAGTCTATTACTCATAAGGATGATATCCTGTTATTTGTATAATATGTGTTTAGTGTCTTTCAGCAACTGATGAGAGAAACTGGTGAAGTTTTAACATGGAAGCATTAAATTGGTAACAAACAATTGATTATTTAGGAAGAAATTACACAGGAAAATAATTAAGACAGAACACATCTGGGGTGGTAGTGAAGTGTTGTGCCAATGACATCACATCGCCGCCCCCTCTTACACATTTAAAGACTTTAAAACAAGAGGAAACTTCTTGTTCAGACTCTTAGTCTTTGTTTCTCTTCAAGACCTTCTCATCGTCTCATCTGCTGTTTCAATAGTAGCATCTGCTGTACAATAGTTGCCCAAGTTGCTTCAACCCGTACAGAGAATCAATTGAATCCCGAGCCGCACAGAACGGGTTGAAGAGCATCATCCAGCATTCTAACATGACAAAGTTAGAAAAATCAGAACTGTGAGTTTATCAAACTCTGAAAGCCATCGCAGCTACAGCACACCCAAGTGGGTGCACAAGATGTGATCCACCTTCTGAGAGAGACCGATTCCGGGCCACACCATGGGACTGACAATGCCCCAAGAAGCCCGAGCTCTTGGGAGCTCCACAAGAGGAATCAGCTGGCCGAACTGCACAGGACTCAACGCATTCAAACATGCCATAGCAGCCCACAGAATCGACCTTTGTCTCCCTCCTCCCTTCTAGAGCAACTTTACTGGTCATCTGAGCAACCAGGTGAAAACTTTACTTTTCCTGTGTTATATGTGGGTTGATGCTAATAGGTTACTAAAAGGTAATTTAGCATGAAGTCAGGAATGGAATCGTTCTTCAATATAATCATGATATGGAATTGTAAAATATTTTGCAAATGCTTCCCAAAGCTTCTCTCAGTTGCTGAACGATATATTAAGGTATTTCACTGGTCAATATTAAGGTTTTATCCAGTCTCTTGTGTTTCCACAAATTAAGACATCTTAATTTCATTCACTGCTTTATCTGGTTCACTATCATTCATTCATTTATTAATTATTCATTCATTTTTACACATGGTTGCATTTAACCATTCACTTGTGTGTCTAGTTGTTTGTGTTGTTAGTAGTGATAGTAATAAATGTTTCACATATCGTTGCCTTTGTTGTCAGTAACTTACATTCAGTGACTTTCCTTGTTTTACCTCCTGCTACCTAATTTCAGGTTAATTCCCTCACAAAGCTAATTTGTGCATTATCTCTTGACTGATCAAGAGAAATGGCTTAGTGTAAAACTGAGCAAAATTTTAACTACATGTTAAATGGTGGACAATGTTAATTAAATAGCTGCTGCTTCGTATTCACTACATATTGGTGGCGAATGCAGGCAGAAACACATTGATTTCCTACAAATTAAACTGTGATAATTTAATTTAATTAACTGTAAAAGATATCAAAAAGATGACTACAAGTTTAATAGTTGAAATAAAGAGCCAATATGCTACTAATATGCATGCTAATAAGCAACTAGTTAATGGTGAATATGTGTACCTTAATAAAAAGTGTTACCAAGAGTTATTTTGTAGAAGAACATATGTTACACCAATGAACCCACATACACAGAGTATTGTCTTACCCGGTCAAGTCTTTTCTCCATGAATTCCAGCAGCATGTTGACAGCATCCATGTTGACCCCCATGTACTCGCAGGATCCTTGTTGCACCTTGGGCATCAACAGTACATCCAAACAGGGCAGAGGGAGGTTACCTAGCAAGTTAACAGTATGGCTGAGAAAGAGAGGGGGAGAGAGCAATGACTGCATGATCAAGTAATCGATGAACATATAAACAGACATACAAGTGTGTGTTGTCCTACCTGTGGAACTCCTCAGTCCGCTCCTCTCCATCTGCATGGCTCATTAGACAGTGTCTCAGTATGGCTCCCAAATGTCTGTACTGTGCTGCCTCTTCCTTCACACACACACGTTAAGCATATATTGTTCACATGCTCTGAAGAGAACCCTCATCACTGTAAATGTGTGTCTTTATTGTATATTTTACATTTGCTTGTGTGTAACAGGCAGAGGAAACTGACAGACTAAAACGTTGTGTTATGATATTAAAAACAAGAAAATGTTTCTTGCATTGAAGAAAATATCTTCCAAAGGACAGCATAAACATTACTGGCATGTTCAGCACAAACACAACAAGATCATTATAATGATGGGTTTCATAGAACGTCTCTAGTACTCCCATTACTGTAACTTAGTGGCCATTTAATGTTCTTCTGTTGACCAGACTGAATTGTCTCAAGAAACAGGAGCAGCAGGAACTTTCTTATTCCCCTGACTTTTCGTCTAGCACCACCACAAGGTTGACATTTTTGGTTTAATTCTACTGACTTTGGTAATCCCCTGACTTTTCCTCTCGCAGCACCAACAGGTCAAGGTTTTGACTTACCCAGTGAAATATCTCAATATGTTGTTGATGGATTGGCACAAAACTTGGTTCAGACATTTATGTCCCAATCAAGAAGAATTGCAATAACTTTGGTGATCCTCCGGCTTGTCCTTTAGATCAAAGTTTCAATTTGTCCAATACAAATGTATGATCAAATACCTGCAAAACCAATAGCATTCAAATCAGCCTAAACTATAGTTTTTGTTTAGTGCTAAGTAACATGTAAATAAATGTTACTATTCTAGCACACTAACCTCAGATGGTGAACTTGATCAATGTTAGCATTTAGCTCAAAGCACTACTAGCCTAAGAACAGCTAAGGGAAGGCCTTACAGAGCTACTAGCGTTGCTGGAGACTCTTAAATGCACCACACCGGCCACATGACGTAAATAATGATGTCTGTAAATCTCATTAGATGCGCATTATTCAGACAGAGGAACAAGTCAAGGTACAGTAGCCTGGGTGTACCAACCCCAGGAGCACTTTTCTGGAGAGTTGATGCACGCTGCGGCTAAAATAAGACAGTAGCGTATCCTAATGAGTTGATGCACAAAGAAAACAACGGGTGCAGGTGTTGCTGAAATGAATAAATCTGTTTTAACATACAGTCCCTGACAAAAGTCTTGTTGCTTGTGTACAAAATGACCTGAAGTGCTGCTGAAATATATTTCTAATCAAGATATTTTTACAAGAAATGGCTCATTTTAATCCCAACAGCTTTTGTAATAATGTTTCAGTGCAAAACGAAACTGTCAAAAAGTATTCTAATATTCACAGCTTGGTAAAGCCCATTGAGTCAATTTTTGCAAAGACATAAGTGTTGTCGCCTTGTCATATGAGCTTCACCTGTGACTAATAATGGATCAATTAGGTCACAGGTGTGTATAAAAAGAACCCCAGTACACTGGACCTTCACATCAACTGCAACTAGACCTCTGCAAAGAGGTCCACTGCAGCAGAGCTCCCCGAGACCTGGTCACCTGAAGTCCCTGTGTCAACCAGAACAGTTTGTCGGATTCTGTCTCATAATGGCCTCCATGGTCGAATCAGTGCCCAGAAGCCAGCACTAAACAAAAGACAATTGAAAAACCGTGTGGCATTTGCCAAGGCCCACAGCCTGCTAAAAGGATGGACGCTGGAAAAGTTGCAGAAGGTGGATTTTTCAGATGAATCTTCTGTTGAATTACACCACAGTCGCCACAAATATTGCAGGAGACCTACTGGAGCCCACATGGATCCGAGATTCACCCAGAAAACAGTGAAGTTTGGTGGCGGAAAAATCATGGTCTGGGGTTACATCCAGTATGGGGGTGTGCGAGAGATCTGCAGGGTGGAAGGCAACATCAATAGTCTAAAATACCAAGAAATCTTAGCTACCTCTTATATTCCCAACCATAAAAGAGGCCAAATTCTGCAGCAGGATGGTGCTCCATCGCATACTTCCATCTCCACATCAAAGTTCCTCAAGGCGAAGAAGATCAAGATGCTCCAGGATTGGCCAGCCCAGTCACCAGACATGAACATCATTGAGCATATGTGGGGTAGGATGAAAGAGGAAGCATGGAAGACGAAACCAAAGAATATTGATGAACTCTGGGAGGCATGCAAGACTGCTTTCTTTGCTATTCCTGATGACTTCATCAATAAATTGTATGAATCCTTGCCAAACCGCATGGATGCAGTCCTTCAAGCTCATGGAAGTCATACAAGATATTAAATTTGGATCTCACAGCACCACTACTTAATTTGCTGACATATTTTTGTATTTGCAGTAAATTTGTTCAATTTCTGTATAGGCGACAAAACTTTTGTCTTGCCAAAATTTGACCTTTCTGTCTTGATTAAATGATAAATCTTTTTTCAGTGAAACTAATTTATTTCAGTGCATTAAACATAATTTGGGAGGGTTTTAGCTTTTCATATGAGCTATTTCTAACACCAATTGATTAATTAAAAGTCAGGTTAATAGCCGGTGTTTCTACAAAATAGATAAGCGACAAGACTTTTGTCAGGGACTGTACAGTAAGTGGATTTTGGATTAACTATTATACTTAATGACTTATGACACCATAATTCACAGTTATATTATTAACTATACTACTGTAGTATTGCTATTCTATTTAAACTCTTTTAAATGCACATATTGAAGGACCTGGTAGGATTACATTTCACTATGATTGTACCTTATATGATTACATGTGACAAATAAACTTGATTGACATAGCTTAATTAATATGAAAAAACTCCCCAACGTGTAATTTTCTTCAGTACCTCATCGACTTTGCACCTGGTTGCATTAAATGTGATATTGAACAGTATTTTCAGTATTTCCATGGCTAGTTCTGTCTGCTGCCGGCTCAGTGGGAGCAGTTCTTCAGGTGGGACCCCCTCTAACCCTATCCTGGCCGTCTCCAATGTATCTGGCCAACACAGAGCCAGTGTGGCATCCAACTGGTTGCCTAGAACATACACAGGATGGAAAGTTATCAGAATCAGAATCAGAAATACTTTATTGATCCCCGAGGGGAAACTCTTTTGCTACAGCAGGTCATTATCACGTCAGTGCACACAGGAATAGAAGTACTAAGCAGAAAAGAAAAAAAAATCAATTAATATCAATTATGCTCTTTAACTTAGTACATTGTACTTTCTGTTTAAAAAATTATTATCTTCTTGTAAATGCTTGTCTAATTATGTTTGATTATTTTTCATATGTCTTGTTATAGATTTATCATGGGTTGTTGGACTTCAGAACATCATAGGTGTTATGACATTGGTGACCTGGAAGGTGAGTTGCCTCTTAGCATTGGTTAGTAACTTAGTTAGAAAAGGAGACTAGTAACCTAGAGAGCTGACATTGGTTTTGCAGGTAAGTAGTTACACTGGTTACCCAGGAAATCAGTTACCTAGCAGACTGATGCCGTGAAGCTCCTGAGCCAACTGTGCCCTGATGTCCACTCTCAGGGCTGTCAACAGGAAGGTGAGGCGCAAGTCAAAGAAACGCACCTGGACAAAGAGAGCAGAAGTATGGAGACTTATTCACTCTATCTGCTTTTTCCTCTTCAGACTAGGGCTGGATATTGAACCTCAATAATTATTTGTTACGAACTGGAATGTATCTGTTGCACAGAGTATCAAAAACTGTAAAGTACCAAAAGCAGGCATTGAAAGCTTGGTCAATTGAAAAAATTCAAATGATACCCAGTCCTACTTCAGAGTGTAACCCAGTCTCCTGGGAAAAGATTGGAAAAGTTAAGACTAACTTGAAGCATGAGACAGAACTAAAATCTGTCCCTAACTTTAATCTATCAGGATGCAAATTCTAGTCTCCAGTGTCTATGTCCTGTACTTTCAAAACGCATTTGCAAAAGCAGATCAGTAGTATATAAACATTTTGTTGAAGACAGGGTTCCAGAGTGGTGGAAAGTTGGAACTTAGCCAGCATACATGCCAGCAACACATTCATGGACAATTTTGGGGATTCAAACTACCTGACTGTGAGAGGAAACCAAGGAGAATAGTGGGAAAACATGCAAACTCACACAGAAAACACAGAGAATCAACACACCATCATTTATGATTCTTCTTACATCTTACCCTCCCATAGATAATTACATGTTTTTGTCAGGTTAACTCTCATACTACTCATTTGACTCCCACATTAAAACATCTACCTAACTTACGTCCATACCTCATGGTTCCAGGTGGGATCATGACACTGCTTCAGCCTCTCTGCCACACCCTTTATCAGCTGCAGATCTGCTGCTACCACCTGCCGTCAGTCCATCCATTAAATTTTATAAATTAGCACCAACCAAATTAAATTATATAATCTGAGGAATTCATATAAATGTCAGTATGAAGAGACACAGAGAAGACTGACCTGTCCTGTCTCGTTGTGTAGCAGGATGTTACAGATGGACTTGAGAGCCTCAACAATCACTTCCTGGTCAGGGTTTTCCGAGGAAGGGGAGGCTTCCTTCACCACCTCACTGGATACTTCTGCTGCCTTTTCCCCCTCTCCTCCCTCACCCTCCACTAGGAAGAGAAAGAATGGCAAAGTCAAGTAGCACATTCAACCTATATTTAGATTGTTTTCAGGATAAAAGGTTCATGTGAAGAATGGCGAACAAAAGATAAACTGAGCTGCTAATGCACTAGTTCTTCTATCTCTATTTCATCTCTTTAGATTTTTTTGTTTAATAATTCCAGAACAAATTTGTGCTCCCATCATGCATGTAAATCACGCCTTGAGTCTTGTCCTGTGTAACACCTTCTACATAAACCCACAGGAATTGTGGGAAACACACGCGGCAAAAATTATATGGGTGAACTTTAGCCCTGTTTTCAATTAATATTTGGGTTTGTAATGCCCTTGATTGTTCACATAGTGAGATTCCTTAAAATTAGCACCTACTCAGTAAAGACCATGGAATAGACTTGCAGTAATAAAATAGCTACAGATTGACAATAGACAAACAGCAGAGAAAAGATGAAAACAGATTAAAGGATCATTCTGATTTAATGAAATGTATGTCTTATTTTTGTAGTTGTGTCCATCATTTCATCAGTAATATTAACATTGTAATCATCAAAGTCACATCACTCACATCTGGGAATAACATGAAAGGTCAAGAAACACAAGCTGTCAGTCGATCAGTTTATCCAGATTATAAACATTTTATTTGGGGTTCAAGCTGAAAGTGAGCGCATCTGAAATGTTGCTAATAATCCCTAATTGAACAGGAAAACTGTTTGAGCACAACTACAGTAGGTCAAAGTTGAATCAGGACGTGGGTCTGTAAACTGTGATGGATGTTTACAACAGACAGTTTGGATAATAATTTTACTGTTCACCTTAATTTCCCCTTCCAAATATATTTGTCTAACCTGGAGGTTTGTTTCCAACCTGTTATTTCCCTATCATACTTCTTTTTACTGATGTCATCGTGTTCCCAGATCTCACCAATTACTATGGTGAGTACAATGTTATTATTACTAATAGAAATGATGGCCAAAACTTCGAAAATAAGACTGAAGTTGTATTAAACTGAAATACTCCTTTAATGCCACCAAGCCCTTTGTGTTCTGTATGCCTCTTAGGGCTTGTAAAGACCTTTTTCGTGGTAGCAGGAAAAGCACAGGTGTAATTAGTAACATTAATGATGGCTGCATTTCATTTAGGTGAGCTGGATCCAGGTTTCTTGTAGTGTGCATGCTGGCTCTCTGGAATTGCTTCCTGGGACAGAGCCATCTTTAATGTTATTACACCTTGTCTACACAGGCTACATAGTGAAAGCAGCACATTAGCACATCTGCAATAGCTTCAGATCTATGTCTGCATCTACACAAGATGGGTTCAAGGACAGTACTGAGTGTAGGTCACCTCCGTTTTGGCTGCACTCAGAGCCAACACACAATCACTGTAGTTGCGAGCGTAAAACGAAAAAAAATGACTTGAAGCGTAAAAATAAGTTTTTTCCAGCAATGACAAGTGGGAATGTTTGCTTTGAAAAAGGTCTGTTGTATGTCTCATGCTGACTTGAGGAAACTGGATTTGAGCTGAGATAATGGGATTTAAATGTTATAATTAAAATGTGGGGGATTTAGGGGAGTTTCATGGGACAAATAACAAAACAGGAGCACCAGGTTAGAAACCTTCGATTGTGGTAAAACCGTGGAGAAACCTCAGAGGGTTGGCAGGAATTACCTCGGCCCTCCACCGTCTGGCTGTAGGCAGGTGTGGCAGTACTGGCCACTGCGATGCCAGCGTAGCGGCTGAAAGTAGACATGGCAGAGTGGCTGATGAAGGGGTCCAGGCAATGTTTGTCTCTGGACAGGATTCGAACTGTTTCTAGACAGGCTAGCTGACAGGAAGGCTGCAACTCCCTGTTCAGGAAACCAAGCACCAACTCCCCAAGATGCTGCATCACACAACAAATATATCAGGTTAGACATATATTTATGGAAGCAAAGAATGGCCATAAAGATTTGAATCTTATGAGTAATTTTAAGTCATTTGGCAAATTCAGTCACTACTGTTTAAATTTAAATACTACTAATTTTACAGTTCTAAAATATTTTACTTTGAAAACCATATATCTGAATTTATGTGGTCTGAATTCATTAATTCAATTAATTTTAAGTTAAAATTTAAAAACAATATTTCCAGTATATATATATATATATATATATATATATGCTCACTATTACTATGCACTATTACTTTATACCATATTATTATCATCAACTGGTAAACCCACTTTATACTTCACACTTATTTTGATTGATTTGATTCTGAGTATTTCTGATTCTGAGATATATATATATATATACTCTTTTTATTTTATAAAGGTCCACAAATTCACAAAGAAAAAAAGAAAAGTGACCAATATTCAAAATCTATATTGAGATTGCTCAAATTCAATAAATTCAATCCACATCGAAAAATTCAAGTCAAGTCAAAAAGTCCAGTTGCTGAAATTGGTTTGGTCAAATTCAAAATATGAAATTCAGCACTGAACAGCCGAACACGTTTCAAGTATCTCTGGAGAAATCCAAAAGCTAAGTATTCTGGGAAGCTGGGCTCTGCAGAACTTCAGCAATAAGCTGGAACAAGTCCACAAATGCTACACAAGATGTTCTGTCATCTTTGCAGTAGTTTGAAAATACAGAAGGTTATGAATTTTGCAATTCCTGGAGAGATTAATCAGCTAATTTGAGTTCAAGACCAGCAGCATCCTCACTGACGTTTTATTTTCCCTTGTATAATTTACATTCTATAATATGATGGTGATTCACCACAACCTATCCCTGTTTGGGAATTAGCCAAAATTATGAACAAAAAAATCTGTTGTAAGTTGTAGATAAACTGTGGGCTCTGTTTTTCGAATGTAATGTTAGGAATACCTCTCTATCCCGCTCTTCGTCCTTGCTGAATGTAAAGCACTGGTTCATCTGAAGGAAGGAAAAGCAGAAGGCGCAAAGAAAGGTATGAGGTGAACAAGAAGAGCCAAAACATAAGAGACAAGAGGAGGAAGACATCAAGGAAGGGGATGAGAGGGAAAGGCAGGAGAAGAAAGAGAAAACATTATACACTAAATCTTGAATGTGTGAATAAAGAGAGCATAGACAAAGAAGTAGACAAAGAAGTAATCATAAGCAAGTGATGTTTGTCACAACCAGATAAGCGACAGAATTTATCATTTGTTCAAACATGTAAAACAATCTATGTTTACATTTTCCTGACAAGCTCTTGTGGCTGAGCTAATAATGGGTTTTCTCTCTCAGAAGAAAAAGTAGGAAGAAGCATGACGTTGTAGCGCCACAAAACCTCTAACGGAGGAGGTCGGGGTGGATGGTTGGCTGTACAAAATGTCTGATTTTGACACTAGAGACTACATTTCACATCCCATCTACTACCAACAGTCAAGGTTAGTTTCTTTTAACAATGTCCACCATGTTTCCCAGACAGTGCAACACAACTTTGACATAGTCAGTTAAGACAACTTGACACAGTGACAATTTACCTCAATGGATTTCCACTTTTATATTTGCTGAAATGTTTTTCTTGGTTTGTTTGTTTGTTTTGGTCACTTGGGAGCAGCAGAACAAGCAGAAAAAATAACAGACATTTCATCACCTTAAGTTTTATAGTGCAAGTGTTGGCAAACTGTTTCCTTCCTACACATCCAGCAGACACAGAGCAACATGAGAATTCATTTGGAGTTGTATTTGTGCCCAAATGATGAATGTAACTCCAATATTCACTCTCCTTTTAGCTCTGGTTTGGTCTCCAATACTGCTGCACGATATTGGAAAAAAACAGACATTGCGCTATTTTTCCCCCCTGCAATATTAGATTAGATTAGATTCAACTTTATTGTCATTACACATGTACAAGTACAAGGCAACGAAATGCAGTTCAGGTCTAACCAGAAGTGCAATAAGCAAGTGCAGGATAAAAAGTGTGTGCATCAATGCAGGATAGAGCAGTATAATGAAAATATTTACAAGTGGTAGTATGGACATTATATACAGATGGCATTACTATAAACAGAAGTAAACTGATGGATATGTACAATAATTAATTGGACTGGGCAGAACAACAGTGCAATGAATATAAATGTCACGGACACGCCAAGCTCCACAACCTCACAACCACAACGCACTCCCTCTCCAGAATTTTAATTACACACTTGTCTCCAATGACACACCTGACCTTCATCTGCACCACATCAACTCCAGTATATAAACACCCCACTCACCTCAGTCAGTGTCTGGTCTCGTTTCTACATGGACGTTATTCCTCACCATATCAGACAACGCCTTCGGACTCAACCCTATCCCCGTGTGCGTCTCCTCGACTGTGTCTCCTGTGATCTCCAATCTCCAACGTGTGTTTCCTGTTCCCGATCTCCGACCACAGTTCACAAAGGACGGTATCAGTAACCACCACCTACTCAGTAACTCTCTGCCTGTTTTACCATTGTCAATAAAAACCATCTGTGTCTCTACCTCTGTGTCTCCTGCCCTTCTGTCCGTAACAATAAAGTAGTGCAATTTATGGGAATAGTTAACAGTGCAGTAGATGAGTTATTGCAGTATTCAGTACATAGCACTGGAGTGCAAATGATGCAGTATATGTATAAATAAATAGTCCAGTAGTGCAAATGAACATGTGGTACATGTAGCAAAAACAATATCAATATAGCAGCATTTAAGTTAAGGTATATGAGGGGACAGTGGAATCAGTGGGAGGCAGAGTTCAGTAGGAAGACTGCTCTGGGAAAAAAGCTGTTTCTCAGTCTGCTGGTCCTTGTCTGGAGGCACCTGAGGCGCCTGTCGGAAGGCAGGGGAGAAAACTGTCTCTGGGCGGGGTCAGAGGAGTCCTTAAGAATGCTGCGGGCTCGATGCAGACAGCGTGTCCTCTGGATGTCCTCAATGGCTGGAAGTGGAGTCCCTGTAATGCGCTGGGCAGTTTTCACCACCTGCTCCAGTGCCTTGCGCTCTGCAGCAGAGCAGTTCCCATTCCAGACTGTGACACAGTTGGTTAGGATGCTCTCTACTGTGCAGCGATAGAAGTTCACCAGGATAGCAGAGGACAGTTGGTTCTTCTTCAGTGTCCTCAGGAAAAAGAGGCTGTTGAGCCTGGTCCAGGACAGGTTCTCCGAAATATGGTTCCCCAGGAACTTGAAGCTGGAGACACGCTCAACAGCCATCCCGTTAATGTGGATGGGGTCATGTGTGCCTCCTCTCTCCTTCCTGAAGTCCACGATGAGCTCCTTTGTCTTGGAGGTGTTAAGGAGCAAGTTATTGTCTGTGCACCATGTGGCCAGGTTAGCTAAGAAGAAGTGGGACACTCAGAGGACTGAAGAGAGTAGACAGGAGTACAGGGAGATGCAGCGTAAGGTGAAGGTAGAGGTGGCAAAGGCCAAACAAAGAGCATATGAGGACTTGTATGCTAGGTTGGACACTAAAGAGGGAGAGGTGGATTTGTACAGGTTGGCCAGACAAAGAGATAGAGATGGGAAGGATGTGCAGCAGGCTAGGGTGATTAAAGATAAGGATGGAAATGTATTGACAGGTGCCAGGAGTGTGATGGGAAGATGGAAGGAGTACTTTGAAGAGTTGATGAATGAGGAAAATGAAAGGGAATGAAGAGTAGAAGAAGTGACTGGTGTGGAGCAGGAAGTAGCAAAGATTAGCAAGAGTGAAGTGAGGAGGACGTTGAAGAGGATGAAGAGTGGAAAGGCAGTTGGTCCTGATGACATACCTGTGGAGGTATGGAAGTGTCTAGGAGAGGTGGCAGTAGAGTCTCTGACTAGTTTGTTTAACAAGATCTTGGAGAGTGAGAGTGAAGTGTACTGGTGCCAATTTTTAAGAACAAGGGAGATGTGCAGAGCTGTGGCAACTACAGAGGAATAAAGCTGATGAGCCATACAATGACGTTGTGGGAAAGAGTAGTAGAAGCTAGGCTAAGGGCAGAGGTGAGCATTTGTGAACAGCAATATAGTTTCATGCCTAGAAAGAGTACAACAGATGCAGTATTTGCTTTGAGGATGCTGATGGAGAAGTACAGAGAAGGTCATAGGGAGTTGCATTGTGTCTTTAGATTTAGAGAAAGCGTATGACAGGGTGCCAAGAGAGGAGCTGTGGTATTGTATGAGGAAGTCTGGAGTGGCAGAGAAGTATGTTAGAGTGGTGCAGGACATGTATGAGAGCTGTAAGACCGTGGTGAGGTGTGCTGTAGGTGTGACAGAGGAGTTTAAGGCGGAGGTGGGTTTGCATCAAGGATCGGCTCTGAGCCCCTTCTTATTTGCTCTGGCGATGGACAGGCTGACAGATGAGGCTAGACAGGAATCTCCATGGACTATGATGTTTGTGGATGACATTGTGATTTGTAGTGAGAGCAGGGAGCAGGTGGAGGAAAATCTAGAGAGAAGGAGGTCTGCTCTGGAAAACAGAGGAATGAAGCTTAGCCGCAGTAAGACAGAATACTTGTGTGTCAATGAGAGGGACCCATGTGGAACGGTGAGGTTACAGGGAGCAGAGGTGAAGAAGGTGCAGGACTTTAAGTACTTAGGGTCAACGGTTCAGAGCAATGGAGACTGTGGAAAAGAGGTGAAGAGGCGAGTGCAAGCAGGTTGGAACAGGTGGAGAAAAGTGTCAGGTGTGTTGTGTGATAAAAGAGTATCAGCAAGAATGAAAGGAAAGGTGTTCAAGATGGTGGTGAGACCAATGATGTTGTACAGCTTAGAGACAGTGGCACTGAAGAAAAGACAAGAGGCAGAGCTGGAGGTAGCAGAGCTTAAGATGTTGAGGTTCTCTTTGGGAGTGACGAGGATGGACAGGATCAGGAATGAGTATATCAGAGGGACAGCTCGTGTTAGATGTTTTGGAGATAAAGTCAGAGAGGCCAGATTGAGGTGGTTTGGACATGTTCAGAGGAGAGACTGAGAATATATTGGTAGAAGGATGCTGAGGTTGGAGCTGTCAGGCAGGAGGTCTAGAGGAAGACCAAAGAGGAAATTTATGGATGTAGTGAGAGAGGACATGAAGTTAATTGGTGTGAGTGAAGAGGATGCAGAGGACAGGGTTAGATGGAGGCACATGATTCGCTGTGGCGACCCCTGAAAGGGAACAGCCGAAAGGAAAAGAAGAAGAAGACCATGTGGCCAGGTGCTGGACCTCCTCCCTGTAGGCAGTCTCATCGTTGTTGCTGATGAGACCAATCACCGTAGTATCATCTGCAAACTTGATGATGGTGTCAGATCCATGGGCAGGCCTGCAGTCGAGTGTGAAGAGGGAGTAGAGGAAGGGGCTCAGCACACAGCCCTGTGGTACACCAGTGTTGAGTGTGATGGTGGTGGAGCAGTTGTGGCCTGACCTAACAAGCTGAGGTCTGTTTGTCAGGAAGTCCATTATCCAATTGCAAATGGAGGTGTTAATGCCCAGGTTTCCAAGTTTGGTGATTAACTTGGAAGGGATGACAGTGTTGAACGCAGAGCTGAAGTCAACAAACAGCATTCCTCCATAAGTGTTCTTATTGTCCAAGTGTGTGAGAAAAGAGTGCAGTGCCATGGAGACTGCATCCTCTGTGCTCCTATTGCTGCGGTAGGCAAACTAGTATGGGTCCAGTGTGGATGGGAGGAAGTCCTTTAGGTGTGCCAGGACCAGCCGCTCAAAGCACTTCATAACAATGGGTGTGAGTGCTACCGGGCGGTAGTCATTCAGGCACGTTGGACTAAAGTTTTTCGGCACTGGCACAATGGAGGTGGATTTAAAGCATGCTGGCATAGCTGCTTGGGCGAGGGACAGGTTGAAAATATCCGTAAAGACCCCAGCGAGCTGCTCTGCACATGCCTTGAGTACGCAACCAGGGATGCCGTCTGGTTCAGCAGCCTTGCGCGTGTTGATCTGGCTCAGTGCAGTGTAGACATCTGTGGAGGTGAGTGTGATGGTCGGGTGGTAAGCTGAGGGTGTGAGGTTGGTTGCAGTTTCCCTATTGTCTCTCTCAAAGTGAGCATAAAAGTCGTTAAGCTCATTCAGGAAGGAGACATCTGTGGCTACAGGGGTGGAGTGTCTGGGTTTGTAGTTGCTGATGGCGTGGATGCCCTGTCACATGTGTCGAGGGTCGGAGTTGTAGCAGTGCTTGGCCTTTTTGATGACCTCTTTCAGATTTGATGCCGGGTGTACAAAGTTAAGGCACAGCTGTTCTGCACGAACAGACCCGAGATGAGCAAGAAAAACACTGCATAAATGCAAAAACTGGACACTGAGCCTTGCGATGTACACGCGCCGCCATCTTAGTCTTGTCAACCAATATATATTGCGATATGAAAAAATACAGGAATTTTCACGAGAGAATTAATCATTCTAGAACTTTTTTGTAGCGGGTTTGACACTTGAGTGCCAGTCAGAGTCACATCTGACAAATAATAATTATAAAATTAAAATTAAATATCTCCGTCAAACCATACAAAACATTAAAGCAAATAGCAAGTAGCAATGAAATACATCACAAAAAACAGAACTGCAAAAAAATATAGACCACAACTCAATTCAGTTTTCAATAGGTGTATTAAATCAAGCAAGCAAAACAATATTGGTATGTGTGTGAGTGTGTACGTGTGTAACCCGTCCCACAGTCCCAGAGTTCAATCCACTTTGTAAAGAATCTGTTTTGTTTTCCCCACAACCCGAAAACAGTTCAGTTCCAATTCAGTTCACAACCAAAAGAAAAAATCTGCTCCAGGTTTTACCCCACAAAACAAATTAAATCAGGAAATCTAAATGGACATGAACAACAATGATTATTTACAATATATAGACTGGGTACTCACGGTACCGTCGATCAGTCAGTCAATCTGTAGTCAGTAGTAGTTTGCGGCATCTGCCTTAGCTCTGCCAAGACCAAGGCAACTCCTGGAGAAAACACACCTCCACCAGATTATTTCTCCTCCTGACAGACTCCAGAGAAAAGGCTCATGTTTTACCACAAGTTGGCTAAGTTACAGTGATGCAGACTTTACAACGCGATCTGATGCCAAGGGTAAAGCTGGTGTGTCTCTCCTCCACTAACTAAAAAACACTGGACGTCTATGAAACACTAATAGTTTGTTGTGCATGCAGAGCCTGCATGTCACTCACTAGCATAAAACTCAGTGTATCCAAGAACCCTTAAATTTGAGTAAATTATGTTATATCAGACAGACTTCTCTTGTAGGTTAGTCATGGAAATTTTTTTGCCTTTTGCCTTACTTGACATTGCATGTCCTGTGATGTGACTACTGCACATGCGCACATCAAGATGTTGATGCTGAAACGATATATCGTGCAGCCCTAGTCTACAACAACAAAAAATATCTGGTTCTTTAACTGCTGTAGGTGGCTGTGGAAAAATGGAAGAGTGGGTCGTCCACCTATCTGAAGGTCGGCAATTCGATCCCGGCTTCCCCCAGCCCACGTCTTCCAGCAAAGATAATGATATATAGTGCTTTCTCTCTCCTTCACAGAGGGTGCCTCTTTGTCACAGACACTGTACCCTCTCCAGCCCTCTCTTTTTTCCTCTGCAGCTGGACGGCTGAAATACATGGGGCACAGCCACGGCACAACACGTCTGCGGCAGCATGCCCGCAGCAGAGCGCATCCATTAATCAATTGAAGCTGCTACCACAGAAGCCGCGCGGACCAGGTGGCTGGTCTATTTTTTTTCTCTAAACAGCCCTCCAACTGGTAAAAACTACATAGAACTGTGTAAAAAAAAATGAGTACAATCTGTTTAAAAATGATTAAAATAAAACAAATAACCCTAGCACTAAGCTCTTGAGCTAAGCCTCACTGTTGCTGTCTTTCCATACAATTTAATACTGGCGTATTAATTTAGAAATACAACAAACATGTATGTCATAGGTGTCCAGTTATACTGTCCAGTTACTAAGTTAATCCACACCTTCCAGTTAATCAGAATCCAGAATTCAGAATGCTATAAATAAAAATTTTGTTAATTAGTGCAGCGTTAACAATATACAAGTTAAAAGTGAATTCAGTCCAAGTGCACATTTATGCCATCAGTTTATACAGCAGACACTAAGCTCCTTATCTCTGAGAGCTCTTTAGCAGAGTAGGATTTGACTGGGCTGTAGGAGACTATTTGTGTATCAGAGAATCTAATCCTATTGCCTTCAAGATCAACTCCCACACAGCTAAAGTCTGTTGCTGAGAGAACCATGCAGCAGTGCTCACCTGGAGTTAGCAGACAGCATGTTGTAAAGCTCAGCTGGCAAGTTAGACAAATGAAGCACAACCACTTTGAGACTGAGGGCTCTACTTTCGTGAACCGAGCGGCACGGTGCAGATAGTCAAGTGTGCCCTGCCCAGTGCATCAGGGCCGTGCCAAATGCAATTTTGGTATATTCGTGGCCAGGCTCACCCAGCACACCTGTGGCGCACTCGGATATGGGGAGGGATCATAAATCATGGCCAATCATATTCACTACTTTCATGTGGTGGTTTGACAATGCACAACATCACTCCAGTTAGAGACTGCAAATGGAACAGACTGGACTGCACGAGATACACAATTCTTGACTCCCACTGTGACGCAGAGTCAGTCACCAGATACCAAACCGGCGCAGTTGAAGAAATTATCTCAGCGCTCCCCAGGAAAATGCCAGAACATCTATGCAATGCTGCTGCAGGAACTGGTAAATTTGACCGTGTGACTGGCATCATGGATTCTTTGATATACCCGGGCATTTTAAAGAAGAAAGTGATTCCCTCAGTTCATATAGCTTGGTAATCATTGGACTTTCCAGCAAGACAATGATCCCAAGCATATGTCCAAGTCAAGCAAAGCTTGGTTCAGGCATCATTCCTTGAGTGGCCATCTCAGTCCCTGGATTTCAATCCCACTGAAAATCTTTGGTGGGATTTAAAGAAAGCAGTGGCAGCATGGAATGGAACCAAAGAATATTAGTGAGCTGGAAGCTTTTGCTGATGAGGAATGGGCTAAAATTGCAAAAGAGAGTTGTTAGAAGCTTGTGAGAAACTACCGGAAACGTTCATTGGAGGTCATAAAGGTCAAAGGATGCTTGACAAAATACTGACTTTGGAGTTGAATAATTTTGATTATGTGCCTTTTTTGGAGAAAATGTTATTTATCTTTAGTACTATTAGTAGCCTAACCTCAACATTATGTTCTCAAAAATAATTTAAATATTAAACTTTCTTTGACTGTTTACCAAAGCCTCAGGTGAATTTTATTCACATCACTAGAATGTCTTGTATTGCATTCTTCCTTTGTAACATAATTATGTTACAAAGGAAGAATGCGAGGAGTGATACTTTGAGATCTGTAGCTGAATTCAGCTACAGATCTCAAAGTATCACTGATCCATGTTTGGATGTGGCTTTCAACAGTACAGCAAAAGCTGTTGCAATTAGGCAGTGTGGTGCAAACCTTACAGAAGTTTGATGAAACAAACAGTATAACTTCTTAAACTGAGTTGACACAACTAGCTGGCTCTCAAAAAGATTTTACAGATGGTTGCCTTATTTGAGTTTTCTCAATTTATACATTTTTACAGTGTGAAAGCAGCCACAAAGCATTCGGGTGACCTGCATTTATATAGCATTTATATCCAAAGTGCTTTACCATTTGCCTTTCATTCACCCATTCACAAGTTATGCAAGGCACTGGGCCTAACCAAGCAATTTGGGGTTCAGTATCTTGCTCAAGGACAATTTGACATGTGGGATTCAACCGTCAACCCTGCGATTAGCGGATGACCAGCTCTGCCTGCTGACCCACACCCAGCTAATGCTAGAACTCTGATTCCAGTGTGTTTTTCATAGTAATGGCCAACAAGGCTCTTTTTTTTTTTATTATGTCTCTTTTTTGTATTCCCCTATTGTATAGTTTTAGCTTATATTTTATATTCGATCTAGATTTTAGGCTCTACTGTTAGTGTTATCTGTATGCACCGGGGGTCTGAGAGTAACGCAATTTCGATTCTCTGTATGTATGTAATGTACGTGTGGAAGAATTGACAATAAAGCAGACTTGACTTGACTTGAATAATGTGGTATTTAGAAATGCCACATACTAAACACACAAAAAAAGATTAAACATACCCAACAGTACATAAAATAGTTAAAATTAGCTCAAGCTTAAATACATCAGTAAAATGCAACATACACATTAATGCAGCAGTAATATTAATCCAAAAACATCATATATCATAGTAAAACACTGACAGGGACCATTTTACTTTGCAATGAGTACTTTAAGTAAATTTGCTATAATACTTACATACCTTTACCTTAGTAAGGTTTAGAATACAGAACTTTTACTTCTAGTGGAGTATTTTCACAGTGGGGTTCGTATTAATACTTTTGCTTAAGTAATGGGCCTGAACACTTCTTCCACCTCTGGTTAGCACACCCACAGCCTGACCACACCTGTGTGTTACCAGCCGATCCTCCACCTTTAAGGAAGGTGGCCTTGTGGGTAACCTGTGTGTGACGGATCTCAGCAATTGCTTTGGTAATTGCAATGTTATCATTGGTAAAAATGATGGCTAAAACTAAAAGAGGACTAAAGTTGTAATAAACAGTAACTATTCCTTAATGTCCTCAGTATGTGAAGTGAGATTAAACAATACACACTGATCTGAATTGCTTTCACACTGTGTTTACCTGTGTTACTCTTAAATATGTAGTGCTTAATTAAAATTGACAAGAGGTATAACCTCATATAGACAGTTATCAGTTTATTAGATACACCTGTACAGTCAGGTACTTTTAATATGTTGTCCCCTCCATGTGTATATAAATGGGGGTGGACAAAATACTATACTGCTAATAAAAATGAATTTCTTGGAAACCATTGTGACCAGATTACTTAGTTTGAGTATCAGTGTGAGTGAGTGTGGGAGTGTAACGCTCCATGTAGGGCAAACTCAGGATGGTAGGTTGTATGTCACAGTGGTTTTGACATCCAAACTAGGGGTCACTTAGGAGGGCTGGGCTTGGTTGCCTCACTCTTTATGGGAAAATTGTCTCAATGTGAAATCAAGTGTGTAATATGAAAGGTGTTGCTCATAGTGACAAACCCACAGAGAATGATCAGCAACTCTGCAGTTCCCCTCAGCTCGACAGCTTTTTAGCTCATTGTTTTGGTTTTCCGGCCACAAACAAACAGACAAAGTTAGTGGCTAGCTGGTCAACATAGTGGAGCATTTAAGAGACCAATCCAAAGATAAAGGACAGTGAATCTTTGGGTTGCATTCATCAGGCGAACACAAAAATAATGGAATAAAAGAATGCTAATGCTGAGTCTGCTGGATGTGTAAAACTATTTGCTAACATGTTTGCTATAACATTATAAGGTGATAATATGTCAATGTTGTGTTTACAGCTTGTTCTACGGCCTCCAAGTGGCCAAAAGAAATTAATGCTGCTTTAAAACTGGTTTAGTGTCTCTACCATAGGAAATAATAAGCATTATTTTAACACTTCTGTGTCAGTTTAAAATCTTCAGTATTGTTGTGTAAATAATCTGGTTTAAATCCATTGGTAAATTGTGTCTCATATGACTGTGTCACAATATTTGCTAATTGTTAAGCCACCAGCTTTTTAATCAAAGGTGATGCAATAAAGACCTTATCTTCCTAGCCATGTTAATAATAATCTTGTAATTGACCTAAAGCTTGAACAGAAGCTAATTATGCTACAGCAGTAAAACCGGCAACATTTACAGAACATAAATGTATAAACTTCATGTTTCAATACAGAGGGTACGCCCGTTCTTATGCTATTGTGCTTATGTTTACCTCCTTGTTGTAGCTCTGTAGAGCCGTCAAAGCAGTGTCTTGCTCTCCCGTCTCCATTTGCTCTATGATGGCATTTAAATCCATTTTCATCGCCATTGAGCTAGCTGCAGCTTCCTCCTGAATTCACCGTTAGAGGATGTCTCTGTGTTTGTCACTTAGATTGTAAATACACGCTATGGTTTGTCACCACCCACAGATGATATCTGAATCCCTACCAGCCGGTGGGAAGCGATTAACGGAGAGGATTTGTGCAAGCCAAGCGCTGCGTTCAGGTGTCCCAGGGAAAGACGGAAGAAACGAATTTCCTGATTAAAAGTATTTGCATATTGGTTGGAAAGGCAGTAAATTTTATCTTTCAGAGGGTAATCTCCAATTTACGAATTTTGATTAAATGAAAAATAATAGGAAAAGTACACCCCTTAATAATAACTTTGATTTACAGCAGGTAAAATAAGTAATTAACATGTCACCATTTTTCTCAGTAAATATATTTCTAAAAAAAAGGTGCTAGTGACATGAAATTTTCACTAGATGTTGGTAACAACCCATGCAAAGAAATATAACCATAGATGTCCATAAATTAAAGTTATGTATAATAATGTTAAATGACACAGGGAAAAAGTATTGAACACACTTACTGAAATTCATTTAATACTTCGTACAAAAGCCTTTGTTGGTAACGACTGCTTCAAGATGCCTCCTGTATGGAGAAACGAGTTGCATGCATTGCTGAAGAGTGATTTTGGCCCATTCTTCCACACAAACAGTATTTAAATCTTGAAGGTTCCGGGGGCCTCTTCTATGAACTCTGATCTTTAGTTCTTTCCATAGATTTTTTAAATTGGATTCAAGTCAGGTGATTGGCTGGGCCATTCTTGCAGCTTTATTTTCTTTCTCTGAAACCAACAGAGTTTCCTTGGCTGTGTGTTTGGGATCATTGTCTTGCTGAAATGTCCACCCTCATTTCATCTTCATCATCCTGGTAGATGGCAGCAGATTTTTATCAAGAAAATCTCTGTACATTTTCCATTCATCCTTCCTTCAATTATATGAAGTTTGCCAGTACCGTATGCTGAGAAACAGCCCCACACCATGTTTCCACCTCCAAACTTCACTGTTGGTGTGGTGTTTTGGGGGTGATGTGCAGTGCCATTTCTCCTCCAAACATGGTGTGTATTATGGCATCCAAAGAGTTCAATTTTGGTCTCATCTGACCAGACTATATTCTCCCAGTATGTCACAGGCTTGTCCAAATGTTGTGCAGCAAACTTTAAACAAGCTTCAACATGCTTTTTCTTCAGTAATGGAGTCTTGCGTGGTGAGCGTGCATACAGGCCATGGCAGTTGAGTGCATTACTTAACGTTTTATTCAATTGTACCTGCTAATCCCAGGTCCTTCTGAAGCTGTCCACAAGTGGTCCTTGGCTCTTGAACAACTCTTCTGATAATTCTTTTCACTCCTCTGTCAGAAATCTTGCGAGGAGCACCTGGTCGTGGCCGGTTTATGGTGAAATGATGTTCTTTCCACGTCCGGATTATGGCCCCAACAGTGCTCACTGGAACATTCAGAAGTTTTGCAATCCTTCTGTAACCAATGCCATCAGTATGGTTTGCAACAATAAGGTTGCGGCAGTCTTACAAGAGCTCTTTGCTTTTACCCATCTTGAGATGTTTCTTCTGTGACACCATGGTGATGAGACACCTTTTTATAGGCCATCAGTTGGGACTGAACCAGCTGATATTAATTTGCACTGACAAGGGGCAGGATTGCTTTCTAATTACTGACTGTCTTGGCTCTCCAGGCCTTTTTGCACCTCCCTTTCTTCATGTGTTCAATACTTTTTCCCTGTGTCATTTAACATTATAACACATAACTTAATTTATGGACATCTATGGTTTGATTTCTTTGCATGTGTGGATGTCTTGAGTTGTTACCAACATCTGGTGAAAATGTCATGTCACTAGCACCTTTTTAGAAATATATTTACTGAGAAAAATGGTGACGTGTTCAATACTTATTTTACCTGCTGTAGATAGCACCTTTCAAGAGACCGAAGGACGCTTTACACAAAAAGGGGAAGATCATGTTAAAGACCATAGGCCTTAGTGAGTAGGCCTGGGTGAGTTTTGAGGAGGTTTTTAAAGATGGCCAGAGAAGGAGCGTTGAGGATCACTGATGGGAGGGAGTTCTGATGGGGGCTGCAATGCTGAAGGCTCTGTCCCCAAAAGTCCATAATCTGGTGTGAAGGATTGACAGCAGACCCTTGTAGACCACAGATTCTGGGACGGGTTGTAAGGATGGAGAAGGTCCAGTAGGTACTGGGGTACAAGGGCATGGAGGGATTTATAGGTAATGAGGAGTCTTTTAAGGAGAAGAAAATGGTTAGGTGTGAGTGCCTCTAAATCATTCGGATCATTTGACACTCATGTTATCGGCCTGCCATTGACAATCACCTCAACTTCATATAACAACGTCAGAAGACAGTCATCATTATGAGATTGCTGTTTCAGAATCTAGTGAAGAATTTTTCTTACAGAACGTAGGCAGTTGCAATCTTCAGTTCATTACCATAGTGATAAGTCAGCAATTTCCTTGCCTCACTGTAGCCTTGATTAGGACTCATGTGCTGACAACTTCTAACTAAGTCTCTGGGCTCACCTCTGGTAAACTGTTCACGATAATATAACCTGTCACTATCAGCTTTGTCATGAATAATATGGTCAAATGCCCTTGTGTTGTTGAAACACTGACATGGTTGAAGTCACCCGAGATTAATATGAGTGCACTCGGATGTTCAGTGTGGAGTTTTCTATGGCGGTGTGAATGGCGTTGCACGCTGATGCCGAAGTTAGCAGAAGGGGGGATGTAAACAGCTACAACAATGGCATATGAGAATTCACGTGGCAGATAATATGGCCGGAGTCCCACAGCTAACAGTTCAATGTCCAATATCCTTTTAAAATAGAGGTAGATGCCAGTGCTTATGGTGGAGGCACTGTACTTTTGCAAGAGGATGATCATGGTAATTGGTCATTCTGTGTGTTGTTTCTCAATGAAATTCAATAAACATTAAGTGAATTATAGCACCATTGAGAAGGAGGCTCTGGCATTGCTTTTGGCGGTACAGCATTTTGAGGTTTATGTTGGTTCGAGCTCAACCACAGTTCTTGTGTATTTAGACCACAATCCTCTTGGGTTCTTGTCCCATATGTGTAATAACAATCAGCGGCTTATGCGCTGGTCATTATTGCTGCAGGATTTTAACATTGAGATTCACCACATAAAAGGAACTGATATTATAGCCAATGCGTTGTCTCGTGCAGGGTTTTAAGTATCAAACATTTCCTGGGGGGAAGAAATGTTTGATCTTATGTGGGGGGGTGTTATGACCGTGAGTCATTTGTATTTGAGTGTGCCTATGTTTCTGTGTTCTCCCTCCTTGCCTGTGGATGGTGCTGTTCACTCTGCTGTGTTTTTCTAAAATGTTGAGTTGCAGGTGGTGGCTGCTGATTGGACAAGAGACTGATGCCTACTTTAAAATGGCACCAGCCAATGCTGGTGGGACTCCTTTTTCCTGGCTCCCAACCAGACCATGCTGAGCTGTGCTGTACTGTGCTGTCAATTCCTGGTAGTGCTAATCAACTGATTTGTATATAATGAAATAATGTCTAAACGAGCAGTCCGGGTAAATGTAGGGGTGAGAAGCCTTTTGTATTCTTATGATCTCTTTTTTCCTGTTTATGTTTAAGTGAGTTGGGTAATTTAACTGTACTTTCTTTTTTTCTGTAGGTAAATTAATTAGATTTAGATTTTCTTTTAGATTAGAAAAGTAATATAGATTGTTTTGTTTGTTACTTTGGCCATACTCTCCCTGACGCTTGTTTTACCCTTTATGATTAAATCAACTTAATTTGGACTGCATCTGCTGTGGCACTGGTCATCCTTGAAAAGAGGGGAGTTTATTTTTATTTTAATGCTGCGCTGGTTCCCCCTAGACCAGGCATAACAAAACATAAAAGTGTTTCAGCCCCTTCAGGGCTTGAACACCTAACCAGCACAAACATTGTAGGGTTTCTTGAACCCCTAATTAGTTCCATACATGTTTAGCACCTGTGCATAGGACATACTTTTTTGTATATGACATAGAAAAGACACACAATATTGACCGCAGATTGTCACATGATTATCCTGAACTTGTCTTTTAGAATAAGATACATCTGTACAGTTTTTCACAAGGAAATTGTTTATCTCCAATGGAAAATTGTCAGTCGGGAGGGTTGCCAAAACTGTCACAAAAATATCCTTGTTTGTAATATAAATAGGCAGCCAGTGCTTGTCAGATGGATGTGTGTTTACAATTAACATAACAGGTAATTTACAAACTTTCGGAGTTGGTCGCATGCTAGGACCCCCAATCTGTACCATTAATGATTATTTTTCTAACAATACTGGATAATTCTATAGTATTCATTGTGTTTTAGTAGTAATCCAAAAGTACTTGTCTCCTGTTTGATATCTCAATAACTGAATCAAAAACAGAATAAAATATCAGATTAACAGTGTGGGGGAGAGGGGTCCTAAAACAGGCTTCCAACAGCACATTGCCTGCTTTAATCAGTGACACATTCCCTGAACATCCTCCGTAATGCTCCAAGTTGAAACAGAATAAGGGAAAGCCACCACCAAAATTTACGTGATATGCCAGCAATCTGTCTTTTAGACTGGTGGTTTGTATCTGCTGGTAATACTCTCTTCTGTACTGGCCTCTCTGAAAATGCGGTTGAAATGGCTTTGCAGAGTAAGACTGTCCGTCTGCATATAAACGTATAAACTCTATATCATAGTGCTCAAAATGGGGTTATGTATAGAACTACCCGTATATCCCTCGTTATCGACAAATCCAACAATAACAAATTTAGGGATGTAGAGATTTTCTTGGTTGCATACCCTTGTCCCGGCAGGAATGGAGAATGTTTTCAAAGACACTCTGTCTATAGCATATTTAGCATTACCGTGTTGTAGAGCCCTGCTGTGTGCCAACCTGACAGTAGGAGCAATAGACACCTTTTTACAAATACACTGGCCGACATAATCTTAACACTGCATTGAGCATTTGCTGCAGTCATTAGAGAAAATTCATCTTTTGACCATATAAATTTCAGAGAAATATCAACCATTTAGCAAAAGTTTTTCTTGAAAATACATATCTGTGTGTATTGGTGCTATTAATTCTATGATAAGACAGTTTCCTGTTCCTCTCGCCACGGTTGTCTTCTTCTATCAAAGCATCAGTCATGTGATTACAGGTGTCTTGACAAAACAGACTTGTGCTGAACTGTGTATCCAGTGTTTCTTTTCCATAGTTAATCAAACATTCGATTATTCCACTTATAGATAAGTGTTTGAGGATTGTGTTATAAATCTGTCTCCCAGCATTATATCAAGCTGTGAGAAAAGTGTGCATCTCGGGTAGTTTATAAAACCCACATTGGCGTCATTAGCCAAGATTGTATCGTCAACATTTTTAATTCTCATACGCGCATACAAATAGGTGTCATTCAGATCAAAGTAATCCTCCCCGCTTGCTGATATATAAAAGTCCAGAGGCCCTGTGTTAATGCCGAAACCAGAGGGATTTCAACAAATGTAGATTTTACAAGGGATGTCTGTGTGTACGGCACAGTAAATAGATCCAGTTCACTCTTCACACATTCTTCCGAATGATTAAGAATGAGCACCATGGTTATTTTCCACATATTTTAACCTAGAATATGTCTTTTGACAAAAACCTGGAGTATCTGATCGGAGCTCTGCTACCTATGGTGACAGACCTCTTTTTGGCACGTCTGGGTGTTTTTGCAGCCGTTTTACATTTTCTAGACACACAACGGTTACGCCCACATCCAACTAGGGGCCTTTTTAACAGTCTTTGGCTGTACACCATCAGTCCGTTTCTCTCCTGTTTTCCTGTTACACAATTGTCACAATATTGGACGCCACATCCCCTACGATGTTTGTGGCAGCTGTTTTTAAATGAGGCTCAGCCAAACTAAATCCTCTTTTAAACAAGGGCACAGACATCCTAAATAGATTGCGAAATATACCTCCTAGCACTTGGCCGTATTGTGTACTTGTCCCAATAAAGCCGGGTAATTCACCACCCGCTTGTTTCATATAGTACGACATATATCGACCATCATCTCTGGTGTACGGTGTGTGCGTAATTTTTCAATTCACACTTAAATACTGCCTCACAGGTCTGAAATGTAGTTTGACAATTACTTTCCTGTATGCGAAAGTTTTTGGTCATTTTTTAATGATATCTCTGTATCGTCAATAATTGACTTAGAGAGTGATGTGTAGTGTGGCTTGTCATAAGTCAGAGTGGGCATACGACGAACCTCGCCAGATAAATTTATACAGCGGAAGAGCGGCACATTAGAATCACCAATAAGCTGATAATCCGCTATATCGCTGTACAGGAAAATATTGTAACTACTACTACTTTTACTTACAGTTTGTGGACTATTACTTCACTCCCTGCTGCAGTTTCTGGACTTTACTCACACTGCGGGTTTTGGACTTTTGTTTCAGCTGCAGTTTTTTTCTGGACTCATGTTTACCTGTTTACTATTTCGTGTATGTCTATGAGAATGTGAGTACTCAGTAAGCTAGCATTGTAGTGTAAATCATGTGTTTGAATGTGAGTACTCAGTAATTTTGTAGTGTAAAATTATGTGTCATTTAATAAAAGAGCAGGCATTTCTACATGTAACCTGATTCTATCCTGTTTTTTGCATCTGAGGGACGGGTTGGCAGGGGGGGTGGTAGGATGGGGTCTCGAAGCCGGCTTTCCACCATGATTTGTTTTCTTCTCTCTTAAGCGATATGCCAATGTAATAGCTCTGCCGGAAAGTGAAAGTGAAACTTAAGTTCCACCTGGCATCGTGTCTTAGCGCTACCTTTCTTCATAATGTGTACTCATTTATGTTATTTTAGTAGTTTGTACTGAGTTTAACTCAACAGTGCATGAGTTCACGTTCACAAACTATCTAAAGCCGAAAGGGTTACAATTCGTCTAAATTTCCCCGCCACCAGGCATTTAAAAAATGTCGTTCTAATAGGTACCAGGAGTGGTAATAGTAATACTTTCTGGCATGGATGTGCACATGCCAAGACACGCACATCGTAAAGTGTACATCATGTGCACACACACCCTATGTATCATGTGATATGTGGTTGTGTATGTCATGTAAGTTATTTGAGGTGGAGAGGGGGATGTATAGGGCAGGTGAGTCATGTGAGGTGTATAGGTCAGGTGGAGGAGTGTTGTCATAAAAAAAGAGGGGTGTGTTTTTAAACATCCTTCTTGTGGTATAAAAATTGGGAAACATTCTAGTCAGGTTATCAGTCTCTTAAGATTGCCTACCTTGTTCACTATTACCTTCAAACCTCTCAACTATGAATGCTGCTGCTACATCAGGCCGTTAGCCGTTTGCTGTCAAGTCTGCACCATCAGGTACGACTGTCTTCAACTCATTTAGCTATTTTTACATTCAGTGGTGTAACTGGACAATCTTGTGATTTTTTAAGAGGTGGTGCGTTATGACAAAGAATATAAGGGTACGATGTACTGAGGCGATAGAGTGTGTCTTTTTCTGCCGTCTGGAGGTTACCCGAAATGGCGGAATTAGAAGCCTGTCATTACAATACAATGATATCAGAAACTATGTTGCTGTTATAGGTGACCCAAACGGCCGCATAGGCGGCCACATGTAACGGTAAACTGGCGCATATTTTAGAGTTCAAACCTGGTGTGGCATTTTTGACTCCTGATGATCAGTACTACCCCAAGCAATATGCCCCGCATGCCAATATTCATGGCAGATGTTATAACATGTTTGTTTATACAGACAGGACTACCAGATTGTTGGTGACAGTTTTGTTCTCCTCTTGTGCAGCATTAATATAACGGGTACGGATAAGCTATATCAAATTCTGCAGTTTGACAAGCCACATTACGTGCCTCTGTCCAAAGAATCAATTGGCGATATCGAAATTAGTCTCAAGTCCATTCAGGGTCAACACATACCATTCACAAATGGAAAAGCTGTTGTCAAACTTAACTTCAGAACTTCAAAACAACAGTATTAGCTGCTTTAAAGATGGCTTTCAGACCAAGTCACAACCAGGAAAAATATGTCATTATCTGAATCAGGCCAGATCAGGACTACCAAGCTTTGTAGGATAGAGCACACAGTTTGGAGCCGGTCTTGATGGTATGTTTCGCAGTCTCTTCAGAATGGCTATGCCTATATTCAAACATGGTCTAAGTTTAGCCAAGCCCCACTTGCGGCAAAAAATATTGTCAGTGATGTTGTTACAAATATAGCCAAGTCCACCATGTCAAGATAGCAAGGATCAGGACTTGGCGACAGTTGTAAAAAGACCAATAAAAAGACCACCTGGTAAATGTGGGCGACACCAAACAACAAAAAAACGCAGGAAAACAAATATAGTGGTAGACACCGATGGAAAAAATTCACATCCTAAAGGACAGAAGAACACCTTCCAACATTACAGGACTGCTGACAGATTTTATTTATTTATTTATTTTTAAATGAAAATCCCACACATTTTGTTTTTGGATTTAGATACAAAATGTCACTACTACTGGTCGAGGGAGATGGCTGCCTAAGCAGAGTCTGGCTCTGCTTGAGATTTCTGCCTCTTAAAAGGACGTTTTTCCTTGCCACTGTCACCAAGTGCTTGCTCTTGGTGGGAATTATATAGGAAAAGTGAAATGAGCTAACTTCTGTTATGAATTGGCACTATGTAAATAAAATTTAACTGAATTGAATACTCAACAGTATGTCAGAGGAGTGTGTAAAAAGCAAGTTTGATCTTTTTACTCTGCCTCTCTCGAACATTGATTGAAAGATGTACATTTCTTGACATCCCTCCACTCTCAGCAATAACAGACACAGGACCGCACACAGTGTGCTTCAGCAAGTGACATGGGACAACGGCTGCTGGTGGTTGCAGGAGTAAACACACTAGTCTCTGCAGCCTGCAATTCAGTGAAAAATACACTGAAAAAAAAATTATGTGTCTCACTGTGACGACATTAACACAATTTTGTACTATCTATTTAGCCAACCCTTGTCTTAACGAACACCACAATTCTACGCCATTAGCGGTTGGCATTAGCATGTAGCTGACGTTAGCTTTTAGCTAGGGTAGTAATAGCATGACAACAGTTAGCGTTATAGCATTTAACAAGCAGCATGTGGACTGTATGTGATTTACCTTGAACCAACTAAGGTCATCCATTTCCTTGTCTACCACCACGGCTTCCAACAGCCCAGTAGCTGAGGCGCTGTGCCAGAGAAGGCTGGCCTGTGACCCAGCAACGCATTGATCCAGATAGTTAAACCACTTGCAGCTCCACTAGTGACCAATCAGAAATATTCAGCACAGCAAGCCCCACCCCGAATGTTCCGGTACTTCTGAAAAGTACTACCCCCAAGCAGGGACCTTTTGGGGGGTAAAATAATGTCCCCAGAACTTAATTTAGACCCTTGTCCCTGCTGTGGAAACACACTGAGTTCCTCCAAAGGTTCCTAGTCCCTAGGGAAAGTTCCTGCGGTGGAAACACAGCTTTTCTTTCTCTTTATCCTCAAGAAGTGATAGCGTCAAGTCCTTTTTCGTCATCACCTTGTTTAATGACGTTTAAAAAGTGTTGTAAAACAATACTATACTTTTTAGCTTCTTCATGTAAATTTGTGTCTGGAAGCTTTAGTACATCTATTATTGCATCATCCAACACATTTTCTACTTTTTGTCTAATAGATTATTGACTACCAGTTTTTCTTATTACATCCAACTGATGCTGTAGAACCAAATACATTTTCTGCATATGTTCCATTTGTGAAAAAAACAAACAACAAACTAAAATCTAAACAAACGAACTAAAACATTTAGCCTTGTGAGAAAAGAGAAAAGGTATGGCAGCTCCTAGCAGTGGAAGCAAAAATCCTCCTCCAGTCTGTTTGATCACTTTATTTTTTTAGAAACCCCAACCTTCTTGTCAGCAATCAGTGATTCCAGCCCGTTCCTTCTTCATCCATCTGTGCTGATTCGTAGTTAATGGTATTTTCCCTTTTAACATATTAAGTGCTATTTCACATTAGGCATGGATAAAATCATTGGTGGCACTGCTGAGAATGACTTTCCTCAGAGGGCATGGAGCCTTATATAACATGTTCAGTTGAACCACATTTCTGCAAACGTGTGATGACATTTCTTTTTTCTTTGTTTTGCTAGATCACTTGTTTTTTGGTACATAGACAATAGTCTGACAACATATCTGTTCTGAGTCTCAGATTACATGGTGTCTTAGTTTTAAAGTCAACTAATAAATACCCGTATGGTGCAGCTGTTGCATTATTAAAAGATTCTAATAAATAAAATATTTTGTCTTTTATGTAAACATCTGCCTGCCTAACAAAGATTTGGTATTGATCTCTAGGGTTTAAAAAGATTAAAATTATTATTCTGATTAATTATTCTACTGGCCTTACCCTGAATAAATAAATTCTGCACAAGATATATACAACAGAGGTTTCTATGGTGGACATTTAGTAAAAACATTCTGAACATTAAATTGCCACTCGCATCATTCATCAGATCGTCAATGACAAGTAGGTTGACTTTATGTGGTGGGAGAAGTGTGAGACAAGACGGTAGTCCATAAAAATGTATATCCCTAATTTTTAAACAAGTCATCATATAAAAAAGGCTGCCAACATGAGTAAATATATACAATGTTATGTATTTGTTCAGAAATCAGTCACTCTGCATTCTCAATCATGACCTTCACAAAAAAACGTTTTACCACTATTTGATGGACCTGCCACAACCATGCAAAATGGGTGCCAGAGCCTTTCCTCCAACTTGGTGTACTTTGAGAGACTCTGTGAAAATCGTGTGTTTAGTCCAGTGAGTTTAGTCAAATATTTCTGCCTGTGTTAACTTCTGGTTAGCGCTAGCTTTATTGCTAACATACCTTGTACATTGATTCTAACATAATCACTTGTATTAGCTTATGTCCGTAACAATATCTTGTACATTGTTGTAAATTAACAACAAGGAAGTTTGATTCAGTCAGCTGACACTGGCAAAGCTGTCAGAGATTCTCTGTAGAGAATCCAAGATGGCTGCTTCCATCCTCCCCAGTTTGTTTCGAGTTTGAATTATTTTTATCATCTTAGTGAGTTTTAACTTGACTTTTTTTAACCAGTTTTAATATTATTTGAAACCGAAGACCAGAAATTTTAAGATCTGTGCAAATTGAGCTCCTCAGTGGACATATAGCCGTCTACCGTGTGGGAGGACAAGCTGTTGCTGCTCCTCAGGACATTTTCCTAAGAAATGGAGGGTCCAACTACTGCCAAGATCATGAGGGCCCAAAAATGCGAACTCTGACAAGTTTAATAATCAACGTGGAGGACTTTACAGAAACTTATCTGTACCAAATGTGATGAAATAAAACAACTACAGAAGAAGGTTTTAGTAAAACCTTTTAAAGAAAGGGAACATGGATTAACACCCAGCAAGTTTAGACTGTTTTCACATCTCACATTTTTTAAGCAAAATTTTAGAGAGACTAGTTTTTAATCAGCTAAGTACTTTTTTAAACTCAAACACTGAATTGGAAATGTTTCAATCAGGTTTGAGGACACAGCACAGAGACAGCTCTGCTAAAAGTAGTAAATGATATCAGAACAAATCTTAACATGCCTTCAGTTCTGGTGCTACTTGACCTTGAGTTCTGCCTTTGATACTGTGGACCACCAGAATTTTTAAAATTTGATTAAGTGAGCATGTTGGCCTGTCTGGAATTGCATTTAACTGGTTTACCTCATATCTTTACAGAAGAACATTTTTTGTATCTATAGATGACCACTCCTCCAAACACTATGAGCTTACCTGTGGGGTACCACAAGGATAAATTTTAGGCTCAGCTCTATGTAGACGTGTCTCCTGATGACACCGGGCCGACTGACTCACTCTAACTGTATTTTAGATATAAGTGTTACGGTGTCATGCAGGAACACAAGGTTTTGGACCCAAAATGCATGGTGTCACAAAAACAGCATTTTTTCATTTGAAGAACATCTCCAAAGTGAGGCCATTTCTCTCCCTGAGTAACACAAGGAGACTGATGCATGCCTTTATAACTAGCAGGCTAGACTACTGTAATGCTCTCCTTTCTGGTCTACCAAAGAATACAATAAATCAGCTACAATTAATTAAAAATTCTGCTGCACGAGTGCTGACTAAGACCAAAAGGAGAGTACACATTACACATATTTTAAAGTCTTTACACTGGTTACCTGTTAGTTTTCGTATTTTAAAATTATTTTATTAGTTTATAAGGCATGCCCTTGCACCAGACTACCTCTCAGAAATGCTTTTAGTTTATGAACCAGGAAGGCCCCTCAGATCCTCCGGTTCTTCTCTTTTAGCTGTTCCACAAACCAGAACAAAAACATTAGGAGATGCTGCGTTCAGCCACTATGCTCCAAGCCGGTGGAACAGCCTTCCAGAGGATCTGAGAGCAGCTGAAAACATTTATATTTTTAAACGTAAACTAAAACCCCATCTATTTAGTCTGGCTTTTACGTTATATTTTTTATAATTTTATGGTTTTATTATTTATATGTATTTTATCATTATAATTATGCTATTTATTTTATTTTATTGATGAAATAGATCGAACACTTTATAGTTATAGCACGAAGCCGTAGAGGTGAACTGCCATTTTTATTAATATTGTTTTCTCCTGTTTTTAGTTAGGTTTAGAGAATGTCTTTTTGTTTGATCTTTTGTTTGGTTAGGGATTAGTTAGAGTTTAACTGAGCAGATCAAAAATCTCAATGCCATACTTGTGTGTTAGAAACTCAAGCCACTGTATGGAGAGTATGCTTTGTGTAGGTCTTTGTAACTACCATCATATGTCAAAGCCAGTGTTGCACTAGGCAAGACATTTGTTTTGTAAATGCCCAAACAACATGATGCCAGTGTTGTGCATTTCAAGGGGTCTAAACCTGCACACTTGAGAATTGTCTCGAGGTAGGCCTTGCATGCCTTCCTCAACACAACGCACCCACATTAAGAGGGGTCAGGGTAGGGTCCTCTGTAAAACTCATTAACTCTGGTGTTGAATTTGTGAGGGAAATATCCTTTTTCTAGCTCATCAAACCCAAGAGCATCAGCGTCTTTCCTAAACGCATAAGGAGAAAGCTAAAGGAATCAATCCACCTCTGCTTGTATGCCTGATCATACATAAGAAGAACCATACTGCCTCTCATGGTTAGGTTAGGTACTGCACCCTGCTTTGTAAAGTAGTCCGGCATAATGTAACTGTCAAATCCAGATGCATTGTTGTCAGTGAATGAGTAGTTGCTGTATTTCGTACATCTGAATTGTTTGGCAAAGAGTTCCACACAATCTGCACCTGTGGCACACCACTTTTCACCTTTGAATGTGATGGCACAGACAAAATTGGGCTCATGTCTACCATCATGGTAACGGGTTTCAAAATCTTAATATATATACTTTGTGCCTGGATCTTCCTTGGGGATAGGTTGTATGTAGCATTTGTGTTCAGTGGCCCTACACAGAACTTCTCCACACTGCTGACACTTTCAAACAGACATACCCTTTTTGTTTTGTGTTTTTGTCTTTCTTTCTTTGTGGTGTAAGGTATAACCTACAACATTTTTCACAGAATATCACATGGCTACATGGTGTAACACTGTATGTTGAAGAGCATTGTTTGTGCATCTCATAACAGTGCTGTGATTGTCATATCCACGTTACGGTACAGACAGGCAAGGGACACCGAGATGGACAAGAAGGTTCTTTATTGAATGACAGCCAGATATAGTGGGTATGGAGAGAGGGATAGTCTGTAGGAGGGAGATCACTGGAGGCAGGGAGATCACTGGAGACAGGCAGGGAGATCACTGGAGACAGGCAGGGAGATCACTGGAGATAGACTGGAGAAACACTGGAGACACACTGGAGACACACTGGAGACACACTGGAGACAGGAGAAATGAAGTGTTATGCCGAGTGGCATGGAGAGTCCTAAGTTTGAACGAGGTCAGACACATACTGAGGTGAGTGCAGGGCTTTTATACTGGCTGTGATTGGTAACTAATGGGGAGCAGGAGTGTAATTGGGAGCAGGTGTGGGTGATTAGTGGATGGTGGAGCCTGGCGTATCTGTGACAATCCACTCACAGTCTATACATTTTACAGATTTGCCTGAACGGCTGTTGCAGTCTGACAGACATACATTGAAGTAGTGTGCACACCTATGTAGTAGAACTGTACTTTGTAACTTGTAACTGTACATGCAGACATATTTGTAATACCACAATAATGATTGTCATGTAGATACAACCAGATTGTTGTGTGATGAGGGGTGTCTCTGGTCTGAAATAACTCCAGTTTTTTCACTGATTGGTTGTGGTGGAATATTATAATCTTCACATCCAGATGACTCTCATATTTGGAAACATCAGAAAATCCGACCTTGTGGTCATGACCAAATCCTAAATCTTGGTGTAGTTTTTGTGCAAAACCAATTAGTTTTTTTCTGAAGGTGTAGGGATAAGAAAATGAGCAAGGCACAATTAGAATTCTATTCATTTCAATTAAATTAATTTTTATTTATATAGTGCCAGTTCATAACAGAAGTTATCTCTTGCACTTTTCCTATAGAGCAGGTCTAGACCGTACTCTTTATAATATTATTTACAGAGACCCAACAAATCCCACCATGAGCAAGCACTTGGCGACAGTCACAAGAAAAAACTTCCTTTTAACAGGCAGAAACCTCGGGAAGAACCAGACTCAATGGTGGGCGGCCATCTGCTGCTACCGTGTTCGGTTGAGAGAGAAAGAGGGAGAGAGGTGCAGAGAGAGAAGGGGGAAGGGGGAAGCACAATGCAAATTCCACCTAGAATTTTAAAATTGTAATAATGTAATTGTAGTGGTAATATTAATATTAATAAAGTAATAATAATAGGAATTATAGTCATAGGAATAATAATGATAATAATAGTAACAAGGCCAATAACAACAAGTGTAGTAGCAGTTGTCGAGCAGGAACACAGGGGCAGCAGTGGGCCACAACCAAAGATCCAGTCTCTGCAGCTCCGGAGGTAGAAGTACCTGCTGAAAGCAACAGAAGGAGAGAGGAGAGAGACGAGAAAGCACAAAACTATGGAAGAGAGAAGATGTCCAGTTAGTAACATGCATTAAGGGGATAAAAATGCATACAGATGGAGAGGAGAGAGGAGAGACGAAAGCACAAAACTATGGAAGAGAGAAGATGTCCAGTTAGTAACATGCATTAAGGGGATAAAAATGCATACAGATGGAGAGGGAGAGAGGAGAGAGGTGCATCATGGGAAGCCTCCAAGCAGTCTAGGCCTATAGCAGTATAACTAAGGGATGGTTCAGGACTCACCCAAGCCAAAACTATAAGCTTTATCAAAGAGAAAAGTCTTAAGCCTACTCTTAAATGTGGAGATGGTGTCTGTCTCCCGAACCCAAACTGGGACCTGATTCCACAGGAAAGGAGCTTGATAACTGAAGGCTCTGGCACCCATTCTACTTTTGGAGACTCTAGGAACCACAAGTAAGCCTGCATTCTGGGAGTGCAGTGTTCTACTGGGGTAATAAGGTATTATGAGCTCTTTAAGATATGATGGTGCCGGACCATTAAGAGCTTTGTAGGTGAGGAGAAGGATTTTAAATTATATTCTGGATTTTACAGGGAGTCAGTGCAAAGATGTTAATATTGGAGAAATCTGATCTATTTTCCTAGTTCTTGTCAGTACACATGCCGCAGCATTCTGGATCAAATGGAGAGTCTTATTCGGGCAGCCTGATAACAAGGAATTGCCATTGTCCAACCTAGAAGTAACAAATGCATGGACTAGTTTTTCGGCATCATTTTGAAACAGGATGTGCCTGATTTTTGCAATGTTACGTAGGTGAAAGAAGGCAGTCCTTGAGGTTTGTTTCATGTGGGAGTTAAAGGATAAATCCTGATCAAAGATAACTCCGAGGTGGTTCTGGAGGCCAGGGCAATGCCATCTACAGCAACTATATCTTTAGATAATGTGTCTCAGAGGTGTTTGGAGCCAAGTACAATAACTTCAGTTTTGTCAGTTTTTAACATCAGAAAATTGCAGGTCATCCAGGTTTTTATGTCCTTAAGGCATGCTTGAAGTTTAGCTAACTGGTTAGTTTCATCTGGCTTGATCGATAGATATATTTGGGTATCATCTGCATAACAATAAAAGTTTATGGAGTGTTTCCTAATAATATTGCCTAAAGGAAGCATATACTGTATAAGGTGAATAGAATCGGTCCAAGCACATAACCTTGTGGAACTCTGTGACTAACTTTGGCGTGCACGGAGGACTCACCGTTAACATGTACAAACTGAGATCGATCTAATAGATAGGATTTAAACCAACTTAGTGCGGTTCCTGTAATGCCAATTACATGTTCCAGTCTCTGTAATAGGATGTGATGGTCAATGGTGTCGAACGCAGCACTAAGATCTAACAAGACAAGTACAGAGACAAGTCCATTATCTGATGCAATTAAAAGGTCATTTGTAATTTTCACCACTGCTGTCGCTGTGCTATGATGCACTCTAAATCCTGACTGAAAATCCTCAAATAAACTATTGTTATTTAGAAAGTCACACAACTGATTTGCGACTGCTTTCTCAAGGATCTTAGAGAGAAAGGGAATTTTAGATATAGGTCTATAGACATATAAGAGTGAGCTTTTTAAGAAGAGGTTTAATTACAGCTACTTATACTAAAATACAACCGTACACCTTCTGAATTCACGTTTCTCTCTTTCACCAAACTAAGACCAGCTTAATTGCCTTGTTAACTCATCATAAAACACACTTCATTCAAACTCATAATAACAAAATAAAACTCACCAAAACCGTCTTGGTTAGTCTTTAAATTCTTCCAACTCTGGTCGAAATAAATCCTTAATCCACTGCAGTAGCTGTGAAAAATATTCTTGGTCTAAAGGCTGTCGCTGCCTCTCTGATGCCCGACCTCCCTCTCACTTCTCTGGGCTTGACGCCTCTCCTATCCCCGCCTGAACGTGCCGTGTATATGTCGTCCCCGGAGTCAGAGTTCTGGTCGGACCCGCTGTAAATCACCTCGGTAATGTATTCCCTGTCAGAGAGTGATATGCAACACTTTCTGTCACTTTTTAATCGACGGGTGATGGATGGTGACCTTTGACTTTTGAATAAACTTGAATTAAACCACGTCCCCTTGACCTCTTGACCCCTCCCTCACTCCGGAAGTAGGTGGCGCTATGCGTGGACCAATGAGCGTGAAGCAGGCACGGCGAGCAGGAGCCAATGGAAGCAAAGCAGGCATGGCGAACAGGAGCCAATGGGAGCAAAGCAGGCGTGGCAAACATGAGCCAATGGGAGCGAAGCAGGCGTGGGAATGAAAAAAACCCTGTAAATTAAATAATATGATTAAATAATTCAATCTTTTAAGTTAAATCAATATCAGTATCAAAAGTATACAAAATAATTTACAAACTTACCGTCTGTAAAATCTAATCTTTCAGGAGAAAAAGACACGTCCTTCTCTATTGTCTATTGTCTTCTCTATTGAGGTGTGAATGAATTGGAAGAATGTGGGAGGGTAGATGGAGCTTGCATGAACCAATGTGAGCAAAGCAGGTGGGGTTAGGGTTAGCCAATGGGAAAATAGGTTAGGAGGAGCTTGCGTGAGGCAATGATTTCGTGAAAATGTAAACTAAAAAATAAATGATTAAAGTTTTGAAGTTGAATAAATGTCCGGATATCTGTTGATGAATGTCAACGTGCAGCATCTTTTGCAGCTCCTGTGCAGACTGTGATCTGTGGCTAGCATTAGCCTGCAGCAGCAGTATCTCTTGCAGCTCCTGTGCAGATTGTGATCTGTGGCTAGCATTAGCCTGCAGCAGCAGCATCTCTTGCAGCTCCTGTGCAGATTGTGTGAAGGCAGACTGAGGAATGAGGGTCAAGGTATATCACATTTTCCCCGTAATACCATCACCCTTAAAGGTCAGCCATCTGTGAAGGCAGTTTGAAATTGGCAGGTGAAATTCTTCATACAGGGTAAATAAAACAATATGGGATGCCCATGCCGTTTCTCAATCATCAGTACATCCCGTGCCCTAAAAGGTCAAAGTTTGTTGCTCTGTTGAAGGCAGACTGTGTGAAGACAGACTGAGGAATGTCTCTTTTATGGCTTTATGGTATGCTGAGGTTTGTGTGTGTAGGTGTGTGTGTCACAACTTGTTGTGAAGACAAAGGGTAAGGACCCAGAAATGATGCTTATGATGTAAAATGATAGAAAGGAGAGAAAAGGAAGGGTACATGTGTTCCCTGCTGGGTAATTATTACATTTATAAGACAGAAATAAACCTGACTGAATAGTCTCACAATGCACTGTAAAACAATTTAAAAACAAACAGACTTACAGCATGCAGATGGAATCCCTTTGCTGGAAGCTCCGCGGGCTCTCAGGTGTCTTCTGGTATTTGAAGGGTGTGGATTCTCAGAACTGGAACTGGTTCTCCTGTGGTTGCAACCTGGTGAGAATCCATGATCTCTGTCTGTGCACTAGACCTCTCCATAGCTGTCAGCAGTTGATTAGTGGTTGAGGCAAGCTCCTGGTGAGATGACGGTTGTTCTTCAAAATACTGATGTGGTATCACATCCCCAGGATCTCCTCTGGTCAGCTGGACAGCCTCTAGAGAATGACTAATTTGTGATGTTTATTATACAGATCTCACACATGGAGCTTCACACAGAAGTACATTTGACATCGGGCTCTGTGTTAAAAGCAGTAATTGGAAATTGTAATTTCCCCTTATGATATTGTGAAAATTTAAAGTATAATCTTTTTCAACATAAGAGTGAGTAAAGGTCCCCAAATTCCAGATTTTATGGGCAATTTACCCTTATTTTGTACTAAGTGTGAATGAAAGTGTTGTCTTGCTGACATGCATTCAGCATACCATAAAGCCATAAAAGAGACATTCCTCAGTCTGTCTTCACACAGTCTGCCTTCAAAAAGAGCAAAAAACTTTGACCTTTTAGGGCACGGGATGTACTGATCATGGGCATGGGGCATGGGCACCCCATATTGTTTTAGTTACCCTGTGTGAGGAGTTTCACTCGTCAATTTCAAACTTCAATTTTTTAGTTCACATTTTCACAAAATCATTGCCTTACACAAGATCCTCCTAACCTATTTTACCATTGGCTAATCCTAACCCATATTATTTAATTTACAGGGTTTTTTCATTCCCACGCCTGCTTCGCTCCCATTGGCTCCTGCTCGCCACGCCTGCTTTGCTCCCATTGGCTGCTGCTCACCACGCCTGCTTCATTCCCATTGGCTCCTGCTTGCCACGCCCACTTCACGCTTATTGGTCCACGCATAGCGCCACCTAGGGTCAAGAGGTCAAGGGGGCGTGGTTTAATTCAGGTTTAATCAAATGTCACCATCCATCACCCGTCGATTAAAAAGTGAAAGTGTTGCATATCACTTTCTCTTGTTGTCAAACTGGCCTCCGTCAGTCATTGAGGCAGTGTTCAGTCCCGGTCTGGCCGCGTTCACTGGGAGGCTGTGGATCCCGGTCCGTTGCCCATTTGCCCGACTCTGGTTCTGGTGCTCAGTCATCTAACAGCACCGTAACTAAGTTAGCTGCACGGTTAACTGAGCTAACTAACTAATAACAGCTAGCAGCAGTTATGACCTGATATGTGACATGCTGCCCCCTGTTGATTTGGAGTATGAATTCGACAAGTGGAGAGTAGTCTCAATTCTTACTTATTGCCCCTTTTAAAGCGTGGTATTTCCCTCACATGAAAATCTCTACCACAACCTGTTTGATCTTCAACAATCTCTGTTCCATTAGTCACATTTACCATTTCCTGACAGTTATCATTATAAAGAGACCATAGGTCTTCTTTATCAAATTCATCACAAAGTGTATATATAAAATAACATTATACAATAACTCACAATTGCTAGTAGAAAATTGATTTGTTCTCCATTAGTGGATGCACCTATTAAGACAGCTCTTAAGCATAGTATAGAAATTCATGTATCTTTTATACTGTTTTTCCGTCACAACTTAAAAACAAATAATTACAATAATAGTTCAGTACTCACCATATATCAACACCATGATACTTCCCAGGAAATAAAGGATGCTTTAGTAGTTTGTCATCAGAGACAGAATATCCAGAATGAAGTATCCTTATATATTGTATCTGTCTGCTTTAAAATACACCCCTTTTTATCGCCAGGTCATCCCTTAGTCACACCTTTGTAAAAAAGACAATTAAATACACACACCAAATCCTTTCAAATAGCCACAAGGATATGTCATTGTAATTTCTCAGCATGTAAACACAAGCCCCTATTGTCCTTACAGTGACCTCCACGGTCTACAAAAACAGCATGAGATCACCTTTTTTCCTCATTGGGAGAAATGATCAATTTGTATAACAAACATCAAAAACCATCTTTTAGCAGACCAGATAGTCACATGTCTCTACAACTTCATACACCATATAAAACGTTTCTACAGTTTTATTGATAACTTATCCCCAGCCAGACCTTTTTAAAAAGACAAATTAAATAAATCCACCAAAAATCCCTTCAAATTTCCATGAGATCCTGTCACTGTATGTCACATTTTCTCTGCATGTAAACATGAGCAGCTATTGTTCTTACAAAACCCACAACCACAAACCAGCATGATGTCGCCTTTTTTCCTCATTGGGACAAAAGATCAATTTGTATAACAAACATCAAAAGCCACATTTTAACAAACCAGATAGTCATATGTCTCTACAACATCAAATACCACACATAACACTTCTACAGTTTTTATTGATAAGTTATCCTCAGCCAGACCTTTTGTAAAAAAAAAAGACAAAATAAATACCAAACACCATATAAAACATTTTACAGTTTATTGATAACAAGTCATCCTCAGTCCCACCTTTGTAAAAAGACAAAAAGCATCCACAAAAAACCCATTTCACCCCCTTCTTTTTATAACAACACTTCATCTAACCTCTACATTCCCACCTCACATGGCTCACATGACATATACAACCACATATCACATGATACATGGGATGTGTGTACACATGATAATACACTGTGCATGTGCGCACATACACACCAGAAAGTGACATACCATTACTACTACCAGGTGTTTGATAAGAGCCACCAGGTGTTTAAACCACATGTGACATGTGTTTATTAAACGCATTATGGTGTTTAATAATGATCCCCGCCCTGTGGTTTTCAGCCACAGCCAATAACTTTTAACTGTAATCACCCAATCAGTAAAGAAGAAGGGCAGACCACACTAATCATCTCTGATCTCCTTTGCTGCTTGTTTGGGTAGCCTAAAGAAAGTATGCACTTGGGTGTTATTTTATTATTTATTTATTTATACATATGATTGTATGTTCAAATATGTGAAGTAGAGTAGTTACAGTATATCAGCCATTTAATAGGTAAAGGCTGTTCATTCGTGCTTGTTGACTGGGATAAGCCAGCTTGCCTGCTGTTACTGTAACATTCCTGAGCGTGCTACCAGAGGACCATTTATAAATTTATTATTCCCTTGTAAAAAAAACTATGGCCATTTAGAGCATAGGATTAAATGAAAACAATTGTTAGGATTTATTAAAAGTTTTTTCCTGAAATTCTACAACTTGTTTTTCCGATATTTAATTCTGACAGTCTCTTCTACCCCGGTAAGTATTTTCGCCCAGGAAGTTGTTGTATGTGGATTGACAACGCAATTGCATTTACACTTGTGTTCAATGTGGTCACAATGCGCCCCTGACCACCTTTGGAGGTGGTTTGGCCAATCGAATCACAATCCATCCTCAATGTGTCTTGGGTGCATTTACTCCTGTACTTTCATGTGGTCAAGCACTATCTGATTGTAATCTAATCATCCAAAACGCATTTTAATGCAAGGTGTAAAGGGGGTCATTTTTCCCTCACAAAACCCATTCCCTCTTAAGTACAAATTTGAAAGTTTTTTGTATTGACTGTTTTGGAGTTATTATGCTCTTCTTATGCTCTTCTTATGCTTTTTAGATGCTCTACTGGAGAAATGAGGCATGTGGGGAGGGAATGGGAGCCAGAGGCTGGGGGAGACCATGAGAATCTGACAGTCTCCTCCTCATTCACCCCACTTGAGTTAAGGAGAGAAGAAGCAACCCACTCTAATCAACATATTTATTACATCTGAAGGAAAGCCTGCGCTTAAAGTGTAGTACACCAGGCCATGATTCTTGAGTCAACAAGCCAAACAAAAGAGTCTTCCCAGAGTCGACATGGGCTGCATGCACTAGCCTACAGTTAGCAGAAGTATGCTATGCCCCCAGGGCACTGGCGACACAAGGCCTCTGCTACAGATGCGACGTAGCCACGCAGCTAGCAGTGATATCAACTAATGTAGATTACCCTGACCACGGCTGAGCAAGCCAGCGAGGGGAACAGTACTGCTAACAAGTGCTAAAACTGGATTAACAGATGCTAGCAAAGCATACTGTAGCTAGTGCTAACAAGCAAGTGTAACTAGTGACGCAGCCCCAACGACAGTAGTTAGCCTAGCTGGGGTGACTGTGTCTTAGTGGTAGAGCGGGTCGAACGAGAAACTAGAAACAAGTAACGAGTAACGTGCCAGCATTTCCCAGTGGGGCTCCCCTGCCTAAAAGCTGCTGTGTGCTGGGATGCACTACCAACAGGGTAAAGAACCCAGAGCTAAGTTTTTATAAGCTGCCGAACCAAAAAACTGAGCTTTTAAGAAGACAAAACTGGATACAAGCAATAAGACATGAGGCATCAGCAGAAAGAATGGTTGCATATTGTGGTGCCAATTGTTTTCCGCTATGGTGGGCGTGGTTTTCAGAGTGTGACGCGTTGTGCTGTCTCTATTGGCTTCCTCAAATTTCCATCTCCCTTCTCTTTCATCCTGTTCTATATCACTTTGTAATCATATACTAACAGATATTGGATAGTGATCACTACCTACAGTGCTTCCTTTCAATACCTTCTAACTACTTATTCCAGCCAAAGATTGTGATACCATTGTGAGATCAATTGCTGATTCTGTACCCCTCACCAAGTCACCCGTCTGCCTGAATCATCATTTAAACAGGCCCTTTCATCCATTATCTCTTCTAAAATTTCGCCATTTGAATCTTGAATCTACTGTGTGCATTTAAGTTTCAACACCAGATTACTTTCCCGCTCCAATGTTCCAAAAGTGATTCTAATTTTTCTTTCTCTAATTGTTTGCATGGGTTATAGAAATGTATTATTTTCATACTTCCTTCTTTGGTCCATACTTTGATAACTATTAATTCTAACTCTTGTACTGTCATTAGTTGTCTATATTTTACTCCTTGTCTGATAAATATTGCACACCCTCCGCCATTTCCACTGGTTCTATCTTTGTGTATGCTAGAATATCCTTTAATAATAAAATCTAGAACTGGTTTGAGCCATGTTTCCTGTATGCATATAACATCTGGTTTTGTTTTTAATATATTGATATATCCTAAACTCTTGTCCATTTGCAATCAGATTTCTAGCAGAAGTATAAACATTATGGTATAATTTGAGGGCTTCCCTCTGAGGTCCCTTCTCCTTGACTGAGATCTGCATGTATTTTTACCCAAGATAAGACTTTCATGTTCAAGAACTTTGCTGCTGCCTTCACTTAATTTTGTTTTTTTCTGTTTTATTCTTGCTCTGAGCAGTTGATTACATAGGCTAGAAACAGGACTAATCTGTCCGTTGTGATTCTTGTTTGGTAATTATGTGACAATCCTGTCCACTATCTATATTGATCCAACACCTTCAGTAAATTGGGCGTTTATCGGCGAGCCAAGGGCGTGCTCGTACTGTGAGAGTATGTTCGATGTAGATTGCAATGTTAACGTGCGAGCGGGGTTAATGTTTTACATTAACTACATTTCACCCAAATATGATTATAGAACAAATCAGATACACTAAAATATGTTTTTGACTTATTTTGTTACTACATAAGTTTACAAAATATATACACTTAATAAAACAGTATAAACTCCGCTCTTCCGGGCCACATAACATATACTTCGAATAATGACGCCATGAAATGGCACGCTCTGTAGCCAATAACACCTCAAGGCCTAGTTTGAGCGATGGGATTACAACCAATAGTTTTGCTGTAATAGTTTGAGTGACAAACGCTGTAGCTGTAGTGGGGGAAGGGGTTGCTGAAGTTGACGGAACCGCCATCTTGAAAAGTGCCCTCCGATGATCTACCTTTTCGCGCCTGTCGGAATCAGTTTTAAACACTTTATTTTCCTTACCGAAATTTCGTGTTATCTGTGTTCGTTTTGTTAAGGCCCGGGGCTAATGGCAAGATAAGCTACATGCTGGAGAGTCGCCGTTTACCGTTGTCTATCGGTAGGTACACTTGCTAGCCTATGTACTTGGTTGGTGCTGAAGAGACGATTAGCTAGCAGTATTCAGATAGCCGGCTAACGTTAGCTGGCTAGGAAGAAGCATAGTTGGCCATCTTAACACTATGCTGTCAGACACTCTTGGTGCAACTTTACCTCTAGCTAGGACTGGGGTAACGTTAACGTTAACATTGCATATCAGTGTTACTAGGTACGGAAGGAAGCCATAGCAATATTTAGTTGACCAACCTGTCAGCCAATTAACGTTAGTCTAATTTACTGATATTTCTTAACTTGACGTAGTCCCTAACGTTAGTCTGATCCTGATTTTAGGTGACCAGGTTAGCTAACAATAGCTAACGATAGCTAGTGACGTTAGCCAGTTTGCCATAGCCGGTGTGTTTCTTTTACGTTAGCGGTAGTGTGTTTTGGGCCTTGGTATAAAACGTGAAATGGACTGACGTTACAGCAAACTTAGTATTTCGACAGCAAGACGCTAATAACGTTAGTCAGTGTTACCTTACATAAACTAGCAATAGCTTGAATTATTACATGTTTGCCTGGCGTTCGTTTTAACTAACTGCATATTACAGTGATATCGTGTTTTTTTTTTTCCAGGAACGTTGACGTTGCGTGCGATTAGTGTATAGCTGGTAAAATAGTGTAACTAATGGTCATGGTTTGCGGTTAATGCTGCGTTCTGAGACAAAACTGCGTCTTCAACAGGCTCGGTCTGTTGGTTAGGAATTAACTGAAATGAACCGTATAATTGTGTGTGTGTGTGTATATATAGGTTATAGCAGGTCTGTTGATTTATGTATGGAAAACGCTGTTGTCTTATTTTACTTGGGCATGCGCAAGCTACGTAGGTTGGGAATTTACCAGACAAATGTATTTAAACTGTCAGTAACGTTAGCTTGTTAACGTTAGTTTCTGTTAGATCGATTTTGTTTGGGTCTCAGTGACCGTGTCTGGCACCCAATCAGACACCGTGTTAAAGCTGTAAAAGTTTGTTTTCCTGACGTTCTACTGGGTTGCCTAGAGTATTTTATTACTTTTGGCCTTTGGTATATGTCTCACTGTTATTTTGTTGTCTTCCGGGGCTAATTAAGGTTTCACCATGATGGAGGGATACGTTTTATTTCTTGATTTTGAGTATCAAGACTTTGCAGGGTTGTGGATGTGTTTTGTAGTTGCAACACTTTTGCCACTGGTGCACAGCTATTGCTGAGTTAATACAGATAAAATGAAAAACACAACCTACAGCAAAAACAGGAATGTATGATTATGACTAGCCACATTTTAGTGTTCAAAGTAGTTTTGAACTCACAGTGGCTAGCATCTATTATGTTTCTTGGCATAATCTCATTCTTCTTCAATGTAAGTAGGAATGTGGTTTATGCACCAGTGCACACTTTCCCCTTTTTACGTGCATATGCTGTCCACAGCAAATCACTGTGTTTATATATACACAAGAAAACAAGTTATTGGGAAGGAATTCATGCTTAGTGTGAAGTAATGTCTTGTGAAGCTTAGTTATTTTGACTTGTGTTGCTGCTTGCGGCTGGAAAATATTGTATAATATTGTAATCTAAGTGCTATTTTTGACAGCAAGGTTTCTTTCCCCTCATGCTTAACCAGGAGGTTATCAAGTTCTTATGTGTCCTATTGCCAATAGTGTCCGATTTCATATTTATTTTTTTCTTATGCAATATAACTGCAGAGCGCACACCTAGCCTTAAGTAGGTATATGTTAAAAAAAGTAAAGCAGTTCAAATGTTTTTGAATATTAATATCGTCTCTTGGTCATGTAGACGGCTGTGCTATAGACTGAGAATTGTAGATCACGTCAACAATCATATTCAACTGATTGTTGAGGTGACTGTTGTCATAATAATTTGTTTCAAAGGAACACGCTAATATTTTACAACCTTATCACTATGTCCTGTGACCTGTAATTTCAGATTTTTGTGGCTTTTTTTGCGATGCTGCTGAGTCTGTGTGGCCACTGAATGTATTTCAGAAGATGCTTAAAGCTGTTTCTCTTCCTCTTTCTCTCCTCATCCCTTACTCTATCACAGTGAGAAAGATATTAGCAGGAAAAAAGATTCTATTTTTATTTTATATAATTATTTTATGAATTTTAGGTGCCGTCACACAGTATTGGCCAGCAGGGTCATGGTGTTTGCTTGGTTGCAGCTGTGGTTCTTGTTGCTGATAATGCTTGCTACTTGGCAGAATTAGGCTTGTTTCAGACCGAAAACGGGTGAGACAATGAAACTCGATCGAGGAAGTTGAGTTTGAGTAACAGATTATGCATTTAAGGGCTTATCAGATGCCAGAACGCTGCATTTGACAACGATTTGTAATACTCACAGGTGTTTTTATGACTCTTGAAAGTTATCACAGCAGCAACTATTTTATCTTCGTAGAAACAGTAGAAATAGTGTTCATGTTACAAAATAATCCACCATTAATGTGTACTTAAATGTATTTGATTGGCCAACGCAGCGCCATGCCAGATGATGTCATGTTGCTTTGCAGCAAAAGTTGAGCCTGGTTTCACTTTTTTGCCGGGCGACCCTGCGTTGTTTTGCTGAAGGCCCCTGCGTTGACGGACCGGCTCCATTCAAATGAATGAGAGGGCTACATTTTTTTTTTATGCAGGGCTCAAGTCTGTCTGAACGTGGCCTTAAAGTGCAACTACACCCTCAAATTTGGCTAGAACCCTTCCTCCCAGCATATTTAAAAAAAAATGCAACAGAGGAGTGAAGGAGCAAAAACTGTAGGAGGCGTGGCCAAATGGCTAAGTAGCATATGGCGCGGAGGGTCAGGGAGCACGGAGGAGAGCTCAGTGTAACATGGACAGCGATGTAGAGGTGGTAATTAGTCATAAGAAGCTACCTGTCAAGACTCCTTTTTTCCGCTTTTTTTCTGCTTTGACAATCAGGAGAAGCACATTTATGGCCCTTTGAGAGAGTTACTGTGTTGGTACCTGTGCTAGCTGAGCTAGTGGCCCTACTACCAGAGGCTCTCCTGTGTGTTTCTTTGGGGGAGTGGCAGTACGTAGCTATGCTATTTATCACAGTTAACGTGACTCTTTGTCAGTAAATAATCTATGCTAACAGTACAATCTAACAACTCAATCACTATACTCAATCCACACAATTCGCTCAATCTACTCTTCACTAATACTCCTCTCCGCAGTCTGCAGAGTCGGGATACGTTGGTTTTATAGGAAGGGGTGGGGGTTGATTGGTGACGACAGCTGCCACCCTATACGTCACCTGCCACCAGATCACCCAATAGCAAAATTCAATTGCAATAGCCAGGTTTTAACCAGTAGAGGGCAGTCACTATGCATACTTATAACACAATATGTCAGAATTCAAATAGTTTGCACTAAAATGTCAAGATTGTGACCTGAATCCATCACCAATACTACAAAATACCAATATACATTGCTTTTCAGCTGAAAAAAGTGGTTTGGGGGTTTAGTTACTCTTTTTAAGAAGGGATTTGTATAGTTTCAATTGATGCTTCAGAGATGCTGCATCTCTGAATGTTGTGTTTATGAGAAATACTGGGTATTGTAGGACAGTATTTCAATTTTATTTAAATAGCGCCAATTCATAACAGAAATTATGTCATTGCACTTTTCCTATAGAGCAGGTCTAGACCGTACTCTTTATGAGAGAGAGAGAGCGATGCAAATTCCACCTAGAATTTTAAAATTATAATAATGTAATGGTAGTGGTAATATTAATAAAGTAATAATAATAGGAATGATAGTGATAGGAATAACAATGATGGTGATGATGATAATAGTAATAAGACAAATAATAACAATTTTAGTAGTAGTTGTCAAGCAGGAACACAGGGGCAGAAGGTGGCCCACAATCGCAGCTCCGGAGGCAGAAGTACCTGCTGAAAGCGACAGAAGGAGAGAGGAGAGAGACGAAAAAGCACCAAACTACAGGAGAGAGAAGATGTCGAGTTAGTAACATACAGTAATGGGATAAGAATGCATACATATGGAGAGGGAGAGGCGGAGAGAGGAGCTCAGAGCATCATGGGAAGTCTCCCAGCAGTCTAGGTCTATAGCAGCATAACTAAGGGATGGTTCAAGCCAGCCCTAACTATAAGCTTTATCAAAGAGGAAAGTCTTAAGCCTACTCTTAAATGTGGCGATGGTGTAGAAAAAGAAGACTCTTTTCTCTACTAGTACGGGTGTATGTCAATGATTTGTGCCTTTTTTATAATAATCAAAATTGCTATACCCTCATGAAAACCAGTGGAACCTTCCTTTTAACAACATGTCTCCATTTGTTTCTGTGTCTGTGCCTTACAGGTGTGTGCTGTTGAACTGCTGTATGTGTGCTGTTTGTCAGTCTGTCCATCACCACTGTCTGCCTGCCTGTCTGTTCGTCCGGCTAGCTGGGAATGGGCCACAACTCCCAAAGACTAGAACAAACCTCTTTATAACCTGAGCTCCGCCATCTAGACTCCAACATACTCACAGGTAGGAAGAAGAAAGAGCTGTTCATTCATCCCTCAGTTAATCATTATAGTCATCTATTATATTCTCATAACCTCTGATGGAAGATGTCATTTTGTATTGATTTTAATGACACATGTTGTTGGTGATGTTTGCACAATCTTTTAGAGCCATCATGTTTTGGAAATTTGACCTCCACACCACATCCCACATTGACACGCTGTTAGAAAAGGAGGATGTGACGCTGACCGAGGTGATGGATGAGGACGACGTCCTGCAGGAGTGCAAGGCCCAGAACCACAAACTGGTTGACTTCCTGCTGAGACCACAGTGCATGGAGGACCTGGTCACCTTCATCACCCAAGAACCCAGTACTGATGTTGAGGAGAAGATTAAATACAAGTAAGAGAAAATACAATTTTTGCAATGCAATTTGACACACACGTAGACATCTCTCGAAGTCTCACTTAGTCCTCACTTAGTATTGCAACCATTCATTTTGTCATTATGGGTACATGTGCTGTTAATGGTTGTGCAAGCTAAGTAAAACTGTAGGCATTGGCCCAGCATATCTTGCAATTAAATTATACAGTACAAAATTGTTAATTTATGGACTTCTCATGGATCACTGCAGTGCACAATAAAAGCATTTTGGCAATCATAGAATGTTTAAAAGTATTAGCTGGGAAATGGTGGCCATTTTAGCCTGCTCGGAGCAGCTCGTTGCTTAACGCTGAAATTCAACCGTGGTGTTATGTCTGGAGGTGCACTGACTTAAACCAACGGTGAGTAAGAGTAGAGGAAAAGTCCACTAGCCGTTAGTCTATGCACTGTAAAATTTCATCAGGGTGTCCAGAGCCTTAAAGTATTAAAAGTTGATAAATCAATTTAGCTACAAATAAGGCCCTTTTTAAAAAAGTATTAAACGCCATTTTCTGAGCTATTACATTTTGTAGCTTGTTTTCTGTATGTATCAGGGATGTGATTTTTCTGGATTAATACAGAATTCCGCATTTTCTGACCTGAAAATGTCAGTCACGTGAATCATGCAGATGCAGATCCGTTAAAAAAGATTTTATAGTCGCACTAGCTTCTCTGTCCTCTCCTTTGCGTGTTTGACCGAGGGCGGGGCTCAGCTCCTACACACGCACACTGCGGACAGCAGAGCAGAGAGGCCGTGGTGGAGACAGTGAACCAGGTGAAGTGAAAGTAACGTTTTACTGAAGTTGACGACCACTCAAGTAAAAAGTAGAAAAGGTCAAAGCGACCCCCAAAAAAAAACAAAAAAAACAAAAACAAGCCAGCCCCTCCTCTCTCTACAAGCAGTACCTGCAGCCAGGCAGTGAATCACACCAGCAGCAGAGAGGAGGACAGGAGGAAGGACTGATACTGACTGATGTCTGAGTTCTTCATTCTTTCTAATATTCACTCATTATTTTTGATGTAAGGAATATTAGGTTTATTTTACTGACATTTTAGATTTGTCTCCAGTGAAAGATTGAGTGTATATAGTGACTTTTGCTATTGTGAACTTTACTGTTGCTGCTCTAGAAACAATATTTATATTTAAAATATAAATAAATTCTAATCATGTTTTGAACTTATTCTTTTTTTTTTTTAAGATAATTAAAAACTTAATTCTTTAGTAATGAAAAAGAACTGGTAAGAGTATTGATATATAACCAGGCCAATTAGAATATGGATAAGATAAAGATACAAACCTAACAATACCCACCCCTACAGCTGGTTATGGATTCACCCTGACTTTGGGAGGATGCCCAAATCGTAGTTCAAATCCCTTTACAAAAGCCTTGTTTAACCAATGTTATTTTGTGATTATTATTTGTTATAGCACACAGTGCGATCACTCACAAAAATGAAGGATTACTTCAGGACATCCCGCTTACTTCATCAGTGAGCATATTTGTTTCATTTTTTTTCTTGCTAATGTCGTAGTGTAATGTGAAAAAATACAACCTGTAGGTTTTTAAATTAATATTGTAATATTAGTCTGAAATTATGGGAAAATGCACCACACCATGCTCTGTATTTTCCTGCTTTTTTGTCCTTTGCCACATGTCTGATTGCTGATGTTACTCATTCTAATAAACCTTTCATTGCGTTAGTCACTCATTTCATTCAACTCGAAGTGGCGATGAGGTCTTAAAATGTAAGGAAAGGGTCTTTAAAAGGTCTTAAAAGGTATTACATTTAATTAGCGTAAGCTAATAATGGTGACTAACAAAAACAGTTGTTTTGTCTGTGAACCTTTACACCATTGTAGCGTCAAGTCTGCCTAATCCGAAAAAGGGAATGACTGTGTGAGTAACATTTGTGGTTCTGGGAAATAGTGGCAGAGTGAGACCTCTTACTTTCTCTGTGCTAAAGAGCAGCTAGCCTGGGTCTGACAACCACAACCAACTGCCGGTCTGTAACATTAAGCAACACCATTTTGCTGTCAGAAACGCTCTCCGCCTCAGCTCCAGGTTATCCATCCCTGCGGTGGCAAGGAGAGGATGCGCCAGGGCTTTCATCCCGGTGGATGATGTGAATGGACTTCTCAACAAGCAGATACAGGTTAGCTGCGCTGGCTAACTAACAAGCAGCGTTCACAAAGTTCACTTAGTTATCTGTGCAGATAAGCAGGTGGCGGTTAAAAAAAACAGTGCGCCCCGTCTCTGGGTGTAACGTCGTGTTTTTCCTGCATGCCTCTACCATGTGTAACATTAGACAGCCAATCACCAGCATTATTAGATCTCGGTATGTTGGCGCACTGACGCTGATGAGATTTTCTCCTTAGGTATCGAAATTTGGTACCGAATGACAAGGCATTTTTTGATACTTGATAGTATTGAAGCAATTCCGTCGGTGCCATAAAAGTATTGAAGTTCTGTATCCAGCGCTATTGTTAACCTCTTCCTCTGATTGAAATGCAGGTAAAGTTTCTGGTTCCTGCAATGATTCCAGGGCCCCTGGACAAGTTCCTTATGCCGAATACATACAGCGTCCAGCTGCGCTGTGTTCTCGCTGCACTCCGCCTCAGTCACGGCTCCATTGTGGTTTCAGTGTACACAGGAAGTGTTTTAGGAGCAAAATACCTGTTCTGCTCCTAAAACATTTTGCGTGTAAAACATTTTGCGTGTTTTACAAGCATAGATATGTTTGTAGCTCATTTAGATAGTAACAGCTGCTTTGTGGCTATACTTGAATATGACAACCTTTTTGTTGCTCCTAACTTTTTCTGTCATCCCTCATTTTAAATGTCAATATAGCCGATCTCACAGCACAGCTGCTGTCAGTAACATGCCTTTATTTTTTCAGACAATGTCGTGATTGTAAAGTAATGATTTTCTTTTACAGCTCAGCAGCTTGGTAATGACTGCTGGTCAACATAGTATTTATGAGATTTATATTTATGAAAACAACTACGTATTTCATGAGGTCGGCTGCATTAAAGCACAGTATAGGTGATCACAGAGAGTAAGAGGGGACAGAGCAGAGGTTTAAAGTCTCCCTCCCTCCATTGCTTATGTCTGTATATTGCACTGTGTATCTATGAAGACAAAGTCAGAAACAAATGAAATTCATCATTTCACGCTTCAGAGACGCAAGCTATTCCAGCAAAAATTGACCCTGTGTGTAAAGATAGTGGCGAGGGGAAAAGAGCCACGTGTGAGACGCACTGGTGGATGGACACACACACACACACACGGGCTAAAATGGCAGTGGGTTGTCTCCGGCAGCTGTGACTGAGCCACAATGTGACGCATGCAGATGCTCCGTACTAGGGGTGTAACAGTACACAAAATTCATGGTTTGGTATGTAGTTCAATTTTGGGGTCACGGTTCAGTACGTTTTCGGTACAGCAGGGAAAACGCACAATTTTAGAAAAAATGTAAACATTCAACAGTGGCTCATTGGCCATAAGACTTACTATAAGAAGGCATTGTCATTAAGAAAAAATAATACAAATGTCAGTAATGCTCCATCGTAAGACTCTGACCTGTTAATTCCTGAACAACTGCAGCTTGTGCTCATTTATACAGGGCAGGCATAACAGACTGACTAAAATGCACAACTGAAGGCACATTGTAGCGGGTCTCAAGTACTTTGACCATTTGCTTAAATTCTGTGACAGAGTATATCCACAATAATAAACACTTTGATAGCATTAGCTATTGCTTTAGCTCAGTCCGAATCTGCAGTGAGAGGCTGCCTGAACGCTGTGGGGAGAAGGACTTGCCTTCCAGTTTTTGTCGCATTTCACAAATCGACGCATTTGGGTGATGCCATCGTAAATGTCATGTTTGAAGCGTATCAACAGACATACCCCACTTCAGTTCAGAACAATGTCGGCATACAGTTTGACACTTATCGTTGTCCATTTTTGCTTTAACTAACCGGGAAACCGTAATGCTCCCATACAGTGGATCTAAATGTCATGGGAGGATCCTCCAGCTCTATATGATTGTATAACGACACCTCTCACACATTCAATTTCACTTACTATCAAACGTTAGTTATAGATCCACGTTATCATAAACATTTTAATACCAGCAGTGTTATTTGTACTTGCGCTTATAGTGAGCCATAATTATTCCATAAGCACCTTTCAATTGTAAAAGATATAAGCCAACTCAAATCTTAAATCAAAGTCTGCGGTTCGGAACAAATACACATACTGTCAAACCCCTACTGTGTACATTGGCGGTTAGGTGAAAACAGGCTATTTGAATGGTGTTGTGATAATCAAAGTAGTTTTATTATGCACTGCAATGATAAATGAGAAAATCACGGTCCTGTTGGTTCCTATGAATTATTTTTTTTTTTTTTTGACATTTTGTGATTAAAAAAAAAAAATAAAATAAAAAAAATTTCTCCCATCCTTTTTATGTTCAGCCTAAATGTGGGATTGAGGAAAAGAGAGAGGAGCAGAGCAGCGCTATTTAGATAGGGCAAATTAAGCTGTAAAAGTAACAACAATATCCTGACTTACACTTTATTTGGATAGTCTACCTACAGATAGTTTATTTGTAACATTTCAACAGCTTCATTGAGATTCAACAATTCAACTGTTTCACAGATAAAACCGTTTTCTAGGTTAGGTTTAGGCACAGAAAACACCTTGGTTAGGGTATGTTCATGAATAGTCACATATACTCTATTGATAATCTGTTGAACATCTACAAAGTGAAACAGTTGAAGTGTTACAAATACTCTTAAACTATCTGTAGGTGAACTATCCAAAAAAAGTGTTACCATTAGAACTGAATGAACTGATGAGCAGTTAGCATCTGCCATCAGTGTGTGAATGTGATATGTAGTGTGTGACGCGCTTTGAGTGATCGGAAGACTAGAAAGGCGCTATACAAGTACAGTCCATTTACCATTTACCAGCAGTTTGTTACAGTAGACAAGAGTATTTGAAATCTCTTGCTTCTATCTTGAAGAATCTATATAGTGGCGATTCTTTCCATATATGGGAAGAATCTATATATTTGTCTAGTGTAAACATTGCGTTGCAGTACTGTAACCGTTGTATTATATAAAAATCTAAGGAACAGTTTTTGTTCTCTTCCAGGTATCCCAACATATCATGTGAGCTGCTTACATCAGATGTCAGCCAGATCAATGACAGACTGGGAGAAGATGAAAAACTGCTCATAAAACTGTATGGCTTCCTTCAGAATGAGCCACCTCTCAACCCGCTCCTGGCCAGCTTCTTCTCCAAAGTCCTGTCCATTCTTATCGGACGCAAGCCTGAACAGGTAAGTTGGCAAGAAGAGGGTGTTGTATGTGAGAACGGGATACAAGTTGTCATCTGATATGATTTTTCCAGAAACGATACCAAAATGTAGGAATCGCTAGTAATCAGGTCACGTGCTCTGGATGTTTTCTTTTAGTCTTTTCTGCTCTAACAGTATTTTTACAATATTTTAGACCTGTAGGAAACACGGCAGTGTATCCTGTGTACTGATTTTAAGGTGTGCATGGTTTGTTTGTCTGTCTTTGTAGATAGTGGATTTTCTGCGGAAGCGGGAGGACTTTGTAGACTTGATGATCAAACACATCGGGACATCTGCTATCATGGACCTGCTGCTCAGAATGCTCACCTGCATTGAACCACAACAGTTACGACAGGACGTTCTCAACGTGGGTAGCTGGGCAACACTTTCTCACTTCCCCATCTGCTCACTTATCAAGTAGTTTTTTGACCATCACAACCCAAAAAAACAGGGCAACAAATTAAATTTTGCTCATTGTGATCTGGCATGGCTCAGTAAACATTTGTTGAGGAAAATTGTCATTTAGAGTATTTGGTACAAAAGGTAATTCATGCTGCTATTCTTCACTGATACATCAACATAAAGCCTTGGACGAGCCCAAAATCTGTTGAGGTGTTATTGGTCTTTGCTTCTGATTTTCAAACTGGAAAAATGATAGCGGCTATTCAGAAAATGTTGAAGGTGTTTTCTGAACTATCTATCTTAGTGTTTCTAAATACATTTTTCAGGGAGAAATAGATTAGCAGTTACAAAATCATGCTTTAATTTGTTTCTACAACATCTGGGTTAGTCAGGTCTCAGTAGATGTTCTCTAAAATAAAATGTCGTAGCAAAAGCATTATTTTATTATTATTTCACAGTACAATCCAACATGGGTATCTACTAAGACAATTTGACTATTTGAATGCATGCAAGTTTGTAGGATGAATTGGCAACATGCAAGCATGCAAACCTGTTACCTTTGGGTGAAATTCTCTGTTTTGAATAACGTTAGCTAGCTAGCTAATTTTACATCGTTACATGTGATGTCCATCATAGTCCATGGGCCTGACCTGGAAATTTCACATATTGGTACCATCTGAGGTGGCGATGGTTCAATGGTTGTACGTTCTTCGCATTTCAATGAACAAATTGATAAATGATAGTTGCTAAATATATTTCATAGGCCTTAATAGATTGGCTCATATACGGAGAACAGTGGCAGTAACCTGGATGTAACATTACCCCTCAACAGAATACACTAAGTCACAATCTCTCTCTTCTTGCAGCAGATGATAAATACACGTTATGTATGCAACATGTAATGCATGCATGAGCTAGCTCTTATCAAAAGCAGAAGAAAATGGGACACAACTGATTTTTAAGGAGTTTTTTGTCGCTAGTTTTTACATTAACTAGCCTATCCTCCATTCAACATGTTGGATACAATAGCAAACGATAGACAAGATAAATTAACAAGAGAAATGCAACTTTTGCCTCATGTTTATTCTAATGCAATTCTTCCAAATATTTTGTGCTGTCCTGAAAATCTCTGCTCTCTGTCCTCCTTTTTAGTGGCTGAATGAGGAGAAGGTGATTCAGAGACTCGTGGACATGGTACAACCTTCTCAAGATGAGGATGTGAGTTTCACACACACTTCACTGTTTCTGCCATTGGCCACCAGGATATTGAAGTCCAACAGGGACGGAGTATGGATGATGCTAATACTATCATTATGCACTTGGTTTTAAGACATCTTGAGGACAGTAGAGCTAATGCTCGGCTGTTTTTTATTGATTTTTAGCTCGGCTTTCAACACTTCAGCAATACCTTTTTTTTATTTCAGAAACTTGATAACTACAGTTGTCAAGTTTTGTCACTAATTTTTAACAAACAGAACTCAGTGGGTTAAGGTCAATAATAGTCTGTCTCAGCTAAAAACTATCAGTACTGGAACTCCACAAGGCTGTGTCAGCTCATTTGTTCTTTTTACACTGTACACAAATGAGTGCTCATCCAGGCACTCACAGAACTATATTTTCAAATACTCAGATGATTCTACCATATTAAGTTTAGCATGATGATACAAGCCTCCATCATTTAGAAGTTAGGGAATTTGTTGACTGGTGTGACACAAATGACCTAATTTTAAATGTAAAAAAGATTATTTTTAATCCCAAAATAGTTGGTAATCACAGTCCCGTGGTTTATACAGAACCAGCCTATAAATTCAGTCCTATAAGTATCTTTGTGTCCACATTGATAACACTTTAATCTGGAATATTCATGTTGACTGGGTATGTTCTCGACTCCTGCAGAGAATGTATTTTTTGTGTGTATGGAGCAGAACAAAAAGTTCTGTTTTTTTATTTTTTTATTTTATCAGGCTGTTTTGGAGAGTGTAATCCGGTATGGATGACTACATGGTTTGGGAACCTTACTGTATCATCAAAATCAAACTTATTGTTGATGCCTCACTGTGTGTATTTTGTTATTTGCATTGTATTTTTGTGTACTCTTTTAATGTTTTTAATGTCTTCTGTCTGCTGGTGTTGTGTGCCCATATATGCTGACGAGTCTACCTTTTGTAGAGTGAAGTCAAATAAAAGTATATATCTATCTAGCTAATTTGTTGAGCTATGAATAGAGAAAAGGTCTGCTAGGCTAATTCATACAGTTTAATATGCCATAGGCTTAAGCTAATAATGGTGACTAGCACAAATAACAATTGTTTTGTCTATGAACCTTGACAGTTATTCTCTGTCTGTTCAGGAATATTAGGACTTTGATTGGAGGATTGAATATGTTAAGTTTCAAGTGAGTCAAACGCAAAACCACGCATTTATGGTTTTGATTTGTACACCTTTCTTGACACAGAGACACTCCAATGCCTCCCAGTCGCTGTGTGAGATCATCAGACTGAGCAGAGACCAGATGTTCCAGGTCCAGGGCTGCTCAGAGCCCGACCCACTTCTGGCCACACTTGAAAAGTATGCATGCGTTTATCTGCAAGAACTCTTACAGTCAGTACTGTACAGAACAAACCTGCTTAATTCCCCAGGTGTTTTTGCCTGTGACCTGACCCTTGACAACTATTGAGGCTTATTAAATATTCTTTAGGTTCTAATTACTGTACCAGTGATTTTCACGTAGATTAGGCAGCTCAGTCATTTAGCTTTTATTTGTTCACCATTTTTGCTTCAGTTTATTTTGCAGTGTGTTATAATACATTTATCTAACTGTCTATTGTCATTTTTGCCTAGTAAGCTATTGAAAACAAATTCTGCCCTGCAGATCTGGCAAGTGACTTTGAAGCCTGCTTTCCCTTCATCTTCATGTCTGTCCTCCTCCTCAGACAGGAGACGGTGGAGCAGCTGCTGTCTAATATCTTCGACAAGGAGAAGAATGAATCTGCAATTGTCAGTGTTATCCAGATCCTCCTCACATTGTTTGAGACAAGGAGACCAGCGTACGTCCTATGGCTTCTGCCACTCCTGATGGGGTTTTAATATATATATATATATATATATATATATATATATAAAAATAAAACTCATACTCAGTGGCCCCTTTTATTAGATACACCTATTCAACTGCTCTTTAATGCAAATATCTAATCAGCCAATCACGTGGCAGCAACTCATATACCTGAAATTAGTATTACTAATAGGAATGATGGCCAAAACCATCAGTGTTAACCTACAATAGACAATTCTGTGGCACAGTTCTTCATACTTTAAAGCACTGTGCCACAGAATTCTTTCTTTAAAGCACTGTGTTCATATCACCACCAAACACAGTTGTTATAAATGATTAAACACATAAATGATTAAAACTACATCCTGAATTCACGAAACAGTTCACATGTTAGGAATAAAATCTACAGTTTTAGTCTACCCAACCCCATCCTCATTATTACTATAAACGTTCCCACTACTTTAGTGGCAGTTTAGAGAAAACACTGTTTATGTATGCTTCAATATCAGATTCCTAACCCATAATTATTTTCCTAGGCTATGTCTTTAGGCACAGTCTAAAAGAATTGGCACTACTACATTGTGTTTAGTGAGCTAGTTCATTGGGTTATGACTTTCTATTTTGTAGGTTTGAGGGTCATATGGAGTGCCCCCCTGGGATGTCCCACCCATCATTCTCAGTCAACCACAGCATTCTGGAGGCTGTGAGACCCCGACTCAAAGACTTTCACCAGCTGCTACTGGAACCCCCAAAGGTAAAAACCATACAGACAGCTGTAAGCAGTTTTTTAAATAACAAAATGTCTTGTAGATTAAAGTTACAAGGTTGCAGTCTGCATAGGGCTATTTAATCATTTTAGTCCAGCCCATTATCAGCTATTTTCAATTTAGTTTGATTTACTATATTTTATGTTTTATCCAACGACAGTGTTGTTCCTGATGTTACAGAATTTCTAGTAGTAGTAGTAGTAAAACTTAGATGAAAGCAGCTGAAGATGACAGATGGTCCAGTAACAGAATCAGTTTGTGACATAGGGTCTACCACATACTATCAATATTTAGTAATTAGTATGGGTATATCCCAGTCAGTTGTGTGTATATATTGAGCAGTGTTTTTTTTCCACAAACAGAGGAATGTGATGAAGACAACGTGGGGGGTTCTGGACCCTCCTGTGGGCAACACCAGACTCAATGTGGTCAGACTGGTGGCCAGTCTGTTGCAGAGCAACACACACAGCATAAACACAGAACTCATTAACCTCAACATACTGGGAGTCATACTAGTGAGTACTATCTGTATTTGTTTTGGGTCATTTTCACAGATTGTGTTTTTTTCTTTTTTCCTTTTCAATTAAATTTTATTTATATAGCGCCAATTCATAACAGAAGTTATCTCATTGCACTTTTCCTATAGAGCAGGTCTAGACCGTACTCTTTATACCGTACTCTTTTCTCACTACCCTATTACAAGCTAACTAATCTAATGACTCCTAAGTAACGGAGGCTAACAGCTCACAACTCTAACAAAGCTGACAGGTTAGAAAGGTTTGATCTAAGATTATGTTGTAAGGGTTACATATGCTCAGTAGTATTTTTCTATAGTTTCTGCTCGTCTTTTTTTATTTGCACTCCGTCCGTTTGAGCTTAGACTGCGTTTTCCTGGTTTGACTTTTACCTGCTTTACTTAACTGTAGCTTTACATACACCTGGTTTTATAGAGCAGTTTGAAATTTTCAGGTTTAATTGCTTTTGGTTTTCATTGGAAAGTGGTCTAGATAATAATGTTAACCTGGAGATTGGTTTAAAACTGGTAGCTTGGTCACTGAAGTTGCTGACCTGTGGGTCAAAACAAGGCTGCGTTTGTTACTGCAACCACAGATATCAGATAACAAAATAGCTGACTAAAATGTTACTTTAACTGGAAGAACATACAAAAACTACACAAACCGTAACCATCTCATAATAACTGAATTTTTCTTCAGTATGCTGTTAAAGGAACAATCCGTATTAGACTATCCAAACCATTTACTAATGTCTCTCTTTTTATAATTATTTTGTTTTGCTCTACAGGATATGTATTTCAAATACATCTGGAACAACTTCCTCCACATTCAGGTGGAGATCTGCACAGCCATGATTCTGGCTATGCCCCCCGCCCCTAATGACACCCAGCCAGACACAGAGCAAGAACATGCAAGGGAGAGCATTCTCATCAAAAATGTAAGATTAGAATACTAGAGAAAAAGAGATACATCAGTTCTTAAAAGTCTCATTATTTGATGTCATTGTTTAGGTCTGCAAAAGCTTTTACCTATAGGACTATAGCAAAATTGCAACGGTTGTTGCATTTTTGCAAACTAAAAGCTGTCTTTACATAAGTTGAAAATACTAACATGAAGCAAAACATATTCCAACTGAACATTTCCTTGTAATTTTCTCCACCAGCTGTTTCAAAAGTGCCAGTTTATACAGAGAATCGTAGACGCTTGGAGCTCCAATGAGAAAGAACAGTGAGTATTCTGCTCTGCTGCAAATGAGACCATAAGTAACTTTGTCAGGGTGTACCAATGTTTTATTGTGTTGTAGTAGAATAGAAAAAAAATACACCACCAAAAGTCCTTTGCTCCTTTATTATGATCACTACTGGTCATGGTTCAGATTAGTTAAGAGAATGATGCTTGGCTTTAAAGATCAAAGTAATAACTCCTATTGGAATGTCCTGATAATTGTATTAATGTGTTTGTGTGTGTTTTAAAGGGCGGAAGGTGGTCGGCGACGAGGCTACATGGGTCACCTCACCAGAATAGCCAACTCTATAGTTCATAACTGTGACAAAGGCCCTAATGGACCACAGATACAACAGCTCATCTCTGGTAAGGACTCACTTCTGTCTGAGGGCTCATATCTCTCTGTCCTCATCTGTCTTGTAAATTAGCTTTATCTTCTTTCAGTTTCAGACAATTGACTCGATATTGTGTTATGTGTGAAGTTCTCATGATGGTAGTGGTAATGGTAACTAGGTGGAAATCTCCCTTTGCCATCACTTACAGTGGTGTGAAAAAGTGTTTGCCCCCTTCCTGACTTCTTATTTTTTTTGCATGTTTATCACACTTAAATATTTCAGATCAAACAAATTTAAATATTAGTCAAAGATAACACAAGTAAACACACAATGCAGTTTTTAAATGAAGGTTGTTATTATTATTAAGGGAAAACAATATCCAAACCTACATGCCCCTGTGTGAAAGTGATTGCCCCCTAAACTTAATAACTGGTTGGGCCACCCATAGCAGCAGCAACTGCAATCAAGCGTTTGCGATAACTTGTGGAGGAATTTTGGCCCACTCATTTTGCAGAATTGTTGTAATTCAGCCACATTGGAGGGTTTTCGAGCAAGAACTGTCTTTTTAAGGTCATGCCACAGCATCTCAATAGGATTCAGGTCAGGACTTTGACTAGGCCACTCCAAAGTCTTCATTTTGTTCTTCTTCAGCCATTCAGAGGTGGACGTGCTGGTGTGTTTTGGATCATTGTCCTGCTGCAGAACCCAAGTTCGCTTCAGCTTGAGGTCACGAACAGATGGTCAGACATTCTCCTTCAGGAGTTTTTGGTGGACAGCAGAAAAGTCAAATTTTTCCGAGTATTTTTCCAAAAGTCTTGATGATCCCCAAGACTTTGGGGAAAATATTCTGTGGACTGACGAGACAAAAGTTGAACTTTTTGGAAGGTGTGTGTTCCATTACATCTGGCGTAAAAGTAACACCGCATTTCAGAAAAAGAACATCATACCAATAGTAAAATATGGTGGTGGTAGTGTGATGGTCTGGGGCTGTTTTGCTGCTTCAGGACCTGGAAGAGCTGCTGTGATAAATGGAACCATGAATTTAGCTGTCTACCAAAAACTCCTGAAGGAGAATGTCCGGCCATCTGTTTGTGACCTCAAGCTGAAGCGAACTTGGGTTCTGCAGCAGGACAATGATCCAAAACACACCAGCAAGTCCACCTCTGAATGCTCGAAAACTCTCCATGGGGCTGAATTACAACAATTCTTCAAAATGAGTGGGCCAAAATTCCTCCACAGCGCTGTAAAAGACTCATTGCAAGTTATCGCAAATGCTTGATTGCAGTTGTTGCTGCTAAGGGTGGCCCAACCAGTTATTAGGTTTAGGGGGCAATCACTTTTTCCACACAGGGCCATGTAGGTTTAGATATGGTTTTCCCTTAATAATCACAACCTTCATTTAAAAACTGCATTGTGTGTTTACTTGTGTTATCTTTGACTAATATTTAAATTTGTTTGATGATCTGAAACATTTAAGTGTGACAAACATGCAAAAAAATAAGAAATCAGGAAGGGGGCAAACACTTTTTCACACCACTGTAGCTCTGTACTTAGCCTATTTTTGTTCATCAAAATACCTAGTGGCATCTGATATGGACTTAAGAGCACCATTCAGTAGTTTTTTGTTCAATATACAGTATATGAAGATAGAGTATACATGACCACTCTGTGTGTTTAACACAGAGCTCCCAGCAGAGGACCGAGAGAAATGGGAGGCATTTATTTCTGGGCAGCTGGCTGACACAAACAAGAGAAACACTGTTGACCTGGTAAGTAACCACATGAACATTAACACTGGTGTCAAGCTTTATTTCACTATACATGTTGGGTGTACAATGCAGTTATTTAGACAGTGAGACATTTTTTAAATGGCGTTGGCTCTGTGGTCCAGCACATTGGATTTGAAATGAAACAGTGACTGAATCTAAAGTACTGTGTTTTCTTCCCAGATCCAGTGTTCTGAGTACAGATCCAACTCAACACGTGTCCGAGCTTTATTATTCATGGACTACACTGTACGTTTTCAGAAAGATCTAAACTAGGATTCACTGCAGCACGTAACTCAAGCAAATTTAGACCGATTTATGTCATTACACCATGTTAGGATAGTTATGCCTGTAGTTTGGTGTGAAAGGCACATTGAGGCAGTCGATAGACTTTTTTTTTTTTCCCTCACAGGCCAACTCTTTTTGCTAAATGTATTTATCATTAGGTGAATACACACCACATCCATTCTTCCAGTGATGATGAGGTGGACTTTAAAGACAGTGGCTTTCACCAGGACTCCTCTCTACAACAAGTAAGAACTACACACACGCACCGAAATGCATACATGCACACAAAGCAGGCCCATAGTCACACAGACCTCAGATCTACAAATATTCATTAGTTTTTGACAGTATGACAATCTTAAAGAGAAGCTCTGTTGTTTTGCCATGTGATCTATTGGAGGCGGATACTCATAAGTCTCATCAAAGTTGATCAGTGTGAGACAGTATACTTTAAACAACTGTGAGAATCAGTTCTACTTGGACAAAATGATGTGAGTTGAGTAATTGATTAAAAAAAATATTTTTTTTTCAAATTTATGGGTGATGATGCAATCACCCTCAGTTTCTTTTGTCATTGAACACAATTTTCATTTGGGAATACAGATATTTTCCTGGAGCCCTTGTCATTGGTTGCATGTTGAGGTGTGGTACAACAATGCAAAAATATCCTCAAAAGTTGAACTATCTTTCAACATTTTTCACCTTGTGATCTACAACAGAAAACGTTCCCCCCTTTCCCCACCAGGACACGTCAAATTGTATTCATCTATCTAAATACATAGAGTTCAGAAGCTATATGTCTCTGTGAACGGGCCTTAATGTTAAATATTTTGTGACTATGGGTCATGCAAAGTAACAGTCTACGGGAACATCTCTCTACCATGTTTTGAATTGATTTACTTTACTAATGTTATTTAGGAAATGTTACAGTTTTAGTTTTGAGTTTGTTTTTTAACTAATGTCAAAGCATTTTGGCATCTGACTGTAAATGCATGTTTGTGCTTTTTTAGCTATTAACCCCTCTAGTCTACATGTTATACATTTTTCTTTTTTACAACTCAGTATATGTATTTGCTATTTTCTGTACTGCAAGTAATTACCAGCTTTGTGTAGAGCCAAGACTATATCATTATCGTTGGTCCTGGGTTTTGCCAGGCCTTTTCTGATTATCAGATGCAACAAATGACGTCCAATTTTATTGAGCAGTTCGGCTTCAATGACGAAGAGTTTGCTGATCAGGACGATGTTGTGGAGTGAGTACTCATCCTGCATGACTGGACTTGCTGTCTAAATATTACTGCTTAACACTGAAGGTACAGGGCGCTAAAGACATTACAAAGCTGGTTTTGTGTTTGATTCCTATTCCAAGCCTTCTTGATGATTGATTGGACTAGAGACCTTATATTTCAAAACCATTTTGCTCAGGCATTAAAATTAATGTTATTACTTCCAAGATAGGCCTTATTTCCTTTTTGATATGGCTGCCACAATAAATATAAAAAATGGCTTAAAGAGAAGAAACCATATCCAGCTTGTGTGTTGTCGTGTGCTGTCCCTGGGGCGAGCTGGTTTTGGGGGTTTAATCTATTGCAAAAGTTGTGGGCTGTGGGAGAGAGCTGGTAGTTGATGAATGATTTAAAATGTCTGCTTCATGTTAAACAGTTAGGGAGTGGGGTGAAGTGTAGCATCTTGGGCTTAGCATTATCAGACAAAACATGCTAAATGGGGCCCCTCTTGTGTAACAAAAAAAATTGGGCTGGGTGAAATAAGCAATTCACTGATCCAAACGTTCAGAATCTAAGTCCTGATATTAACTTTTAATTGTTTTACAAAAGAGCAGTTCAAAAGAAAAGCTTATTTTTCACATACAGTAGATCTCCAGTAAGATAGAGTAAGATGCATGTATGCATTTACAAAAATGGTAATTCTGCAGGTCCTACTAAAATACTTCCACTCAATAGTAAATACTAGTAATAAGTAATGACTGGCAACAATAAACGGCATCAGTAAAGATCCAAAAACAAACAGCAGCTAGAGCACTACAGCTTTTCTCTTATCTGCTAGAGGAAAGAAGATCTGTCTTAATTATGCAGCAATGCACAATTGTTTAATTGTGTTCATATATGTTAAATGAAGAGCCAAATAAAACTGTGACTCAGAGCATTCATGGTACCCAGCCCCAATGAGAGAAGAATGTCCCACAAGGCTGAATTGGCAGATTGAACACAGCAACATTTCTTGCTGTCTTGAATTCAGTCAGTTCTACATGATGCTATTTATCCAATGTATCCAAGAAAATGTAAGAGTGACAAATTCAATGACAAAATTTGACTAAATCGCTTTTGAAAAAAATGTAACCATTTGTGAGGGTGAAGTGAGTAATTTACAAAACTGTTGTATTGGTGGACCTGATAATGCTCCCATTCTAGTTAAGACTAATGTCTGTCTGGTGGTCTTCCCATCTGTGCAGTCAAGATGCCTGGATCATATCTGACTTACCCTTTAAGCGTCAACAAGGTGCAATCATCTACACCCTTGCTGTGCTTTAAAAAAAAATTATTTTATTTACTGTCCTTACTGTAGTAAATGTGTGCCATTTCTGTTTTTCAATTCCTAAATTTTGAGTTGTGGGAAATAGTAATAGAGTGGTTAGATGGAGAAATTCCAGCGTTTAGGGTTTGTAGGCTGGTATGAGTTGATGGGAATGGGGATTGTTGGGTTCATGTGTTGAAGTTTACTCTCAACCTGTCTTGGTCTTGATTACCCATTATAGTGTTGTTTATTAGTTAATTGCAGCCTCGTTCACTTCTTTCCCACTGGTAAGATTGAGGCTGTCTAGAATAACTCTTCTGATAGTGTTTATTAAAAGCAATGGTCTGACAGTTTGGATTAAAAGGAAAACAAGCAGTTTTCAGTCCGATAAGAAGATCAATATTAGTTTTAATTAAATGGTTTCTGGTACTGAGATAGGCCCGTGATGTTTTTAGCCTAACTCAGCACAAAAACTGGAAGGAGGGGGAAACTACTACAACAACTGTTCTAATCAGCAACTATTTCAAGGTCATTTTTCAAGCAAAAATGCCAATCATTTGATGGGAGCATTTGAAAACATCTCCCTGAACTCTGAGAAATTGTGGCAAGCATTTTGTAGATCAAACAAGTAATTGAGAAAATCATCAGCAGGTTCATCAATAATGAGAATAATTTAGTTGCTGCCATAATCTATATACAGCTATAGTACATATGACAGTTGTATTTTTCACCTTTGGACAGAGCTAGACTAGCCGTTTCCCTCTGCTTTCAAGTCTTTGAGCTAAACTAGGCTTATGCTGCATTCACATGGAATCAGTTAGAGATGGCTCGCTAAGCTAATATAGCATAACACACTTTCCATATTACCTACCTGGTATTCCACCCAGCTCTGTGCTGATTGCCTGTCATATGTCAGCTTTTCTTGTAATATATCTGGTAAGATGTAACATCCGGTTGTAAATTCCTTTGAGGAGGACGGCAAAAAGTTAAAATACCGTTGCTAGTATTCTCTGCCAGCCTCACCTAACTTCACCGTCCTGCTGGCGTCCACTGAAATGATATTCGATTTTCCGTCTGCCTGAATCCATGTGAATGCAGCATTAATCTTGAGCTGATATTAATTTTATATTAACAATTCCTCCAAATGTTGGACTTTTCCTTAAATGATTAATATACTATTTTAAATGTTGGGTACAGATTGTTGGGTATTTTGGGGAAAAATTGCCATCCACTAAGCAATGTTGAAATTGGCTATTTTGGCTTCCTTGTAAAAATGCACTTTCTTCTACCGGGGCATATGTATGACTCTTTGCTTTTCTTTGACCAGTTTACAACACAAAACATGCATGTAAAAAAAACAAGTGGCTATCAAATGTTTTTTTCAGCACTATCTTTATTTTACCATAAACCTAGCATGGGGTGAAAATAAGTTTTAGTTTTCCCTGCAGTATTGAAGATGAAGTGTTACAGCGGTGTGCTAGAGCCTGTCTGCCTGTGTTTTGCCATATATGTGGATGCCTAACGACCCTAACTAAACTAAACTCTGTTCTCTTTAACATTGCAGTATTCCATTTGATAGAATATCAGACATCAATTTTTCACTGAATACAAATGAAAGTGTAAGTACTTTGATTATTAATCTTGAATTCATAGGTAGAATGAGAGGAGAAAGTAAAATTCTCATGAAACAAATAAAAATGTGTTCTTTTATTAATATGGCATGTCTTATATTTCCTGATATCACTGTTAACATTAATGTAGAATTTAAATTTCTTCCTAGACGACAAATGTATGTATGGCAGGTGTTTTAGAATCGATTCGTCTTTTTAAAATAAAACTTAACTTAATAAAACTGCTATTACCTGCATTTGAACGAAAAGCCTGTACCACTGGTTTTAAAAAAGTCACAGAACAGGGGCACAAATGTCAAACGTGAACGTAGAGTGCATTTAGAAAGTATTCAGATGCCTTCATTTTTTTCACATTTTGTTAAGTTACAGCCTTATGCTAAAATCATTTAAATAAAGATTTTCCTTCATCAATCTATGCTCAATACCCCAAAATGACAAAGCAAAAACAGGATTTAAGATTTTTTTTTTGCAAATTTAAAAAAAAAAGAAGAAGAAAAAACTGAAAGTATTCAGACCCTTAACTCAGTACTTAGTTGAAGCACCTTTGGCAGCGATTACAGCCTTGTGTCTTCTTGAGTTTGACGCAACAAGCTTTGCAAACCTGGATTATTCTCTGCAGATCTTCTCAAGTTCTGTCAGGTGTTGGATTGTGTTCAAGTCTAGGCTCTGGCTATGACACTCAAGGACATTCAGAGTTTTCCCTAAGCTATTCCTGCGTTTTATTGGCGGTGTGCTTAGGATCATTGTCCTGTTGGAATGTGAACGTGCTCTGGACCAGGTTTTCATTAAGAATATCTCCGTTCAGCTTTCCCTCAACCCTGACCAGTCCCCTAGTCGCTGCCTCTGCCCCCAACGGTGCCTGGTTTCCTCCAGACATGACACTTACAATTGACATCAAACAGATCAATCTTGGTTTCATCAGACCAGAGAATGTTGTCTCTCACTGTCTGAGAGTCGTTTAGGTGATTTTATTTTTTTTTTGCAAACTCTAAGCAGACGTGTGTCTTTCATTAAGGAGAGACTTCTGTCTGGCCACTCTGTCATAAAGCCCAGATCGGTGGAGTGCTGCAGTGAGGGTTGTCCTTCTGGAAGTTTCTCCCATCTCCACACAAGATCTTTGGCGCTCAGCCAGAGTGACCATCAGATTCTTGGTCACCTCTCTTACCAGGGCCCTTCTCCCCCGATTGCTCAGTTTGGCTAGGTGGCCAGCTCTAGGAGGAGTCCTGGTTATTCCTTACTCCTTTGATTTAAGAATTATGGAGGCCACTGTGCTCTTGGGAACCTTAAGTGCAGCAGCCATTTATTGTAGCCTTCCCCAGATCTGTGCCTCAACACAATCATGTCTCTGAGCTCTGCAGGCAGTTCCTTTTTGACCTCATGCTTTTTTTTTTTTTTTTGCTCTGATATGCATTGTGAGACCTTTTTATATAGACAGGTGCGTGCCTTAAGAAATCATGTCCAGTCAATTGAATTTACCACAGGTGGACTCCAATCAAGGTGTAGAAACAGCTCAAAGACGATTAAGAGAAATGGGAGGCACCTGAGCTAAATTTCAAGTGTCACAGCAAAGGGTCTGAATACTTCTGCCAATGTGATATTTCAGTTTTTTCTTTTTAATAAATTTACAAAAAAATCTAAAACCTATCTTACTGGCTTTATTTTTCTGCAGGATCCAACCCTAGTTTGTATGTTGATGTACTGTACATATAAACAGTGGTTTTGTATGTGGCCCGTGTGTGTGTGTTCCCCAGGCGAATATAGCTTTGTTTGAGGCACGCTGTAAGGAGAAAATCCAGCAGTTTGAAGATGCTGGTTCAGATGAGGAGGATATCTGGGATGAAAAAGATGTAACCTTCGCACCAGAGGCACAGAGACGCCCCAGGTCAGCTAAACACATGCACACAAGATGTTTCTCTATGTAATGTCATACTGAAAAAACTTGTATTGTGACTTTTATGCCTTCAAGTCATCATCCTTCTACCTTTTTAAAAAGTACATTTAAATTGTCTGGGCAACCAAACACGCGGGGTTCATTACAAGATGTAGGCATGTGCAAGGTTATTTTGGTGTAAAGCAATCGTCAAGTTAGTAAACATGAGCACACTGTGTGAATGGTAAATGACTGTACTTACATAGCGCCTTTCTAGTCTTTCTGACTACTCAAAGCACTTCAACTACATATCTCATTCACACACATTCATACACTGATGGCAGAACTGCTCATCAAAGTAACTAATCATTCACACACACTGTGTGTAGTTCATTAATTGTTTACTTCTGGGTTTTGAGGTTCAGGCTTTTTTGTGTTGAATTTTTATGTGACTATAGCATAAAGTACAATATACTGGCAGAAGAAATAGAGAGATAATAGTTTTCATTATTAGTTAATCTATTATTGTTTTGATTAATCAGTTACTGATTTCGTCTATGAAAAGCTAAAAAAACGCATAACACATTTGTGAAAGTTTTACTAGAATAATGACCTAAACATTTCCACTTAGCACACACTGTACCCTTTTTAGCACCTGCCTTAACAACCAAGCTGTATGAGTGTAGACCTCTCTCTGTAGCCCCACATTTATTGTACTCTCCAGTTTACAGAGAGGATGAACTCAGATGTGGATTGGAAATAACTAACTGTTGATCTGTGTGTTCATCTCAGGAGCTCAGGCAGCACAGACAGTGAGGAAAGCACAGACTCGGAGGAGGAGGATGTGAAAAGAGATTCATTTGAAACTTCCAACCCCTGCACCGATGACCGAATGGAAGTCGATACAGGTTGGTGTACCCAAGTACTACATATCAACCCAAGGACAGAACAATAACAAATGGACCCAAGTAAGAACATTTTGCCTCGACTTGGTATATATTTTGTTGAGTTGTGTACATATAGTATCCCAACTGTTTCCAACAATTTTAAAACCTAGAGAAAGCCGCAATTTTAATCAAGGGTAACGGTCCATTGCATTTGGTTGCCTGTCAATGGCGTCATATCCCCTTTGCTCAAGCGTAAAACAACAACCCCCATGATTCCATGCTACTTCACAATGTCATTAAACTACTTTTGTTATTGTGAGAGACCCCTAGTGGCAGAAATTACATACTGTGCGTTGTTTATCATTATTATTTTTTAGGGCCAGTGTGGACGGCCAACTTTGATGACATCCCCATGGACACAGGTACATCGACAGCTCCGGCCTCCAGCCCCAACAACCCTGCTGCCTCCTCCCCTTTGTCCTCATCATCTTCCACAGAAGTCCTCCCAGAAGTGGCAGCATGGAGCTCCTCTTCAGCTGCCACCTCCAACTCTGAAACAGGCTGGGCTGATTTCTCCAACTTCACTCCTGTCAGGTAGGACATCCTGACAGACTCTGGTTCAGTTTCTGTTAGTGTGCCTGCAGTACTGCAGCTACAGAAGAACATTGCTTGCTTTTAGCTGTCATAGTCTTGTTATCTGAAAGAGTGCTTCATAAATAGAAATTGCTCTCTTTCAGCCCCAAACACCCTCTGAGGTGCAACTCGCCTGTTGCTATGGAAACCAGCATAGAGACAATGGACCCTCTGGGGGTCAATGCACGCATGCAGCGTGAAGGTGAGAGGTGTGCATGTCCATGTTGACAGAGCGTGAGACTTTAAAATTTACATCTGTGGCCCTAACTCTCCCTTGTTGTCCCATTGTGAGAAGCTATACCTGGATACAATTTGATATGAAATTTACCACTTGCTAATGTGTGTGATTTATCAGGGTAGCTGTGAATTGTTAGGTATTGAAACCGCTTAAATGATCTTGACCTTGGTCAGATCTGACACCTATTGTTGCCTTTCTTAACACCCCCCAGACTGTGATGGCTGGTTGGGCACCAGTGTGGCTTCTCTTTCCTCCACCTCACCTATGGATCGTGGGAGATCTAAAGCGGAGGAGGAAACGGCCTGTTGTGAGCAGCGCAGCATCACAGAGACAGTCATCAATGGCTCCATGAAAGAAACGGTCAGCCTCACTGTTGACGCCAAGACTGAGACTGCCGTCTTCAGGAGGTTCGCCAAACACACCCACACAAAAAAACACTACATAGCTCTCTGTGCTAAATGACTGAAGGTCATTAGTAACAGTTTCAGTGCTAATGTTCTGGCATTCAAAAAATCCCAAGAGAGAAACACTGGAATGATTTTTCATTATGGTGTCTTTTACCAGAATGGCTACTTGTCAGGATATGTCTCATTAGTGTTGTCAGATCTGTTTTCTTATAAGGGCCCTCACACCATCACAGTTCCTGTAGAGGCAGTGTTAAACTTACCACTAGAATCCGACACAGGCCCCACGACATTTAAACGCATTTGCTGCAAGTATTTAGTTTGCTCTTGTGGACAAAATCACCAAAGTGGGGACAGTGGGACTTTGCGCCAGAAACAAGCGTGGTTCTGAGACGTATATTCTCAGTGCAACATCTAAGACCCAATTTCCACCAAAATACAGCTTGCTTTGTTCTGCCCCACATGAATGAACCTCCCACCTGTTTGTTCTTCTCCTCCCACCTGTGTACCGTGTGCTCAGGGCACCAAAATACTACACAGAAGTGCAAAGCCAGTTTCTAGGTCAGGATAATACAAAACTGTCAGAGCGCTGCTTGAGCTGGTTGGAGTGCCGCCATGAAAATAGGGCTCTTGGACTGGTTCAGTTGTCTTACATTTTGTGCTCATTCATTCCCTGTATAATACTCCTGGTGTTTATAGCACACATAACAGAATGGCATAAAAAATTAATGGCACTAATTGTATATTTAGGCTTTAAAATGAGATTCCATCATCCAGTCCTACAAAGAGTGATTGTTACATACCTGAGTTTCCGCCAGGCTTTCATAGTGAAATATTTGCCTATCCTAAATCCACAGGTTTTAAAGTTGGTTGTCGTCTGTCCTTTTATCCCCTTGTTGATGCTGCATTATATTGTCTGAGTAAATAACTCTATGAACTGAGCGACACTTACAACCTGAGCTTCCCCTCCTCTCTCTCTTGCTGTGCGTTGTGGGTGTGGTCTTCTTCAGAGTGTTGAAATCTTATCGGTATGTACAGCCAATCAGAGATCAGCCTGCGGCCGTGATGTAGTCTTGTTGTCACGTCAACCACCAACTTTTCTTTCCCAATTTTGATCTTCTTTGGTTTCAGCTGCTTGCTTGTTTATTTCATGATCTCCATTCTGCATGTGTTTTTACCAAAGGTGTTGTCAAAGTGCAGTTTTTTAAGTTAATTCCATTTTCTAACAGCCTCTATCTTAACAGGCCAAACAGATTTTAAGACCAAATTATTATTTATAATGACACAAGTGAAATTGCCCCCAAGTGGAGGCCAGTTTTCTGACGATGTATGATACTACTGTTAAATTAAAGAACACCTTTAGGCTACAAAATAAATTGCGTTAAATGTCAACATATACACTAGTGGAACAACATCATACCACCAAGCCGTGATGTCCAAACATAACAACATATTCCATTTCTATAGACGGCACTTTGCAGCCTGTGCATACAACTAATTAACCAGAAAATAGGACAAAACTCAGACTATTAAACAAACCTATTAGACACGCAACATTGTGGGTGTGTTTGATTTGGGACACCTAGCCTGCTCGCCAGGTGGTGCATTAAGTCAGTGATTAAGGTAGATGCAACCTTTTTTAACTATGCTGAGGTACAACAATGCTAACTTTACCACTTACTGATGTCATCCTTAATTTTATTGCATTGTTGTGCATTTATGTACTGGTCACAAACTGCAAACCCCAGCCCGGTGCGACCACACACACCCTGACACTCGGCCATTGAACATACACATTCAACATGTATCTTTTCCAGAGTGTCTGCTGAGTGCAGAGTGTCACCACTCTGGACATGGAGCTTTCCGAAGCTTTGCCCTGCTGCAGTGTGTCGCAGACACAAGAGCAACTAATTCTTCTCTGCTGCAGCTGCTGATTTGGCTCCTTATTCTGTTCCATTCTCACTCGGTTTATCGTGACTTTTTCATATGACTTTTCTTTATACTCTGTAACGGGTGCGACTTGAATTGTAGCGAAGTACAAGACTTGTGACAAGTACTAAATTGAAAGTAAAATTATATATTTTTACAAAGTACAAAAAACCACTTTGTTACAGTAACGAGAGTAAATGTAATTGATTACCTCTACCCCTGATGCATTTACACATTCGTCAACTCTGCCTGACAGGAGGCGTGTCTTCAAAGACCAGTTCAGTCATCAGGTTCTGATTGACCACAAAATGAATTTAAATGATAATGGTACAATATGTTATGACCATAGTAGTTAATATAAACAGTGACAAACATTTTCCTTCTTTCCTCTGTCATTTATGATAACAATCCACTCATTACAGTTCTTTGCAGTAGAACAGCTAATGTACAGTGCATCCAGAAAGTATTCACAGCGCTTCACTTTTTCCACATTTTGTTATGTTAGTCTTATTCCAAAATGGATGAAATTCATTATTTTCTTCAAAATTCTACAAACAGTACCCCATAATGACAACGTGACAGACGTTTGTTTGAAATCTTTGCAAATTTATTACAAATAAAAAAACGAAAAAATCACATGTACATAAGTATTCACAGCCTTTGCCATGACACACACAATTGAGCGGAGGTGCATCCTGTTTCCACTGATCATACTTGAGATGTTTCTACAACTTGATTGGAGTCGACCTGTGGTAAATTCAGTTGATTGGACATGATTTGGAAAGGTACACACCGGTCTATATAAGGTCCCACAGTTAACAGTGCATGTCAGAGCACAAACCAAGCCATCAAGTCCAAGGAATTGTCTGTAAACCTCCGAGACTAGGATTGTATTGAGGCACACATCTGGGGAAGGGTACAGAAAAGATTCTGCAGCATTGAAGGTCCCAGTGAGCACAGTGGCCTCCATCACCTGTAAATGGAGGAAGTTTGGAACCACCAGGACTCTTCCTAGAGCTGGCCACCCGGCCAAACTGAGCGATCGGGGAGAAGGGGCTTAGTCAGGGAGGTGACCAAGAACCCGATGGTCATTTCTCTTTGGATAGAGGAGAACCTTCCAGAAGAACAACCATCTCTGCAGCACTCCACCAACAAAGTGCTTCAACAAAGTATTGCGCAAAGGCTGTGAATACTTACGTACATGTGATTTTTTTTTATTTTATTTTATTTTTATTTTTTTTATTATTTTGCAAAGATTTCAAACAAACTTCTTTCACATTGTCATTATGGGGTATTGTTGGTAGAATGTTGAGGAAAATAATGAATTTAATCCATTTTGGAATAAGGCTGTAACATAACAAAATGTGGAAGTGAAGCGCTGTGAATACTTTCTGGATGCACTGTATGGCCCTTTTGTGTACTTATGCTTACATAAAACAATACGCAATATTGCAATAACAATAATCTTAAAGTAGAAGATTTTATTTTTCAGATGCTACTTATTTGATCAAATCAGTCAAATCACAATAAGTCAGTGTTCTATGTACATAGGAAAATGCTGTCAATACAACTTCTGTAATTGGAATGAGATATGAGTTGCTCATAGGAGCAGCAGAAATTTGTAGGAAGAACAAAGCTTGTTTTACTCAAACATTTTTATCAGTCCTATTAAAGATTCATTTCATTTTGGTTGCAAAAATTAATTTTTGTTAAAATTCTCTCTGGTGCACAAACTATGATGGAGGCACTTTTTCTTAATGTTCTCAAACATATCTTTTGCTTTTATGTACTGCAATTTCTTGTTACTGCTGATGTGTTCCAATACTGATGATAATACTGATACATTTTGGCCTTCTGATGTATCTATTGGGCTCTAGATGAAATGAAATATTGTTTCTTCAGGATCAGAGTGTTAAAACTGACCTAATGTCAGAGAAAACACACAAGCTTTGACAAAAACATAAAATATCCAAAGTCTTATTGTCAAAGGAGTAGCAGCCAAATTATGCAGGACAAACAAAGCTCTTCTTTTTAGCATTGAAATTTAGCATAGTAGCAATTTCATCAAGTTTCATCAAGAGATTTGTACATTAAAGTAGCATTAAAGATGTATATAATTTTTGTTAGTACCAAGACTACTTTTAACCAAGCATGAAGATACCGGTATGAAAGCTACTGTGTTTGGTGAAAAAGGAAAATGTTCCACAATTGCAACAATAACCAGATATTTTTAATTGGGCACATATTCTTATAGCATGACAGCCTATTTTCTGAAATTGACAAGTGCTGAATAATTGTAATGTAGCACCTCAAATGTTGGATATTTGTGGGTGTTTTGCATTGATTGAGGCCTCATCAAGATTATTGGTGGTTCTCTGAGACAAAGCAAGACTGACGGCTGACACAATCAATTTCGGTCTTATCCGTTTCCAAATCAGTTTGTAGGCCTGCCTACTATTTGATGGCTCTGTAGCTCTAAAGTATTGTAGCTAAACAATCAAAACAGTTGACTTTCTCCATTTGCTGTACATTTTGATGCTTTTCCTACATGCTGTTCACAGTTACCCATTTCAACACCTCCATCCTTTGTTTTACTGTGTGCTGCGTCAGTCAGTTCAGCATGCATCACTGTTCACATCTCACTGTGTGTTTCTGTGGGGAAAGTGGTTGGTATGAATAAACTCATATGGTATTAATGTATATTTGTGTGTTTGTGTGTGTACCTGTGTGTTCCAGTGATGAAGAGAAGAGTGCTTCTTCAGAGAAATACTCAGTAGTGGAGTGTGTGGATTCGGAGAGAACAGGCTTCAACAGCTCAGCGTTAGCCTGCTGTCCCAAAACAGGGTCAGAAACAGACACACACACACACACACCTTACCTGGGGGGGGGTGTGTGCATAGGCTCAGCAGAATTCAACTCGTGGAAATGTTCAGTTACAATGATATCTTTGACCCTGAAATGTGTGGGATTTTTCAGTTTCTATAGCTGTGGTAAAATGCGGTTCCAAAATCAGATGCAGTCACAGTTTACATTCCTTCATAATTGTAACTATAAGTCAATATAGAGCAACAAGCTATCAAATGCATCACCATCTTAATGCAGCTAGCAGCAGTGCCAAAGCCCTTCATTACACTGTGCCATTAGTATGGAGCTTGGAATGCACCACTGGAGTAACTACAGACTTTTCAGTATTTATTTATAATCAATTGGTGAATTTCAAATGTGATTAGAAATTGGTCAATTAGATTTTTCTGTAAATGATGCATTACAATGTTACAAATAAAGACTACCCGACTAATGAAATGTGGTTGACTAAGTCTCTTCTCATTAACTTACAGTTTAGTCGACTATTAGGTTTTCAGTTTTCCACTGATCCAACAAGAGTCATGTTAATGTGATTCTAGGCTAGCTATTAGTGAACTTTTTTCTCTTCTCTCCTGTGTGTCCTTTAAGCAGTGAGAAGTGTCGGTCCACTGTGGAGCTTCCCAATGGTCCTCTAGAGGAAATGTCCTCCATAGAGGAGGCCAAGTAAGTCTGACTGTGCTTGCGTGAGAGTTGTGTGAGAGTTGAATTTTCTGGGCTGCACCACTAAATCAAGAAACCTCTCAAATGTCATATTTTCGTTTCTTCCCAGACTGGACCAGAGTGCCTCCTCAGAGCCAGCTGTAAATGGGCCGGCATGAGGGTTGCCAATGCCAGCCAATGGCCAGCCTGTTCTGCCATGCAGGGCCCTCCTCCTGGCCAGCCAGGGGTGGCCACTGCTCAGAGTTGTACCAATCACACGCCCCCACCAGGACCAGCAATACTCCCATCGGCTTATCACTGACAGACAGACGGACAGGTGTACAGACACATGATGAACTGAGAAGCAAAATGAGAGACATACTCAAATGGATACAAAATAATTTTTTTCTGCATTTGTTTATATACTATTGTTCTTATGAGGCAATGTGCGACTGATATCTTACCACTCAAAATTAAATGGTAATGTTGCTATAGTTAAAAAAATGATTGTATGAATAAAATATTTTATAAAAAGAAAAATGTATACAGAAACATAAGATGAATTACCACAGGAATAGCTGATTGGTGACCCAACCAACCACTAAGCTGTTGTTACTGGCTGGATCTGTCTGACACTTAATACAACAGTTACTATATTTAAAATTCTCACCCACCATTGGTCTGTGTCTCTGAGCAAAGCTGCTCCTATGAATTGAAACACATTTTAAAAACAACACTTAAGGTTTTATTTTGCTGCAGGTATTTGTGAATGTTTTTCTCTTGTATTCTTCTGCATCAAGTAAGATTTGACGAGATTTTTTTGGTAAAGGTTTTTCCTTTTTTTTTTTTTTATGGAAGTAAGATGATGGGTATGTTTTGTTACTAAAGAGCCATACCAACACACCCTCTCCCCTTCTAGCAGGCTGCATTCATGTTAACTGGGTTCCTACCTCGCAGCTAGAAGGCTTTACAGGAGAGATACAGTATGTTGTCACCACATCCTACACTGGGAGCAGTAGATGCATTCTGAGCTTGTGTTTTTCATACCAAGAAAACTTATTCGGAACCACAGTCCTCTTCTTTGGCCCAAAACAGCTTTTTTTTTTTTATATATATCTGAAGTGCTTTTTATACCAGTGGTTCTCAACTTGGGGGGTCTTTAGATCACATTTAAAAAATGTAATTGCAGTGTGCACAACACTGATTTTATCTAGTATTTTAGAGAAATTAGTAGGGGAGTGAAAGGGCTGTTAAAGACAAACTAAATGCAGGAACATGAAATTAAATTTTAAGAAGTACATTTAACAAATGAGTTACCCTCTGCAAGATTAGCCAGTGTCCAGCCAGGTGTGATTCAGTCACTTTATGATAAGAGAGCTAGTTAAAATTGTAAATTTGGACAGTCATGATATCAGCTGCTGACCAAGTTCCAACCACATGTTTTTATTCTTAGACTGTGTTCAAACTGACAACAGCACTGTGTAAAACACAAAAACAGCACCTTTCTTTTCGAGGTGGTGTTGGCAAATCACGGGTGCTGACACAGAGGGCTCAGGCAAAAAAAAAAAGGCAAAGAAGTTGAATGTGGTTCAATAATTGCTTTAAAGCATTGGGACATCAGACAACACACTGTTGGCCAATCAAATCAGTGCATCAAGGGCTTCCTGGCTTCTTTCCTGCATTGTATTTTATCTTCTCAGCAGTAACCAAAGTAACAGATCCCCACCAGACCCTTGTGGTTTGCAGTGATGTTTAATCCAGGAAGTCCAGTTTGAGTAAAGCATCTGAGTTTGAAATGTTTTTAGTGCTATTGTCAGTCTGACCGCACCCTTGTTCCACCTCCATTTTTTTCTTTGAATCACCACCTCTACTTGAAAATCTGCCTTCATGAGGCATTGGATTGACTTTTAAAACCTGCTATGGTTGTGTTCATACATATTGTAGTAGCCTCTGTATATATGGCCTTTTAGCTTTGGTTTAGTCTTCACCAATTTGAGAAAAAGTCTGGCTCTTGAGCAGCTAGATGCTTAACTTTCTTTTCTTAACCTTATAAATAAAGGACCAACTGTTGTGATGGACCAATTGTTAGTCTACTGAGAAAAAAATGCAAAAATGAAGATCAGCTAATCTTGATTGGCAGCAGATGTGTTGCCGCATTACTGCTTAATATCCGTCCACATTATGTTAACGTTTGGCACTGAGCCCTAAATAGACCAGTTACCAATGCATCTACCTGTAGCAGGGATTTTAATTATTTATATGTTGCTACAAATTACTCTCTTCTGCAGCCTTCCTTCGCACTTCTTTCCCTTCCTTTCCCCTCACCAAATGTGACAAATCTTTTTTTTTTTTTTTTTTTCCCGTCTTGGCAACCCATGATTCACTGGTTGGGATTTGGTTCAAATGTACCAGCACTGGAAAGGGAAGAAACTATTTACAGATGATAGTACAACTCAACTCCACTTTGTTTTGTCAGATTATTAACTGATTAAATTTCATCTTAATTTCTGAAGCTAAGTGGTCTTTGCAGATGGTTTATTGGGCTTGTCTGTCATGACAGGTTATTAGTTCTGTTGCACAATCCCACCAGAGGTTTCTTTAGAGATTGTTTCTTGAATACTCTCATTATAGGACTCTGAAAGCTCATTTCCAGACAGTAAAAATCACTATACAAGTACCCATATTTATGGGCTGTCAACCTTTTAAAAAAATGTCTCATCTGATTAAATATTTCACTGGAATCTGAATTTACATTTAATGCATTAGATGGTAGTTAACTGGCTGTTACTTCTTCCATCTTTCTGGAAAACCTGGAAAAGGTCAGTCATTTATTTTCCATTTTGAACAAAGATAATGGAAGGTGTAAGTTGAAGTAGTAAAAAGTAATTTGCTAGACAAAAAGTATGTCTATTACTATATATCAAGGCAAAGCTTAATTAATAAAAGAATGGCTTTCACTATAAAAGTTACAAACTGCTAATACTAAATTGCTATTTATTCCCAATTAAATAGTTATGTTTATACCTTTTTTACTATGGATCTTCAGTACTACTTCCCCCTTACTATGTAAGTGGTACTAAAGTAAATTAGGAGTTCATTACTGCTTAGGCTTTAAAAGTACAACTTGAACTAGAATTTATCAATCAGAAAATTTGCAGACTACTTGGAGGTTTCCCCATTGTCACAACTATGTACACCTGACCAAATACCACACTGTAGGCAGCATTTTATGCTTCAGGCCAAACCCCACAACATACTGTACTTCCAGGTCTAAACCCAAAGAGAGCAGTTCAGTGTCGAGTCAGCCTTTAACGTGAATAATAAGTTTACAACGTGTATAGACATACTGATGTTATTCTCTGAGAGAGTGGGGCCTAATGGAATGGTGTTATCTTGAAGGCAAGCAGGTATGTCACACTGAAACAATACAACACGTAACTTAAAGGACAATACCGGTGTTGTATATTTTAGTGCATCTATGTTTTCCTTCCAAGCAGCAAAACGGGGGAGGCACGTCAAATTTAAATTTTTTAAATTTTTCAAGCACTTGGGAGGGACTTATGTTTTTTATTTTGGCAATAGGGGAGGGACATACAACTTTAAATTGTTATATTTATTTTAAATACGTTTTTTTCTTTTCAAAATACATGTTTTACAGCAGTATGGTATGAACTCACTAAACTTGGTACCTCCCACCACGCTTACCAGCTCTCCTGATTTTCCCGGGAGACTCCAGTTTTTTTTATTGCCCTCACACCTTTTTTCCTTTTCATTATCACAACCGGTTTCTGGCACTGTACAGCACGCGTTCGCGTCTCGTCGTCCCAGTGTGTGAGAGACGGAGAGCAGAAAGAAATACTCACGCAAATGTCAGACGTCCTGGAAAGAAGAATTCCCTTTTCTTACGGAAGGGGGCAGGGGCAAAAATCGAATGAATAAATGAAAACGCCAGAGGGGCCAATTATTCTCTATTCTTTCCTGAGAATGAAAAGAAAAATTATAAAAGTATTTAACATAAAAATTCTGTTGCAGTATACGTATTATTTTGTTATTTTCATTATTTCAGTCACCAGAATGCAGGAAACAAAGTCTCTGGAACTGGGGTCATTTCTGGCCCAAGCAAGACATTTGGAGCTTTCAGATGACACTAGCTGGCTAAAAACTTTGGCTACTGGCCTAGCTAGCTAGCCAGTCTGCGTAACGTTACCTTGGCAAATGCATCATTGCCGGAAGAAGTGGATGTAGCCGGTGCCGCTGGCTCAGCAGTCCGGAGATGTGCTCCCGGTAGACAGCCACAGGTGAGCGAGGGGTACCGTCAGGGCCTATTCTAAAAAATAATATTTTAAATGTCAGCAGGTATAATTTAACTTTTACGGCCGCTGGTGTGTATGTTACGGTGTATTTGGGAAAACGGTCATTAATATGCACATATCGCAAATGTTGGCTGTGTTTGTGATGTGTAGGCTTATTAAATTTAGTTGGTTTTCTGTGGTAGGAGGCGTGGCTGTCATGCACCCATATCCCAGTATTCACATTCTGTTGAAGTACACACACAGCGTGTGTGATGATGTAATTATTTCTAAGGACGGTTTGCATTTTGTTTAAGAAATTGATAACCTTCACTCCCTCCGTGCTGTTCGCTCGTTGCATTGTCTGGTATTGTCATAGGTAACTTTTGAGTAGCTACTATAGGAGACGACAAAGTTGGGCTGGTAGTTGGATTTTTTTCCCGACGAGAGAAGGGGGGGGTCAGAGGGCGGGAGTAATGGTTCGCTATTAAACGTAATGGTTGGAAAATGTCAGCCTTTGCTTTTTATTTTCTCCAATACTACGTGCCTTTGGTGTGAATATAATAACCATATTTTATTTATGGTAGAAGGAGAACAGGCTCACGGAAAAAAAAAGTGTAGCTCCGGGAGGGTCAAGATAAAAAAAAAAAAACGCGCTACTAGCTTAAAAATGCATGTGAAGTTCACGGACGTAGTAGCTAAATCTGTCAATGGAAAATTTAATTTAAAAAAATCTTAGTTACAACAATATTGAGCTAGCAAGGCAGTTTTTAATTCATATGTGTGGTATTTATTCAGTTTGGGAAATCCCACGATCTCTAGAAAACATTAGCTCAAGTTGGCTGGCTGGCTGACTCAACACGGACTAGAAATCGTCTCTGTTGCTAGGTCGTGTCCAGAGGAACCGTCATTTCCACGCCTTCCATTCATTGTCTATGTAGAAAGCCCTGAAATGCATTCCGGTAGGGTAGCATTGCGCTTTGAGAGACGGGCCGTCACGTTGGTCGCTCCTCATTTGCCTCAGATAATGATATATATCACTCAATAAAAGACTTATATTCACTATAATATTAGCTCATAAAACAAAAAACTGAACTTGAATTTTAAATATTTTATTGAAAACAGCACTGCAAACCATAATAAGGAAATAAAAACTAAACAGAGAAAGTTGCAGACATTTGTTTGGGTTGTGCTAGGAGTGGTTTGAAGTTCTAGCTTCTTGTGTTTATTAGTTATTTTTGGGCAGTGTCCATGGGTGTTTTTGGCCAGGAATTATCATTGTTTTCCCTGCCAATGAATATCCCTAAATATGATATGCATCATGGCAGTTCTTGTCCACATTCACACACAGGGGCATCTGGCATACCTTGCACCAGAATGGGGTATTCTTCCTGGTCCTGGAGGGAATATTTGTGGTTGGTCACGAGAAGACAGCCTTCCTCTTCTCCTCCTTCTCCTCCTCCTTCCACTCTGTTGGTGGCCAACCTTGTCAGCACCCACACTATAACATATGTAACTAAATAAATAAAACTATACTATTTCACTGGGTAATAATTACTCAAAGCCTTGTTCAACACACACTTCCTCAGTGGCCTAACCCTTCTCCCCCCATCAAAACACACCTTCTGGAGGGATTGAAATTACTAAAATAAGTTTATTTATATAGGCTATCTATATACTGTAAAATAGTTTACAGTAGTATTTGGTTTATTTCACATCCTATTTACATCCACCCTATACTATTCTACAGTAATAGTCTGTTCATTTTACATACTATACATTTACTTTACCATGCTATAATGATCAGTGTTGGTTACCGGGAAAACACACTTGCACACACATCATATACTGATATATAAACTGTTCGTCTGGCCCAGTTTACTGTGCAAATGGTGTCCTAGTACGCAAAAACAATATATATGCAATCCAAAATCACATTTCCCTTCTCTGTAGCCTACATAATACATCACAATGTATTTATTTCATAATAGCATTACTTATGTAAAATCCGTAAATCCTTACGAGGACAAGTAAGGATATTTTATAAACCGGCAAAATTCCTCTCATCCACTGAATAGCACGACTTGGGCGCAGTCCTCGTCGTTGTCAGTTTCTTCGAGATCTCCTTGAAAAATAAGCGCCAACGCTTCAGCTGCACTGAATGTCTTTTTTGCCATGTCTTTGTATCTGTCTGTATCTCTGTTTCTGTACAAACTTTTCTCTGCTTTGCTCCTGTGTTACATCGATACACACAGTCAAGCCTCTAAATCAGACATTCCAATTGGCTGTGACGTCATCAACCGTTGCCAATAGAAGTGTCTGATTCAGACATGTGACTCTTACATCACCAACAAAGATGGTGGATAAGAAGTTTTTTTTTCAGAGCACGTACATTTACTCAAGAGTAGTAGCAGAAGTTTCTTTCCACCACCGACAACAAATGTGAACATATTGTGTAATACAAGCAAGACAAGCTATCGTTTAACAGGCTGTGTTGATGATACATATTACAATAAAAATAATGTCTGTAAACTCTTTTAACCTTTAAACTTTCATTGGTTTCATTGGGAAATCCATTTACTTTATTTTTATTTATTGTTTATTGCAGAATTTAAAAACAAACATTGCAACATATAATCCATTTCTCCAGTATTCAATTCAATTCAGTTCAATTTTATTTATATAACGCCAATTCATAACAGAAGTTATCTCATTGCACTTTTCCTATAGAGCAGGTCTAGACCATACTCTTTATAATAATAAAGATATATAGAAATGAGCATCAGTTATTTATCCAGTCTTCAGGGTCAGGCTCCTCAACCTGGGGAGAAGAGTGTCCCTGAAGTCTGGACATAACAGTCACTAGGATGTTTTGTAATTCCATGTCATCATTATCAGTGTACTGTTCTCATCACGCAGTCCAAACAATCATACACAGATCAAGTATTGACACCAAACAATTATGTATATATAGCATCAGTATGTTATTATATCAGAGAGTCCATTTGTTCTTGCCATTACAATTCCTCCCTTTTTAGCATAAAAATCATCTTTTAAAAAAAATGCTAATCAAAACCAACCAGACAAGTGGGGAAAACCTTAAGTTTCAGAGGAAGAAAAACCCCACATGTCCTTATCATTTAGCTCATCAAGCTAATTTCAATTCAATAGCCTGTCATTAGCAGTCATTATCATTATAACCCAAATAGGAATGAACAAAAAATGTAATGAGAGACTAAACCAAAGAACAAAGTTATAAACAATAAGCATGCGTGAATCAACAGAACAACAGAACTGTTATTGTTATTATTATTATTATTATTATAACTGTAACCATTAGGTAAATAGCTCTAGCAGTAATATATGAGCATGCATGAGCATTTTATTCTAAATTCGCATCATACTTCAAAATCCAGTGTGGTTACATGCAATTTTATTCTCCTCAAATCATCTCATTGTCAAATGGTGGAATCCATTCAACAGAGCTGGATGTTTCTATTAGCATATTCATATACTGACCCATAGATGATTTAATTGCTGTAGCAATCATTGATCTGAAGCAGGGAATTACAGAGCAAGTCAAAAGGAGGAAGAGCACAATAACTAGGAGCACGGGTGCCAACATTTTCATCAACACATTCTTCCATCCTCCCATAGTCAGCCATGACCACATGTCCCATCCTCCCACACTCTGGGAGTCTAGGCTTTTCTCCTCATGCAGTAGGTCGTTCAGGTGGGAAACAACATGAGTCATATTGTCTGTGATGTCTGGAACATAGGTGCAGCAATCAGTCCCAATAATATGACAAACTCCTCCTTGACTAGCCAGCATCAAGTCCAAAGCCATCCTATTCTGCAGGGCCACATTTTTGATCCCCTGCATGGTAGGAGTGAGAGTGGAAAACCCTACCTCTACCAGTGCCATCAAGTTCTCAAGATCTATGGCCAGGTGGTCTATCTTGTGTGCATTATTCACAGTCCCACACCAAGGGAGGACGCCACTGATTCCTTTCTCCCCTGGTGACACTCTCGTAGTGGATCGCCGTGCTCTGTGTGGTAAGTAATAGTGAGCATAGTGGGTGTGATAATGAGTGATGGTGGGTAGAATGTTCACAGATGTTATCAGCTTAGCAAGGTAGCAGGTGATACACCACCCCGGTCTGAGGGATTGATAAACATGTTGTCCACATACCCACACGTGCTCTCTTAGGGATCCAAATCCATCCTCTGTAGGCATCAGGACGATGGGATTGTCGCTTCCTGAGCGGTGTAAGCTGGTGGTGTCAGATTCAGCTGTGCGATGTATGGCTGAAGTCCCCTGCATTCACTTCGGGCTCCCTTGTACAATTCGGTGCCGCATGTTGTAGTGACAGTCTGTTTGCATGCTGAAGTCCTCAGGAAGTGGTCTCTAGATGTGTAGCACTGTCTGGTGAATCCAACCATGCCGGCCTGGGATGTTGGATTGGTATGGTATGGTCATGATGGGCCGATGAATCCCTTGCTGGGTTATTTGGCTCATGTTCCAAAACCTTGCTGTGGAGCCGTCGTAGTTGGTGATGCTGATGTTACATAGCTTGAGTGCAGCACCCATGTCTCTCACCGTTCTGTCCTGCAGAGTAACCGCCCAGGTGAATGCCACCATGACTCTTAGGGTCTCTGAGACATTTAATGGCCTGGGTTTCACTGGGATGGAATCCCCCACCCCATGGGAGAGCTGCACACAGGCGTAGCAGCTCTGGTTAGTCACCCTTCTGGCAGTAGTCAGTATAGTTGCATACCATGCATTGTCTTCCAGCTGAGCTGGGATGTTGGGGAGGATGGATGCCACCTCCCTTTTGACCCCTCCTTCTTCTAGGGTTAGTTGTGATTCGAATGTTTCCATTAGTGAGACAGATGACAGGACAATGATGACAGCAAGCAGCACCCCGTCTCTGTGGCCTCTCAGTCCGTCACCCCTCCATTGCCATCTTTCCCTGGTCTCAAGTGTCATCTTATCAGTTGTGTCACCTCTGCCTACCCCCTAATCAGTGTGCCCGTGATGTTGGTTAGGGAGGGTAGCGGTTCTAGGTGGTTCCAGTGAAATTTTTGTGCTCAGAGAAATTCCTCCACTGGTCCGCCAGTCCCCTCCAATACCCCCTGAATGCACAAGGGTCGGAAGGTTTGGTTCACTCACTGATATCAATCTCACTTGTCTGGTGATTGGCTGCTGGCCCCGGCTCGGGTACTCGTTCGCAGTGGGTGGCGTGGATCCATGTAGCTCTCTCTGCCACCTTTACAGCTGTTTCAGTGGTGAGCAATATCTGGTAGGGACCATTCCACCTGCAAGCTCGCCAGTTCTTTCGTCTGAAATCCTTCACCACAATCCAATCACCAGGCTCCAAGTCATGCAGTTTCCTCTCTGCAGCCCTTGGAATGGCTTCCTTCACCTGTTTGTGAATATCAGAAAGCACAGAGGATAAGTTTGTGCAATAGCGTAGCATCTCATCCTCACATTGGCTGGTGTCAGGAAGTTGTCTTTTCACTGGCCCAAAACCCTGTCTCATCACAACACTTAGCAAGCTTGTTTTTCCCTCTCCACGCCTCCTGCGCTGGCTGGGTGATAAGCACAATGATGTTTTAAATCAATACCAAGATACTCTCCTACACTCTTCAATGCTGCGCTCATGAAATGTGTACCATTATCACTGGAGATCTTATCTGGAATACCTCAGCGTGGGACGATATCTCGTATAAGACTCTTTGCTACTGCTGCTGAATCCTGTTTGGCTGTTGGGATGGCCTCTACCCATTTAGAGAACATGTCAACAATGACCAAACAATATTTCTTTCCCTCACTGGGTGTCAGCTCAATGAAATCCATTTGCAGATGTTCAAAGGGTCTCTCATGGTCCGCCTGAGGGATTTAAATACTTCTCCCCACATTATTGGTTGCACAAACAATGCATTTTTAGCAAAATGTTTGAAAGAATTTATTAAACCCCTTTGTGAACCAGTATCTGTTCACCTCCAGCATCATGCTCCCCTTTGACCCATGGTCTCGCCCATGGGTCAACACAGCATAATAATGGAACAGATACTTTGGTAAGCATGGTTTGCCACGTAGTGCATACCACACTTTGTCTGTGATAGTGCAGCCTGCCTTTTGCCACACTGCTTTTTCCTCTGCCGTTGCTCTTGTCTGCAGTTCCTGCAGATTAGCTGTAGATGTCAGAGGTTCATTAGTTAACGCAACACATTGAGTGGTCGGTGTTTGTTTGGCAGCAGCTTTTGCTGCCTTGTCCGCTCTGGCATTCCCCTGTGAGATAGGATCAAGGTTGTTAGTGTGTGCTTCACATTTACAAATGGCAATCTGTTTAGGCAACAGCACAGCATCCAAGAGTTCAGCAACCAGTGTGTGATGTGCAATGGGTTTGCCTGTGGATGTAAGGAAGTTTCTGTTTGCCCAGAGTATTCCAAAGTCATGCGCCACTCCCTATGCATATCTGCTATCTGTGAAAATGTTCACAGTTTGGTCATTAGCACATTTACATGCTTCTGTTAATGCAACTAACTCTGCTGCCTGTGCTGTGTAATTTGATGGGAGTAGTTTAGCCAGAATTGTTTCATACAATGTTGTTACTGCAAACCCTGCAAGATTTTTACCAGTTGCTGGATCTCGTGATGCTGAACCGTCAACAAACAGCTCTAGCTCTGGATTGATCAATGGTGTTTCCTGCAGATCTGTTCTAGGGGAGCAAGTCTCTGTTATCACTGCCACACAATCGTGAGGTTCACCATCTGCCGCTGTAGGGAGGAGAGTTGCTAGGTTAAGCACTGTACATCTCTTAACAGTGATATTAGGCATTTTAAGCAATATGGTGTTGTATCTTAACCACCTGGCTGTTGAGAGATGTGATGTTTTCTGTTCAAGCAATATCATTGAGACAGCATGTGGAACCAACAGTGTCAGATCAGCATAACCCACAATGTCACGTGAGGCTTTCTCTGCAGCCTCCACAGCCTTTAGACAATTTGGCAGCCCAGCTGCTACAGAGTCAAGCTTGCTGGAAAAGTAGCCCACTGGTCTCAGCCTCCCCCCATGTTCTTGTAGTAGTACAGAAGTCATGAACCCACCCCTCTCGTCAACAGTCTGTGTGAAAGGTCTGTTACTGTCAGGGAGACCAAGAGTTGGGGGTGTCTGGAGGACCAGCTTTAAGTCCACAAAAGCCTTCTCTGCTTCTGGTGTCCAGTGGACTTTGTCTTTGGCTGCAAGACCTTTCCCATGTGCAATATCTGCAAGGGGGCCTTCAATCTGTGCATAATTTGCAATCCATTGTCTACAGTATGACATCATTCCTAGGACGGCCATTACCTGTTTCTTTGTTTCTGGCTTTGGGATGAGCTGAATTGCCTGGGTTCTTTTGGGTGATAGGGACTTCCCCTCAGCTGAGATCACATGACCCAGGAATGCGACCTTTTCAGACACAAACTGCAGCTTGGACAAGCTAGCTTTGTGGCCATTTTCTGCAAGGTGATTGAGCAGAGCTAGTGTGTCTTTTACACAAGCTTCTCTTGTTTTTGAGCAGATCATAAGGTCATCTACATATTGTAGATACCGCACTTCCTTCTGTCAATTTTAACTTTTCCAAATTGTTTTTTAACGCATTGTTAAAGAGTTTGGTGAATGTAAAACTCTTACCTTCAAAAGAGAACGCAAACCAATACTGGCTGTCAGGATGCACTGGGATGCTGAAAAAAAGCATTAACCAGGTCTACAACTGAAAACCACTTACTCCCAGGTGGCACCTGTGAGAGTATTGTGTGTGGGTTGGGAACATTGGGTGCTCGTGCATGTACTGCTGCATTTACCGCCTGCAAGTCCTGCACGAATCTCCAATGTTGTGGCTCTCCGGCGTCCCGGAGTTTTCGTACAGGGAAAATAGGTGTCCGGACTGGAGATCTTGCACATGGAATAATCACCCCTGCTTTCAAAAGAGAATCAAACACCGGTTTAATACCGTCAACAGCTTCCTTCTTCAAAGGATATTGATTCTGACATGGCCTCTATGAATATTTTGGTGTGATTACTACAGTACTCAGCATCTTTGATTAATCCTACATCATACTTGTGTTGTGCCCACAAGCAGGATGGTACCTGATTTAACTCAGGAATTTCTGAGACGTCTTTCACAAAAATGTTTTTGTCATGACTTATTTCATCATCTGATGTTACCAAACTGGCCATTAAAAACTCTGAATCTGGAATGAGCTCAATGCTTCTTACCCCTGTTGCTATAGCTGAAAATCTTTTCCAGAATACCTGCAGTTGGTTGTGAAAATCCACACCTGAGTCTGATGTCTTTACCCAACCAGCAGCTTCCTCACAACGTCTGGTCCAAGGGCCCAAGCATTCCCATGTATCCTGCTTTGGTTTGACCAGGGGGACATGAGGATATGTGTTAGGGACCTGAAACAAAGCTTTACAAAGTGGATCATTGAAAGCTACTGAGACAGTGCATTTTTTTATCATTCCAGTACAACCAGGTCAGCTTCAGTGTGTTTCTCTCTTTGTCTTGCCTGAACCATGTGTCCTCAAAATGTTTATCAACCCCAAGATGTACATGTGATGTACATTGTAACTCTTGTGGCAACTTGATGTCTATTTGTGTATAGTTGTCTGGAAAGAGAGCTTTAACCTCGGTAATCAGAGTGTTATGTACAGAGCCAGCAGCTGTGTGAGGCAGCTTCCATTGATAAGAGTACATCAGCTCCCTGCTACTGTGTTTCACTTATTGTGATGCAGTGTCAGAAATTCTGGCTACAATGATGCCTTTGGGAGTGGAAATCAGGATAATTCCTAATCTTATCAGCATATCTCTTCCGATAATATTGATCGGGCATCATTTGTCCTCACAAATCTGCCACTCATCTTTGGAAGGACTGCAAACTCTGACTCTCTGATGACAGAATCATTCGCACCGGAATCCACAAGAAAAACAATATATTTTCCAGCAACATTGATTGTGTGTTCAGGCATGCATTTGTATGCATCATGTGCATCATATCCGGTGTATATCTTTTTTCATATCCCCCTTTTTAAAGATGAGTTCCAAACTACGAATCTTTAAATAACCCAAGAGGGAATCTAATGAGTTAGGCAAGAGTATGTAGAAAAGAACCGGTCTGTAAGAAATACCCCTGTCTGACAGTGAAAATTTTGTCCAAATACTGCAATGATTCACACAGCGGTCCCAGACCTGCCCTGCTGACACATCTGTCACGCACACCCCTCACGGTAGCGAGAATCGGTATACCCTGGGCCTCCTGGAATAAACTCACCAGAAAGAGAGTGCTGCCACAGCCACTAGGTTCACTGAATCACAGTGGTGAGCGAGCCTCGGACACTCAGGGCAGCAGGCCCCCTCGTCTCCACCCTTCCTTGCCGGGGAGGTTGAGATAAAGAGTCCCAAACTCTGGCCATCTACTTCATCACTGTTAAATGGTGGCTTCAATCTGCCCAAAGTCTATCAGAGTGTATTATCACCTTGGTCACACCAATCACATGCTAATCAGGTACTTAACAGTGATGAAGTAGATGCAGCCAGAAAACAATAGGCCTGATTACTGATTACTGGGCCATCTTGGAAACTATTAGGTCAGTTTCAGGTGAAACTAGCTATTAACAGATACTCAGGCAGATTCCTTCCTGAGGGCAGGGCTTAATTAACACAGAGTAGCTTAAATTTCTAGTTCCCGTCCCATTTTTTCACAATTGAGAATGACTTCCGGATGGGAGCCGAAACGTCTTGATTCTGAAAACAGTGTCCAGATGACTACGACTGAAACCTTTTCTACGATGGCATGTCTCTAGCTCAAACTATCGAGGAGTAATGACGCTCTAAAAACAACATGATATTTGGGAGCGTATACGCCCCCGTGGATCTCAGAAGTTTAACGTCTCAGCAAATAATTTTTCATATCTTACTGAAATTAATGGAAACATGGCTGTCTATAAAATAAAACACATTTTGAAATCTACAGCACATGTAGTATACCTTAGAAAATTATCAGCATTATATAAAGAATGCTATTTGTAGTAAATCTCTTACATACCAAACACTTATAAGTCCTTTTCAAATCAACAACTGATAGAAACAAAGTACATTTTATTTGCCTATTTCCTGTAAGAAGTACAATGATTCCCTAATATTGACCTCTCGGGCAGCCTACTTCCTAGCGGCATGCAAATCCTGCTCTCTCAAATGTCTTCATTGAGGGGAGATTCTAGCTAGATCCCTAGCATTTATATTTACTTTCCATAGTGTTTAATCTGCAGTTTTATGACCACAGCTTGATTTTTTTTTCTCCAGTGAGGTCTTGTTGGTAGACAGCCGGAAGCGATGCTGCCTTACAGACCCATACAGATCCTGTCAGTGCCCAATTAAGCAGCAACCTCTGGGGCTGAAAAATGAAGCCAATACAGAAGTGCCAAAAACTGCAGTTCATCGAATGGCCATTTGAGGCTGGCTCCAAAAGAGAGTCAATCCCCATAAACCCCCATGTTAAAATGCTCAACTTTACAGCAGAAATAAAACAAGTTTACAGCCTGGTACACAAAATGGTTTTGGTCTCTATAGTTAAATTCCCCCTTCTTGACAAATGTGAGGGGGGTGAATTTTTTTATAACTCACCCGTTTAAATTATAATAAGGCTTAAAGTTCTGCATAATTAAGGGTGTGCCTACTTTGAGTGACAGCCGGTGCTGACACTGCTAATGGTCTGTTGTCTACTAGCTGCCCGTCACCAGCTCAGCTAGTCACCGAACTTGACCTCTCCGCCGTGTTTGTGCCTTTTGGAGACTTTTTCATGAAAATATCTTAAGAATAGTATGTCTTGCTGTGCAGTTAATTGTACCAACAGACCTTCCAAGAAGTGTGTACTCCAGTTTTTTCAGTGAGTGAAATTCTAGTGTTTTATTTATATGTTAGCAATAATTAGCAGGTATTGGTGTCTGCGCTCACCATACATGGCTTGTTAGCTAATTGTTACGGACAGAACAACCGGAGACAATGGTAAGGAGACTGAGAGAGTTTATTACAACAAAGAGGTAATATGGGATGGTATTGATACTGTCCGTTATCTCACTGCTGGTGGAAGAGTGTGGGCACTGGGGCGACACACTCAGGAGACAGGAAACACACAGGAGCTTGGAGATACACAGGATCCGGAGTTTAGAGCAACACACTCAGGAGACTGGAGACAGACGGGAGCCAGGAGCTGGAGCGACACACTCAGGAGACGAGAGACACACAAACCCAGGAGATGGAGTGGAAGACTCACGGGAGACAGGAGATCAACGGGGACTGGAGCTGGAGTGATCACACACGGAAGACTGGAGATACACGGAGACTGGAGCTGGAGTGAACCACACGGATGACAGGAACACGATGTAGCCAGGGAAGAGGTACTGAATAGCAGATGCAGGGAATCGTTAGGTTTAGGGGAAGGGAGTCCAAATTGTTCTAGGCTTCAGGGGAACTAGCGTTCTGTCCTTTACCATGAACGAGAGCGGACACTGACTGAGGTGAGGAGCTGTGTTATATAGGGAGTAGAGTGGCTGATTATGTGCAGGTGTGCTATGGGTGACAGGTGCTGGGAATTAATACTCAGGTGAAGGAGTGCGCTGTGAAGGGGAGCCTGAAGTGCGAAGTGACGGGGAGCCTGGTGTGTCTGTGACACTAATTACCCAGCTAATGAATTAGCCTTGGGTTAGCTTTCAAGCAAGAAGCCCAGCTGTGCTAATGATGCTAACTTAACAGGAGCATATGTTAGCCACAGTTATTAAACCGGCATGCACCAAAGTCAAAACATAATAGAGAAGTCTTCAAAATAAGACGGTGTAGTCCCTCATTCGTCCAGGAGTGTTCTATTGTAGAAAAGGTTTCAGTCGTAGTCATCTGGACATTGTTTTCAGAATCAAGACGTTTCGGCTCCCATCCGGAAGTCATTCTCAATTGTGAAAAATGGACCGGGAACTCAGAAATATAAGCTACTCTGTGTTAATTAAGCCCTGCCCTCAGGAAGGAGTCTTCCTGAGTATCTGCTGATTAGTCTGCCCAGTTTCACCTGAAACTGACCTAATTGTTTCCATGATGGCCCAGTAATCAGTAATCAGGCCTATTGTTTTCTTGCTGCACCTCCCTCATCACTGTTAAGTACCTGATTAGCATATGATTGGCGTGACCAAGGTGCTAATACACTATGGTAAACGCTGGGCAGATTGAATCTCAGACCATTTCTGTTGAGAGGGGTTTTCTTTTTTCACAAAAATGGCTTCTTTGACACCTCTTTCAAACCAACTCTTCTCTCTACTTCTATCTACTATCTTCACCTCACTAAGGGTCTGTCTTCAAATGTGTGGTTTGTAGCTTTTAGATGCAAATGTGTGGTTTGGAGCTTTTAGATGCAAATGCATGGCGCTCTGCAATCCTGAGTTAGCGTGTCGTCTTTTGTGAAGTGGCTGTTTAGTCTCACCTATGTACCGTTCTTTGCAGTTTTCCTCACTGCATTGAATTGAGTAAACTACATTGCTCTGTTTTTGTGTGGGCATCTTGTCCTTCGGATGAACGAGTTTCTGTCTTAAAGTGTTGCCTGGTTTAAAGAAAACAGGAACATCGTGCTGTCTAAAGATCCTTTGTAGTTTTTCAGATAGTCCAGATACATAAGGGATGGAGACACCGTTCCTTCTTGGTTCTGTTTCCCTTTTGTCCTGTTTTTTTGGCTCTTTTAACTTTGTTGAGAGCCCAAGTAGGATAACCACAGGCTGAGAGTGCATTCTGGACATGCCTTTCCTCTTTCTTCTTACCCTTTGAGCCGGGTGGGCACTTCTTGGGCTCTATGTTGTAATGTCCGGATTACACCCAGCTTGTGCTGTAATGGATGGTGTGAGTCAAAGAACAAGTATTGATCTGTATGTGTTGGTTTCCTGTACACTTCTATCTGGAGCTTTCCGTCCTCTCCTCTGAGTGTAGAACAATCAAGAAAGGCCAAGCGGTTCTCTTTGGCATCCTCTCGTGTGAACTTGATGTTGGGGTCCACAGTATTGATATGTTCTGAGAACGCTTTCAAGTCTTGTTTCTTGATCTTCACAAAGGTGTCATCCACGTAGCGGTACCAATGACTTGGTGGTGTGCCCGGGAACGAGGACAATGCCTTCTTCTCAAACTGTTCCATGTACAGGTTGGCCACGATGGGAGAGACCGGAGAGCCCATGGCACAGCCGTGAATCTGTCTGTAGAAGTGTCCCCGGAATTGGAAGTAGGTTGTGTTAAGACAGATGTCTAATATTTTGCAGATATGTTCAGGTGTAAGCTTGGTCCTTTCCTGGAAGGTGGAGTCCTCCTGCAGTCTTCTCCTCACCGCTGTCACTGCTTCTGAGGTCGGAATGCAGGTGAACAAGGACACAACATCATACGAAATCATTACGTCATCTGGGTCCAACTGGAGATGTTTCACTTTGTCCACAAATTTCTGTGTGTTTTCCACATGATGTACTGTGTTCCCCACCAACGGAGCCAAGATTGTAGTCAAATATTTGGCTACGTTGTATGTGATGGAATCTGTGCTACGCACGATGGGTCTGAATGGAACATTCTCTTTGTTAATTTTGGGAAGGCCATAGATGCAAGGAATGGCTTCCCCAGGGTATAGTCTGTAGTACAGAGGCCTGTCATCACCTCCTCCTTCTCAAGCTTCTGTAGACAGTCTATAACCTTCTTCTTGTAGCCATTGGTTGGATCTCTTTTAAGTTTTTGATATGTGGTTGTGTCTTCAAGAAGGTTGTTGACCTTGGTTTCATAATCGGCTGTGTTCAGAATCACAGTGCAGCGACCCTTGTCTGCTGGTAGAATGTTTATGCTGTGATCCTTCTGCAGTGCTGAGAGTGCCCTCCTCTCTTCGAGTTCCCGGTCCATTTTTCACAATTAAGAATGACTTCCGGATGGGAGCCGAAACGTCTTGATTCTGAAAACAGTGTCCAGATGACTACGACTGAAACCTTTTCTATAATAGAGAAATGTTAGAATTTAGGGTGATAATACTTTTGAACAAATGGCATCTGTGTGAGGTTGGAAAATAAAGGTCCATCTCGTAAGTTAGTTAACGTTATGCAATGTTAATGTTAAACTTACCATATGGGCAATGTAACGTTAACGTAATGTTAATGCTAGACTTGGCTAGGTACTGTAACTGTCATCAGGGAGGGGAGCTGCTGCAGACACTAATTAGAATAAGTGGCTGCACCTGTGCCTGATGAGAACTTGAGGGATGTATGTACACTACGAAGTGTTGAAAAGGAGAGAGTTGAGGTCGGTACACTGTTCTGGGGAGCGGTGCTTGGTGCGGACAGCCAAGCCTAGCAGAGCACTCGTTGCTTGGGGCGGGTGCCATTCGCATGCTGGTTAGGGCTGCCAGCAGTGAAGACAGGTAGCTAGGCTGTAGGGCAAGGTTCTTGAGTTAGGTAAGGTTACATTAGTAGCATTAGGACGTGTGACGGCCCCTGCTTAGTTTACTTGTGTGTGTGCTTTGTAACTGTGTTACTTATGTTGTCTTCTCAGTTGCCAGAGAGCTGATTGCAGTACCCAACCAGATCTGGAGCACGTGGGCCCAGTGCTCTACAGAATATAAAAGTCCCAGCTTCCAGTGTGGCTCGCTCTCTTCCCTGTCAATACCTGCACCCTATTGCTTTGCATTTTGTTTTACTTTTACTCCACAACACCTTATCCTACACTGTCCACACACAGCCACATGAACACTACTGCTTTCACTGACTAACACACCTCATATCCTTCAGTTCAGTTTATTTTCTTTATAAATAACTTGTATTTATTGGCATTTTGTGTCATTTCCCGTTTTTGTCATGGCCTATGGGCCGGGTTATGACAGACGCTTGAGGAAAGTTACAACGCCTAGGCCAATGTAATGTGTATGTCACAGTAAAGAGGTTGAAGGCATCACTTGTTTCACAAGACATTAAGATTTTGCCAAATTATGACACTGGGTTATTATCCATAGGTTCTATCATTATAATTACTGTTACACACCTTTTCATTTATTTCAAGTGTACTTAAGTCATACAAAACCACTTGTAAATTTTCAACCTTTAATATTGATGTTTTCATGAATGCCAGATATAATTATTATTTGTTAAACTGTTGCTTGCGTAGTGGTACTTTTTTGTTATATAAAATGGATCAGACTAAATATACTTTAGAATAAAAGCACATTCTTAAAAGCCATCATTCATCAGCTTCCTATGTTAATTGGAAATATAATGGTGATCTAAACTTTTAACAACTTGCTCCTTCTGTTGTGGGCCTTCAATTAGGCCCACCTCTCTTATGCTTCACCTCTCCACCTCAGACACCATTATTTCTTGTCTCAATAGCAGTTTGTTTCTTAAAAACAACTGCAGATAGCTGCAACTTCCTTTAGATGGCATCCTATGCACATTAATTCTCCTTTGATTCTTTCAGCTGTAGCTACTTCACAAAATAGCTATTTCATTATTAAATTGTGTGGTTTTAATCACAAAGCACATTTCTTGCAGTCAGAAAAGTGAACCATTCAGTCAGAAAGTGACCTAAAACATGATCTTCATGCCAGGGTGCCGGAGGTGAAGCTGGTGCAGGTCCATCATGTTGACCAGCTTGATGCTGCTGACCTCTCCCATGTCGTTGCCGCCACAGTGGATGATGAGGACATCCAGTGGATGATGAGGACATTCACCCAACCAAACCAACAGACACGACGTCCAGCACGCTGAGGTAGCTTCCCAAGGTCTCTGCAGCTCTCTCACAAATGACCCACACTGTGATTATGGGAGGAAAATAAATTAGTGTAATAAATGCTTTAGGTAATGAAAAATATAAAGTTAACTATAAAGGGTGGCTCAGTTTCTCATGTTTAGAATACTAATATATCACATCTGTAGGAGAAAATGGAATAAGGGGGCAACACTTCAAAATATAGATGACAGTCTTTAAATGTTTTTGTTGTACTTGCAGTTTATGCTGTGTGTAGCAGGTGTAGTGGAGGCTTCACAGGCGGCCATGATCTCAACAAGGACTGAAATAAATAAACATCTCGTAAAACAAACATAAAAGTGCCTTTCTTTCTCAACAGTTATATCTTGCACAGCGCTCTCAGTAGCAGTACACAAATCAAAATCAAAATAGTGGTGTGGGGAATTACAATCTATCTGTAAGCCGTAATGCACCGACACATTTGCACTGAGAATCGAACTGCAGATATTCGAATTTCTTGGTTGGTATAATTCCTTAATAGGCAAAAAAAAAAGCAGCAATAATTATGACTATGCAATCACATGTAGGTAACTTAACGATAGCCTATTAACATTAACTTATTAAAAACGTTATAATCAAGTGACATCCAAATACATGACTCATGGTAAACTGGTACTCAGGTAAATTCAGGTTAATTGATTTGCTTCAAATTGTTCATTAACTATGTATTAAGTAAACATTACACTTCACAGTAACACTGGCCAAATTTCTGCAAGTCTTGACAAAATATAGTGTTGGAAATTGCCATATTTATATATTTAAAAAATGTTGAGGCATTTTAAATCTTGTGTACTATAATCTCACAGATAAATTATTATTTCAAGTTTTGTTGTATAGTTTCAGATTAATGTACCTCAAGAGTAAGCTGGGACGACAACTGGGTACCAACCGTAGACTGCCAGTCGCATACCACAGGGTTAGCCGGTTAGCAACGCATAGTAGCATATAGTCTAGCTCAGGGGTGGGCAATTAATTTTTACAAGGGGCCACATGAGAAACCTGAATTGTGTCAGAGGGCCAAACCAACGATAACTTGAACTTAATTCTGCTCAACTTCTGATAATCGGAAGAATAAAACTATTCTGTAAATATTTATATTAGGCAATGTGAAATTGTGGTGTATAGGTCAAATAAGAAAACAAAAACAATTATTGAATCAGTGCAATTTATTTTTAACTTGTTAATCTCCAAAAACAATGAAAAACAACAAACAACTTAAGTTTATAGAAATACAGCAATACAACAAACAATAACTTGTAATGTTTTCCACCTCATTTTACCTCTTCAGTGAGAATAATCCAGTCTGTTCTGGGCTTGAACAAGGACATTGAAATCTGGCTGAATGTCTGAGGTGGCTATGCAAAGGACAGCTGAGAGGTGGTCATTAGTGATAGAGGATCTGTGTTTGGATTTGTTGAACTTCATCACTGAGAATGTCTGTTCACATACATAGGTAGATCCAAAGAGGACTAGAATCCTCTGAGCATGCCTCCTCAGGTGTGGAAAGTTCTCCTATTTGAGGGAGGAGTAAAAGTCCAGCAGTGTGACTGACCTGAAGTGCTCTGCCAGAAGTGTGTCAGACTGCAGGTCAATGAGTTCCATCTGAACATCACTTGGTGCATTATCCACACTGCAGTTGAAGGGAGAAGAAACCATGTGCATTTCACTCTCAAGAGTTTTGAAATCTTGAAATCGCCTCGAAAACTCTGCATGCAGTGCTTCTAACATGGTCGAGCACTTGTGGAGGTGATCGGCTGATCTTTTGGCTTCCTTTAGTGTTGGCAAATAGGTCAGAAGGTTGTCCTTTACTTGGCTTGAGATAAGCTGCAACTTTCTCATGAAAGCCTTCACTGCACTGTACATCTCATGCACAAAAAGGCCTTTGCACTGCAATTTGACATTTAGTTTGTTCATTAGTGCAGTCACATCCACAGCGAATCCGTGGTCTGCCACCCAGTCTTTATCTGAAAGCTCTGGAATGTCATGTCGTTTCTTAACACAGAAATCCTGAATCTGGTCTCTCAGGTCCCAGACACTTTTCAGTACTTTGCCAAGGCTGAGCCACCTGACAGTGCAGTGATAGCTTATGTCACCATGTTCAATCTCATTTTCCTCCAAAAATGCAACAAATTGTCTGTGATTTAATGCTCTCGCTCGGATGAAGTTAACTGTTTTAGTTACAGCATCAACAACATGGTTCATTTTTAACACTGTCTTACATAACACTTCCTGATGTATAATACAATACAAAAATGTCAATTTCTGCACAGGGTTCATTTCTGTCACTTTATCCTGCATTCTCTTTAAAAGTCCAACATTTTTCCCCGTCAGGTTTGGACAACTGTCCGTTGTCACACCTGCCAGCTTATCCTATTTCAGTCCTAACATGCCCAAACATGCATTTACCTCTGTGAACAAGTCATTACCAGTGGTTGTCCCTTTCATTGACTGCATGGCTGCCAACTCCTCCGTGATTTGAAAGTCTGCAGTTATCCCACGTAGGAAGATGAGTAGCTGGGCGGTATCACGTACATCGCAGCTCTCATCCAAAGCCAGAGAAAAACAGTCAAAGTCGGCCGCTCTGTTCTTCAGCTGAAGCTCCAAGATTCCAGCGATGTCCTCAACCCGCCTTGTTACAGTGCGTCGGGAGAGTGACACATTCTCAAATGCACCCTTTTTCTCCGGGCACATCAGCGCAACAGAGTCCAATAAGCACTCCTTAATAAACTCTCTGTCAGAAAACGCCTTATTTTTTCTGGCGATTTTGTGAGAAATGACATAACTTGTCCTGACGGCTGCATCTCTGGGGGTGTGAAGTTTCGTAAAAAAGTCCTTGTTGGGTTTGCAGTTTTGCTAGCAACGCATCAGACTCCCACGCGCGCTCTTCATCAGACAGATTTCTGTATTTATCCTCATGCTTGGTTGTGTAGTGGTGATTCAAATTATAATCCTTTAACACAGCGACCTGTGTACCACAGATTAAGCACACGGCTTTGCCTTTAATTTCTGTAAAGAAATACTTGCCAGTCCATGTCTTGTTGAAAACACGGCATTCGTTATCAACTTTTCTTTTCTTAGCGTGAGCCGACATCTTGAGGGTAACCTGGCTAGTGTCACTTGTTGCTGTTCACCTTCACTCACAGCTCACGCACGCTCCGAGATATTGAAATAATTCTACACCGCAGACATGTTGGCTCTTATCCAGATAACCGCGTGCTGGCTGCGCTTTTTAATTGCGTTATTACAATTGTGTTTCGGCCGTGTTGTTTCGGTGATTTAGGTATTTCGGCCGAAAATTTTCGGTGGCCGAATTTTCTGTGCATCCCTATAATTTATGATTGGCCTCACGCAGGCCGGACAGGGACGTACAAAGGGCCGGATGTGGCCCGCGGGCCGTAGTTTGCCCAGGTCTGGTCTAGCTTCTTAGCCTTAGCTAGCTTGGTAACTTAGAGATTTGAGATAGATGGGCGTGTTTCAGCAACCAGGCACCTCAGCTCCACCCACACTACACCTTTTTGCCCATTTTTGGTTATCCACGAGTTGGGCCGAGTGACACGTTACCAAGATGGTGACTGCTGGCGCCGCCCACTTTGAGCTTCAAAATGGCTCTTCAGAAACCTATGGGTGCGCTTACAGCACTTCCAGGGCAAATCTGAAAGGGGGCATCATAAAGGCCAAGCACTGCTACAAGCTAAAGTTAGAGGAGCACTTTTCCAGCTCCGACCATCGATGCATGTGACGGGGCATCCAGGCCATCAGCAACTACAAACCCAGACACTCCACCCCCATAGCCACAGATGTCTCCTTCCTGAACGAGCTTAACGACTTTTATGCTCGCGTCGAGAGAGACAATAGGGAAACTGCCACCAAGCTCACACCCTCAGCTGACCACCCGACCATCACACTCACCTCCACAGATGTCTACACTGCACTGAGCCGGATCAATGCGTGCAAGGCTGCTGGACCAGACGGCATCCCCGGTCGTGTACTCAAGGCATGTGCAGAGCAGCTCGCTGGGGTCTTTACGGATATTTTCAACCTGTCCTTCACCCAAGCAGCTGTGCCAGCATGCTTTAAATCCACCTCCATTGTGCCAGTGCCGAAACACTTTAGTCCAACGTGCCTGAACGACTACTGCTCGGTAGCACTCACACCCATTGTTATGAAGTGCTTTGAGTGGCTGGTCCTGGCACACCTAAAGGACTTCCTCCCATCCACACTGGACCCATACTAGTTTGCCTACCGCAGCAATAGGAGCACAGAGGATGCAGTCTCCATGGCACTGCACTCTGTACTCACACACTTGGACAATAAGAACACTTATGCACGAATGCTGTTTGTTGACTTCAGCTCTGCATTCAACACTGTCATCCCTTCCAAGTTAATCACCAAACTTGGAAACCTGGGCATTAACACCTCCATTTGCAATTGGATTATGGACTTCCTGACAAACAGACCTCAGCTTGTTAGGTCAGGCCACAACTGCTCCACCACAATCACACTCAACACTGGCGTACCACAGGGCTGTGTGCTGAGCCCCTTCCTGTACTCCCTCTTCACACTCGACTGCAGGCCTGCGCATGGATCTAACGCCATCATCAAGTTTGCAGACGATACTATGGTGGTTGGTCTCATCAGCAACAACGATGAGACTCCCTACAGGGAGGAGGTCCAGCACCTGGCCACATGGTGCACAGACAATAACTTGCTCCTTAACACCTCCAAGACAAAGGAGCTCATCGTGGACGTCAGGAAGGAGAGAGGAGGCACATATGACCCCATCCACATTAACGGGATGGCTGTTGAGCGTGTCTCCAGCTTCAAGTTCCTGAGGACCCATATGTCGGAGAACCTGTCCTGGACCACCAACACCTCCTGCCTGATCAAGAAGGCTCACCAGCGCCTCTTCTTCCTGAGGACACTGAAAAAGAACCAACTCAGCTATCCTGGTGAACTTCTATCGCTGCACAGTAGAGAGCATCCTAACCAACTGTGTCACAGTCTGGTATGGGAACTGCTCTGCTGCAGAGCGCAAGGTACTGGAGCGGGTGGTGAAAACTGCCCAGTGCATCACAGGGACTCCACTTCCAGCCATTGAGGACATCCAGAGGAAACGCTGTCTGCGTCGAGCCTGCAGCATTCTTAAGGACTCCTCTCACCCCACTGTTTTCTCCCCTGCCTTCCGGCAGGCGCCTCAGGTGCCTCCGGACAAGGACCAGCAGACTGAGAAACAGCTTTTTTCCCAGAGCTGTCTTCCTACTGAACTCTGCTGATTCCACTGTCCCCTCATATATAACTTAAATGCTGCTATATTGATATTGTTTTTGATACATGTACCACATGTTCATTTGCACTACCGGACTATTTATTTATACATATACTGCATCATTTGCACTCCTATACTGCATACTGAATACTGCAATAACTCATCTACTGCACTGTTAACTGTTTCCATAAATTGCACTACTTTATATTGATTGCACTGCTGTTCTGCCCAGTCCAATTCAATATTGTACATATCCATCAGTATACTTCTGTTTATAGTAATGCCATCTGTATATAATGTCCATAATACCACATATTTTCATTATACTGCTCTATCCTGCATTTATGCACACACTTTATATCCTGCACTTGCTTATTGCACTTCTGCTTAGACCTAAACTGCATTTCGTTGACTTGTACATGTACATGTGTAATGACAATAAAGTTTAATCTAATCTAATCTAATGTGCCCGATCAGTACCGACTGCCCAATCCGTTCTGCACATGCGCAAAATTGGTCCTGTCAGTCAACGGAGGTTACTGCAAATGTGCCTGTTCAAAATTACTCCTGATATGAATGACTGATCATTAAACAATCCTACTGACACTCAAGATAACAAAATGATTTTTAATAATTGGAAATGTAATAGTTTGGACCGTGTATCATCGTATAATCTGTACTTAATTAGTAATTAAAAACGAAAAAAAACGTAATTCTGTTTTGTTTTAATTCGGTGTTCATTCAATACAATTAATTCAATTTATGAAAAATACATGTTCCAGATAGTATGTCATTATGAAAGATACATCAGAGTATATAATATAAAAAATAATAAATTATTTCGATTTTACAGTGTAATCCTCTGTTATCGTTCTCTATTTTTTAACTTACACTACTATAATAATGTGTTGTTAATAAACTAAAAAAAAAATTAAAAAAAGAAAGCTGGCTGTCTCTCTATACATCCATGGGCTGTTGTCAAGTAAAATGTTCACACATGGGTGGTACAGATCGGGCAGTAATATGAACGCGCATGTGCAGAACGGATCGGGCACTGACAAGTGTCAGGTTTTGAAAAACTTCAGTATATTCCTTATTACATAATAGTGAACTATTAAATTTCCACTGATTAAAAAACAGTTTGTTATCTTGATTTGAAAGATTTAGTTTTAGTATTTTGAACAGGCACATTTTCGTTAACCTTATTTGACTTACAGGACCTATTTTGCGCATGTGCAGAACGGATCAGGCAGCCGGTACGTATTAGGCACTGACAGATCCAGTTTGAGGCGAAAATCTTACATTGCGTCGAAACAAGTTGTGTTGCCAGCTGTTAGTCCAGCTAGCTTAATGTTAGCTCAATGTTAGCTAGTCTTGCGTCAAGATCGAGTCTTGGCAAATCCCTCACCGACTCTCATGGTTTTACACGTCCGTTGGCCATCTTTCGTTCATGCAGTGTCTAGTATCCGTGTGAGACATGCAGGATAGGTATAGCGAAGTAGGCTTTGTCCAGCAAATACTCGGTTTGAATTTAGTGCCGAGAAAAAATGGCACACACCGAGGAAACGACACATCTCTCAGCGACTTCTCAGGTGGGTTAATGTTTGGTAGCTTATTAGCTACATAGGCTGTGTATCAGTGCTGAAATGCTTTATAGGGGAGGTTTACTTTTGAACGAACGTGGGAAACGTTCAGATGTGCACAATTTCCGTGAAAATGTAAGCAATCCCTATAGGTTAGTTGTTGGACGCTAGTTTGTACTCATTAGGATTGTTTAGGTACTGTACATTAGTGAAGCTATTTAACTTCCTGCTTCATCTTAACAAATGTGTGGTATTATTTCCGATTAAAGAATGCGTAAAATGAATTAACCATCTCAAACGTGGTTAAAAAAACTTTCATATTAGGTGGTTCTTCTTCTTCTTCTTCTTCTTCTTCTTCTTCTTCTTCTTCTTATTATTATAATAAGATTGCATTGTATTTTTCTTATTTCATTCTTTTATGTGTGTACTTCCCTGTGTACTTTAGGAAAATTGAAGTAAGAACATATTTGCTTGAATTCTTGGAATGGACAACACGTTAATTCAATATTCGTTGGCTAACCCTCTGTCTAAGGCTTTTCTTTCATATAGGTTTAAAATGCGTAGTAGTCGTGTCAGTGGAAGAGACTAACATAACTTTACAGATAAGTTTGTGTGCAACATGGACACTTGAAAATATAATGCAATACAATAACACCGCTTTTATAAGATCTGCACTGTCCAGTTTATATTGGCTTTGTCAAGGTTTGAGCAGCCAAGTGCACTTGTGGAAGTATATTGTTGACTGTTCTGCCATAGATGTGGCACTTATTGTAATTAAACCATGTGTATGCTGAATTGTTTTTACATTTTACTATGAGACTGGATATGCCATAGTCTGGGATTCTGGATAATGCAGTGCTGTCATATGTAGTTTCTTAATCTGTGCCTTGCCCTGTCTTAAAATCTTAAAAGATGCATTACACTTCAGTGGTAGTTTCCAGAATTTTCACCATTCCAGCTGTGCATTGAACAAAGAATGTAGGACTGCAGTTAATTATTAATGATTTCCATAGTCATCAAACCATAAATTGCCTTACTGTGGAACTGTGCACAATTTGTACTTGGACTTGTATGAAGTGATGTATGCATGATTGTGTGTTTGTTTGTCCAGAGATGTGGTATGGAGTGTTTCTGTGGGCAGCGGTCTCCTCTCTGGTCTTCCACCTACCAGCAGCTCTGCTGTCCCTCGCCACGCTGCGGCAGCACAAGATGGCCCGATTCATGCCCATCGCCATCCTCCTCATGGGCATTGTGGGACCAGTTTGTGGGGGAGTCCTCACCAGTAAGTCTTCTCTCTATATATGTATATATATCTGTGTGTATATATATGTATATGTGTGTATGTGTATACACACACACACAGATAGATAGATAGATAGATAGATAGATAGATAGATAGATAGATAGAAAACAGAATCAGAAATACTTTATTGATCCCCGAGGGGAAACTCTTTTGTTACAGCTGCTCATTATCACGTCAATGAACACAGGAATAGAAGTACTAATAGAAAATATAATACAGCTAAGATAAATTAAGTACAAAAGTGGATATAAAGTATAAAAGCTAAAATATGTGTAAAATACAAAAGTGGATTTACAGGTTGATAAGTATAGTACATTGTAATAATATAAGTAATAGTGCAAAAATGAGTACTGTCACGTTAAGTGTAGCATATTAACCAGATTATTAGATGGTGGATATTGCACAGCAGTAATATAAGTATTAATAAATATCAGTAAACAGGGAATATTAACTGAAAAGAGTATATTGCACAGGAGTATTAAACAGAATATTGCACAATATTTCAAGTGTAGCAGTGATGTTAATGATCCAATGTCCAGTTTAATGACTTAGGGTCATATAGACTGACACTTAGAGGGAGGAGTTAAAGAGTTTGATGGCCACAGGCAGGAATGACTTCCTGTAGCGCTTTGTGGTGTATTTTGGGGGGGATGAGTCTTTCGCTGAAGGTACTCCTTTGTTTGACCAGCACGTCATGTAGTGGGTGGGAGACATCGTCCAAGATGGCATGTAGTTTGGCCAGCATCCTCCTCTCTGACACCACCGACAGAGAGTCCAGCTCCACCCCCACAATGTCACTGGCCTTATAGATCAGTTTGTTGAGCCTGTTAGCGTCCGCTACCCTCAGCCTGCTGCCCCAGCATGCAACAGCATACAAGATAACACTGGCCACCACAGACTCATAAAACATCTTCAGCATTGTCCGGCAGATGTTGAAGGATCTCAGCCTCCTCAGAAAATAGAGGCGGCTCTGGCCCTTCCTGTACAGAGCTTGAGTGTTCTTAGCCCAGTCCAGTAGTGTTGTCAAAAATATCGATATTTTGATAAATATCGATACTGAAATATCTGAATGGTACCAATACTAATTTCCCGAAGTATCGATACTAGCCGCACTTTCACTTCTCTCCAAAGGCACGTTGACGACCACCACACTCGCACTCGTCTCATTCGCTCTGGTTAGCAAAAGTGAAGTGAATGGAAAGATGGCGAGTGCAACGCCTGCGCGACCGGCTTTGGTTGATAAGGAACACAGCAGGAGTGCTATCTGGAAATATTTTGCATATGAGGCAAATGAACATGGAAAGCCGAAGGACACAAGCAAGCCAATATGCAAGCGATGCTACAGAACAGTGCTAACAAAAGGCGCTAACACCACTAATATAGCAAAGCACCTGAGAGACCGACACCCGGATCTGTATAAAGAACTTCTCGAGGTTGGTATTATTATTATACATTACTGACACTCTATCCTCCAATTTGATACTGTTAAGAGCTTTGACACAATCTGTATTGTTAAAAGCACTATATAAATAAAGGTGACTTGACGACTTCATGTCGATCCAGTGAGCACTGTTTTCGCGTGTGATGCACGCACATTTGCGTTTAAATCTGTTCATCAAATAACGTTAATGTATTAACCAGCTTTTATGACCGATGAGCAATGCATTTGTTACAGTATATTTTAATCTTTGATAACAGTAGGTATTAGGTAATAAAAATATAACGGATCATGTTAGCTCTGGTCCAATGAAAAAATATTAACAAATAGAACTTTGGATTTTAATTAGTACATGTATTAGTGAATGTTAGTTTAAATCAACTTTTAACTTTGATTAACAAATGTTTTGTAAGTATTTTTCATTGCTTATTCATGTTAACAAATATCTATTACCATTAACCTAAGTTCTTAGATTAGTTCATTCAGTTCATTTTAAAAGTGTGGTCAAAAACTGCAGCAACAGATTCCATTTAATAATTTTGTTTACTAATTTGATACTTGATGCATAAGATTGCACTGATTTTGTTTTTGCTTGAAGTTTAAGTATCTTTTATTGACATTGTGATTTGATTTTACTTGGAAATACAAAAGAGTGCACTTTTTGTTTTTACTTGCACTTTTTTGAATGAAATGCAATCTGAGAGGCTTTTGAACAAGTGCACTACCTCAGGACAGTTTTGTTAATGTAAATGTAAAAGCTTTAAATAAAAAATAACCCCTTAATATTGTGGCAGTTTTTTTCTCCGTGGTATCGAAAATGGTATCGAATATCGATATTTTTCAAGGTAACGTATCAAAGTTAGAAATTCTAGTATCGTGACAACACTACAGTCCAGTTTATTGTCCATGTGTACTCCCAGGTACCTGTAATCCTCTACAATGTCCACACTGACCCCCTGGATGAAAACTGGGGTCACTGTTGCCTTGGCCCTTCGTAGATCTACAACCAGCTTCTATGACTTAAACACTCCTGTTGCATTGAGCTGCAGATGGTTCTGCTCACACCACAAGACAAAGTTCCCCACCACAGCCCTGTACTTAGTCTCATCACCACCACTGATACATCCCACCACAGCAGAGTCAACAGAAAACATCTGAAGGTGGCAGGACTCTGTGTGGTAGCTGAAGTCTGTGGTGTAGATCGTGAAGAGGAAGGGAGAGAAGACAGTCCACTGAGGGACAACCATGCTGGCCATGCTGTCCGACAGACAGTGCTGCAGACGCACATGCTGTGGTCTGCTAGTCAGGTAGTCAACAATCCAGGACACAAGGGGAGCATTTGCCTGCATCGCTGCCAGCTTCTCACCCAGCAGGGCTGGCCGGATGGTGTTGAAAGCACTGGAGAAGTCAAAAAACATGATCCTCACCGTGCTTGCCGGCTTGTCCAGGTGGGTGTGGATGCGGTTCAGCAGGAAAATGATGGCATCCTCAACTCCCAACCGGGGCTGGTAGGCGAACTGAAGAGGGTCCAGGAGGGGTCTGACCATGGGCCACAGCTGTTCCAGCACCAGTCTCTCCAGGGTCTTCATTATGTGGGAGGTCAGTGCCACCGGTCTGTAGTCCTTAAAGCCACTGGGACACGGCGTCTTCGGCACAGGGACGAGGCAAGATGTCTTCCACAGAACAGGGACCCTTTGAAGACTCAGGCTCAGGTTGAAGACATGGTGAAGGACTCCACATAGCTGGGGGCACAGGCTTTTAGCACCCCAGGGCTAACTCCATCGGGTCCTGCAGCCTTGTTTGAGTGGCGTTTCATCAGCTGTCCTCTCACCTGGCTTGATCTTCACCTTCAGGTCAGCCTGGATTGCCCTGAACCATCTTAGTTGGGACAGTGCAGTCCACACAGAAGTTAATGTAGCCAGTGATGCACTCAGTAAGCCTGTCAATGTCCTCTCCATGAGGCTCACAGAGTGATCCCAGTTTGTCACCTCAAAACATCCCTGAAGTGTCTCATAGGCCTCCTCTGACCATCTCCTCACTGTCCTTGTGGTCGCAGGCTGCCTTTTTAACCAGAGGCACATAGCAGGGTTTGAGGTGAAGAGCGTCCTTAACGTTAGCATACAGCAGGTCCAGTGTCCTCTCCTCTCTAGTAGGACAACTCACATACTGGGTGAAATTAATCAGTGTTGTTGAAACACTGACATGGTTGAAGTCACCCGAGATTAATATGCAGTGCACTCGGGTGTTGAGTCTGGAGTTGTACTATGGCGGTGTGAATGGCGTTGCACGCTGATGCCGGGTTAGCAGAGGGAAGGATGTAAACAGCCACAACAATGGCGTTTGAGAATTCACGTGAATTCAATGTCCGGGCTCCATACTCTGCTCGATAGTAACGTGACCAGGGTTACACCATCTGTTGTTAACCAGAACAGCAAGCCCGCCGCCTTTCCACTTACCGCTCCCGGTGGGATCCCTGTCAGCCCTAACAGTCTGAAACCGTCGATGGAAACGTTATGATCTGGGATATCCTGGTGTAGCCATGTCTCTGAGAAGCACATCAAACTACACTCACGGAACTCCGTCTGACTTCGGGCTAATGCCGTTAGCTCGGCCATTTTATTCGCCACTGATCTCACGTTGCCCATTACGAGAGAAGGCAGACACGGCTTAAATATCTTGTTCTTAAGTCTCTTTTGTCTGCACCCCTCTCTCTTCCCTCGCCAATTCGTTCCACCTCTGCATCCTCGGTGTGTCCTCCTCCAGATCTCAGTGGGAACATCGGTTGTCCTGGGAGCCATGCCGCTCGGCTTCAGCACGATCAGCTGTTCCCTGGTATAAACAATACGGCCAAATAGCTGTTCTGCAGCGGTGCCCTGACCGAGTAGCAGAAGAAGAATTTTCACGGCAAAAAAAACCCCCAAAACACACTCGACTCTCATTTTCGTAAAGAGTGTAGTTTAAATTACACTAAGACGACAAGACGGAGCAACAGCAACAGGCAGCATGCACGTTGGCGCATGCGCACTTCATCTATTGATCGATAGATATCGATCTATCTATCTATCTAGATAGATCGATCTGAGTCCTTTGAAATTGGGTATCCGTTTATACCAAGGCCGATCCAATACTAAATACTAAAATGAGATCAGATAGAAGTTAATTCATCCCAATACAAGTCTTTGTGCTTAAGATGCTCACTATACATAGTAAAAATAAATATGGGAATATAGCAGCACATTGAAATAACAGGTGTAGCCTCTAAATTTGGCACACAAGTTACTTGATTCAAATGCTGAAGGTCCTGGTTCAAAACTATTAAGTTGATCAGCTTAAATTATTAATGTGATGAGAATGAAAGTTTAACTGGGAAAATATGTGACTCCTGAAACTGATGTGAAGCGATCTGCTGATTGTTTTAGACTCGTCACTTTGGTTGGGTAGTTGGAACCACAGAAATACTCAGTCTACTCGCAATTGTACAATGGTGTGACAGAGTGGCATTTGTTCCCTCACAAATGATCTTTGACAAGTGCTAATTTTCGCTCCCAAATTTGAGTTAAATGGTCGCACTGTAGAAACTAAAGGTCAAACTAAACAATAAAGCTGTCGAATACTTACGTGTTGTTTTCTTATTTTTTTAAGGTGCAGCCATAGCAGGTGTGTACAAGGCAGCAGGGAAGAGGATGATCTCTTTGGAGGCTCTTGTTTTCGGTGTTGGACAATCGTTTTGTATCCTCATCATCTCCTTCCTCAGGGTACTTGCCACCCTTTAGCAGTGCTGAGGCCCACCTTGCTGGACCTGATGCTGCCGGGTGAGTCTGACACCAGTCGCACCTTCTTTTGACGGGACCGGAGTTTATCATGGTACAAGACTAGATCCTGGCAAATCCTGGGACACATGTAAACCAGTCAGGCCCCGGACATGATGTCGTTTCCTACTTTTGGACCAGGACCAGAGCGGATTTTATTCAGCTATCAAAGAAAGAGCAGTGTGTAAACTGGAGGTATGTGTTATGCAGCACTAAGCCTTCTGACTTACTGTTGAGCCATCTGTATGATGTCCACTGTAGGACAGCACAATGCTGCATTCACATCAGAGTACGGTTGTCAAAAGTATCAATACTTCGATACTTTTTCAGTACCATGTGTTTAAATCGATACAATCTCCGTTAATTAAACATTCGATAGTATTTGATAGTACCGAAGCTATAAAAAAAACAACAACAAAAAACAGATCTACAATCAGATTTTCAACCCAAGGCTGCACAGATGAAACAACGGGGAAGAAAATCAACTGGTTCTCAATATGTGTTCAGTACCTTTTGCAGGTTAATTTTTAAAAAAGAAAAAAATTGTAATTTTTTGTGTGCCATGGACTTTTTTTTTTTTTTTTGCCATGGAGGTATAGAGTTTCGTTTTTTTCTTCTAGTATTGTATCGAAGTTTAAAATTCTGGTATCGTGACAACCTTATTACAGAGCAACCACACACTACATACAGTGTAAGCTGTTCATTTAAAAATACCCTGGCAGTGCGTCCTCAATTTCTTCCAAAGTTAAGAGAAAACCTTAAATAATCTTATTTAATAACTTAATAAGTTTTCCTTTATGATGTGAAGGCAGCAGGATGCTGTTCTTCCCTGTTGCCAGAGGTTACAGGTTAGCAGCAGGATTACACTAACCTTTCTCAGGGGCTGTGTGTGTCTCTTTCACTATGAGTCTGACAACAGTTTGACTCCATGCAATGACTGCAGGGAGACAGAATAACAGGCAGGCTGATGCACTGTTGAGACAGGAAGATGATGGTTTTATGCAAGATTCTGGCTTTTTCCCTTGAGGCCTTAATAACTATTTTCTAACTTCCAAAGTGGTGTTTATCTTCAGGGCTGTCTTTCTTTAATACTCTGTCTCTTGCTGCTCTTTTGTTCTTACTCATATTTTTTGGTCAAATTAAGTCTGACTACTTGTGTGTTATTGTTGATTCCAATTTAGTTAGATGCACCTACAATATGTTCCCTTCTAGCTTTCTCAGCTAATTTATTTTAGGCAAGCATACTAGTGAAGAGGGTTTTATAGATTAAAATGTAGTTTAATTCTGATCACAGACCTGCAAATGCAGCCTAGAGAATGTCTTCACAGTTTCTATGCTCATCTTCATGGTTTGTTTATTCATTCTGAGTGAATAGATCAGAGGTTTGTACACAGAGCACCAGGATGGTCAGATTACTAAACAAACCCAAAAATGAGAAGAGCTTTTGATCTTTTTTCTCTCTTTGAATGATAGTATGTTTTACAGGTGTGTCATTTCATGACAGTGAACTGATTTGTATGTATTCAAAATTATTTCCAGGTCTTTCTAGCTTTTCAGTCTTTATGACCAAATATGAATTGCTGATTTATTTTTCTGCACTAAATGTACATACAATGTTTCAACAGACGTACACTCTCTTGTAGTTTTTATGGGCTCATCAAATTCCTACAGTCTTCAGTGACTGCTTTTAGCTGTTTTTGGTAGCTGACAGGTGCTTTTGAAGTAGTATCATATGTGCAACTTGCATAAACAGACATAAGTAAACTCTACATGTAAAACCTTTTTATTTGTTAAAAAAAAAAAAAAAAAAAGATTTGCTGTTTCTGTATTAGCAACTACTTAGCAATGATTTAAAACTAGCTGCTGACACCACTACCAAAACTGTATTTATTGTTGGAGTCACTTTTCACAGTGAATTGACATTGGTTTTTATTTTATATTTAATTTTTAATTGTCTTCATGAAAAGCTGCTGTCACAAATCAACATCTTGACACAAGCATCAAGAAATTATTTTGTCCAGCCAAAATATTTTGGTTCTATTCACTACCATTTAATTTAAAGAAAATGTCTTCTCTTGAGGGCTAGATTAACTCGCTAGAGCCCCCCCCCCCAATTCCCCAAATTAGTTTTAGTCAGCATAATATCAAGTCAAATATTAAGCTTTAAAATTAGGTTAAATTCAGGAGCCACCTTAAGGCCCATATACTTTGAGTTTAGATTGTGCTTTAATGGTTCACATTACCAAACAAATATGTAGTGATTGAAGGTCTGGGTCCCTGGGGCAGTTGCCAGCTTCACCCAGTTAAGATTCTAGTCTTGACTATGAATGTAACAGAAACGAGACGCATGGCAAAAATCCAGGTAGAATCTGTGGAGCAGAGTTGGAGTAATGTCTGTCAGATCCAAAACTTTTCTTCTTTCAAGGTTTATTTTTAATTCTGGTGCAGATTGTTTTGCATGTGACATTCCAATTGGAAATATTGATTTCCTATATTTCCCTGCTTATGCCATAATGATCCCATCCTGTAATAGAGCTCAAACGTGATCCGACAACTCCACTCCCCCCTACTCCACCGCAGCCACACTGACTGCACTGAAATCTCAACATCACCTTCTGAACTGCAGCTGTATTTGCATACTAGCATCTATCATTGCAACCATGGCCAGTTTTATGTTAACTATAGTTAGATACACCGTACACACAGCCCTTATAACTCATTCAGTAGTAAAGAGAGAGCAAACAGCAGATTTTCTCATAATCCCCTCAAAGAATTTCTTTAACCCTCCGAACCAAAGACGGCTTGAATTCTTCATGTCCTGTACTTCACTTCAGTTCTGTTACATCTGAAAGAATAGTCTCGAAGTGCATGTAAATATGCAACAAATCAAATTGATTCTAGAATGTAGAATTCTTTAGCTTAAGTTTAGTTCTGGGAAGTCAAATCTATAAAACTAGGAAAGGCCATAGTTACCTGAAGTCTTCAGAGACCAACAGGAGAGAATATTTTTGCTTTTGTCTTCTTGCAGACAAATTTTAATGGTCTTAAGCTTTTGGGAAGTGCATTCATTTGAAGGGAGATAAATGAAAGTATCAATGTTTGTTTCTACAAAGACTTGGTGATGCAGTGGAAAATCAAAGAACCTCATTGAAATGTCTGGCTGATGCGGAAACAAATGAGCCTTGTTTGAAATGAAGTCTTGTCGACCCCTTGGCCTTGCTTTTATGCTGTACATTTTGGAGAATTTTCTTTTATATACTTGTGTAATTTAGCTCTTTTGAGTGTGTATGTGCTCTCTGGTTCTGTTACAGCAGTACATATCAGGGGGGTTCAAACCTAGACATTGATGACTTTAGCCTGGATATTTTCTTCAGCTGGTACTTAACATTTTAAATATGTCCTATTTGAAACTAATTGGTATCCTCATCAACTGGGTAGCCTATGTGGTAATTGGGAGCTATAGGCACTTACTTGATATCTCATTTGAAAAACCACCAACAGGTGGGAAACCAAGTTCAGCCTCACCCTTTACATTAGGCTCCCAGATGGGGTTAAAGTCCAAGTATAAATGTTCTTTGAGCTACTTAAAGCAGGAGGATAAAACAGGCATGAAAATCTGGATTCACAGAAATTTTAAGTCAGACACTGAAAGAAGATTAAGAAACTAATAAAAGTAGCTGCACAAAACTCGCCTCTCAGTTGGTACATATGCCAGGCCTATTTCCACTAGGAAAATGAATGAATGAAAACTTAGGAATGTTAATAATGCTAAGTCAAACTTGTGCAAAACTATTGCAGTCTAATTCAACAGTCCTGCAATAAATCCTACCTTCATGAAGGTTATAATGTTCAGTTATTGTTGAAAATGTTTGAGAGGTGTTGATTCAACTGTGTGATTTTTGGAGGATGTAGTTTGTGGTGCTGGTGAGTTGTATTGCATTATACCAAGAGGTATTTCTAATATTTTGTCCATGCATTTTATATCAATGAGGGTAACCTACCCTCCGTGCAGGACTGTTGTTAGACCGACTTAGTTTTATGTAGGTGGACCTAATAAACTGTCAAAATTTAGACTTGTTGGCGAGATCATCATTTTCATCTTAATTTCAACTATTTCATAACTGGCATAGCAAATGTTATAATTTTGATTCACCATGAGAACTTTTATTTTTGTCACTCCCTACATTTTTACATTTCTATTTTGTTTTTATTTTTCTGGTAGAAATGGGCCATACATGCCAGTTGTCCAGTACAAACAATTAGTTTTGAAAAGAGAACTTCATGTCAGCAAACTTCTTGACTTGATATTCTTAAACCTTTTTTGTAAGAGAAGGTGATGTGATGTGCACAGCAAACTGGAACAAGCCATCTGATTTCATTGTAGACATGCTGGCTGTATTAATGTTATGTTCTCTCTGATAGACAACCACACTGTAAGAAACGCCAGGTAAAGTAAATGTCAGAATAAAATAACAAATTTGAAGATAATGCTGGGTATCTACTGTAATAGAACCATTTATTTCCACATGGTTTGGTCCACATTCCTGGACTTATTTTGTTCAGTTTTTACCAGATTAAAAAGGTTTTAAAAGTTGATTTTATTAGAGTAAATTAAGTGCCAATGGTAAATATTTTCACGGAATAAAAATGTTTCAACTATAATGTTGTGGTGTGGTGTTCATGTCCTTTATTCACCTCTAGTGGTGAACAGTGGGAGCTGCAATGACAGTAACAGCATTTAAACCATCCTATCCTATCCTTCATCCTATTGTTTAGAAACCACTGATAATGCATTTTAAGAGGTCCACTAGCATTACATGTATAACTACTATGGTGATATGGCACAATATAGTTGATATGCAAAAATTACACTATAGAGACCTGCTTGTAAGAAAGCTATGTTTTAAAGATTCTATTTGCATTTTGCACAAAAATATAATTTTAAATAATGTTTTATATTTTATATATTACTCTTAAGGAGGAATACATCATGACATTACAGTCAGTTTATTTTCATTCCAACTGTTAAAAAGTATAAGGAGTAAAGAAGCATGAACTGACTGTTGTAAGAAGCATTTCAAAACTGACTTTGGAGCTAAGTAATGAGGCAAGTTGTACTGAAGAAACTGCATCTATCATATGTGAAGTAACTCCTCTGGGGAAACATTTTTGGACATCCCTTTACAAAAAATTTAATTGGCAGGAGATGTGGTTATGTTGTGATAAATATTGTGTTATTTGATAAAGTATGAGAAATCTTTTACATCGGATGTATCCAGTAAACATGTTGGGAGAGATTTATACTGGGTATTGATACTGAATATTCTTGTGATTTTTGTGGATTAAAAAAAGAGGCTACATAACATTTGTTCTTTTCTTGGATATAAACAAAAAAGATGGACTTTGAACATTTTATTGGGGAAAATACTGAGCAGGACAGATATTCCTGGTTTCGAAGGCAAAGAGATTTTTTTGGGGGGGGCCTTTACTTTCTTAGTACATTTTATTACTTGGGAAATTCCAGATGTATAAAGAAATGGACCGACCCCAAATTAAACTTTGATGTGTTAAAAATAAGAAGACTATAAGCCTTTATTGATACCCAGAGGGGAAATTCAGGTGTTGCAGCAGCACAAGGACAGAAATAAAAGCAAGTACAATATGAAATAAGGTCTTTTAAAAGTGGGTGAAAAGGGATTACTTAAAATACACTTCTAAGGAATCCCATATATACTATACTATATTGTAAAATTTGAGTTTTGTTTTTCAAGCACAGTGTTTAAGAAATAAAAATGTATAACTATAAAAAAGGTGTTTTCATAATTCAATATCTGCTTTACAAAATGTAAAAATATTACAAAATGCTCTTTTTTTAGAACTTTATTTTTATTCTCAGTGATATGTTATCCATTACAGAAAATCTAGTTAGGCGGACTTTAGTGGTCCACGAGGCTTTTTTGTAGAGCACATTGAGCTGGACTTGTGAGAGAAATTTCAAGTCACTCGGTCATACGGTGTAAGGGGCAGGGCCTGTTCAAAATCGCATTTTTGTGCCTTAATTACAGTGCCATTATGTGGCCGATTGGGCTCATATTTCTGTGGAAGCACATGAACGTCATTTCCAATTTCTGCGCCAAGTTTCGTGTTTCTAGCTCATTCTAGCTATAGGTAGAGGTAATGAGGATAGGTAAGTTTGGGTTATCACTACATTAACAAGCCTGACTAAATAGTTGGGGTTATCATTGCATCTATCAGCCCATATGGTAAGTTGAGGTTATCACTGTATTAATAAGCTCATTATAGGACTCTTATCAAATGTGTTCTTTTGTAACCTTAGAGAGTAGGTTATCTGCTCCATCTCATATCCCAGATCCTTTGGATCCACAAATTGTACGTGGGTGGCTCAGGCTTTAGCCAAATATTGCTGCAGTTAGTAAGATCTGCAATAAATAATTTGCAGCTCTTCCCTCTATGCCTTCAGGTTTTACACCTAATAAGGCGATCTGTGGGTCTGTCAGCGTGGGATACCTTTCTAAGAGCTCGATACCTCTTCCCAGAATGGTCTTAGCATGACCAGAATATGTGACAAGGACGTAAATACCTCAAAAAGTCGGTGTTAGGGAGGAGAAATTAATTTCTTAATTGTTCAAATGGCTTCAGAGTGCCCAATTGGTGTACATAACTGAGTTCATATTCTGACCATATTTTAAATCCTATATCTAATTGGGAAGGAAATTTCTTATTGAGCCTATGCTTGTCAGAGGGGAAATTGATCTGGATAGCCTGAATGAGGATTGTATTTCTCTCCATATTCTTAAGGTGAACATAGTCCACTCATCCATTGTCCGAGGTTTTAGTTATGCTGCCCAGAGGTAGTATCTGAGATTTGGGAGTCCCAATACACCTGCCATTTTGGATTTTTTAAGTTTTAAGTCTGAATCTTCCTTGTCAAATTAATCTAGAGTTCAATTCAATTCAATTTTATTTATATAGCGCCAATTCATAACAGAAGTTATCTCATTGCACTTTTCCTATAGAGCAGGTCTAGAGGGGGAGGCACAATGCAAATGCCAACTAGAATTTTTTTTTAAATAGTAGAATTGTAATTGTAGTATTAATATTAAGAAATTAATAATGATAGGAATGAGAGCTATATGAATAATAATGACAGTATTAGTAACAGAGCCAATAACAACAACTTTAGTAGCAGTTGTCGAGCGGGCACACAGGGGCAGCAGGTGGCCCACAACCACAGATCCAGACTCTGCAGATCTGGAGGTAGAAATACCTGCTGAAAGCGACAGAAGGAGAGAGGAGAGAAACGAGAAAGCACAGAACTACGGGAGAGAGAAGATGTTGAGTTAGTAACATGCAGTAATGGGATAAAAATGCATACAGATGGAGAAGGAGAGAGGTGCATCATGGGAAGTCTCCCGGCAGTCTAGGCCTATAGCAGCATAACTAAGGGATGGTTCAGGGCTCACCAGCCCTAACTATAAGCTTTATCAAAGAGGAAAGTATTAAGCCTACTCCTAAATGTGGAGATGGTGTCTGCCTCCCGAACCCACATTGGGATGTGATTCCACAGGAGAGGAGCTTGATAACTGAAGGCTCTGGCTCCCAAAGTGTGGACAGATGAAGCTACAGCAGCTCTACAGGACTGCTTTGAGTGCACAGACTGGCTCATGTTCAGAGATGCTGCCACCCAGGAGAACCACATCAACCTTGAGAAATATACATCATCAATGACATCATACATCAGCAAATCATCCCCAATAATTCCCCAAATAGAAAACCTGGATGAATAGAGAGGTGAGGGCTCTACTCAGAGCCAAAAAAGCTGCTTTTCGGTCAGGAGACGAGGAAGCTTACAACACTGCCAGAGCAAGACTGAAAGCTGGCATCGAGGAGGCAAAGCTGAGACATCAGGAGAGACTGGAGAGAGACCTCAACACCAACAACACCAAAGATATGTGGCAGGTGATCAAAAACATCACAGGCTCTCCACTGCCCTCCACTCAGTCTTCACACACCTTGAGAAGAGCAACACATACCTCAGAATGCTGTTTGTTGTTTTCAGCTCAGCATTCAACACAATTTCCCGAACCCAACTTGGGATCTGATTCCACAGGAGACGAGCTTGATAACTGAAGGCTCTGGCTTCTACTTTTGGAGACTCTAGGAGCCACAAGTAACCCTGCATTCTGGGAGCGCAGTGTTCTAGTCAGATAATAAGGTATTATGAGATCTTTAAGATACAATGGTGCCTGACCATTAAGAGCTTTGTAGGTGAGGAGAAGGATTTTAAATTCTATTCTGGATTTTACAGGGAGCCAGTGCTGTGAAGCTAATATTGGAGAAATATGATCTCTTTTCCTAGTTCCTTGTTCTTGCCAGTACACGTGCTGCAGCATTCTGGATCAACTGGAGAGTCTTAAGGGACTTATTCAGGCAGCCGGATAATAAGGAATTGCAGTAGTCCAGCCTAGAAGTAACAAATGCATGCACTAATTTTTCAGCATCATTTTGAGACAGGATGTGCCTAATTTTTGCAATATTACATAGGTGAAAGAAGGCATTCCTTGAAGTTTGTTTCATGTGGGAGTTAAGGGATTATTCCTGATCAAACATAACTCTGAGGTTCCTTACGGTGCTGCTGGAGGCGAGGCCAATGCCATCTAGAGTAACTATATCTTTAGATAATGTGTCTCGGAGGTGTTTGGGGCCAAGTACAATAATTTCAGTTTTGTCTGAGTTTAACATCAGAAAGTTGCTGGTCATCCAGATCTTTATGTCCTTAAGGCATGCTTGAAGTTTAGTTAACTGGTTAGTTTCATCTGGCTTGATCGATAGATATAATTAGTTAATTAATAAAGTTTATGGAGTGTTTCCTAATAATATTGCCTAGAGGAAGCATATATATTAATAATAAAACTTTATTTATAGAGCACTTATCAAAACAAAGTACAAAGTGCTTCACAACAAGAGAAATAAAATACCACAGTGAATGACGAAATATAAAGAAATAAAACACATAAAATACACAAAATATAAGGTGAATAGAATCAAGCACAGAACCTTGTGGAACTCCGTGACTAACTTTGGCGTGCACGGAGGACTCACCGTTAACATGTACAAACTGAGATTGATCTGATAGATTCTGATAGGATTTAAACCAGCTTAGTGCGGTTCCTTTAATGCCAATTACACATTCCAGTCTGTAATCGGATGTGATGGTCAATGGTGTCGAACGCAGCACTAAGATCTAGTACAAGAGACAGAGACAAATCCGTTGTCTGATGCAATTAAACGGTCATTTGTAATTTTCACCAGTGCTGTCTCTGTGCTATGATGCACTCTAAATCCTGACTGAAAATCCTCAAATAAACTATTGTTATTTAGAAAGTCACACAACTGATGGGCGACTGCTTTCTCAAGGATCTTAGAGAGAAAGGGAAGGTTAGATATAGGTCTATAGTTGGCTAAAGCCCCTGGATCAAGAGTGGGCTTTTTAAGAAGAGGTTTAATTACAGCTACTTCAAAAGACTGTGGTACATGGCCTGTTAATAAAGACAGATTGGTCATATCCAGTAAAGAGGTGCTAACTAAGGGTAAAACGTCTTTAAGCAGCCTAGTTGGAATGGGGTCCAAGAGACAGGTTGACAGGAGCAAAGTAGCCAAAACACACATCAAGCTCTGCAGCTGTTTCCAAGGTTCCTGTGTTTGAAGATAAATCGGTACCGGTTGAAGGCAGGACTTGATGAATTTTTTCTCTAACTGTTCAAATTTTATCATTAAAGAAGCTCATGAAGTCGTTACTACTGAGTGCTATAGGAATACATGGCTCAATAGAGCTATGACTCTCTGTCAGCCTGGCTACAGTGCTGAAAAGAAACCTGGGGTTGTTTTTATTTTATGATGAGTAGTAAGCTGCTCTGGCATTACGGAGGGCCTTCCTATATGTTTTAAGACTATCTTGCCAGACTAAATGAGATTCTTCCAGATTGTTGGAATGCCATTTCCTTTTAAGTTTTCGTGATGTTTAAATCATTCCAATTTATCAAATGTAGATTTAGTCTTTCATCTGTATTAAATCTAAGAATTTGTATAAGATACTTGGAGAATTCCTGTTTATTACTTATTTTTTACCATTTATAAATATTATATATTCATTTTGGAGGGGGAGTTGCCTTTGTTACAAAAGATAATTAAGTTATGTTTATTAATACTTAGAGTGAATGTATTCATATGAAACTGTTAAGAAATATAAAATAAAATAAAATTGTATTTTCTACAAAGTCAGCTGCAGGAGACAGGAGTTTCGTATTATACGATTCTCAAATGGGTATTCAAAATGTGTGTGTGTGTGTATGTCAAAGAAAAAGAAGTTGACATCTCTCCTGAGTAGTGCTGTTCCCTTTATATTGAGTCTTGCTTCAAGACAGAAATAGAAGACCATAGAGTACGCTCAAAAAATGTTTCTAGTGCCTCAACATCAACTAGATCTTTTAAGAGGACAACCCGCACATGAGTCTCTCCGAGAGACCGCTGACAATGAATTGGATAGTGCTGTTAAACGTATTTTGGAGCAGAAAACTGAAGATGTTAATGAAAAGACTAAAAAATATTCCATCACATTGCAGAGATTTCTCACAATAATAAAGCAGGGAGAACGGGATAAGAATACGCTAACTTTGTCTATTCCAATCGGTGAAGATGTTCATGGTTCATGGCTAACATGGAGTCTCAAGAAAGAAAAGACTCTGTGATTGAGGAAATTTTAAAAAACATTCCAAAAAACAGCAAGAATAAGGCCCAACATATTTTGGACAAAATTTCAGCCTCAAAGAACATTACATCATGGACTAAACAAGGATAATTTATATTTAATGGAAATATAATGAAAGGGTCACGTGTATGATTTGATAAGAAATGTGACTGCTGCTCACAATGTGTCTGACGGTCAACAGCCTACAGGATGGAGTGAATACTTAGAACCATTGTTTAACATATTAACATATGTTTTTCGATAATAACATGCAACCGAGGGACATATTTTTCTCACAAATTTAAAAACCATAAAATCATTTTTGGATAAATTATTACTATATTTCATCATTAAATCGTCATATAATAACCCTTTATCCATATGGTAAAGAATAAAAATACAATGTTGACTACACACAGCATCTTATACCTGTTTTACAGAATGGTGCGTAGAATCACAGTTTCTATTATGGAAGACAGAAAATCATTCTGGAAAATGTGAGTATGTAGAGGGGTTCCAAAAACTGCCAAAGAATGATCCCATACCCTGCTTATTGATGTAAGTAGCGACCCAATGCTGACCACTCAAGTAAGAGGGATCCGTATTTATCACTAGCATGGCAGGCCTCTTTTTAATAATTTAGGAAGTTGATCACTGGCAAATAACCCTAGAAAGATGCTTTGTTTTACCAACTTCAACATCAAGAGTTTCCAACAATTCTATTGTATTCATATTAATTATTTAAAATTACAAAAAGTCAATGAGAACTTGACGTCTTGACAATATCTCAATTATACAATTAAATGTAGTAGAAATAACCGCATTTATTTTTCGCTGAAGAGGATTTCTAAACCGAGCCTCTAATCTGACATTACCGTTTTTATGAGAGACATGTGATCACCACAGCTGTCGTCAGGGGACAAGTTAAAGCAAAACAAACTATATCTTCTACAGAATTCATCACAGGTAATGGATACAGCGTTGTTTTTAAGATACTTTCCAGTTGTTGAATATAACTGGTGATATTCCCTAATGGCAGTACTCCTAGCAAAATTAGGCTGAAAAGGCTTTGAGGGGTATTGCTGTCCATCATATAAACGTAAAAACTCTATATCATAATGAATAAATGTAAATGGATTATGTGAATAACTACCTGTAAACGCTTCATGATCTTCAAATCCGACGACAAAAATGTAGGTATCTGTCCCAAGAATATATTGTCTTGATTACAAACCCGAGGGCCCGTAGGAATGCTGACATTTCTGAGACATCCTCTGTGGACAGGGTGTTTCACATTACTGTGCATTAGAGCCTTGGCATGAGCTAGGTTAACAGCAGGAGATACTGTGACCTTCTTTACAAACAGGCTTGCAGATAGAATATTGACTCGAAAGTCATCTACAGTGTTTCGCATTAAACAAAATGCGTTTTAGCTTTTATAAATTTGATCTTAATATCAACACCGTTTATCATTAACATGTCCTGAAAAACAAATCAGAATGTAAAGGTGCAATTAACTCTACCACGCGGCCTCCTTCTGTATACCCCATTCTCTTAACAAGTCCTTCGTTATCTCCTCCAGCTGTCTCATCCTCCATATGTCCTGCAGTATCCATGCAGAATAGTCCAGATCCAAACTGCGTCTGCAGAGTGTCCTTCCCGTAATTTAAAAGACATTCTATAAAACATAAGATAAGGACAGGTGTTTGACGACTGTGTTATGAGCCGATCCCCCAGCGAAATGTCCACTTGTGAAAATATTTTACAACCCAGGTAGTTGATAAATCCCACAGATTTCCTCCGTTAGCTTTGCTGATCTTGACACGTGTACAGTATATAGAAAAGGATTGTTCAGATCCAGATAGTCCTCGGTGCTTGCCGGGACAAAAAAATTCTATTGGCACAGAGGGGGCATTTCGATGTAGGCAAATCTCTCTATACTAGTTTGTGTCAAAGGCGCCATAAACAGATCTAATTCCGATTTAACACATTCTTTCGACACATCATGTACCAAAGCCATTCCTGCTAGAATATATCTCTTGTCTTACGAAGCTTTGCCGACTCGCTTCTCCTTGCTTGTGTATTTCTTCTTGTCCTAGTAGCGCTCTTCTTATTTAACATTCGGCGACGCCCCTTTGGTTGGGAACGCCCCCTTTGTCCAGGTGGACGTTTTATTGGTCGAAGTGATATTGCCGTTACTCCTGACCCCTCTGGCTGTTTGTTGCTGTGACTCATAACGTTGGTGATAACATCAGAAACAATGTGTTCAGCTGCTGTCTGTAATGCGGTGCTGCAACAGTAAATGCTTATTTGAGCAAGGGAAATGCAAGTCTAACCCAGCCACGAAAAACGCCCCTAAGACCTGCCCGTAGTGAGAAGTTTGATGTACTCCATATCGTTCATAGATAAGCGCGTATTTCTTTCCGTTATTATCTGTGGCATGGATGTATAGAATCCGGTCGTCACTGTTATACAGGCCCGCTTGTTTGACACAACAAATTCTGCATCTTTTGGTGAAAAGTTTGTCCAGGTTTTTGGATATTTCTATCAATCCCACTTCATAAGGTGCTTTAAACTGAAAAGGTTTGGATAGCTTTGTTCTGAAATTTGCTATTGTGTTGTTGGGGTAAAATGATGTTTAAGAATTGCTAGGTAACGTAATAAAAACCCTCCCCATCCATGTGAGCCAGTAGTCTTAGTATGCATTACTCTTGAAAAAGCCTATGGGAACTGAATGACCAGTTTTTCTGCAGTCCAAGAGTTAAATTAATCTGGCCATCCCGCCCGTTTGACTATTCCATATTCTGACACTGTCTTCTCTTTCTAGATAAGATATTTTCTATTTTAAACGTTTTGTTTGTATCCACAATAACTTTTTGCAGCTCTGGTTCATAAAAGGTTCCCTGTAATATCTCATCATCATAATCTTTGAACCTATAAACAGGGGGGCTCTGCATACACATTCCATTACAGTGAAATATTCATCAGTATAATTTTGCTCATAACCTTTTTTAAAAGGTCCTCTTAATTTTGAAATTTTCACCATATCACAGACTTTATATTTAAAATGAATTACTCCTTTGTCTTCTGTTTTATATAGATTGTTAAAAACAACATGCTCGTTGTCTTTCGTTTCCTCAGGTGGTTTCATTTTGATACTACACTGATAACTCTGATTGTATCAGCTGACTTGCAAAATGTCTACATAACATTTAGAATTATTGGCTGTTAAATAATGCCACATTTTAGATTTCAGAGTCCTATTGAAACATTCGACAACAGAGGCCTTAGTCTCATTTGATGTAGTGAAGTGAATATATTATATTATCTGTTTAATACTGCTGTGCAGTATACTCTTTTCAGTTTCAATGCCTATTTATTGATATTTATTCATACTTCTGTTACTGCTGTGCAATATCCACCATCTCATAATCAAATTAATAAGCTACACTTAACTTGACAGTTCATCCATTATTACTTACTACTTGTATTATTACATTGCATTATTATACCGTACATACTTATCATCAACTGGTAAATCCACTTTGTACTTTACACTTATTTTAATTTTATACTTATATCCACTTTGTACTTAACTTATCTTGCCTGTATTATAGTGTATTATATTTGATTTGCTTCTTCTATTCCTGTGTGCACTGACGTGACAGTGAGCTGCTGTAACAAAAGAGTTTCCCCTCGGGGATCAATAAAGTGTTTCTGATTCTGATTATTTTTGATGAATGTTTCAAACTCTTTGTTTAAGAATTCCTTTCCTTTGTCTGTTTGTATTTTATGGGGTGTTCTACCTTCATTTAAAACATCTTTAAAGGCTGCTGAGACATCTACCACTTTTATTTTTCAAGCATCGACCCCATGCATATTTTGAAAACATACAGGTTAATAAATAACGTACCCCATAGTTTTCTGAAGAATAAGCTAACATGTCCACTAGATCTAGCTGAAATTGCCAATCTATTGTATTCACTAACACTTTATTTCTCTTAAAATGTAAAGGAGCCATTTTGTGAAGAGTATAAGCGTATTATTTTAAGAGCCAATTTTCTACATCAGAGTCTGCATAGCAAATACCAGTACTGTCAAATAGAGCGTTTATAAGTTTTTGTTTACCCCCATATCCCCCGGCATTTTCTGGTGTATAGTATATCTTTTTCATAACCTCGTCCATGGCTGTTGTCATAATATGAACACTCACTGTCTGCGTTTAGGTATTTTATTTCCAAGACATGTTTTACATCATCAACAGTCTTGTCTTACCAGACAATAATGTTTACAGGTATACACTTTTCAAAAAATCAATACAGGCATTTGTATTTTCACTGAGCAAAGATTCTACTAAATATTGCATTACATTATCACCATCCACATGCTGCTTTCTGTTTAACATCAGTGCACACAGATCAGTACTAAAAGTACAAAAATAAAACACATGACCCATGTGGAATTCATTATCATTCAAAGGAAAACAATTAACAACATTGACTAGAGTAGATTTCACATCTGCGTATTTATCTGCAATCATTTGTACCACAGCATGCCACTCCTCTGTCACTTGTCTAACACATTCAGTCTGCTTTTCAAATCTAGGACAACATAGTAATCTATCAGTGTCACATACTGCATTATTAACAGCATCACACAACAAAGTTCTCATCTTATACATGACATATTTGTTTTTGACATAGTTTTGCAGACTAGATACGTTCCCCATTATTCTGTAGTGTTTTTTCCACTCCAAATGTTCAGAGAATCCTTAATTACAGTATTCACTCTATTATCCACCGTAGTTATGTTTTAGTGCTGCAATGAGAAACAGGTTCATCAACCATTCCTGCAAAGCATCTGCAGCAATGTCTCGAATGTCGTACATAGAAGGCGACACAATCCCAAGACAGTCCAGCACATGTTTGTGCATTTGCATAATTTTCATAAAAAATCTCTTGCATAATTTCTCCCAGATGCCCTTTGATATAATGCAAGGGAAGTATGTCAGTGCATGAGTGAGACTGTCTGTACAGTTCATCCGTATAAATACAATATACACATTTTTTTTAGCTCTATTCTGAAGAATTTTGTGTAAATAATTGGCTATTGTTACCTCTATAATATCACAAACAGTTGGATGAGATGCGCTATCATGATCAAAGTAGTCCAGAGTGTCCAAACAATCGGCATTAAACTGTGTCTCTCTGCAGGTATCGTCTCCTCGTCTTTCTTCAGGAGAAAGAAATGTCAAATTTCTTTTCTCCAACTCTTTTCCAAGGTCATCCACCCAGGAGTTATCGTTGCCGTCATCCGGGGATTCTGGAAAATAATTAGGCATGTCGTAAGTCGGAGGCACATCACACCAGGCATAAGGCCTCACACCTGTACAAAACATGCTAAAATTTAGAACAATCGAAATATTCAACATTTACATTTTATTCTTTGGTGCGTATCCTTCTGCACACATATTTAGAACGGTGCTATAAATGGGAGAGATTGGAGATATTTGAGGTGATCGTGTCATCCTGGTCGGGGCACAGGGGGGTTTGCCTTCTCCAGTTTATTCTCCTTATCATCCTTTGGAGTCTGCTCAGAGTGATCAGACCTTCATAGCGCTTATAGGTCTTATACCATCTGAATAATGTATCGATACGTGAGAAAACATCAACAGTTCTCCCCTAATCTACAAAACCAGTGGTAAACCAGGTCTCCCATTCTTTAGATATAATGGGGTAGAGTTTATCCACGTCAGGGGTGTCCCTTATGAATAACAGTTATCCATGCATAGTCTGAAAAAGATGTAGGATTCAGGGTCGTTTCTACACGATAGGTCTCTCCAGACACAGATACATCCCATTGTGCTGTGTACACCCCCTTTGAGTTACTTAGCTCTTCACAAATTTTGTTTCTGAAATGATCCCAGTCTCTGGCAAAAAAACAAATGTGTGGTGTAGTTCCATGAAGAAACATTTCATCGGATTCTCTTGTGTAAAGATAGATTGCTCCTTGTTCAAACAAGCATCCCAATACCCTAAAATCTTCCACATCCCATTTATACCGTGGAGCCCACGCCTTTTGATCCAGAAAATCCGTCAGGTTTTTAGGGGAAGACTTATTCTTTCTAGGAGCCATAAGCAAATAAGCATCAGCAAGATTTATACGGCGTTTTGGAGTCACAACCCCTGAATGAATTACCTGTATTCTCCATGGCCACGATGTTGACAGAATCTGTGCAAAACCAGAAAAGATTCGCTGCAAATCAGTCACTTACTCGAGATGCAACCGTCTTCAGCACTGCATAATGTCAAACTGTAGCAGCATATGTCGAATGCAAAATATCTGTCAAAATGTAGCAGCAGACATCAAAAAGCTCTGCAAAATTTCTGTTAAATATAGCACTCCCCGTCCCGCAGTCACAGTTTAGTATATGACCAACCAAACAACGGCGCATATAGTCGTACAGAGGTAAAGCCACTCCCAAAAACACATTTGAATTTAACAACTACTGTGCCCATATAAGGGTTTTTCTGCTGGTGGTGGGGGCAGGGGGGGCCTTGGGAGCCAAATGGCTCCAGCACTCACACACACATGCACGCCCGTGCACATGGAAAGGGATTTTATATACTACCATGCAATATTAAAACATTTCCCACAGCATATCATATCAGAATGTTCAGTATGTCTCTGATGAAATTGCTATTACATATTAGGAGAGAAAAGAGAGGGATATAACGTTACCTAATTTGTGCTGTTTACATAGGCTTTATCTCAGTCCTTTCGTCTTTTTAATGAATTGTCTAGGATATAGAAGTAACTTATTGTCTCTTGCTTCGTTCTGGGGACGGGATATGATCACTGTCCATCTTCCGCTGCCGAAGTGATATTCCTGTTCACATTTTCCACGGCCTTGGCTGGGTCCAGGAATTCTCGATCCTCGCCCTTGTATGTGATGCAGAGTTTAGCAGGGAAGAGAAGGCCATGGCTGACACCGTGTCGGCCGCAGAGCACTTTTTTCACTGAATGCTGCCCGAGCCATGGTGCAAGACTATGATGTGATCCACTTGGAAGTCTCTAGCCATTTGCAACACCTCTTTCCAGTGTTGCCAACTCTTTTCCAATGAAAGTAGCTAGCACTAGCTCCAAAAGTTGCTAAACATCGCCAGATGACATCATACGTTCATTTGCATGTTGATGACGTCATCAAGCATTCATTTGCATAAAGCTTAGTGCAGTGAGGGAGAGATCACTTTAATTTAAGACGTAAAATGTAGATAGAGAAATCTTTGGCCAAATAACATGCCAAATAATTACAAACTCACTACATTGTGTATTTGAAGTAAAAAATAATAATAAAGACACTAAATGCCTGCACATAGCGCAAGAGGAGAGGAAGAGAGACACTGTTGGTAGAAGAGCTGAGCAGCATGCATGGGAATGAATTACAATATAATATTTTTGAATATATTTCTCGCCTTTTCCCTGATCGTCTGAATAAGTCGCTAAATCTAGTGACAAAGTCGCCAAGTTGGCAACACTGCCTCTTTCTTAGTTTAGATACATCTGTAGTGGAGCTTTTCTGCCACTCCTGCAATTCAGATGTTGCCTCTTCTCCTCCTCTCTTCCATATCCTTGCATTTCTCTTTCAGTTCTTCTACCTGATTTTTTTATTTAGTCACTGTGTTTTGAATCGCAACCATCATGTCCGACCACGTGGATAAACCACCTTCCCCCTCTTTGATGTTGACTTTCATTTGGTCTATTTCAGAGCGTATTGCTGTTGTGTTGTTGGCTATTTCCACTCGCATTGCCTGTAGCTCGTTTTTCAGATGGTTGAAATCTTCAGTAAGCATGTTCTTCATTTCTTCTCTTATTATCGAGCTGGTGTCTGCTCGCTGGGAGCGTTTCAACCTCCTTCACTGTGTTGTTGCCAAGTAGTGGGTGAGGGTTGACCGGGATTATCTGAGGCACTCTTCTCCGTGGATTCACTGGGCCTGTTGTTGGAAGGCCCATCATATTTAAATTTCTGGAGTTTCACCGCCATCAAAATACATTTTTCACTCTCTAATCTTTCCTTGAGGATTTAGTATATCGAGTTAAAGTTTTTTTTGATAATAATGTGTATGGAAAGCGCTGTATATATTCTAAATGAATCACGGTTCCACCGGAGCTCTGGGGAAAACGTCTTATGCCATGTCTTGCTCACTAGCGCTCCCTAAAATGCTCTTTTAAATTTAAAATGTAATCAGTTTCAGAGTGCTCCCTCATCAGATACATTCTTCTGATTAATGTGATTAGATCCACTTGTACATATCAAGGTACCTGCAGACCACTGGAACATCTTCTACTGTCTAAATTAAACTGTTAAACAGTGATGTCATGTTCGATTTTTTTCAACATATTTGTGCTGCACACAGTAACAAACCAGGAGACTCAACATTTGGATTCACTATTAAATGAGGAGCCATTAATGAAAATGAAGAATTTGCTTTAATGATGTTTTACGGTTTTGATAAAGTTTTGCCTCCTCCTCCTCCTCCAACATGGCCGTGGGTGGTTTCCTGCTGTTGATTAAAAGCAGATTCATCACTGTACAATACTTAACCAAGTCTCATGGTACCCCAGTGGTTCAGTAATCTTCGTACTTCAGTTGAAAATGAAGTTCTAGCTTGATGACTCTCTGCCTCCTGTCAACAGAAAGACTGAAGCTGCTCTGCTGAACAGCTGACAGAGTTCAGGTGTGTCCAGGTGCAGAGAGAGCTCTGGTTAGTATCTTGCCAGCTCTCACCCTGGGTCTGTCGGTGTGCCCCCCTGTGGGCACAAAGTGCTACTGGTGATTTAGCGTCACACACACCTCCAGTGTGCATATAGCACAATATATGGGAGGCAGATTAAAGGACCAGTGACTCAGAGTCTGGTCCCCCTACACTTTTGGCTTCAGCTGAGGACACTGAGGTCATGTCCTCAGTGTTGTTCCAGTAATTTGGGGGTTGAAGCAGCCTGGGGGGGAATTCAATTCTACAATTTAGGAAAGTGTAACACATGGTATGTACTTTATAAGCTAATTACAGCATATTTTTAGACTCAATATATTTAAATTTGACTACTTTTAAGCCAACTAAATAAATAAATGATTCAGTATTTTCTCACCAGTATTGTATTTCAGTCAGTGTGGAGAAAAAGAAATAAATAATCTAAGAAAAATCTAAATAATTAAAACCTTTGATTGTTTGGTCAAAATGTTCTAATAGGTCCTAACTAAACTTGTGAATTTCAGCTGCCTGTTGTTTTTCATAAAGGTTCTGTTGTCTTGGAACAAAGCGCTCCAGATGCTTTATTTTTAGACAATGACATGTGAAACTGAAGGTCCAGTAGAGAACTTTATTGTTCAGGCCAGTTGATTTTATTTAAACTGCTTATCAGGAAACAAACAAAAGAAACAGACAGAATGTACATCACATACAACTACTCTACTCTGCAGCTGTGTTAAGTATGACCAATTAAAATTGAACCAGAAAGTAGCTTTCCAAGTTTTGAACATTACTATTTAGTTTCCAAAACATTTGCTCTCTATTAGCACAGATTTTATAGCTTGAAATAAAAGTTCATGAAACCCCACATCCTGTAGTCCATACAACTTGAAAATTAGAGTTGTTTATATGGAGTGAGTTAAGTTAATAATAACAAAACTATGGAACAGTCTAAAATAGAAATGTCATTTCTTATGTTGTATTTGAAAACTGTACATGAACAGTGTTGTGAGTAAAATAGTTAGAGCACCTTTCATTTACTGCCTGCTGTTAGAGGTCAACCAAGGTTTTTCTGTTATCTGCGGCAGCACAAAGGTAGACTGCCGGCTGCTGGTTAATCAGTAAATAACACTGTATCTGTGTGTGTGTGTGTGTGTGTGTGTGTGTCACACAGGCCACGACAAAAGTTACAGTAAATCTGTTCATTGCTCTTTGTTTAATTTCATGTTAGAAAGATCTACTACAATAGGCTTGCATTGATGATCTAACATTTTCTTTATATAAGAGTTATGCCTTGAAAAAACAAAATGTTGGTGCAAATGTTATTCTTTGTTTTTAATTCTTTACATTTGACTAGGATATTTTCTGAAAGGCATGCCAATGGCTTTTGGATTTAAAAAAATATATTCTGGGGCTAATAATATAGCTTTCTCTAAACTAACAGTACCTTCTACCAGTGGCGCCGGAACACTTTTGCAGAATAGAGGGATTTTGCAGCCACTACAACAAACAACATTCAAACGGTGAGTAACCAATACATGATAGCAATAAATTAATATTTTATACTAAAGGATATACAGTTAGTACTAAATTCATGTAACCTATCTGTATTTATGGGTGTTTTACGTGTGTCTTTCCTGGTTTTATGCAACAGTTCTGTTAATGAGGAGTTACAAACTGCAGACCCGCAGCTGGAGCCACCCGTTGCATCCGCAGGACAGGATGAAGAGGTAGCCCGAGCGGTTGAAGCGCTCAGCAGAGAAATGGACAAGGCAGTGCGAGGGATTGACGAGCAACCAGGTGACATCCAACAAGCTGAGTGTTTGTGTGAACGACAGGGCCCGCACACCTGTAGCAAACTGTCATTTACAGCTTGGTGATACACTTGGTTTATTTGGTGAAACAGCATACCCTCATACATCCATTGATATTATCACTACAATACCCACGTGTCTGAGGCAGAGGGATACTTCAACAGACCGAATATTGGTGCTGCCAGGTTTCTCATAGCCATCAGAACTGCCAAATTTGAGCGAACTTTATGGGTACTATTTAGTTATTAGTAATTTAGTACAAGCAGCGGGAGGTGATGTTGAAAGTAATGAAGTCGGGAGACTAGATGGTTTGTGTAACTTGGTGAACAGACGATTTGATGAATTGGAAAGTTCTATGAATAGAAAAACGGATGAATTACAGCAATGTAACAATATCTTAAAATTTGATTTGACTAAAATACATCAGGATTACTAGACAAAATGTCAGAACATCTTCAGGCATGTCCAGACATCTTCCGGGGGGTGGGAGTGGTTTGTTTGCCCTTGCACAAATCACCTTTATTAATGTATTGCAGTTGCTGATGGTGTATTGTGCACTTAATGAACTGTCAAGCAAACTGGAGTCTGAAGAGCATTTCCGGTTGGATGAATAATTCTGAGATCATCAGCACTGTGAACTGTAATTAACCGGTGTCCCAGTAGCATTGAGTTGTGCAAACTGTCATCTCCGGTCTTATTGGATTGTTTCGATTTCTTGGTGAGCTGATTAAATCCTTATTAAATGGCCACCATCAATATCAATCAATATGGAAGTTCATTATCAGTCTATTTTTTTTAAAACACTGATGTGATGAGACACATTACCCGCAGCACATTGCTGACTGTGAGCTCTAACGTCTCTCAGACTTAGGAGCTACTTTTAGCCTTGGGATGTTTTGTGAATACGGCCCCTGTTCTTTTAGTGTAAGCTCCTTATTAAATCCACCTACTGAATGCGAGGGCTTCTGTTTACCAGTTCCTACCTTTAGGTCAGCATCTAACGATTATTGTCATTATTGATTAATCTCTTGATTATTACTTCTTTATTAGCTAATAAATCATTTAGTCTATAAAATGTTATAAGATATCAAAAAATGTCCATTCCAGTTTCCAAGAGTCCAAGGTGATGACTTCAAATGTATTGTTTTGTCTGACCAACAGTCCAAAACCCAAAGATATCCAGTCCAGTGGCAGAAAAAAACAGCAAATCCTCACAGTGGAGAGGCTGAAAACTAAATATTTGGTATTTTTTGACTGATTAATAACTCAAATTGTTCCTTCACTTGGATTCCCTAGAAGGCTGTTTTCACATTGATCTGCTGAAGGGGGAAAGTTTCTCTGGATTTACCTAAAATCTCAGTTTATCACGTAGATGTACAAACTGTACAAGTGTGATGTGGAAACTTAAAACCTCCAGAGCACATACCCTCTGGAGGTACATAGACTTCAGTGAAGTAGAAGACATTTTGTGTCCAACAGTTAAACTTTTGAAATATTTTGTACGTTCATACATTGTGGATTTTTCAATGAGGAGGAAGGAGTATATCATTTTAAGAATTTTAAGAGGTAACTGAACCTTTTGTGGAAAAACCATAACAGACACAAAGTATTATTCAAGACAGAGTATTTTTACATGTCTTAAAACACAACTGGAGGGGAACTTAAAATGATAAATTGATAATCAAAATTACTGTTGATTAACCTTTTGTGAAACAGCTAATCAATTAATAGACTTGTTTCAACTCTAGCTGCATTTGTCTCATACAATTTAGAAAAAGATCTTACCACACAATGTGTGATCATGATTTTTCTTGTCAATATATATGGGAAGAACCTAAAGGATTATCACTATATATGTTAACATGCACGTTCATACTATCTGTACAGTGATTATCTTTGATTATGTAGATGGAATGACCCTGTCACATATTGATATTCCTATATGTGTTGAGTTGTATGGTCATATGTACAATGAACATGTATCTACAAGCTGTATAATGGTAGCTTTTTTGTATATGTACATACAGTATAGATATATGGTAAACATACTGTACACATTAGTCTATTGAATACATACATATTATAAAACAACCTCTTGTATATGTCAACATGTTAACATAAGAAATGAATGTACATACAGTAGTTATGGTAATATGTGTAAATACATGCTTAGCCCCTGAAGGAGAGGAATAGCCGGGACAGGAGCCAAGCTGGCCCAGTTTGGACTTAAGGCTTATCCTGGCTAATGTCCAGTCTGGACCAAATGAGACGCAGGCTGGCCAAGCAACGGGAAATCTGAGACTGTTTTGCCCACATCTTTGCAAGCTGCTCCACCAACATCCTGGATCAAGCTCTCAAAAGGCAGACCGTGTTCCGAGCTGAAGGAGCGCAAGACTCCGGCGGGATGAGGGGAGGCAGACTCTGTGTTTACATCGATGGTGCTTGGTGCTTAAGCGCAGTCTAAGTGGATGGACACTGTTTCCAGACTGTGTCCAACAATTCTGACAGACGTTTAAGCCTTTTATGAAGCAAAAATGTCAAACATTCTCTGGTGACAGCTTCTCCAGTGTGAGGAATTGCTGCTTTTCTCTGTTTTGTATCATTGTAAACTCAATATCTTTGGCTTTTGGACTGTTGGTCGGACACAACAAGACATTTGAAGACGCCATCTTGGACTTGATGATTTGTCTGTATTTTCTGACATTCTGTAAGGTAAATAATGAATCTATTAATTAACAAATCAACAGAAGAATCAATCATGAAAATAATCTTTAGTTGCAGCCATATATTGCGTATCAGTGCCATTTCAATTGTTACCCAAATCAGAGTCAAATCTGCAGTCAAAAACCACACACACTGAGCCCAGTTGTCTATATACTGAACATGTATTTATTGGTAAGAGGTTGATAGATGCACAGATGTACATTATCACAGGCCAGAAGGGCAGAAACAACTTGGAAGCAGAAAACTGGCATCTCGTCTCATCAGCTGAAGAAAGACGGAGCAGAGTGAGAGACCTGGAACAAGAGTGGGCTGGTCTGCAGCTTCATCTGGGCTGGAATGATACTCTGCTCTCCCTCTTCTTCCTCTTCTACTCCTTCTTCTTGTAGTCCTCCAGGTGAGCCAATATCCAGCCGGAGGGACCCAGGATGGCCACAAACAGGGCTGTCATAGCTATTGCCTGCTCCTGAGGGACACACACACACAGACACACAGAGATGGTTGACTTCATATTACTTAGCAGCATATGAGACTACTTTTATTTCTCTAATGCCCCCAAAAATAATTTAAATGAATTTGATGTAGATAAATGGGTAAGGATGGTGAACACAGTGTACACACATTGGTCTCACCTGTCCACAATAGCATTTTCAGATTGTAAACCTAACTAAAACATCAAAACAAAAGGAAAGGGAATGGTTAAATCTCTTCTCTTTCCTATTTCGGCTGGTAAATGACATTACCAGCATTGTTTACTGAACTTATTGTTTAGTAAACAATACTTATACTTACTGTCCCTATTTGGTCATGTAAAGTAGAAGGTTGCTGTTATCTTTGGAAGTAAATGCAACAAAAATACTCTTAGATGTGTAGTCTGTAATGATTTAGTCCAAAAACAACACTCAGCTGTTTTAAACCCTACCCATCTATTTTCAGGACTCTGAAATTCCTTGAAGCAACAACTCAAACATTATGGTATTACTGTTGTTCCAGTAGAGTCCAGATAGGATTTTCAAGCATTTATCTATCTTCTTACAGTTCACACTTCAAGCGCACACACAATGCATTTTGGTGAGAAACACTGAATGTAAACAGAAACGTTGTTCGTGTATAGGAAAACTTACCGCGTACCGTTAATACAGATACTGTATGTGTATTGGCATTGGCTTATATGTTATTAGATATTATATGCTAAAAATGTATTGCCATCTAAGAGATAATATAGTTTATATGTGAAATGTTTGTTTATGTGAAATAAATAAATATTGGATGATTGCTATCGTTATTTAGTTATTATTCTCAAATATCGATGTTAGCCTTAAATATCCAATATCAGTCCGGCTCAATATAAATTAATAACTATATATACTGTATACTGTAAGGTAACATTAATATTATTTACTCTTTTCTGTGATACTAGAGTTTTAGCACCAAATAAAAAAGTTTCAATAAAACCATAAAAATAAAAACAATCAACAAAATAAGACACTTTTCACAAGCAGTACACACACATACAATAACTTCCTTTAAATACAGTCTTTAGAAAAAAAGCCTATTTTTTGTCATTCCTGATTTCCTGATGTTCATCAGAGAGTATCTAATAAAAGAATAAGCAAAAGAGGCTAAAGTACACTGTGGTAAATCCGCTGTTCAGGCTTAAACTGAGCAAGCAGCATTTCACTGCTAAAATGATCTAGGTAAAACAGAGGTGAGCAAAGTCATGCTGCTATCAAGCAGAACACCAGTGAACATGCATTTATGTTGGGCCACATTAAATGCTCTTCATTCATTATTCCCTCTCTAAGTGGGGCAATTCATGGCCTGCTGAGCTAAATGTAACCGAACATTATATGGAACTGCGTAGGTCTAAATAATAACGCGGGGAATCAGTCACTGCGACTGATAATGTGTCACAGAGCGCAAACACAAGTTGTGCCTAAATACAATCATTTCTTATAATCTTTTATTTTAAATCGACCGTGTCCGATGTCAAGGTCGGTCACCTGGCACCTGCTCAACAGGGCCGCGTGTGTCTACACAGCGAACACACACTACCAAACTTACACGGGTACACTTCCACTACAATATTAAACTTCTGCAATGCCGTCTACAATACTGCGGGGAAAATACTAGGTTCCACATATTCGCCTGTGTAATGTGAACGTTGTAGAGTCTATAGCTTGCTATTTATGTCTGAGCTGGCAGATATGTCTACGTGTTGGAATTAGGCGGAATAATGGCGAGATACTGACGCATTTATCGAAAGTGTTAAAAAATCATTTACCGCAGGCCTATAAGCATGGTACACGGAAAATAGGATATTCAACATTCCCTGTGAATAATAAACACTTTAAGTATGAACGAAGCAAGATAACGTTAAGTTTGACGCAGTTAAGGGAAAGTCAACTCCTGCAGGCAGGATTATGCTGTATCATATCAGGCCAAGATGCGCGGCGACGCGGAACAACTGCTAATAACACTTAATAAAGCTAGCTGACGGCCATCGAGTCTGTCATTACAGTCTGTTGCGGGGATTCTCTGTTGCCCCTTCCGGATGAGAGTACTTGCCGCGGTCATGTTAGGTCAGTAGAGTGAACATGAACTCACCCCTGCAGTGATATTGTGTTTGGCAGGTTTGGACGCCACATTAGCCACAGGGACCAGCTGAGTCCTCAGCGCGCTCCTGAACAGCCGGGAAACGGTGGGCAGAGGCATAGCGACGGTTCAGTGCTGCTAGCCTGAAGGACTGGAGGACCGGGGCAACACAAGCAGGTCTACCGTTACTGATACTGCTGGCCTTACTTTCACTTTTTCCATGTGCCAGGCGTGGGGTGTGTGTGTGTGTGTGTGTGTGTGTGTGTGTGTGAGAGAGAGAGAGGCCGTACGTTGACAGCCCTCAGCCAGCGTCGGGATTTAATTGGCCGTCTCACCTCCGGGTATCTGACACCGTGACAGAGGACGCGTCCTCTTGTCACCCTTCGTGCAGTTCGGTTTCGGCGCGGAAAACACATTTCTCCACAGGGCAGCTGCGGAGGAGACACGCACGTGCCGCATTGAGCTGGACACGGAGATGCAGTGTTTGGCGTTAAATTACAAACATGTGTCATTAAGATAAATTAAATCATGTAAATCCATCCATCATCTTTGAAAATAATTCTGCTAATTTACACACCAATTCTTATGCGCCCATGAACATATACATATTCGAGGCCTACATGTATTAAATACTTTATTGGAGTCTTCCCATTTTGTGCAACTATACACTGCATGGAAAAGCACTGCATCACCAGTTACTCTGCAGATGACAATGTCTATATACAAAACATGATAAATATACTGTACATGGTCAGTAGTAGTGATTAGGGGAAGTAGTGGTAGTAACCCAACCTGTACACAGGGAGAGGAAATGGCAGTGGTAGTAGTTGCAGTACTTTATCTCTCTTTGCATTACTTACTATGTTTATTGTTATGCACCAAAATACCAAAGCAAATTCCTTGTATGTGTAAACCTACTTGGCAATCAACCTGATTCTGATTTTGAATACAGGTACTAGTGGTTGCAGTTGCATTTGTTTTAATAGTTGTAAGGTAAGGCAACATGACATGAAACAGAAAAAATGGCTGAAGAAAAAGAAGGAAGAAGTAAAGTAAGGACAAAATAGCATAACAACTGAAAGGACAAAATTCAGATCTAAAACAACTTAAATTTGAATTCAAAGCAATGGCAAACTTGTTTTAGCTCTATTTAATAGTAATAAGAATGTATTTAGCAGTAGTAACAGAGATAGTAGCAGCAGTGCCACTAGTGGTTGCAGTTGCAGCAGTAGTAGAAACAGTCATACTGGTGTTGCCAGTCTCACCAGTTGTTGTGGCACTGTTGGCAGGACTACCTCTGATCACCTGCCTCTGTGTGACAGTGGCACTTTTCCCTCGTGTTGGCTGTGTACTGAGCATTCTGAATTTAAAATGTTAAAGGATATAATTTTTCCTGATGATTTAATGTTCCCTGGCTTTTTGGCACACTAGGCAGAATATAACTCTATGCCTATAACATAAAGCAAGCTGGATATTCAGGTCAGTGTTTGGATGAAGTTATAACCAAAATGTTACATGAATTAAATGCTGGAATTTTCAATGAGAAAAACTACAAGTATTTCCAGTCATTAAGGAAGAGGCTACTAGCTTTGACTGTAGCTGCTGCCCCTGGCACATAATACTATAGTTGCTTGTGAACACACTGTTGTGTGTGAGGACTAAAGAGTCTTCATCAAGCTAAAGTAATGAAATAATACATGATGACAAAGTAACTTTTAAAGCCTTGTATAGTATGTAACAACAAGTAAATGGACTGCACCTTTCTAGTCTTTCTGACTACTCAAAGCGCTTCCACTACATATCTCATTCACCCACCGATGGCAGAACTGCTCATTAAAGTAACTGATCGTTCACACACCGAAGGGAGTGGACTCTGATTCTCTGCCTGATCCCTGCCGTTTAAGTTTGCCATTTTTCTGATTGATCTCTGGTTCTGACCATTGGCTGTTTTCTGAAATAAACTTTGTAAACTTTGACTTCTACCCTGATTGTTTCTGTGTCAGGCTTGTGGGTTCTCATCTGTTCTGAGTCAGCGAGCGTTAAAGCTTCACTATATCTTTCAGTCACTGGTGGTTTACAGCCCACCCCAGGATGGTGTCACTTTTCCTTCCACCTTACTCTCCATTCCTCAACCCCACAGAGGAAATCTTTTCCTCACGGAGGTGGAAAGTTTATGACCAATGAATGCCGGATGTCTGGACATATCTGCAGCAGATCACCAGGGATGGATCAGATATGCAAAAAGATTCTTTCCCAGGTGTATTGCAAAGAGGACATAGGTAGGGTTGACTAGCACTGTTGTATTTCTCTATCTGTAGCTCTCCTATACAAGTGTGTATAGTGAATACTTACCCTCTTGGAATTGCCAATGTCGTTCTTTTTCTTCTTCTTCCTAGGAAATCTGCCTTCCCATGCGTGAAAATAAACAACATTTTGCACATAGGTCCAGTCCTATGCCAATAGTCCTGATGATGGTGCTACAGCAACCACCTAAAGTTTAAAACTTTGAAAATTCACAACATATCAGCCATATGTGCTACCACTCTGGCAGAATAGTTCACATGCTCCGAGCTGCCAGGAATTATGAAGTCCATCACTCAGTTTTTCTCAAAAACTGTAAAACTAATTAAACCTATCTCCATTTTTCATGCAGTCAATACCAAACTTGCCACACTGCATCTTCAGACTCTTCTCCACAAACAATCCAGCCAGATTTTTGGAAATTTTAAAAATTGAGCTAACAGTGCATCAAAATGTTTTACCGTAATGAGATGAAGTGTGGTCAATTTCAGAATTGTATCTCAAAAACTGCATTTTTGACAGTGTTTTGAATCCTATCCTCATGTAAACTATTGCAGTCATTGGAAATGGAGCATCTTTAAACATCAGTTTGTCATTTATAGAGCAATCTATCTTTGTAAAAATAAATTAGACATCTCTATATTGTCTAGATGAAGTCCACAGATTCTCAGAATTTTGTCTTTATAACTGAATTTTGAAATCTGCCTTTAAGCCTTTATCACAGCCCTGGTGGCTGCAAGTCTTAGTGTGAAGCCACCTTCCATTTTCCTGCTTCTGCTGGTAGCTCAACGTGATCACAACGTACCATTGGTGACAAAGGGTGTGACTTCAAGACCTGCGTGATACACAATGAACATCTCATATCAGTAGTCATCAACCCTGCTACTGCCATGCAAGCTTTAGGTTTGTTTGGTAAGGTGGAACAGTCATTCTGGATTCAAGGATTCTGGTAGTAATACAATTCATAATATAATAACTTATTCTTATCATTAGTATTATTATGGAAATCACAGCAAATGTAGGCTCTTCAATCTTATCTTGTTTTAGTTGAACTGCAGAGGGCAGAAATACGCCCCTGATGAGTCTATGCAGCCAGAAATAAAGCAGCAGAAGAAGGACGCTTACAGCCTGCTTACAGGATATGTTCAGCCTGGATGCCTGTCTGTGCTTGTTGTGTTCAATAAATCATTCACAACATATCGCTGGTAAGTCTCCAAAATCACAGCAACCTAATTGTAGTTAGCATTTCAGCGATTATCTAGATAACACACACAAAAGAAAACGGCATGTTAGCGTTAGCTAGGCTACAATTTGGATGTTAACTGCCTTCTCTGTTAAGGGGGAGATATCTCTTTTTATTTGACGTGAACTCATTTCACATCCACCCCGTTTTACTGGCATGTGAACTAGCTGTAGCATTACCACGTTTCACTCGCCGTTATCTTAGCAGTTTGAGCATTAACTATGTACACGTTGGTTCCTGTTACCGTTTTAGCAGTAGTCGAATATGGGCTAGGTTAAACTTTGGGATTACCCATACGAACTAACGTTAGCGGTGGCGACTTCCATAATCTTTTACTTGGCCCAATGTTAACGCCAGTGTGCTACAATTCCGTGTTCTCTGATAATTTTCTGTTCCCTGGTTTATAGACCCACCAAAATAACTGAGCTTAATTAACTGTGAGCCCTAAAGTCTTGTTCTGTGAAGTGCCGTAGGCAACGTTAAACAGCCAGATTTTTGAATGGAGTTTGGTCCTAAGACTTGCTCATTTTAACTTCAGTGCTGAGTCGCGGCAGACTGCTTGTCTACCACTGCTTCTCTCCATGTGGACTCTGTTATGACCTTTGAGTACTTTCTGTTTACATTTAGGGCAGGTCGCTATGCAAAACGTTGTGCTGAAGCGGAATGAAACCAGTCCTAGTTCATGCCTTGTCTAAATGCGAGACCCCAGTGACTTAAATGAAATTGGCTTTCATTAATGGTTAACTAATTAGTTGTACAATCAGTAGATGACTTTGAGACTAGTGTCTGCCAGTGGCAAATCAGGCCTGACTGTTTTCACTGGTCGCTGTTCTCCAAACACACTGGAGCGCTTAAACATTTCCTGTAGCTGCTCCTTCACATTAAAAGCATTTCATTGACGAAACACCGGGTGGCATTTATTGTGAAGCAGCCACAGGAAATACAATCAATTTGTCACCGACATTAGCACCCATTGCTATTGTTTGGGGAAAGAAAATACTCCTATACAATACACAACCGTGTATTTTAGGCACCCTTTGTAGTTGTATCAGTTTTAATGATCACATGGAGGAATATTAGGGGAAGAAACAGACATAGTGAGGCTGTTTTTATAGTTTTATGGAAAACTAATTGAACTATGCCTGCAGCAGGAGATCAGCCATATGAAAAGCCAATAGCTGTTTAATGTCTAGCATGCCCGAACTCTAACTAAAATAGATTAATTCATGAAACAGTTAAAACTATTGTCAAAAAAAGTCCTTCTGGTAATTATACTGCCAGGAGTGACTTCGGTTTTATTCCACATCAGCAAAACAGTTTGATCTCTCCTCTGACTGGCAGAGAGCGAGCTGAACGCACAGTGGATGGGGGAGCGGCGGTACAACCAGATGGGTGCACTGCTAAAAAGGGTCCCCAATGGATCTGCAATAGTAGAGAAATGGTATCGCTCAAGAGAAAACTGAGCGACCCGAAATATCACCCTATATGGGGTGGCCAGACTTTGGCGGAGGGTGGCCATGGCCACCTCAGGCCACATGCTGGCTCCGCCATTAATTTAACAGTGAGCGGTATTAAAGGTCCAGTGTGTAGGATTTAGTGGCATCTAGTGTTGAAATTGCAGTTTGCAACCATTTGAATACCGGCTGGATCATCCTCCCGTTCCAAGCGTGTAGGAGAACCTACGGTGGCCACGAAACTCGTAATAAACGTGAAAGGCCCTATCTAGAGCCAGTGATTGGTTGTCCATTCTGGGCTACTGTAGAAACATGGCGGTGCAACATGGCGACCTCCGTGGAAGGGGACCCGCTACCTCTGTAGACAAAAATGGCTTATTCTAAGGTAACGAAAACACAACGATTCTTATTTTCAGGTGATTATATACTAATGAAAACATACTTATTAATATTATATTCCATTTCTGCCAATAGCTCCTCCTAAATTTTACATACTGGACAACCCAATCCCATCTTGGCTAAAATATTAGCCAAGATGCGTAATATTGGCTAATGACCGCAGTTTTAACCATACAAGACCTTTACCAGAACCCGCTCCCTCAGAACGAACTGTCAAGCTCAACATCCCTATTGATTCAAGTGTAACATAACACTGTTTAACATTGTTTAACACTGCAACGGCATACCTGCAGCTCTTACATCGATTTAAGATCAAGACTTATCTGCACTGGCTGGTTCAAATCATGTCGTGTGAGGAAGTTGAATTACTTGAAAGAAGTTTAAGGAATGAATGCAGCAGCCCCATTGTAGCAAGCAATGTAACCTTTGGCTAATGTTATGATAATGATCATGTTCTGATCGTTGAATCCAGTTTATCATACAGTAGTTATACATTCATTGCTGACTTCAACTTTACACAGAGAAGCCCTGACTTTACCTTCAGATGCAGATGCGTCTCAGTCGCTCAGTTCTGTTGTGGTCGGGCTGGCTCGCTGTGAGTGAACATGTTTGTGCATGTTTGGCGCAGTGCCTTACCTACATTTTTCAGGGGCCAAATGATTATCAATTATGGATTTTCTCTCTGTGTATTGCCTGCTTCACTGCTTTGGATAGCTTAGGGGCATATAGCTTATAAATATGTAAGTAGTTTATTTGATCTTCTCCCTCCCTTTTGTAGATTTTTAAATAACTTTTTTACTTCAAAATATACAATGTCCCTGTAGTGAGTTTGTGTTATTTGGCTAAAGATTTCTCTCTCTCTCCCTTGCTGCAGCTGACACAACCCCTATGCTTTATGCAAATCAGTGTGATGAAATGCCATGCAAATGCCCTTAAAATGACAATAATATTGTTTTTCGCAATTATTGCTGGGACAATATATCGTCGTTATTGTGACAGGCCTAATGATGGCTCCATTCATTCATTTTGTAATATACCTGGTCACTACATTTGAAGGCTGATGTTGCGTCCCAGGACTAGGGGAACTTGGACGCTACACATAGTGCGGCTCCCCACTCTTCCCACTCCCAAGCAAGGCCAGAGAACAAAGAGAATTGACACATTTTTTTATTCACTCACAGAGTTGAGCAGTCCCCAACACAACAAACAAAAGGACTCTTGGCAAATCCTAAAACTTCCCTAGCCAAAACAAAATGTAAAGAAAAGACAAAGCGCTAACCTAGGCTTCTATCACTGAAAACAAGGTATTCAAACAAAAAGGGCTTCTCGCTCCTACTTGTACTGCTAATTGCGTGGACAATAAATACAAGTGTCCCGCACCGAGCGGGCGCAGTGTGTGTTAGCATTTTTTGTTAATCATTTTTAGTTGGCTCTCCCTAAAATTATGATTTTATTATGTTTTGTATTAGTTAGTTCTGGATATTCAGAAAGGCACCTTTTTTTTTGTCCATCTTTAATTGCAGTGCAAGCAGTAGCAGCTTGGATTCATAGTTCAACAAATTGGATTTTTTTGAACATTTGAATATCACTTAACAAAAAGAAATTCATCAAAGTGTGACCTCAGAAGGCTTTTACATTAAGATTAATATTAATGTACATTTAATAATACAAAATGTACAAATAAAAATGTAATTCTGTATTGAAGAACAAATAAGATTAGTAGAAATAAGATTTTACTTACGTCATGCATCACTTAATGCTTAATTTTGTTCCACCTACAGAATCTGTAAGTGAGATGTGAAAGCATTATTGTTGAACTGCATTTTCATTTCCAGTTTACATTTCAGTATAAGAAGCTCCATGCTTCCACTTGAGCCTGGAGTAAAATAACATTCATAGCCAATTTCTTTCTGTTCATGCAGAATCATACACTTGTGGAAAAGATTTCAGGCTTTTTTCATAAAATGAACATTAATGACTGCCTCTACTGCACTAACTGAGACTTGCATTGTTCTGACACTAGATGGTAGTCATTCCTCACATTTGGCTTGTGGTGGACTTGCTGCTTTCTGTCCCCTGTAAATTAGCTTTGAACCAAACTGCTCTCTGCTTGAAGCTGTGTTTACATTTTCTAGTAGAAGGCTGAATGCAGTTTGTTTGCACTGATTTGCAGCTTTAGACTGGATAATAGAGGGTTTTTACAAAAGCCTTGTAGCTTCCAGTACAATTAGTTTTTACCTAAAGGAACATTGATATTGTTTCTGATTTTTTTTTGGGGGGGGGGGTACTTTTTTGTTTTAACTTGTAGGCCCTGCCTGCCTTGACAAACTCTATAAAATATATTGGAAAATATAAAAAATACAAAGGCAACTATTGTTTTGCTGTTGTTGTTTTTTTTACATTGCTTATAAAGTATTTACCCCCAAACATTTTCATTTTTAACTTATTGAATTGTAATTGGACATCTTTGACACTGATAAATGGAAAAAACCCATTTAATGCCAATATGAAAACAGATTTCTACAAATTGATCTGGACGTTACTTGTTTCTATGACAGACAATGCTTGACTCTGTTAACTCATAGTCCGTTTTCCAGTAAATTCATCAATTTCCATGCCTCATGTTGCTATTGTCCAAGCTATACGGAAGTGGGCGTGGTTTCATCTAAACTGGGTTGGAAAAACAATAGATGGACAGGCGCCCAAACGAGCTCCTTTGATTGGCCAAAAGGGTTCTGATCTCTTAACAGTGCCCGCCCCTGGCTCTACAGGTTCACAAATCAGTTTTGCTCTACATTTCAGTGAGAGATGTGGTGCAAAAGTGAGAGCGCACAGAACTTGTCATTTGTGAAAAAACAGCGTTTGAGACTCATAGTAGCAGATTCAAGCAGTTGGTTGGATTCAATTATGCTAGAAAAATAACCAAAAATTTAAAATATTTTCGAGAAAATATTCTACAGGTGTGCAACTCTCATTGCATGAATTCACATACGGATTTGCGGATGTGCAAGTTTTGTCCATGACTTCACATTTTTGATACGGGTGTGTGAATGTGTTTTGCACCATATTCACTGCAGTAACTGTAGCAAAAATGTGAGTGATTCGTAGCATAGGATTTGTGCACCTGCAATGAAGAACTTGAGAAGGTGTAACTGTTGTGTTGTTTGTGGGAGAGAAAAAATTCTACAAGTTTGCAACGCCTAAAGTATTTACAAATTTACTGATACACATGTGACTGTTTTCTGCAACTACAGATTCCACTGTCACAGGTGCTCAGTTGTTTTGCTCCAATAATACCTTCATAAGGGTGTACCCCATCTCTCGCCCAATGTCAGCGGAATCGGCTCCAGCCCCCCACGACCCTCTAAAGGATAAGCGAATATAGCTAATGGATGGCTGTAGCCTAATGGATTTGATCACTTTACTAAATCTGTACAGACTCTAAATCTGATGTGTGTGTGTGTGTGTGTGTGTATCTAAGCCTGATATATCTTATTCTTTTGTACCATAGAGCTCCACTGTTTCCTGAAAACTATTAAAACACATCAGTGAGCCACACTGCTGCACTGGGGGACATGTTCCTTCATCACCACAAACACACACACTGTAGTTTATTCTGACTCAGTCCCACACACACCGTCCTGCTGCCCCAAACACTCACTACAGCGCCACATGTGGAGTAATCTGGAAATTACTGAACCTTTTTTTAAATATGAAACTATATTTATGAGGCTTTTTAAAATATTTATTCATACAATTGGAATCAATGGGCATCTATTTTTTTGATAATTAAAAAAAACACCAGACTTATCCTTTTTCAACGGTGCAAACTTGTCACCTTTTGGCGAAAATCGCTGTTTTGAATCCAAAACAGGTCATTTGTGTGATTCGTGTAGATCCGGCTGAGTTTTTGCAAGGTCAGAGTCACGGGGAATGAAATTAGGGTGGCTGCGGGTCCTTAAAAAGTATTAAATAGTTTTAAATTCTGTTTGGGATGATCTTAAATATGTATTTATTGATTGCTGTAAGCATGGTCTAAAACAGCATTCAATAAATAAATATTTAAGACCATCCCAAGCAGAATTTAATCTTTGGCGAAATCAACATGAGTTGAATTCGAGTGCCTCTTATACGGTTTCAGTCTTTTAGGTTTTTGCTATTTGTGTTCAAAAGTTTGTCCCCTGGTGACCACCGTAGCGTCTGTCTGGATGGCATGGAGGAGCTAGTTAGTTAGCTAACCTGCAAACACTCTAGTTTCTGTGGTACTTTCTCCATAATTTTAAGCCGTTAATCTCCAGTATTTCAAAGCAAGTCTCATTCATGTCATTGCACCTATCATCAACTGGTGATTCGCATCACCTGGTCCCTCGCACATTCCCTATTCAGGATATAAATACGAGTAACTGTCCAACTCCACCAATATTTGGGCGAAAGACTAGGTGTGAAAGTGGGGCACTCGTCAGTCCAATCTACACGAGGAAGTTGACTAGATTCATTATGACAACAGACTTGTCTGTCTGTAGGCTAAATGAGACAGGATGGCATTTACCTATATATTTAAAAGCCATGTATAAACTATAAAACAGAGAACCACAATAATAATATAGGAGTCTAAATGACTTTCAGCATTCAAATGAGGCTATATCGAGGTCGAACGCCAATTTCTGACTCTGGCTATAAGACAATTGTAGTGATATCTTTAAGGACAAATATATTTTTTCACACTAATAAACTTATTTGGACAAATGTTCAGTTATTGTCATTTTGCCTTACTTACGTTAGCTAGCGTACTTGTTATTCCTAATTCTTGTCTAACGATACTGACGTTAGGGCTACGGGACTACTCGTTTAACTTTACCTATGTTGTAATTGTTGGCAAAATGGTAACGTAAGTTGTAAAATAAGAACTTCACGTTAATGTTAGCCCCTGTAGCTAGGCCGGTCACAATAACTACTTTTGTTGGACGATATATTGTCCCAGTAATAATTGCAATAAATTTATATTATTGTCACTTTAAGGGCATTTGCATGGCATTTCATCACACTGATTTGCATAAAGCATAGGGGTTGTGTCAGTTGCACCAAGGGAGAGAGAGAGAAATCTTTAGCCAAATAACACAAACTCATTACAGGGACATTGTATATTTTGAACGTTTTTAAAAAACCTACAAAGGGAGGGAGAAGATCAAACAAACTATTTACATATTTATAAGCTGTTGGAACACTCTGATCCAGAGAGAGAGAGATGCTCAAACCTGCCTGCCGCACAAGAGTAATATATGAATGTATTTTTCGCCTGAATAGGTCAATAAATTTGTCTAGTTGCTTTTTAGAAATAAAGTCGCTAAGAGGGTCTGAAAAGTCACTAAATCTAATGAGAAAGTCGCCAAGTTGGCAACACTGTGTGTGGAGAGAGGAGCTGCCTGAGCCTCGCCCACGGGGAAACTCCACACAGACAGCAGACGACGAGAGGACAGAAGCAGCGACCAGAAATGACAGCAAAATGTGTCAGCATAGTTTTTTTTTCTGTTCATTCAGCTCAGGCGCTGTGAAAAAACGTTTAAGCGCTGTGCCCCAAGTCTTATAATGGTAGAGAAAACCCTGCTGTTTATTCTGGCATCGTGTTAAAATATTGGTGACATTCTTATGTAAACAAACACGCATGTAAACACAACGGGAAATATCAATTTCTTTTTTTTATTTTTTATTGACCAAACAGCAATTGCAATAGCTTTAATTTTTACTAGCACAAGCAAGTTTCATGTCTCTGCAAGTCCATTTTTATAACACACTAAAATGTACTAAAAACTATAGCGGTCCTGAAGGTAGGAAGTCTCAAACATAATGGTATCTCTTCCATATCTCAAATGTCTGCTGTTGACACGTGTTTGTGTTGGTGTTGATGTCTTGTGTAGGTCCAGAAAGTGGATGCTGCCTTCACTTCCTCCTGGTTTCCATCCTCCCATGTCAACTGAGCCTCAACTCCTTGTGTGTGCAAGTTGATAGTGTGTGCACCTGACTGTACCTATTGAGTGTGTGTAAATTCACTCAAGGCCTATGTGAATGTGTTGCTTTAAGGTAGTGTATGTGAGTGTGTGTGTCTGTCATTCCCTCCCAGCCCATCATGTCCCTGTATCCCTCAACGCTCCAGCTGAGTCCGTCGGTGTGTCTTCACCTCCTCTGCCTGCTGCTGCTCCTCACTGACTCCTCCTCCACAGGACCTGAAATGGACCCAGTTCTAGTCGATCCCCTAACCCAGCTCAACACAACACAAGCTAACTGCTCCACTGCATGTGAGTATGAGCCAGGATTCATTCGTACAGGAGCTGTGGCTACATGATACAGCTGAAAAAAGTCAGAAATGCCTTTACAAATATATACATGTAAATACTCCTGCAGGGTGCAGCCAACTGCGTACGATGTGGGTCAAAACACCCATCTATGTAAAGTCCTACACACCAGTGGCGTCTTGATGCATGTTACAGTTTTATCACATTTGCAAACCCACTTGAGTTTGCAGCTATGTTCACATAGCTAAAACTAATGCAGTCTAATACAACAGTCCTGCAATAAATGTGGAAAATGTTTTAGAGGTGTTCAACTGAACGATCATTTTGGAGGATGTAGTTTGTGGTGCTGTTGAACTGTATTGCTTTAGACAGTGAGGTGTTTCTGTTATTTAACCTACCCTTATTGACATAAATGGGGTGGACAAAATAATAGAAATAATAACAATAATTAATAATAATAATTAATAATAATAATAGACATTTTTTATTATAGCATCTTTCAAATTAGTCATGGTGAAAATGGATGCTGTCTGTGTTGCTTTGGCACTGTTAATTAGCTCCCATGATTATAAATTCAAACATTCAGATGGACCTTATCAGGCATTAACTACTCTCCTCTCCGGTTTGGCAGCAGAAACAGTCTTACATTACCTTGAACTTTTTTTTAATGTGCATAACCAAAACTACTCGCTCTATACTAAAGAAATATATATTAATTCCTGCACTTATTTATATCCTTGTGGTGTGTCTACAGCTTCTTATTCTGTTCTAGTTATGTGATTATATTGTACATTTCATCTTGTTGAATATCACTTTTTGCTGCTGCTGTAACCGTATTTTCCTGCAAATATTACCGTTTAATCTCATTTCATATGAAGTACTCCACTCATGGTTCTGATGATGTTGCTTGCTAACAACTCCGCCTCTTTCACATGAACACGCTCGTAGCTGGATTGGAAAACCCACTCATTCATCTTTTACCAGACTTGAATATCCTTAATGGATTGTACACGCAACATCTATTGCATGTCTGTCTGTCCTGGGAGAGGAATCCCTCCTCTGTTGCTCTTCCTGAGGTTTCTTTCATTTTTTTTTCTCCCCTGTTTTTGGGGGGAGTTTCTCCTTATCCCAATCGAGGGTCTAAGGACAGAGGATGTTTATGCTGTACAGATTGTAAAGTCCCTTGAGGCAAATTGTGATTTGTGATATTGGGCTATATAAATATAATTGACTTGACTTAATGGATGATAAAGTGCTGGAATTCTACTTTTATGACAATTTTTAAATATATTTATTCATCTGTAACCTGATGGGGACAAAACGCAGGTGGCAGCAACTGAAGATGAAAATATGGATCAAACAGTTAAGACTTATAGACCTATGATTGTAACCTCAAAGTCCGACCCAGTAATAATGATTTTGGTGATTTGCAGTTGAAAAGATGTCTACAGGTTAAAACTGAAAAAATTTTAGATGTCTGTTTTATCATAGAAAAGGTTTCAGTCGTAGTCATCTGGACACTGTTTTCAGAATCAAGACGTTTCGGCTCCCATCCGGAAGTCATTCTCAATTGTGAAAAAATGGGACGGGAACTAGAAATTTAAGCTACTCTGTGTTACATAAGCCCTGCCCTCAGGAAGGAATCTACCTGAGTATCTGTTAATAGCTAGTTTCACCTGAAACTGACCTAATAGTTTCCAAGATGGCCCAGTAATCAGGCCTATTGTTTTCTGGCTGCACCTACCTCATCACTGTTAAGTACCTGATTAGCATGTGATTGGCGTGACCAAGGTGATAATACACTGTGATAGACTTTGGGCAGATTGAATCTCAGACCACCATTTCTGTTCAAAGAGGGGTTCTCTTTTTTCACAAAAATGGCTTCCTTGACACCCCGTTCAAACCAACTCTTCTCTCTACTTAGAATCTTCACCTTGCTGTCTTCAAATGTGTGGTTTGTAGCTTTTAGATGCAAATGCACGGCGCTGTGTAATCCTGAGTTAGCGTGTCGTTTGTGCTGATAAAGTCTTTTGTGAAGTGGCTGTTTGGTCTCACCTATGTACCGTTCTTTGCCGTTTTCCTCACTGCACTGAATGGAGTAGACAACATTGCTCTGTTTCTGTGTGGGTAACTTGTCCTTAGGGTGAACGAGTTTCTGTCTTAAAGTGTTGCCTGGTTTAAAGAAAACAGGAACATCGTGCTGTCTAAAGATCCTTTGTAGTTTTTCCAGACAGTCCAGATACATAAGGAATGGAGACACCGTTCCTTCTTGGTTCTGTTACACTTTTGTCCTGTTTTTTGGCTCTTTTAACTTTGTTGATGGCCCAAGTAGGATAACCACAGGCTGAGAGTGCATCTGGACATGCCTTTCCTCTTTCTTCTTACCCTCTGAGCCGGTGGGCACTTCTTGGGCTCTATGTTGTAATGTCCGGATTACACCCAGCTTGTGCTGTAATGGATGGTGTGAGTCAAAGAGCAAGTATTGATCTTGGTTTCCTGTACACTTCTATCTGGAGCTTTCCGTCCTCTCCTCTGAGTGTAGAACAATCAAGAAAGGCCAAGCGGGTTTTTTTTGGCATCCTCTCGCGTGAACTTGATGTTGGGGTCCACAGTATTGATATGCTCTGAGGACGCTTCCAAGTCTTGTTTCTTGATTTTCACAACGGTGTCATCCACGTAGCGGTACCAATGACTTGGTGGTGTGCCCGGGAACGAGGACAATGCCTTCTTCTCAAACTGTTCCATGTACAGGTTGGCCACGATGGGAGAGACCGGAGAGCCCATAGCACAGCCGTGAATCTGTCTGTAGAAGTGTCCCCGGAATTGGAAGTAGGTTGTGTTAAGACAGATGTCTAATAGTTTGCATACGTGTTCAGGTGTAAGCTTGGTCCTTTGCTGCAAGGTGGAGTCCTCCTGCAGTCTTCTCCTCACCGCTGTCACTGCTTCTGAGGTCGGGATGCAGGTGAACAAGGACACAACATCATACGAAACCATTACGTCATCTGGGTCCAACTGGAGATGTTTCACCTTGTCCACAAATTTCTGTGTGTTTTCCACATGATGTACTGTGTTCCCCACCAGTGGAGCCAAGATTGTAGTCAAATGTTTGGCTACGTTGTATGTGATGGAATCTGTGCTGCACACGATGGGTCTGAGTGGAACATTCTCTTTGTGAATTATGGGAAGGCCATAGATGCAAGGAATGGCTTCCCCAGGGTATAGTCTGTAGTACAGAGGCCTGTCTATCACCTCCTCCTTCTCAAGCTTTTGTAGACAGTCTATAACCTTCTTCTTGTAGCCATTGGTTGGATCTCTTTTAAGTTTTTGATATGTGGTTGTGTCTTCAAGAAGGTTGTTGACCTTGGTTTCATAATCGTCTGTGTTCAGAATCACAGTGCAGCGACCCTTGTCTGCTGGTAGAATGTTTATGCTGTGATTCTTCTGCAGTGCTGAGAGTGCCCTCCTCTCTTCGGATGTAATGTTGGAAGGAGGCGGTTTGGCACTCTTTAGTGTTGCTGTGACACGTAGCCTCAGGTCTGCAGCCTCTGCTTCTGTCATCTTGTTCTTCCTAATGGCTGTTTCTGCGGCTGTGATGTAGTCCACTGTAGGGATGTGGTTGGATGTAACTGTAAAAGTTGAGCCCTTTGGAGAGCACATCTTTTTCCGCCTGTGTCAGGATGCGGTCTGATAAGTTTTTTATCCAATTGTTTCTGTTAACACACGTCTCCCTTTGTTTAGTCCCTGATCTCCTGTTGTGCTGGTCCTTTCCTAGATTCTTCTTATTCAAAAGGATGTTAAATTTCTTAATTTGCCGCTCCTTGCTCTTCCTATGTTGTGCAACCTGTGCTACCTGTGTAAAATCCATCACTCTCTTGAGGATTTCTTCTGGGACAATGCTTGTTAACTTCTTCTGCAAAAATTCTGTTCTGTTCTTCAAATTGTCTATTCTTGAGTTGTTTTCCCTGATCCTTTCACTAAGCATCTGGGTCAGGTTTCTTCTCCAAATCTTCTCTGCTCTGTGTCCTTTTACTGGTGGTTTAATCTGTAGGCTCTTGGGAATAATCTTGCTCTGCATCTTAGATTAAAACGGAGATGGTTCCTGTGGTCTGCTAATTTCCTGGCTGTGTTCCTGGCTGTGTTAAGAAATTTAACATCCTAAAGATGAATGAGTAAATATGTGTTTACATGCAGCAGATCAGTAAACTCTTTTCTCCTCTACCCCGACCTTATTTGGGAACATAGCTTACTTTAAACTGTCTTAGGCCCTGTTTACACCTGGCACAACATGTGTCGGGTGATCCGATCACAAGTGGACAGCTCCAAGTACGTCACTTCACACCTGGCATTAGAATGTGTCTCGAGTGACCACTTGTGATCGGATGTCACTTCCCTGCTCTATATGCAAATAAACACGTACATCATTTCCATTTGCAAAGCCCAAATGCGTTGTTTTTAACCTGAATTAGATGAATTTACTGTTTATCAGACCACAAATGAGACAAGAATTAGGTTGGAAAAACAATAGATGCTACCAGAGCAGAGTGTTTCTGGGGGCCTCACTGATTACTGTAGAAAAACACAACTTTATAACTTAATTCACTGATTTCTGTGAAACTGGATCATATTTTATGGAGAAAATATTTTCTGGTTTTCCCTCTGATGTCCTCTGGCTGCTCTGTCTCAACTGTCGGTGATTTATGGATTTTCCTGATTGACCTCTATACCGTTCATGACCACAGAAAGGTATCACTCTGACAATACAGTACAAAACCGTGTACCTCTATTCTTTACTTGATGCAAAAGTAACCGCTAACTGCCGCTGCGGTCAGCTAGTTAGCTCAGTTAGCCGTGCAGCTAGTGGTCCTATTAGCTTTATTAAACCTCCTTTTCTGGGTGGTCCAGAGCTCCTGTGCAAGCAGTGTAAACACCAACAGTCCCCCGGTGCTCTGAGCTCCCAATCAGAGTCAGCTAGTCTTAGTAGGACTGCTAGCTGCATGGCTAACTGAGCTAACTAGCTAACGGCAGCTACAGTTAGCAGCAGTTAAGGGTTACTTTAGCAACAAGTAAAGCTATCTGTCCATCAGTAAACTATGTAAATCACCGAGCGTTGAGGCAGAGCAGCTGGAGGACATAAGACAGTGTGTCTTGTGTGTACTCCATCCACAAGAATCCATTTTGCCTGTTGTTGTTGTTGCTTCATCTTGTTGTTTCGCACTTTAATATGACACCGTTGGCGCGCTAATGAGTACGTACTTCCGCTTACGCTGAGGACGTCAATTGAGTAGGCGGTTCTTCAGTGTGGCCCAGGACATATTCACGTACACACTGCTAAAAGAATGTGGCCATATGTGGCTCAGACTACCTCTGAATGTGGTTTGAGCAATCAGATCTCAATGCATCATCAATGCGTCTTGGGTGCATTCACACCTGTATTTAGAGCTGTCCACTTGTGATCGGATCACCCAAGACGCATGTTAATGCCAGGTGTAAACAGGGTCTTAGTGATAGAAGACGCTGCTTTGGGTGGGTTGTGTATGTTTGTGTTGCAGCGGGATGACAGTGCAGTGAGAGGAGGGAGACAGGCAGACAGACAAAGCACAACTTTTCCTCACACCTCGAAAGTGTCTGAATTAAACAAATAGTAAAATGCTCAGTGGTGGAAACGACTTGTGTAGACATGTGGATGCTACTTTGTGTTAGTTTCAGTTTTTGTCTGACTTTGGATGGAATTATTTAGAATATGAAAATACATTGCTACATTTAATGTCTGCTTTCATCTTCCCGCTCGTTTTTCAAAATAATTTCAAACCTGGTTTTGAGTACATGTAAACATACTGATGGTTCCACCAGCCTTAACTTAACTGAGCTTAACTGAACGGGCATAACACAGAGGAAGAGCACCTACAGTTTGCATACAGACATAGGCAGAGTACAGATGTCATTAATACAATCATACATCTTGTCACCAACCATCTGGAAGATCCTAAGGCTCGCCTTCTTTTTATTGATTTTAGCTCAGCTTTTAATACCATGCAGCCTCACATATTGATTCAGAACTTAAGGCAGATGCATGTTAATCCTGTTGTTGTTGTTGTTATTATTAGTTGTTTTTTTATTCCTTCTAATTGGTCAAAGCAGCCTCCCAGGAAAGTATACTGTCAAATTCTCAGATGACAAGGCTATGGTTGGCCTACTTGCACAAAGACAGCAGCTCATCAGGTAATCATAGAGAGAGAGAGAGATTGATTGATTGATTGATTGATTGATGCGTGCACTGGTGTGATGCCAGCCACCTTGCGTTGAATGTGAGGAAGACATATGAGATGGTATTCAATCCTAACTCTGGGGGGGACAACATGCCAGTGATTATTCATAATCCGTCTATTGCTCAGATCACTTCATACAAGGATTTGGAAGTTCATATTGATAACACACTCAGCTGGAGATTATATGTTGACACATGTGTTCCATAATACAACAAAGGCTATGTATATATATATATATATTTTTTTTTTTATGAAGACTGAACAGAAACTGGTGTTACTATTCTACCAGACAGGTCTAGAGATTATCATCCGCTAGGGGATCACTGCTTGATATGGGAAGTTACAGTTCTGTCTGTGCAATAGATAAATGTGTGTGTGTGTGAAGTAAGAGTGATGTGTCCTATGCTGCATGTTTTATGTTTACTGCTATTGGTTTTATGTTTATGTTGTTTGTTTTTTTGTTTGTTTTGTGTAAGATGCAGGTCTTATGTGTGTTCTTATTGTGTTGTTGCTCTGTGCTGTTTATTTTTAGAGTGTCAACTGAACAGGTCTAAATACTTTACAAAGCTGCTATCATCAGTATTTCTTTTGTCAATTTTCTTGTCTGTTACATAGGCTTTGGTTATGTTATTCAAATCAATTTTTTTTTAAATTATTTATTGTAGTTTCCTTATTTTTGAGCTTAGTCATTCATTGAATTTTTTGTTCCCTAGGTGCTAATGGTGGTGTCAGTGAAAATGCAGCTTTTAAGGATTCCTCAGAGACCAGTTCCACCAAAATGGCAATGTTACCACCACAGAAGAATTCAAACTCAGTCTCAGTCAGCCACAAATTAAGTGATGCTGAAGCATCCTTAATCCTACCCAACCAATCTGCAGGAGGAAAGCATTCATCCACAGCCTCACCATCCAATCAACAGCCAGTATCACCAGACCATCAGCTTCCATCACCAGAGACAGGCACTCAGCTTGCAGCCAATCTTCCTTCTACCACCACAGGCTCGCACACACAGGTTGCTCATACTGGATCCATTACCAGCACTGGTACTATTACATCCACAACTGCAGAGCCTGTTAGGAATGTACATACAATCCCTGTACTGGTGACTTCTACAACCACAACAACACCTACAAAATCACAGTCTACAACAACACCATCTACAACAAGAACTGCAACAACACAGACGTCTACAACAACGATCACAACAACACAGACGTCTACAACAACAACTGCAACAACACAGACGTCTACAACAACGATCACAACAACACAGACGTCTACAACAACAACTGCAACAACACAGACGTCTACAACAACCAAAACAATACCAATATCTACAACAACTGTAAAAACATCCACACTTACAAGAGGTAACCCAACCGTTACTATCACTACTACCACAGATATAAAGATGTCACCTCCGCCATCATCATCATCTTCAGCTGCCACGCCACAGCCAAATGTCCAAAGTACTGGGATGCCACAAATTCAGACCACCTCTTTATCCACAGGGCCTGCAACCATAACTGTTACCAGTACCATTAGTCCCACCAATAACAATGAGCTGGTTGCCTCGGGAACGAGGGTTGCCATGGTAGAAGTAGCGGGGGCTGCTCTGACCAGGCAGCTGGTGGATACAGCGTCTTTACTGGCCGTCCTGCTCTTCGGCCTTCTCTTCTTCTTGGTCACGGTGGCTGTGTTCGTCACACAGGCCTACGAGAGCTACAGGAGGAAGGACTACACCCAGGTAGACTACCTGATCAACGGCATGTACACAGACTCTGGGGTGTGAGGGGGGGGGATAGGCTAAGCACAACTCGTGGAGATTGTTTTTGCGCTTCGTGTCAGAGACTGTAGAATGGAAGATCGACTGGATTGTATCACGGTGGTGCTGTGAATTCACAGGTTGATCCAGTGACACTTCAGGGAGAAGTAGGAATGGACTAAACTGACCAACAGCTCACTGAATGGACTCTAAAGCACTGATCTTTTTCCATCATCACTGTTCCAATTTAATGCTTTGATCTTTCCTGCTTCTCTTTCTTTGATGGTTTGAATGTGAAGAGTTTGGCTTGTCCCATTTTTGCCAAATGTTGAGCAACATAAATAGAGGTTACCTGGATGTAACTCCAGTTCTATGAGTACATGCATAGCCATCTAACGGGCTTTGTTATTGGCTCACGATAGAATCTCCTCCACATTGCAGGTCATTCCAGCTGTAGTTAGTCCCAGGGTGGCTGGACCAATCAGGATGCTTCCAAGGTGATAGAAATCTCAACAGATGCCCTCAGCAATTGAGGTTTAATTTCCTTTTTTTGTTGTTGTTGTCTTTTGTTTTAGTTGTTTTTTAATAATCTCTGGCTGAAAAATTAAAACATCTGTCAAATTGTTTGAGTTATTGTCCCTTTTCAGATGAATGTAGTCAGACAGAAGTCTAGTGCTCATTGAGGACTAGGGCTGTCGAGTCAAGTTCAAACTAACGCGTAACTTAATTTGCACGCAGCCCATATAGCGTAATGCATTTTTTACTTACTGTGTCGTTGTTTGCTCTGTATCATGGTATTTGTCATGGTATTGGATATCGCATACCCCACCTTAAACATAAGAAACTGAATTTAGAGTGGAGGGGTACTTTAATATTTTGTTTTGCACATTTGAATAATTTTGTCTGATGTAATGCACAACAGTGTAGTACAGTTAATTGTAGTCATCAGTTTGATCATTTTACATATAATTTTGCGTCTGCCATATGGGAAAATATCCTTTTTAATACTGTGATATTAATTTCAACTAAATCGCCCAGCCCTACACATCATCTTTTTTTAGCTGCTTTGCCATTTCCACCTCTGTCAAATATTTTCACTACCAGCACAAGTAGAAACACTGCTTCAACATTAAAGGTGCAATGTGTAAGAATTGCAAGATTTTGGCCACCTGTTGAATTCATACTCCAAACAAACAGGGGGCGGTTACTCATATCACCAGAGTAACCGCTAACTGTAACTGCCGTTAGCTCAGTTAGCCGTCCTATTAGCTGACTCTGCCCAGACTGGGAGCTCAGAGCACCGGGGAGTGTTGGTGTTTACACCTCTAGCACAGGAGGTTTGGACCACCAGAAGGAGGAGGTGTTCAGGCGGGACCCAGCGGGGAATGCTGGCGGGGCGCTGCGCCAGAATGGGCACCAGATCCGGAGCTGGGCAAGCGAGCAACGAAACCGGGCTCAGCAGCCTCCCAGTGAACACGACCGGACTGAGACTGAACACAACCACCGAGACTGCTGGAGGCCAGTTTGACGACAAGGAATAGTGATTTACAGCGGCTCCGAACAGGACTCTGAATGTGTGCTGAGAAGCAAGGGAACTTTAAATTCAAAGATTTGTGAATGGAGTTTGGTGTGACGTTCTTTGCTTACAGGCGAGAACGGAGCGTGTCAGGGCTAAAGCTACATCCTCTCCAGATACTCTCTAACCGCTAATCCAGTGAACGCCGCCAAATCAGGACCGAACCCAGCCTCCGAGACCAGTGCCAACGTCATTTACAGCGGCTCCAGCCAGGACTCTGACTCCGGGGACGGCGAAGACACGGCAGGTTCAGGCAGGGACAGGAGAGGCGTCGAGCGGGAGAAGGGCGAGAGGGAGGTTGGGCATCAGAGAGGCAGCGGGGAGCCAGAATATTTTAACATCCAACTTGGTGAATTAAGGGTTTATTTTGACCAAACCAAAAAGTGGTATTACGAGACAGGACAGGCCGGGGCTAGCTGGTTAGCACATTAACTTCAGTAGATATCTCTGCAACACAATACATAGACATCTTTGACATAATGTCAAAACTGTTATTTCTTCACATTCTGTTGATAATTTTAGTTAATTTTTGAACGTTTTAAATTAATATTCTTACACATGGCACCTTTTTTAAAGAGCAACTTACCAACCCCTAAAAATCTTGATTTTTGCTGACCTCCAGTGGTTTAGCTTCTCACCTTGCTGCAATGATGTAGAGGTGTACTCCAGGGTGTGTCAGAAAACTATGACATCACTGTTGCCTGTGGTGACAGGAAACCGCAGCAAACACAAGAAGTCAGATGACACAGGTTGGCGTAAACAAACCTTTTTGTGTTTTCTGTGCAATGAGGGATTTCTGGCACAACTTCACCTACTTCAAAGTTGCATCGAGAAGGGAAATAAGTCTCCAGCAACATTTGTAGTATAAAGAACAGCTTTATTGTGAGACCAACCCCTTTTGGCTTGTGGCCTTCATCAGGATCAGAGTTTGACCTCCAAATAAAGTGGTTTCGATTAAACTGGATAAACTGTTGGCTTTTTTACAACCTGTTTGTCTGAATGCAATTACTTTGGTGAGTAAAGTGTAATTATAACAGATGGCCAAAACTACAAAAATAAGAAACAAGTTGTAATACATATATATAAGCCTTCAAATGTAGCTTTCCGATGAAATACCAGTATAATCAGTAGCAATGGAGTACAATGAAAAAAGATCTGACCTGAGTGACTTCACAGCATAGAGAGCTGGACTTGAACCAGCCTCTTCCTTACTTCTAATCAAAAGTAAATAACCATGTGGAAAAACGTCACATGATTCCACAGAAGTATGAGTTTTCTCAGAAAAACATTAGAATTTTACACAGGTCCTTCTGCCAGCTGATTTCAGTGGAAGATGTATTTCCATCGTTCTGCAAGTTTCTCCAGATGTGGCCAGGTGTGTTAAAGCCTGTTGCTGGTGTGTCAGGGCAAAAATCTAATCAAAGTGTTATGTTTAAATGCAGAGGAGGAGAACGTAATTTCACTGTTATTACTGACAAGTAAGCATTGGAGGACTGCACTAGAACACAAATCTCACAAGAGCAGGCGGTTTAAACTTTGCTGCGGGCTGGAGCGGGCGGTCTTGAACACACACATTGCGGGAGCAATTGGCTCCCTTCCCACTGCCAGTAGACAAGATACTTCATGTTTTTTTCAGATGTGTCACGTTCGACGTCAAAACACGCTGGAAAACAGGGTTAGAAAACAGTAGAAAGCAGCATGGAGGCCAGTGACAATGTTACGGTGGTTACTTTTTTATATCTTTTACTTGAATCTTTCTTTTAAACTCAACGCCGACTAATTTGGAACGACGAGCAAATACAAAGAACAAAATCACTGTTGCACGTAGTTCCCAAAAACAATAAATTATGTTCCTGGTTATTTACACGCCAACGTCCGGGAACTTCGGGTGACAATTAGCGTGTCTACCCGGGTGTCATGTTTCCATCACTGCCTGCCGGAGCTGGAGCCAAAACAGTGGGTACGGAAAGTATTCAGACCCCTTTAAATTTTTCACTCTTTGTTTCATTGCAGCCATTTGCTAAAATCAAAAAAAGTTCATTTTATTTCTCATTAATGTACACTCAGCACCCCATTTTGACAGAAAAAAACAGAAATGTAGACATTTTTGCAAATTTATTAAAAAAGAAATATGAAATATCGCATGGTCATAAGTATTCAGACCCTTTGCTGTGACACTCATATTTAACTCATGTGCTGTCCGTTTCTTCTGATTCTCCTTGAGATGGTTCTGCTCCTTCATTGGAGTCCAGCTGTGTTTAATTAAACTGATTGGACTTGATAAGGAAAGGCACACACCTGTCTATATAAGACCTTACAGCTCACAGTGCATGTCAGAGCAAATGAGAATCATGAGGTCGAAGGAACTGCCCAAGGAGCTCAGAGACAGAATTGTGGCAAGGCACGGACCTGGCCAAGGTTACAAAAGAATTTCTGCAGCACTCAAGGTTCCTAAGAGCACAGTGGCCTCCATAATCCTTAAATGGAAGAAGTTTGGAACGACCAGAACTCTTCCTAGACCTGGCCGTCCAGCCAAACTGAGCAATTGTGGGAGAAGAGCCTTGGTGAGAGAGGCAAAGAAGAACCTAAAGATCACTGTGGCTGAGCTCCAGAGATGCAGTAGGGCGATGGGAGAAAGTTCCAGAAAGTCAACTATCACTGCAGCCCTCCACCAGTTGGGGCTTTATGGCAGAGTGGCCCGACGGAAGCCTCTCCTCAGTGCGAAACATATGAAAGCCTGCATAGAGTTTGCCAAAAAACACTTGAAGGACTCCCAGACTATGAGAAATAAGATCCTCTGGTCTGATGAGACCAAGACTGAACTTTTTGGCGTTAATTCTAAGCGGTATGTGTAGAGAAAACCAGGCACTGCTCATCACCTGCCCAATACAATCCCCACAGTGAAACATGGTGGGGGCAGCATCAGGCTATGGGGGTGTTTTTCAGCTGCAGGGACAGGACGACTGGTTGCAATTGAAGGAAAGATGAATGCGGCCAAGTACAGAGAGATCCTGGAAGAAAACCTCTTCCAGAGTTCTCAGGACCTCAGATTGGGCCGAAGGTTCACCTTCCAACAAGATAATGACCCTAAGCACACAGCTAAAATAACAAAGGAGTGGCTTCGGAACAACTGTAACCATTCTTGACTGGCCCAGACAGAGCCCTGACCTAAACCCAATTGAGCATCTCTGGAGAGACCTGAAAATGACTGTCCACCAACGTTCATCCTCCAACCTGACGGAACTGGAAAGGATCTGCAAGGAAGAATGGCAGAGGATCCCCAAATCCAGGTGTGAAAAACTTGTTGCATCATTCCCAAGAAGACTCATGGCTGTACTAGCTCAAAAGGGTGCTTCTACTCAATACTGAGCAAAGGGTCTGAATACTTATGACCATGTGATATTTCAGTTTTTCTTTGCATTAATTTCTACATTTGTTTTCTGTCAAGATGGGGTGCTGAGTGTACATTAATGAGAAATAAAATGAACTTTTTTGATTTTTAGCAAATGGCTGCAATGAAACAGAGTGAAAAATTTAAAGGGGTCTGAATACTTTCCGTACCCACTGTAAATACCCGTGACTATTGCAGAGTCATTCGACCCGGGAATGAATGCCAATTGTACCCTTTCCCACTGAAGACAAAACCCAGATGTTGGTGGGTGTTAGTGGGTTTTTTTGTCCAGTGTGAAAGGGGCTTTGTTCAAGTCATCAAACTGATGATTTTTTTCGTCAGTCTGTTAACATTGGCTCTGCTTTTCTGCTATGTGCATGTTATGGGCAGCAGAGGCTTTGTTCACTGTTCTGTTTGGATTGCAACTGCTTTGCTTGGTTATGACATTAAAGAAGGACAGACAGACATATTAAAACAAACTATCATTAAATTCAGACATTTTTTATTTTTTTTATTATTTCACATGGCATGCTCTAAAAATGGTAAATAGACTGTACTTATATAGCGCCTTTCTGACTACTCAAAGCGCTTTAACTACATATCACATTCACCCACTGATGGCAGGTGCCAACTGCTCATCATTTGAAAGAAATTAATCATGCACACACACCCCGAGGGCACAGCCGGGAGCAATTTGGGGTTCAGTGTCTTGCCCAAGGACACTTTGACATGTAGGCTGGGGGAAGCTGGAATTGAACCGCCGACCTTCTGATTAGTGGACGACCCGCTCTACCACTAAGCCACAGTTGCCCAAAAAGAGAAAAGTAGACAGTGGAAACAGAGGTTTTAATCAAGAATGGACAGACTCTTACATGTTCAATCTTCCCACAGGCTGTTCAAAACCAGTAGCTTATGTCTCATATGTTCTGAGATTGTGGCGATTATTAAAAATGGCATGTGAAGCGTCACTTCGAGACAAAGCACAGAGTATCTTTTGAGCAGATTAACAAGGGATGGATTTTGGTTATTTTGCTAACAAAGGGGATGGCATTCCCTCTCAAATTGCCCACTGAGAGTAAGAGTACAGAACCAAACTAAGATAAGAATAAAAATATAAATAAGTGCTACTGTTTTACTTATATAAGTAAGTAAAACACTAAGCAGCTGGCCCTAGATATCTGCACTGGATCTCTGAGTGAGTGAATGAGTGGACATTTGTACAGTCCGTTAATAAATATAAGTATAAATAGATATATACATAGTCTGTCTATTAGGTATAATGTATTTTTACGAGAATAAGTAAACAGATGAATGAATGAAAATATGAGTCCATGTGCAAAGTGTGCCAGAGTACACGCAGGAATCAGTAGTTGAAGGTCCAAATTAAGTAACAAACAGTGCAGGTATTAAAGTTCTCATATGGGGGTCAAGCCTTGGTTGTGGAGCCTGATGGCTACTGGCACTAAGGACTGGCCAAGGCGCTTCGTGGTGTGCCGAGGATACCGTTATACCGTTACAACAAGGGTAGACTAAAACAATAGGTCTGAGTGACAACAAAAGGTAAATAGAACTCAGGAAATCCCAGACAGGCTATTTAACAATACAATCTGATTCAATCTGCCGGTGACTCATTTGATTAATCCCTTCAACACCTATGACAATGTAATATCTCTGTCTGTATTGGGGGTTATTTGGTAATTTTAATTCACATGTAAGTTCAAGAAAGCTTCTCAAAGGCTATCTTCCATGGATGAGTAGTTCAAAGACTTTACACACAGTGATCTGTATGAAAATGGTAATAGCCATCTGTGTCAAGACCCCAATGATAATGTAGTCAACAGATCAGTCTTACTAGTACAGTGTTCAAAACCAGGTTTCCCCCAATATGAAGGTAGGAGGACCTAGCTATTGGTCCATAAATAGCTCTAATGCTAACTACTGAAACCACAGGGGCTGTTGCTGTATCACTTAGCATCTGACTAGCTTAGCTGCAATTTAGAATGGGTTCAGCTAAACCGGAACTTGCAGGTTTAAGTTAAACCTCAGATACAGTGACCTCTAGTGGCATTTAGGTAATTTCTACAGAAGAAGAAATGTCTTTTTATTGGGGCGCCCTGGTGGCTTAGACGTTTAAATTGCTGACCTTGAACCGCACCATCCCCCGGTTCAAGTACAGCCGGGGACATTTGTTACTAGTTGCTCCCCATTTCTCTCTTTCCTCGTCTCCCGTGATCTCTCTCCTGTCAACGCTCTAATAAAGGCATAAAAAAAAAAAAGCCAAAAGAGACACCAGGTTTCAACTAACAAGCTAAGCTTCGGAGGTCACAATAGGTTAAGAGACCACATACCACATTTGTTGCAGTCAACACAGGTTTAAAAGTCATCTTAAACCTTAAACCACAGCTAAGCTAATGATAGCCCAACAGCCACACAATGTATTAATATTTTTTTTTACATGTGTTAAGACACAGATGTGGTTATAGCCTAGCTTAGCACTAAGACTGGAAGCAACTGCTAGTCTTTTACATTTGATGGAGCTCGGCTAGCACTTTCCCCTGCTTCTAGTCTTTGTGCAAAGCTAGGCTAAGCACATCCTGGGCCTTTCTCTTACTGGAGATACAATATCTGTACAATATCAGATGAAGAAACAAGACTATTTCCCAAATGCCAGATTGTTTCTTTAAGATTTAATTTCAAAGTCACTTTAATTACATTCCAATTACTTTCCTTGATGCCGATGACATTTCAGCAGTTTTTCAGTGTTTAATGTTTTTGCACACATGCCCTGCAGTGAATCATGGGAACAGGGTCATGCTAGAATGTATATTTCAATATATTTTATATTTTTGTTCACGGTGGATGTATTTATGAATGCTCAGCGAATTTTAATATATTGTATTCTGTATTAATCCACTGTTTATCACTGTTCATGACTAACTTGTGGGTTATATTTAGTCCATATTCCTAAACAGATTTTTCATGTTCTTTATATATACCTCACTGTACATTTTCTCATGTTCTCTCATATTTCACTGATGAACATGAATCTTAAGCCATTCATCCACTAATTTTTAATACATTTTGGAGACACCTACGCCAACATTGCATTCATTCTCTCTGAGTTTTCTCAGTGTTATGACTTCCTTATAATATTTTGTGACTTAGTTTCCTCATAATTATGCTATCCTATATTATAATTATAGGATTTCTCATAATGAGATAAAGCTCCCAATAGTTTTTTCATGATTGTGAGTGAAATATAAGCTCATGAGAAAGATAAGCTCTCATAATTATGAGTCCCAGTTCAGAACTATGGGAGTTATAAATGTGAATGTAATGTGAATGCATAGATAACTATGGTCTAAAAGTTTGAAATACATTTCACAAACTGATTATCTGTTACAGTTATGAACAATAATGATTATGATTCTACTAGCCTACTAGCCGCCAATAGTTTTTTGCTCCGGTCCTGGTGCAAAATTGTTCTCAATGGTTTTACAATATGTTTGCAATGTGTTAAGAACAAAAACTTGAGATAAATCCCAGAAATCCATGATACAGACTGAATTGCTGTTGCTGTTTCTCTTTTTTTGACCAGTTTGTATTAGTTTGGTTGATTGACAAGCACCAAATAATCACTGAAGCACAACATTGTATGATAAAGCCAAGGGAAACACAAAGCCATTATCAATATGTGACTGATTGAAAGGACGACATGACCTGTGCTCCACAACATGACAGGAAGATTTCTGGGTGGATCTGAAAGCAGGCACAGCAGGTGCTGTTTTCAATATCTTTAAAGTTGATGTCATGCCATACTTGATTTGTTGTTTCCTACAGAGTCTCTTTTTTTTCTAGTGTTTTATCTCTGTCACAATTTTCTCATAAAAAATGTTTATCCCATTACTTAAAGAAAACAAGATTTTTATCCCATTATCTCAGGAACAAGGTCTTGATCTTGACATCGTGAGAAAATAACCTTTTGTTTTCACATGAAAATTTTTAGCTTTATTCCATTACCTCGAGAAAACGAGATCTTAATCCATTTACATCAAGAAAAGTAGATCTTTGATGATTTGTTAACAACCTTTTATTTTCTCATGAGAATTTTATATTTATTCCTTGAAAACGAGATCTTTATCCCGTTACTTTGAGAAAACAGGATCTTTTTTTCAGTTATCTTGAAAAAAATTACCTCTTGGTTTCTCATTAAAAAAAAATCTTTTGCTGTTATCCTGAGAAAATAAGATCATGTAGAACTATGTAGAACTTATCATGAGAAAAAGAGAAGATTTATCTCGTTCAGAAAACAAAAATGTTGTTTTGTTATTGTTTTTTGAATAACAAAATAATTAACTTATTATGAAAAACTGACAGGATTTTAAAAATAATTGCAACCATAGCTGCTCCCAGCTTCCATACATGGGTGTAATTATTTTAGTCTTGTTTTCTCATGATCACAGACTAATTTTTTAATAATCTCAGCATGACAAATTTATTTTTTTGCCATCACAAAATAATTATTTCATGTCAGCGTAACCCAAATCCTCTTCATATCATTAGATAAAAACATTCCCGATTCAGACATTAGGTAACCGCTGCCTTATGTCTGGTATTTAAAGATGATTACCATAGTGGACTCTCATGCATTGTTCAGTAATGATCACGAGAAAACCTTTTGGGTTATCCTGAGATCGCAAAATATTATTTAGTGATCATTAGAAACAAAATCTGAGGCTTCTCTAGCCCTCTGTAAGATTGACTTAATGTCATCATCTGACAATTTTATAATGTAGTATACTGTATCAAATTGTCTTGGATGATGTCACTATGTCCATTATGTCAGTGGAGCATTTTCAAGATTTGATGATTTGCTAACTGTAATTCAGTCTTTCTGATGTCAGTAATTCTAAACTGAGCTGTTCAAGGTCCTGGAAACAACAGTGGTGGATTATGTTAAGGATGGATTAGTGTTTGCAGTGACAGATGTGCAGAATGTCAAGAAATTACACCTGCCCCGTGGGCCAACCCAAGGTTGTATGAATGCACTTTGAAAAGATATTTGTACTTGCAGAGAATAAATAATAAAAAAGAACCAAATTGATCTTGTTGGTGTTTGAGTCAATCAGTGTTGTCTAATCTTATGTTTAATTCATATCTACGTGCTCTGGTGCAGTTACAGTGTATTACCATCATTCGTACTTGTAAAAGGTGAAATGTTTTTATTGGGGTGGTTTTCTAAGCTGTTCATGTTAATCAGACAGGAAAATGCACACTAATAAGATTCACATGCATGTTAAACAGTGGTTCCTGCAGAAAGTTTGGCAGGAGATAGGAATGTTTTGGTTGTGGAATATTATTTTAGAAACTTACCTCAGTTTCAATAGTTCCAATACCTGTTGTAGATTGAAAATGCTCCTAGTTAGATTCTTAAAGGGCCATAACTTTTTATATTTTTTGTTTTTTTGTAAGCTTTAGCCCACTCACTACATTTTTCACAGTAGCCTATGCTGTAATATTTTAGCCTTTGGATTTCATTTATTTCAGTATAACTTTGTTGAGTTAGTCCATCACAGTGAACATCATGTCTGCATTTATTGTATTGCAAACTGATTAAAGTTTGCACTCTATTAAAGGCTCCCCTTTTGTTTGTCATGTGCATGTGTGCGAGGATGCACATGCACGCACGCAGGTGATCCCTTAGAATAATTGGCACTTTCTTGACATCTTGAGTGGGCGGTAGGGGAAATCACTTCATTGGGGTCATCAGGTGGGCACCTTCCTTCCGTGGTGTTTTGTTGATAGGCCTACAACACCTCCAAAGGACTCAAAAGCAACACCTGGAATCCCAGGTTTGCCCGCCTCCGTTTTTATTCCTCTTGGTCATTTTGCAGCCCATTTGTGGATCCGTTTTAGCCACAGCTAGTATATTAAACTATTGGATTGTTATTACGGATGCATTCATATGTAAGCAGCACTTGAATCTCATAGCTCGGCCAGCTGGAGCTAATTTTACCTACTTTGTATCCTGGGTAGTTCCATCTGTAACATTGCATCATGTTTCATAAACTGATTCCATGTTTTGTTAATAAAAATCTTAATCTGCAGAGTACCTGTCAAATACATTTTGTGCAGTAAAAAGTACAATATTTGTCTCTAAAATGTAGTGGAGTAGAAGCAGAAAATGGAAATACTCAGGCAAAGTACAAGTACCTCAAAATTGTACTTAAAGTTGGGATGGATAAAGGTAGACTCTGAATTCTAAGAAATCCTGGTGGCATCTCCTATGATGAAGCAAAGATCCCCCCATGAGAGCAACCTGGAGAGACAGAGAAATGTCAGCAATGATGGAATTTGGGTGGAGGAAGGTTGTGAAAAAAGTTCCTTTCAGTGTATAGAGAGCTTTTAACGAGGAGATAATATGATGTGATCAATATATTATATTATACTATACTTCTTATATGTATTAGACATTACACAACAATTTAAGAGTGGAAAAACATTCCCTCCCTGTCATCAGGGTTATCATAGCTTAGACTTGGAGACTACACATTTATAATAGAAAGCCTGTGTTACAAACTTAGGGAATAGAGACCGAATGACGTCTGATGTCTAATGAAAGATGATATCAAGTTGCATTATGAGTAATGAGAACATTAAGTATAGGATCCAAGATTTTTGAAGGATTCTTGACTCACCTTAGGAACTTAAAATCAGGATGGCTCAGCCTCTGCTTCTTTGATTTTAGATATTCTTTTTTACAGGTCTTTCACTTGTTTCCCAACTTTATTGTAGAGCAATACTAAAAAGCTGGAGTACTCCTTTAAAATGGAGGTGCAAGCCCTTGTCAGTTTTCTCTCCTTATGGTCTAAACGTATCTATGGATGGATGGATGAATGGATGGATGTAAGGTTACAAAACAACCACTATGGGAATACAAACACAGCTCAAGGATCTTCACATCAGCTGAACTGTACTGCAGTCCAAACACTTTCGACCACTAAAATTACATATGAATCCCTAAGTAATACAGTTTCCATGTGTATCGCGGCATGTTACAGCGATGCAAGGTTTGCTACACTTCACGTCTGCACTGATGTGTTTTCCAGAGCATCAGCGAGTGCTTTTCGTCTTAGTCATCCTGCATAACTCTGCCAACACACCCACAACAAAGACAACACACACAGCAGCACATCAGTCAGGGTGCATGGGAGTCCAAACACGGCAAGCCACACGCAGACTAAACACTACACACAGTAAACACGTTTCTCAGCCATCCTGTGCTGTTTAGAGCGACACAAATATTCAACCTTTCAGCCTGTGTATTCTGCAGGGATAATTTAGAGTACAGTATTTTATTTTTAAATCTTTTTACTTCCAATATGGGAATGTACTCACATTTCAAGACAACACTGCCATAGACAGAATATACCCAATTCACAGATAATCAAACAAAATTTCACTGGTACACTGAGGAGAGAGAGGATGAGAAAGAGAGGTTCAGGAAAACTATGCTTAATGTTTTGTTACAAAGTTTTGTTAAAAGTAGGAGAGGAAGGGCTTTGAGACTTTAAAAACCCTAGTTTAGCCCCTTGTGGAGTATTAAAATTTTTCTAGTTTGAAATGTGCCATAACATTTTCCACCCATTTACTGTTACGGTGGTTTGGCAGATTTCTACTGAATCAACTACAACTCCTGTACCAACAATGACAGGAAGCCTGAGGCATCAGACTGTGCACCTGAAAGTGCAAACTCCTCAGGAGGCACCTGTATTGTAAGATTAAAGACCAGAATGGTATGAAAGTTGCAGCCCAGTATCCCTTGAAATTTACAACCATATTTGATGATTCCACAGTTCATGATTTGCATCCAATGCATGAAGTAGTGTGGCCTTTATGCAATGAGGTAGAAAGTAAGGGTGTGGAGGTTGGTGGGAGACCAGAGGTTGGGTCCCATTGCAGACCTGCAATTATCCCTAACCCTGACTCTTTAGGTGTCTTACCATAACCATATCATTGCTGACATGGAAATATAGTAGAAAGTGAGTGAAAAATGTTAGATCTGTTATCACGCATTGAACTTAATCAATAGCTTTTGCAGAATTGAATATAAACATTGGCGATAGGGTTGAAAGTTGGACAGCTCCAAAACATGTGCCGTCATCTTGATGATAGCAGGTGGTATCTGATCCTGGGAACATCTTAGCTAGTTTAGTCTATGTATAACCTTAAACTATAATAATCCTAATAATCTAATGCATATGGATGTTGAATGGATTCTTGAAACTGTGTTCAGTTGATTATTGAAACTGCTGACTGCCACACTTTGTCATAAATTTCAGTAGCAAAGTCTTTAGCACATTGCTCCCTAAGGTTAATCAAAGAAGAAGAGACCATGTCTTGAATTGAACTGTGCACTCTAGATATAAGGCCTCACTGCTGGGGTTCCCAGTCTAAAAACTCCAACCACATGTTGGTGGTAATGTGAAGGAAGCTAAAAGGCTTTTAGTTCAACTAGAAAATTGCATTTCCTGCAAAAAATGTGTGTGAATGCTGACAGCTGAAATGATTTTGAAAGCATTGCTGGAAATGCAGAAATGTGAAATTAATTGCCTGAAAGCTCAAATGCATTGACTGTACTGCTGAAAAGCCTGAAAGCTGAAATGTAAAATTGGCAGAATTAGAAGCTGAACTGAATTACCTAAAGAAGTTGAGAACTGAAATACATTGCAAGAAAAGCTGGAAGCTAAACCGTAATACTGTAAAAGCTGGAAGTTGAAAAGACTGAAAGAAGAAATGCTTTGTATTGATATCAGTGGGCAGGTTTGAATTGTGAATTAAACCTGAAATCAGCATCGTTCAGCTAATCAAAGTCAGCTGTGTGTAACTGAATGTGCTCAGTCATTGAGACAGAATCAGAATCAGCTTTATTGCCAAGTAGGTTTACACATACAAGGAATTTGCTTTGGTATTTTGGTGCATATAATAAACATAGTAAGTAGAAAATATAAAGAAAGCAAGTACTGCATGTTAAGAATCATAAATATAAAATTGACAATAAGATATGAGATAATGGTATAATAATATGTACAATATGACTGTTAAATTAACATGGGAATGTACAAACGTTAACAGTATGAAGCATACTGCACTGTAAGGACTTCTCCGCTTCTCTGATGAACGAATGATATGCTGCAGTCTGCCTTTGTCCTCGGCAGTGGCAGCAGCGTACCAGATGGTGATGGAGGAGGTTAAGATTGGACTCAATGATGGTGGTGTAGATGATCAATCTCCCACCTGTAGGTGGACTCATCCCCACCAGAGATGCACCCAATGAGGGTGGTGTCATCCGCAAACTTCAGGAGCTTGATGGACCGGTGACTGGAGATGCAGCTTTTGGTGTACAGGGAGAAGAGCAGAGGGGAAAGAACACAGCCTTGGGGGGGAACCGGTGCTGATGGTCCGGGAGTCAGAGACATGTTTCCCCAGCCTCACATGTTGCTTCCTGTCGGACAGGAAGTCTGTGATCCACCTGCTGGTGGAGTCAGGCACACAGCTGGGAGAGCTTGTCCTGCAGCAGAGCCGGGATGATAGTGTTGAAGGCAGAACTGAAATCCACAAACATGATCCTGGCATAGGTTCCTGAGGAGTCCAGGTGCTGGAGGATGAGGGCCATGTTTACTGCATCATCATAGAAACATTCAAACATCAAAATATTTAATTAGGACATTATTGCTATTACTTTTCTCATTCATAACTGTCATACTTTCCAAAATATTCCAGGTTTTCCAGGAAATTTTCCCTATTTCCCTATGAATGGACGGAATGTTCAAAATTTACACATGTACCCACTTTTTTAACGCCTAACTACTCATTCATACTTTCAGCTAGAAACTTAATTCAAACATCAAAATGTTACACATCTTCTGTACATTGTGGGTATTAACTTTTCAAATCCCATTAAAAATATTCAACTTTGTTTAAAGTAAAGTTCTGATGAAATATTCAGAGTTAAAGTGTGTGACATATCTAGAGTGCAGAGGAGAGAGAAATTCTTAAAAATTTCTCTTTAACTTGCTCCTATTCCCACAATTTTCATTCCACATTCATAATTAATAGATCAAAACGTAAGAAAATGGGTTCTGGTCGCAGACATGTAACTATGGAATCAAACAGACTTATAATTTTGGCTTGGTAAGCTCCCAAGTGATAAAAGGTCAAGCAACTGCCATATTAAATGGCATGTTAAATGAGAGATTTCTGGAGGAAAGCAGACAGTGCCAGTTTTTAAAATCGCTGTAATGGTCACATTTTTAACTTTATTTACAAATTACATATGTAGATGTTCGGAAAAGCCTAAGGATGCTGTTGGTGTGGTCATGTCAATGATACGACCTCGGCTCGGGAATGCTTTGCCTGCCCCCTCCCCGACAAGGTATTGCCATTGTACACCCATGTCACTATTACTGTGTTTTTCTTGGACCCTGCCTGGATTTTGGACTTTGTACTTCGCCTGCTCCCTGTCAGATTTGGTTCCCTTGTTAGACTGCTTTTGACCATTGCCTACCTGTAAGTCTTCCTTACCATTAAAATTCATTTAACTGCACCTGCTCAGCCTCAGTGTTTGCGTTTGGGTCATATCCCTGGTTTCTCCTGCTACCCTGCTTGACATGTCTCACAACAAAATTCTTGTCAGTTATTCATCTTGAACTGCTCCTTCAAAATGTACAGAGTTTTAGCTCCTTTGGGGCGACTATGGCTTATTGGCAGAGCAGGTCGGCCACCAATCAGAAGGTCGGCCACATGTCGTCAAGTGTCCTTGGGCAAGACACTGAGCCCCAAATGTGAGTGTGTGAATGAGTTACAATCTTTGAACTGATGGTACCTGCATCATTGTATGAATGGGGTGAATGTGATAAGTAGTTGAAGGACTTTGAGTAGTTGGGAAAGAATAGCTATATAAGTACAGTCCATTTACCTTTGGGTAAAAGGAGGGGGGCAAGGGTTCCTTGCCAGGTCAGGTGTACAATGGCAATACCTTCCCATTAAAATTAAAAGAACTTTGGTCATTTTGGGTGGGTTCCCAGGGGTCTAGAGACACTAAAATCGGATATGTTCATCTCTCAACTATGTGCTTTCAGTGACAAAAGTTTCAAGCACATTGGAATTCAAAAATGTGAAAAAATAAACTCCAAAAAAACAAACAGTAGGCCTCAACTGTCCACTTCAAATACCTCACTGTAGGGCCTAGGGTATGCCAAGTGGACAGTATGGCAAATTGGTATGACAATGCCTAAAAACATGCAAAAACTGGCTAAATGAGCCCAAATACGACACTGTGTCTTATTAAATATGTCATACGCAGGTGACTTGTATTTTTTCAAGTTGTCCGATCTGATCCATATTTGGAGGTGGAGAAGGCCTACGTTGGGCTGACTAACAGTCAGAATATGAGCCTAATCACAGAGTATGAAATCAAAAACCACTCCCGCAACAGTGTCCCTCAACTAATCACAGTTTTTGATTGGGAAGCTTTCAAAGTACACCCCTATGATTGTTTTTCACTGAAGGTATTTGAAGAGGTTGTCCGTGCCAAAGAATTTAACAGGCCTTTTCGCCCTACGAGCGGTTTAGGTGCACAAGCTTGGTACCAGCTCGAAGGGCACAGAGTGACAATCAAGTGACCTGATTTTGGGGCCTCTAGACCCCTTGGTACAACCCCCAAAATGACCCCCAAAGTGGCCTGAGGTCGCCAGTGTGACAGTATTTGAAGTGGACATTTCAAATTCACTTGCATTCAAAAATTTGCTTGGCTGCTGCTTGGGCCCCTGAGCTGCTAGAGAGCTCAAATTTGGAGCACTTACTACCTGTTGGCTCTGAAAAGGGCACCTAAAATTTTGAAGCTCTGGGTACTCTAGAAAAAAAGTTACTGACCCTAAGCTATTGACCCTAATTTGCTCAGATTTTATACGGCCATGGATTGGGCACCAAACCACGTAGAGACCCCACATTTTAAGCAGATGATATCCTTGGGCTCTAGTTTAAGCACCTAAAATTTGATGGTTGTAGGTGCTCTGCAAAAATTTGTTGAGAATTTGTTTTCCATAGCTTCTGGGGTGCTGAAACTGAAATATGTTGATCTGCACTCATTTTAGAGCAATGCCAAGGTGGTTTGACATCTCTATCTATTCTGTACACCCTGTGGGAAGATGTCCACTTGAGATGATGTTGGTAGAACCATGTACAGTAAAGTTACAACCACTTCCTGTTTCATGGCGAAACATCAAAATTCGCTGCCCCTTAACAGCCACAACATTCAACAAAAACTCAAGCTTTTGATAGCTTTTCAAGTTGATTAGATAACGGTCTAGAACGAGTTCGTTAAAATATCCAGCATGTGAAATTTGGGGCAGCTGGGACAATGTGAAGTGAAGTTACAACAGCTTTCTGTGTCATGGCGAAGCATCGAAATTAGCCACAAGGCCGAGGGTTTAGGACATGTCACTAAGAGACTTTTTTGTTTGTCTTGGCATCTTACATGTGTCTCCCAAATTTCTTACATGTGGGTGAAAACTACAAGGAGTTGCCCTCAAAATGTCATTCATTCGTAAAAAGTTGGAATCATAAAGAAAAAGAATAATAAGTTCCACCTTGAGGCAAGCTTCTCTCCCCACTGCCTCAGTGCTGCCTTGGCACAAAAGCTGACGCAGACAACCGGGTCGTCGCATATGCAAGCCAACCTCTGAGCAGCATTGAGATTAAATTCTCAGACTGCGAAAAGGCTCTTCTCGCCGTCTCGTGTGAGCTGTGGAACACCTCCGCAGCTCACATTGGAGGCCAGAAAGTGATCATTGATCACCAATCATCATTTTCCTGAAACAGCTGAGGGAAGGACAAGTGTCCAACAGCCACATGAGTGATGGCACTACAAGGCTATGACGTTTAGGTCAAATAACGTTTTGACCACCTCATATGACATCTTGGGAGTGGAAGTAAAATTCCACATCCCGTATCACCCTCCGTCATCCGGTCAAGTCAAACGTGACAACTGCACCATCATACACATGCTCAAAAAGTGTGTCCACAGCAATGGCAAGGACTGGGATGTAAAATTTCCACTGGTCCTGATACCCATCAGGTTCACCCCGCATCACACCCTTGGTGATGATAACTGGGAGGGAAATGACTCTTCTGCTTCACCTCTTGTATCACCCAGAGGACGTCAGCGTTGCGACTGTGTACACGGCTCACCAGTACGTGACGGACGGACTCAGGAGAACCTGGAGGCAAGCGTTAAAGGATCAAAGTTAGTTAGTTAGGCCAACTGCTCATTTTTGTCCTGAGGCCCCCTAGTGAGTTTATCTGACCATGCAGATATGACTAATAACAGATTTGACTATGAACTTAACATTTGAATGCAGCTATTACTGGGACTAGGGTAGGACATCATCTGCCCTTGTAAACATATTTGACGTGCAGTATATTAACATTTGTGGTGCTCTACCTGCTGATTCAATTCAATTCCATTTTATTTAAAGCAGGTCTAGACCATACTCTTTATAATATTAGTATTTACAAAGACCCAACACTACTGTTTTCATTTTCATTTTCCAATAACATTCATCAAGCTCCAGCTTCTTCACAGTTTTTCTTTACTTGTGCCTCTGGTAACCAGAAACTAGCCACATGTTGGGGCCCCAAGGTTGTAACCAGTGTAGCAGAGAAGACTGCTACAATAGAATGACATCCTTCCTTCAAAGTGTAAACACTAAACAGGACTAGAAAGGTTTTCACATTGACAACAGTGGTAAGTCAGGGCAAGTGAACCAAATACTTGGAGTCCTTTCACACAAGTTCTCACTTTAGTCTAAATGTGTTAAAATGTATATTAGCCCAACATAAATACTGTCAGCTTTGAAAATGCCTCATTGAATGCAACCCATGGACACAATTCAGAGATAAATTTGTCACCTGTGAATGGAGCCCAGCCTGTTATTTTACAATATTCTAACCAGAATAATTTGACTCCCTGCACTGATGCTATTAAGTGTGTTTGGTATGGATTTTAATTTGGTTGGAAAGTGTTGTTTCCCAGAGTTTTAGGGGTGTTTTTATTGGGCAGTTTATATGAGTAATGTCTCACAATAGTCAAGTTGGTCGAGACACGAACAAAGAGCCATCTGCAGAGGGCTGATTACTTCCTGAAAGCAGTGTGCTCACTCTGCATGTCCTGTTTGCTGGGAATCAGGCTGGTCTGAAGATCTGAGGGAGTTAATTGGCTGAAGACGAACCCATATGGAGAGGTGTGTGTGTATGTATGTGTGCAGGAGGTTGTAGGGGTCCACATTCCTCCAAGGTGCTTTTATTTTACCAGAAATTAACTTTTCATAGGCATAATTACATCCATAATTTGTTTTACAGAAAAGTTAAAATTATGGGCCAAATTGTCATACAGAGACGAGGAAGACAAATTAAAATCAGAAGGTGACCCGGTACACCTAACAGAGTTAGTATATCTAGCAATAAACCTGTCAGATGTGTCTGCACAAATGGAGTGTCTTTTGACTAATTTTAAACCAGGTACATGTTTGATTATCCAAGCAACATTGAAAAAAATACACTACCGTGCACTTTGGGGTTATATCAAGGCCTTTAGAAATAACCAGGTCAAAAGTGTGACCCTGATTATGAGTAGGACCGGCAGTGTGCTGTATGAACTCAAAGGTTGATAACATGTCAGTAAACTGGTTAGCAAAATGATCTGCGGTATAATCTATGAATGTTAAAATCACCAGAGATAAGGACTGAGTCATATTCAACAGTAATTTTCAATAAAAGCTCACCAAATTCAGATAAAAAGCATTTTTTAATCCATGGAGGGTGGTAAACTGTGATCACTAGACAGTGATATACAAATCTGATTACCAGAGCTAAATACTCAAAAATAGAGTAAGAACCCAATGACATGTTTTTACATGATAAAATATCTGAAAAAATAGCTGCAACACCACCAACCTTCCTGTTAGACCTGGTACAGTGTGAAAATGAAAAATTAGATGGCGAAGCTTCAATCAATTCTTTGCTACCAGTGCCATCAAGCCAAGTCTCAGTAAGGAGAATACAGTCACGTCTATGAGATCGTATAATATAATTAACAATGAAAGTTTTATTAGTTAGGGATCAGACATTGAGGAGTGCCATCTTTAAGGAGCTTGCAGAATAAGTAGAATTGTCAACTGTGCCAGAGTCAGGCCTAGGATGGCTAGAGTTTTTCACAAACTGTGTTTGAGAGTCAGAGCACACAGTGGCAGGACCCACACTGTTAGAACTGGATGTAACAGTGGAAGGCACAAAGGTCTGGATCGAGTCTTGCTGTGGTGCATGTCAGAACAAGTTAAATGCTATAAACTGGATACAATTAGTAGTCAACTGCTTTGTTCCCTTTCTATTAGGTTGCACACCATCTGCTCTGTATAGGCTTGAATTAGTCCAAAAGTAATCAGAGTTTGAGATGTCATATCCTACAGCAGAACAGAAGTTTTTTAACCAACCACCAACGTTCAGAGCACAAATGCAGAGCACACTAGCAGTCTTTACAACCAATTCACACTTTATTAGAATGTCAGCAGGATAGTGGGAAGGGGCGTAATTCTTAGGAGCGAAGCCTTTGGCATCGTACTTGATAACTCCGGGGAAGTAGCGATGGTTCTAGCGTGGAGACTGAAGCAGCGGTCACCCGTCTGACTCTGTTTAGATGCTGCGTGAATCTGGAGAGGCAGACTGGTCCGTGAGGTGAGGTGTAGGTGGTACCGTGTAGACCTGGGTTAGCCCTAAGGTGGAGTTGGTGGTGGGGTGTGGAGACTGACCGTCAGCGGAACCATGATCACGGAGCAGGTTGGATGCAAAAGGTTTGGCTGAAGTGGGCTGGGGAGGATAAGGTGGCTGACTACCACACTTTCTGCACTTACACGTCAACTAACAATTCAGCTACTTTCTCTTAAACTGGATTTATGCTTGATGCAAAGGGTTAACTGGAGGGTTTTGATTAATAGTTCAGCATCTGATTTCTCCCATTGATATCACCACATTATCATGCTTCAATTTTGTTCCACACAGTAACTGATTTTACATTCTTTCATTCACTTTGTGACATAGAGTGATTACTTATTGAACTGGAGTTACATCCAGGTAACTTCTATTTTGCCTCGTCTCATTATTGAATAGCAGTGGTGTGTCCAGACTTTTTTGACTGGGGGGGCCCAATTATACACAATATTGTATTTTAGCCGATTAAAGGTTTAAATACATTAAACTGATCATATTGAATGACCTTAACTTTGGTAAGAGTAAGGAGCAGGTTTACACTCACTATAGATTAAAATCAGCGTTCATGTTAAATAACAGTGTTTAACTCAGTAAATTTATTTTATAACGGGGAACCACTCCTTTTACAAAGAGAAAAGAATTAATTGATTCATTAATAAATAATCAATTTAATTAATAGGCTAATCAGTTTAGTCTCAATCTGAAGTTGCTACAGAGTTCTTGTCTCGGGACAGTGACCAGAATATTTCATACACACAAACACATCTGACACAGAGGATGCAGTGAATGAGTTTGGTTAGCAGTATTAACTTGTGTAAACACAGGAAACCACTATGTGGACAACTTTAATAGTTACCAATTAAATAAACTAGGCTATAGCACCGTTCAGCAACTGAGACGTTTTGGAAAGTCAAGGGAGATTATTATTAGTAATTATTAATCACCTGAAGTAATTTAGCTATCACACCTATGTTGATGGAAGATCCTAATTTTTATCTACGTTTTCTAATTGTTCCTATTAAGCATCAAACCCCAATGTCACAGAAAAGTATCTGTTGTTTCACCTGAGTTTTGGCTGAGCAGGGCAGGTGTTGCCCTGGGGAGAAGAGGAGAGGATAAACAGTGCCATTTCCCTGTGGCACTCAGTGGCGATTGGCTCCCGATGAAGCTTGTAGCAGAAAACACAATTTTTGAGGAGGCATGACAGCTGATAGTTAAACTGCTCTCAGTGATTACATGTCAACTAACAGTTCAACTGTTTTTAGCACTTTCACTTCACCTGAAACTTTAGTTCAGTGGGGTGATTAACTTTCAACCCACATATCAACTGCTTTGATCACCAGTATTTGAACTGACACCTCAACTCCTTTCGGTACTTAAACTTCAATTGACACTTCAAACCCTTTGAGTGCTTAAACTGCTGTCTGGCATTAGACGTAAAATTCTGAGGTGCAGAATTGTTCAATATGCATGTAATGTAATGCATGTAAGGGGTTACAAGATGATTAAAGGAGTAAGAAAGAAAAAGTACATTTCTGTTTCACAAAATTATGTTCTTTGTTCTGACTTTTCTCTAATTTTTGCCCATGTTTTGCCCACACCATAACATATCCCTGAAGACATATTTTTCTCCACTTGTCAAGTAGATAATGTTTTTTTTAAGGTGTGACAGGCTGGAAAGGTTGGGAACCACTGATTAAGACTATAGAGGAGACAATAAAGGATAATTGAAGTTTACTACAAATGTGATCTTATTTTTGTAGTTTTGCTCATCCTTCTTATCAGTAATGATAATACTGTACTTAATTGCATCACAGAAAATAAGTCAGACGAGTCAAGAAACATGACAACCAGATGATCAAACAGGATGTAAACAAACCAACAGGTTAGTTAAACTTATTTGGAAGTGAAAACAAAGGTAAAATTATTACCCAAACTGTCTGTTTTAAACATCCACCAGGCCCGCTTCCTGCTTCAGGTTTGACCTACTTACTGTATCTGTGCGCGTTCAATGAGGGATTATTAGTGACATTTCAGGTGCGCTCACTCTCAATTTGTCCTCCATAATCTGGATAAATTGTTGGCTTTTTTACAACCGGTCTGTCTTACTTTGTTGTTGCGATGACTAGAAAATTAAGATTAAGTAATTAAGTTAAATTGTCCTTTAAAATAACTTAAATAGGACAGTTCTGCTATTCTCTTTTAAAGCATTGGGAGCATCTTTTCTCATTGGTTTTTGCAAGACCAACTTAATATGCCGATGTGTTGCTCCCTCTGTGGGCTGGTAAACATTACCTCACTTGCTGGTTTTGAAATCACAATGCAATGAATAAAGTTTAAACTCTAATGTTTTGGAAACCAGACTGCTTGTCTTGTCTTGAAAAGTTGCCATTTGGATGAAAGCACTGATATGTATTGTACACATGAATTACTTCCTGCATGCGCACACACATGCACCCAAACACATGACCAGCACACCCACACTGACAGCTAAACCACACATAAACATTCACACAGCAGGAGGGCTTTTCAGGTTCAGGGAAAACAAAAGTTTTAAGAGGGAAACATGGGAGCCATTAAGTGTTAAAACAGTGAGAACACAACTTTCTGGCTTCAAAGGCCTGTTTCAGATTGCTTCGTCTCCAGGCCCGTTTTTGAAAGAGATGATATTCAGTAACGTGATTACTGCACTTCACTGTGAGGCTGATGATTTTCCAAAGCACCACAGGCACTTTTTTCAGTTGTTTTCAATGGTTTGGTCACAGCAGGTGTCTGGCTCCAATCAACAAATGGACAAGTTGTCTTGTCTTGACTCGTCTCAACATTTCAATGTGAAAATATCTCTTCAAACAGGCACCGCACTGCACCATTACAACTCTGTACCTTTTTTTCATCTAAGCCATCAACCTGTCTTTTAGACCCCATCCCAACTAGGCTGCTTGAAGAAGTTTTACCCTTAGTTAACACTTCTTTACTAGATATGATCAATCTGTCTTTATTAACAGGCTATTTACCACGGTTATCTAAAGATATAGTTACTCTAGATGGCACTGACCTGGCCTCCAGCACCACCGTAAGGAATCTCTGAGTTATCTTAGTCGTTTAACTCCCACCTGAAACAAACTTCAAGGACTGCCTTTTTTCACCTACGTAACATTGCAAAAATCAGGCACATCCTGTCTCAAAATGATGCAGAAAAACTAGTCCATGCATTTATTACTTCTAGGTGGATTATTGCAATTCATTATTATCAGGCTGCTCGAATAAGTCCCTTAAGACTCTCCAGTTGATCCAGAATGCTGCGGTACGTGTACTGACAAGAACTAGGAAAAGAGATCAAATTTCTCCAATATTAGCTTCTCTGCACTGGCTCCCTGTAAAATCCAGATTAGAATTTAAAATCCTTCTCCTCATCTACAAAGCTCTTGATGGTCAGGCACCATTGTATCCACAAGTAACCCTGCATTCTGGGAGTGCAGTGTTCTAGTGGGATAATAGTACTATGAGCTCTTTAAGATATGATGGATTCATTGTTAACATGTACAAACTGAGATGAATCTGATAGGATTTAAACCAGCTTAATGCAGTTCCTTTAATGCCAATTAAATGTTACAGTCTCTGTAATAAGATGTGATGGTCAATGGTGTCTACATCTAACAAGACAAGTACAGAGACAAGTCCATTGTCTGATGCAATTAAAAGGTCATTTGTAATTTTCACCATTGCTGTCTCTGTGCTATGATGCACTCTAAATCCTGACTGAAAATCCTCAAATAAACTATTGTTTTTTAGAAAGTCACACAACTGATTGGTGACTGCTTTCTCAAGGATCTTAGAAAGAAAGGGAAAGTTAGATATAGGTCTATAGTTGGCTGAAACCCCTGTATCAAGAGTGGGCTTTTGAAGAAGAGGTTTAATTACAGTTACTTTAAAGGACTGTGGTACATAGCCTGTTAATAAAGACAGATTGATCATATCTAGTAAAGAAGTGGTAAGGGTAAAACTTCTTTAAGCAGCCTATTTGGGATGGGGTCTAAGAGACAAGTTGATGGCTTAGATGAAGGAATCGTTGAAGTTAGTTGGAGAAGGTCATTGGAAGAAAAGCAGTCTAAATATATATCAGGTTTTACAGCTTTTAGAGTGATTAAACTTAACACTTAGTAACAGTTTCTACCAAAATGGTGGATGGTGACCTTTGACCCTAACCATCCCCTGACCCCCTCCCCTCTAGTCCCAGCCAATGAGAGAAGAGGGGGTGGAGTTAGTCGTAGCCAATGAGAGAAGAGGGGTGGAGTTAGCCAGAACCAATGAGAGGATTTGGGTGCCGCTACTGTGAGCCAATGAGAGAGGAGAAGGTGGAGTTAGCCAGAACCAATGAGAGAAGAGAAGGTGGAATTAGTATTAGCCAATGATTGGATTCGATGAAAATAAAAGGAGAACATAGAGTTAGTCTAAATCATTGAAAAAAACTAAAGATGACCAAGAGAACCGCAGACTTGTGGGTGATCAGCGAGACGCCTGTGTCGTTCTACCAAGACTCGACACCAGGGGGAGCACCCAAGGAACGGGTATCTGTGCTGGATCCAGATGCCTCCAGCCAACACACTTCAGGAGGAATGGACTTTAGAAGCGGGAGGTGTCTGGGGGTATGTGTTCAACTATAGCTTAAATGAACTTTGTTTTCACCCTCGTTGGAGGAAGGGGAACCTTTTGTACCCCTGACTGTCAAAGCAAAGCTCACATTTGCTTCAAATGATCTCAGAGGTAGCATCGTACGACAAACAGCAGCGCAGCAGCAAAAAACAACCGTGGGAAAGGAACCTGCGACAAAAGAAAAAAAGACGCAAACAATTGTACGGATGAAAAAGGAGTTTCATCCATAACCTCAAAAAACTCATGTGTAACCTCAAAAAAATTGTATCCAGCACCGTTTGGGAGATAAGAAGCTCAGTCTCCGGCAGATGGTTCTACCGTTCAAGCCGTCAGATGTCCGTAGGAGAGACACCTCGGTTGGGTCTTTCTTTGTCTTGGAGTATTTCAATTCTGAATGCGGGGTATTTTTACGTGTCCCTGTCACAGTTTGGCTGAAAATGAATGGATGAAAAGCGGCAAAGCTTAAGGCTCTCTTCCAAAGGAGTCAGACCTCAAGGGACATTGTGCTGGTGAAAAAGACTCTGATTTTTCCATGGTGAAAGCCATGGTGGTTCGACTGTTGAGCAATGTTCTGTACAGATATAGAACTGAAATCTGTTACGGGTGTCAAATCGATCATCCGAGTCAAACACAACACGAATGTCTGTTTGAGATGCCGGACTATTTCTTCCAACATCACTATGACGAGCTGACAAAACGGCTTTAGACTGATCATTTTATTTCTACTATTCAACGGGTGCTTAAGTCACGCCATATCCACGTGTCTGCATACAGGGTCCACGGCGCTTCCGAGGCCTTTTTTCACAACCTCAAACTGATGAGACGCATCAGAGACAAACTCCTGAGCCTGTACTGATCAGAGAAGATGTTACCGAGGACGAGAAAGGGAAGTGAAAATTAACTGAAAATGGGTAATTACTGTACAAAACTTGTCACTTATGTAGAGTAACATGTAGTCATCTGTCAATTAATTGATGTTTTGGATCAGGTGATTAAAAACAGAGTGAGTAATGTTTCAATCCACAGTTTTATCAGAGATGTTGAAGTCACTAGACTAGAAGAGATGTTGGATGTTGTTCGATTCCATGCTGTACCTTGGGAAGAAATTGTACACGTTGTTCATGATAAATTAAACTTCAGTGTCTGATACCTTTTATAAAATCATAAAAGAGATGAGTAAAGATTCCCGTGTGAAAGTGTACCATCTGTTTACTCTGTACACTTTGTTAGTAGACTTGTCTCTGACTACCTTGAGCGAATTGAGAAGATTGCATTGTGATATTTACTGTGCCGTAGGAACCTCTGTGTTGAAATTAGCCTTAAGTACATTGAGAAGATAATGAAAACTTGTGTGTAGTGAAGATATAGAATGATTTTCCTTTTGTGTTATTTTGATGAAAACTAATAATCACAATAAACTGGTATAAAGAAACTTGTGTCTTGCTTTTATTTTTTAAAAACCTCAGAGTGGGCTGCAGGAAGCATGTCTGAGAAACGCTTCATGAAAAAAGTGTATTACAACCGATCTCATCCAGGTAGTTTTGGAGAAGTGGATAGACTCCGCAGAGCCGTGGAGGATGAAACGAGGGAAAAAAGTAAATGTTGAACAAGTCAAAGATTTTTTATCCGAGCAAGATGCTTATACTGTGCATAAGCCTGCCAAGATACATTTTGTCAGAAATAGAGTTTTTGTGCCACAACCTCAAAATCAGTTTCAGGTAGATCTTTGTGATATGCAGGCATTGAACACAATTTAATTATTTATTAACGGTTATCGACGTATTTTCAAAAAAAGCTGTTGAGAGACCCCTAAAGAAAAAAATAGGCAGTCTTACAGGATTTGCTAGATGGATACAATAACGGCTATCATAAAAGTATAAAAATGACACCAATGCATGTGAGAGAACGCCTCTCAAGTATTTGAAAACCTGTACGGTACATTTCCCATCCGTGGCAAAGACGTGATACAGATGAATTTCAAGGAGGGAGATCCTCTGAGAATATCCAAACTGAGAGGAGTGTTTGATAAAAAATATAAACAGAGTTACACCGCCGAGTTGTTTACGGTGGCTGAACGCATACCTCGTCAACCCCCTGTGTACAAACTGAAAGATTATGACGGTGAACTTATCCGAGGTACTTTTTACGAAGCGGAGTTGCAAAAAGTGAAGGTTGCTAAAGACAAAGTATTTCAAGTTGAAGTAATTGTGGATGAGTGCGTCGAAAGGGGTAAAAAACTTTAGCGCCATTCAAAAGAGATTTGAATTTCACGCGGGAGGTCAATATCATATATGTTTATTTCCCGTCCACGGCTTACATGTTGGTTCAATGGTTCAAGTTCGAGGAAAGGATGAGTACAACATCAGCTCGTGACGCTTACGCACCGCTCTTGAGAACCATCAATATACAAGGCATGTACGGTGACATCGTCATGCAGTATTTTAACCCCGCCTATTATATACCAGTGGTCACAAACAGACCACTATTGTGAAGCTCCATTTTAGACCTTCAATAAGCTTTACTTCCTCCGAGAAAACGTGATACACCAGCAGAGGCGAGGCTTGATCCTCACCATTTTGTGAGTTATTATGAAAATCAAGCAGGGGCGCTCTCCTCAATTTTTATGGGGCACCCGTCATGTATGGGAGAGACATAGGTTCTATATTCTCAAGATTATTTCGTTTTGTATCACATTTGATGGAAAAAGGTTTTGCCATCGTTATCCTCATCTTAAATCAGCTGCCAAAAAACATTGCCTTAGAGGTGATAAGCCACGTAGTTGGTAAACTAAGCCATCAACCGGACCAGGAGTCTCAAAAAGGATCCGGTGGTATGATGGTTCTGGCTAGAAGAGTGAGAAAGAGACCGCCAGGGCAGCATGTGTCAGGGGGATCTAAAAAATGCCAAGGCACTGTAAAGAAGTCAGTAGAAGCGAGCCCAGAGGAAAGAATGCTCTTGGGAGGCCCAGAGATATATTTTAGGAAAAAAAAAAAGATGGCTCTTTTACATCACAAATCAGCCTGAAAAGCTCTACCCCGAAATCCTGCCTCTGTCAGCCATTGTAGATGGAGGCCCAATTGAATTCTTTATTCCCCGATATGAAGACAAATATTTGGACCTGAACAACTCCTTGTTATGCCTCCATGTTACCAACGCAGATGGGTCGAACCTGGCTGACGACGCCTCACGTGGGTCTCATCAATTACCCGCTGAATACAATTTTCAGCCAATGCGACGTAATTCTGAGGGATAGGCTGATTTCACAATCTAGCGCTACTCACCCCTACAGAGAGATAATAGAGACTCTGCTCAACTATTTGGAAGATAGGCTAAAAAGTCAGTTCAGTAGTGATTAATAATGATCCAAACAGAGGGTTAGTTCAGAGATCTCGGTTCAGCGCTGAATCTAAAGAGGTTCTCTCCACGCCAATATATATTTCAGCAAGAGGCTACTTCTGAACTTCTGACCCAGGCTAACGACGCCTTCTGTCTCATGAAACACCAATTACCATTTAAAAATACTGTTTAGATCATGCGTCGCCCTTAATGAGGGGCAACGCTCTCTACTCCTCATCCCGTGTTAATATGAAAACTTACTCCATCCTGGAGAATTCCCGAATCTCTTTTTGGGAACGATGCCAAAATATATTGTTTTAACCATGGTAAACCACAAAGCCTTCACAGGTAAAAGAGACCTGTCACCCTTCAATTTTATCCACAAAAGCCAGCCAAAGCTTTCCAGCCTCAATTTAACCAGGGGCTGTCCGTCAGAGAGTTTTACAACATGTTTACGGCTACGGGAGACACCTGAAAGATTTACCTCTAAGCATCGACAGGGAGGAATTTCAGCAGGGCTACTCTTTGTTTGTTTTTAATCTCAACGCCTGCGAAGATGCCAACACATTGTCGTATGTTTCCAACAGAAGTTTAAGACTGGAAATGAGATTCAGAGAACCTTTGCCCCATACTACCACTCTCATTGTTTATGCTTGTTACGAGTCTATTTTGGAGATCAATTCCAAACAACTGGTGCTTGTGGACTATTACTGAGACAACATGAACAATCATCAATTGGACGGATTACTACGTCATTTACTACGAAATGCCTTTTGCGGAGTGTGGGCCACGGATCAGTTACCTTTACTGCGTCAATCCTTTAGACTTCCAGCCTTTTTTATCGTCAACACACACCCTGCACATGAACCAGGAGAGCACTGGTTGGCCCTCATTCTCGAGGAAGGCAAAAAAAAGGTAGCTTTTTTGATTGTTTCGGATTCTCCCCGGATTTTTCACATTACCCTAAAAGACGGTGTAGTCCCTCATTCGTCCAGGAGTGTTCTATCGTAGAAAAGGTTTCAGTTGTAGTCATCTGGACAGTTTTTAGAATCAAGACGTTTCGGCTCCCATCCGGAAGTCATTCTCAATTGTGGAATTGAGATGGAATGGGATGGGAGCCAAAACGTCTTGATTCTGAAAACAGTGTCCAGATGATTACGACTGAAACCTTTTCTACGATTACCCTAAAAGCATCTTGCAATTTTTAGAAAACCGTTGTGAATCTATTTTATACGCCAACCAACAGCTTCAACACGTTCTGTCTTCGCCATGCATTCAGCATTGTGTTTATTATTTATGCCACAGAGCCTGTGGTCTATCTTTTGAAAATGTGCAGTCTTTGTATCAAGAAGATGTTGTGAAAAATGATGTTATGGTATCAAAATGTGTGAAAAAATATCAGCGTTGTATGAGGCTGCAAAGACCGGGATCTTTTCACCACACCGTCTGTTCTTTACAAATGTTTAAAGATTGTTAGAACTTAGAAATAAAGATGGATCAGGAGATGGAGAAGGTTTTGCAGCACCTCGTTAGCAGTTTCGTCCAGTGTTACTTGTTTGTCTTCTCGCTGATCTTCTTGCTCCCCAGATTCTTTGGCTAGAGTCAAAGTGATACGACGGTCTTCTTTCTCATCTTGTTTGAGCAAAGCTAGGTATCTTTGCAGCAGAGCATTGTATTTTTTTATTTTTTCATGGGTGTTCAAACCGTTTTCATTTAACACATCCCTCATTATTACATCCAAATCATTTTTGGCCGTACGTCTCATCGTTTCCCTGGTGTTGGGAGCAGAAGCTACAGACTGACGGTTTAGCTGTTGAGGCGAAATCAAAAACATCTTTTGACTCATGATTTATCTTCTAATAAGCCCTCCAAGCAGCTCTCCAAACATCAGCACCAGCGCTGACAGCAAAAGTAAAAGAAAACCTCCAGACTGTTTTCTCAGAGCCTGATGTTTGGTTTTTAGGTTTTCTTTTTTATTGGCCAACAACCTAATTTTCTTTTGTATTCTGAGTTTTTTATATTGAGCTGAGGTCAGGGGAATGTTTCCTTTAAAGAGGTTTAAGGAGAGCTCGCAGAGAGACTGAAGAAAGTCCAATGAACAATGGTTGAGAATATCTTTATGTTTCCAAGGCGTGGCGTGACATAAAGCGTGTAGTAAAGGCGTGTTTCTTTTTAAACGTGCCAACATGCTGGATCAGGACTTGGATTTAGGTAGATAGACAATGGGCCACTGATGGGGGAGTATTCCCGTCCTTAGTCTGTATTGTTCTTGGCACCTGGGTGTGAGATCGATGATTAAATACCCGTGAGGATCTTTGGTAGCGTCTTCAAAACTTTCTAATAAAAAGGCTTTTCGTCCGGGAAACATTTGTTGCGCCAATATATTCATCTGTAAGTGTCTCGAGGGTTTTTAAACAGTAGCAGATAATTACGTTTAAACTGATGGTGCGGCTGTGTTTACCTTGATGAAAAAGATTTTAGAAGTCAGCATAATGACAGACATGTTCTTGTGATGTCTGTGTGGTGTAAAAATTCTGACTACATCAGGATGGTCAGAGGCCTGAAAAATGACATTGTCCAAAATAATCAAATGATTTTGATCAGGGGGAAACAGGTTTTCATCATCAAAAGAAGGCCCTCAACATTTTTTAAGATTTAATCTTTTTATTCTTCTTTTGCAGTTCAGCATACAACGGTTGAAACAATGTAAAAATCCATGCAATGTTATCAGGCAGTATATCCATCACATGATTACAGTTTTTCAAAACAGACTTTACAAAATAAGTCTTGCCACAGCCACTTGGTCCCGTGACCAGACAGGAAAAAGACACTTTCAGTCTGGGGTCAAAGTCAATTACTTCGGATGAAAACATTTTCTCCTCAATAACCAAAAGGCAATGTTTGTCCTAGACTCAGCAGCCGTCTCTTATCATATACAACTCTGAACTTTTTTTTGGAATGATGTGTTTTTTAGAAGGAAGCCTTTTTTATCTCGCACAATACTGTGCTGAGGGATTTCAATCACCGCCCTCTCGCCAGAGTTGAAAAACATAATCCTGAACCAGGTCTTTGACGCTATCAAAGTTGACCCTTTCACAGCATTGGTGCATCTGCATAATGCCTTTTAAGCGTAAAACAACCTTGTTGTTTCGAGTTTGGTAAGCATAACTTTTTGGACCTGCAGCCACAAATTCTTTGATGCTATCTCTCCCTAACTTGTCTGTCAAATCCCCCAGGTAATTACCCAGATTGAGCCGCGTCTCTCCCTCTTTTGTCACATAGATGAGGCTGTCTGTGTCGCAGTAAGGGACTCTGTCTTGCAGCTGTACCAAATAACTGTACAACATCAAACGCCCGTAGGCTGTGGTGAAAGCGGCCATAAAAACGTTATCTACCTTGTTTGGTGGCAGGATACAACGGTCTCCGTAAGACCACTGTACCAAAGCCACTTTGTCATTGACGAAGGAGAAGTACTTGACTTTATATTTTTCAGAAAACATGATGTTAAAGAATTCTTCTAGTTTGGTTTGTGTTTGGTTGCATCTCTGTGTAGACGTTCCCCAAAAGGAGTTCAGACATAATTAAGACACTTGCCTTTTAGACGGGTTTGGTTTGATTTTATCAGCCTCCAGCAAAATCCCTTGGTTTGCATGATAGTCACTGATGTACTTTTCTCTGCTTTCCTGATCTACAACGTCGGGCGGTTAACACGAAGCTTCCTGTTTACCTTTCAGAAAAGTGTGCATATAGTTGACAAATATAGAATCACTCAGTCTATCAAAGTGCCATACCTCAGTTATTTCAGCTATCTGATAGTCCCAGAGGATTGGCGAAGTTGGTGTTACAGTATGGATAGAGAGATGTCATATCTACATAAGAGATTGTCTCAACTTTATAGCAGAGGTACGTCCTCCGAACAAAGCTTCGCGGGGTGACAATGGCTGTGGAGCATTATATTGTTTGAGAAACTCCTTCAACCCCTGATGAGATTTCTTCAACATCATCCATGTTTGCTCACGCATGATGATGTGTTTTACCTCGTGCACAGTTTCTAACTCACGGAATTTCTCCTCACAGCTCACCTGCAACTCTCCGAAGGGACGGCCCATCAAAGGACAGGTGTCGTGTGTTTGATAGCAAATTAAACAGCTGTGATAGAAACATCCTGTAAAGAGTTTCCCTTCGGGGATCAATAAAGTATTTCTGATCCTAGAAACTCATAGAAACAACATATAACCGGAGCGATCTCAGCATACCCATCTACAAAGAATCGCCTCAGCTGTTTTTCCCCCTTATTTAAAGCATGTTGGATAGGGATGTCACGGGTGTGTGACAACCACTCACGGCGTTCTCATTGACGTAGGTTTCAAAATCATAAAACACCACTATTTCATTTATGTTCATGTATCACTGATGAACCTCTGTCTCACAGTCAAAGATCAATTTCTCAACGCAAATTTTACATTTCACATACTTGTGTTGTTTACCATTACCGTTCATGGCACAGTAGTACAGCCTTGCACATTTGATACATTTTTTGTACAAGGCACAAGTGCTGTCGTATGTTTGACCTCTCGATCTCTCTGTAGGTTCTTTGTGTTTGGTCAAACAGAAAGGTGAGCGACATGTTCTGTTGCATTGGTCACACACAACAGGTTGACACGGTCTCCATGTACAACCAGGGTCAAAGCATAAAATGCAACGATCGTCGCAAGTATGGCACAACACGCTGTTAAAACCTGTAAAGCAGTGCTCACAAACATAAGGCGAACCTAGAAAGGCTTTGAGATTTTAAACTGCATAGTAGTGATTTTGGAAGAGAAACAAAATCAGGGTTTTACTCCGTCTTGGGCTATCTGTCAAGAATTTGCAGAGAGCCCTGTCATCCTCAGTTCTGTAAAACACTACAATTTTACAGTCCAATTTCCTTTCAAATTTTGGGATGTCACTAAAGGTTACAGCAGTCTGATCGTCTAACCCTACTTCATTTTGAATCTGCCTACCGCGTTCGAGGGCTTCTCTATTGCTTATATCGGGTTGTAATACATGAGCCAGACAGATGGCAAAACAGTCACAGTCTAGCATTTTCCCCAGAATTCGTTTCCCACTACCCCTAAGGTTCTGGATCACTTCCATGATAAGCTGACCATTGGCCATAACGGCCCAGGTGGACTGCACAACACAGAATAAAAGCTTTTCAAAGTCGGCTAGGCTGGGAAGCTCGTCATTCTGTAAGACGGCCGAGATGTTAATATGGAAATTTTGCCCGCGCAGCTCTAACTGCACCACATCTCGAGGAGTCACATATGCCAATGCTTGCTGTAGCAATGCATCCGCTTGTTGCAAAGTTGTGTTGTATTATACACCGTAGTCCACTACTCCATCTGCGTTAAGTGGGTTTGGGAAGTTTAACAACTGTCTGATTTGATTATTTTCAAATCGACTTCGCCGCACAACACTTTGTTGTGGTGAAATATGAGCACCTCCTTGCTGCACAGGTGGACTGGGTATGCTGAGATCGATATGGTTTGTGGGTGTCTGAGGGTCTGATAAAGCAGGGCTTTGTTCAAGCTGGGCGTTAGTTATTCTGAATGGTTCGTCTAGTGATGATAAAAATCACCGTCTGAAACAGTTTACAAATCCCATTTACAAATTGTCATGGTGTACACATAATTTCTGACACATGAGCCATGTGTGTGTGTGTGTGTGTGTGTGTCACAACTTGCTGAGAAGACAAAGGGAAAGGACCCGGAAACAGCAGTTTGCAAATGCAAAAACCCTAGAAATTCACCTTTATAACAGCTTATCCCTATATATAAACACACAAGATAATACTTATGAGAAACACTGAAGAGCTATAACTCAAACCAACAGCAATAATACCTTAGAGAGCCAGCTTTGTAGAAATGACATTTTAAAGCACTCCCTCTTTAATTTCACACGCACAAAACCTTAGAAAATCACCTTTATAACAGCTTATCTCTATATATAAACACCAAGATAATACTTATGAGAAACACTGAAGAGATATAACTCAAACCAATGGCAATAATAGCTTATAAAAACCAGAGAATCAAAAATACCTTATGAGAGCCAACTTTGTAGAAATTACATTTTAAAGCACTACCTCTTTAATTTCATACGTACAAAACCTTAGAAAATCACCATTATAACAGCTTATCCCTATATATAAACACCAAGATAATACTTATGAGAAACACTGAAGAGCTATAACTCAAACCAACGGCAATAATAGCTTATAACAACCAGAGAATCAAAAATACCTTCCACGAAAATTACATTTTACAACACAGCCTCTTTAGTTTCACGTGCGCAGAACCTTCCGTGTTTGCTTATGATGTTAAATGAGAGAAAAGGAGAGAAAAGGAAGGGTACATGTGTTCCCTGCTGAATTATTACATTTATAAGGCAGAAATAAGTCTGATTGAATAGTCTCACAATGCATTGTAAAACAATTTAAAAACAAATAGACTTACAGCAGTTCTGTAGGGTAAAACAGGAAAATATAACCCCCGAGGTGGGTAGACAACGGCCTTGATTAACCCAAAGTAGCATTGAGGTTCTGAGGTTCTTTGAAATCTCTGTAGATGATTTTGGGGTGTCCTAGAGGGTAAGGAAAGTTGCAGTTGATGTAGGGATACAAGGATGTCACATCTACGTACTGTACAGTTTCATTCGGTGCTGCCGTGTACCTCAACCTCACGGGGCACGTCCTATCGCCGTACAAAGCATTGTGGGGTGAAAGAGGTTGAGGAGCGTTGTAACGCTTGAGAAAATCTTTCAACCCCTGATGGGATTTTTTCATCTCTGTCCATGTATGGTCTCTCATAACGATCACCTTGACCCCGTGGACAGACTGTTATGTCTGTAATTTCTCCTCACAAGCCACATGCAACTCTTCAAAGGCAGTACCCATCAGAGGACAGGTGTTATGAGATTGAAAACAAGACAGACAGCCGTGGTATAAACAACCTAGAAACTCCCACATAGATTTCACCCCTTTGATCTTGGTGTAGCCGTCTGCAAAATACTGCCACAGCTGTTTTTCCCCCGCATTTAATGCGTGTTGAATGCGTTTTGAATTGGTGCCTGTAATCATCGGAAGTAGGAAAGTGGTGACAAACACTTTCATACACGCAGAAGCAATGGTGGAGCGGCTTAAATGGTCTACGCCCGTCTCTTCGATATACCCATTCCTGAAAAGTGTACAACCCTTAGTGAGAATGTCGACATTGTTTTGACAATAACGATGTAAGACTAAGGTGACGGGTAGGAGCCTATGTAGAAACAAACAGGCCTCAGAGCTAAAACCGTGAGGAAAATAGCCCTTGATTTTATCGCCAAAACCGAGGGCTTTTGGCATGTTGGCTAAATGCATGGAAAGAAAGGATAGTGAGTCAATGTGTTTTTGAGCCAGTACAGTAGTGATTTTGGACTAGAAATAAAATTAGCCTTTTATCTTGTCTCGGGTAATCAGTCTGGAATTTAGAGAGGCTTCGAACGTTGTCGCTTCTATAAAACACTACAATTTTACAGTATGTTCAAATTTTGGAATATTGTTAAAGGTCACTGCAGTCTGGTCGGTCAAACCCACCCCATTCTGTATCTCTCTACCGCGTTCAATGGTTTCCGTATCGGTGAGATTGGGATGCATCAGATGAACCAAACAGATGGCGAAATGCAATTGATTGTCAGGGTTTTGTACGATGTTCAGAAAGCACCTTTTCTTTTTAACGATTTTGCTGTTTAACATTTTCCAACATTCTTTTACCGCCACCACGAGGGTTATGGACCACCTGTGCAATCACTTCTAGTTCACTGTCTGACAGTTGAACTGTCCAAGTTGGATTGGATGATGCGAAGCAGGAGTTTTTCAAACGTGTTGTGACATCATCAGCCTGTAAGATGACTGAGACGTTATTACGCAGATGCTCGCCCCTCAACTCCCATTGTATCACGTCTTGACGTTTTGCCTGTGAGAAGGCTTTTTGTAACAACTCATCTACACATTGCAATGTACCATTATAATATAAGGCATAATTGGTTACGCCATTGGGAGGAGGAGGAGGGAATCTCAAAACCTGTCTTATTTCATAGTTGTTAAATCTACTTTACAACACAACCCTCGGTTGGGAGGAATTGTTGTTGGTGTTTTGATCCACATTTCCCCCTCGCTGTTTTGACTGAACAGATTGCTGTATCGACGGACTGATGGACACTGAGGTTGACATTAATTGTTCGACAGTGTTGTTTACGCCACCCAAGGGGTCTGGGGAGGCGGAGGAGATTAAAGGGTCCGTGGTTTGCAAGTTTTCAAGTAAAGGGAGAGCATTGTTTATGGGATTCAGAGGGTCTGAGAATTGATCTGTGATTGGTTCAAAGTTGGAGAGGGTTTCAGTTTGTTTATTGCATGCTGTAATGGATCAAGTTCAAGCCTATTGGTTTGTTTTCATCCATGATCCCATTAAAAGTCAACACATCACAGTGATATAAATGATTCACCCATAACATCAACACATTACATATTACAATGAATGATACATCCGTAGAAATCAACAACTTCCATCTTAAATGATAAAACATCAACACATTACAAATCATGACCACTACATACACCTAAGATATCATACCCCGATCCAATATTGGTCCTGTTCCCTGGAAAGAAGCAGAGATTAGCCATAGTGTGTGTGTGTGTGTGAGAGAGAGAGAGAGAGAGAGAGAGAGAGAGAGAGAGAGAGAGAGAGAGAGAGAGAGAAAGAAAGAAAGAAAGAAAGAAAGAAAGAAAGAAAGGGGGTGGGGTGGGGGTTGACACCTCTGCGTGTGTGAGAGAGAGAAAGAGTGTGATGGTCACAATATTGAAACAGCATTTTAAAGATTTAGGCAAAGATTTAACAATTAGGTCATTTCAAAACACAATTAGTAAACACATTATTAGGATAGATAGGCCTATATCCTTACACATCTACAGGAGTAATAATATGAATAATTATCTGAATACTTCTTCCACCATCCTGTGTGTGTGTGTGTGTGTGTGTGTGTGTGTGTGTGTGTGTGTATTGAGCAATGGATAAACACAGGCAATGATACAGACTGAGACGTTTGGTATTACATTTGCAGGGTTAAATTATATATGATGTATGTATGTATATATTTAAAAGACTTACTTAAAAAGTAGGCCTGCTTACCCTATCAGGCAATTCAGTCAGTGGTAAAATGTCTCTGTGAGATGAATGTGTCTCTATAAAAGACTTAACGCCTTTTAGATCTGAGATGAAACACATAAACAGAATACAAACTAAAATGAGTACAGAGTGCAGATTAAGTATTACAATACAAACACACCATTTTGTGAAGGCAGTTGACTCACTGTGTGTGTGTGTGTGTGTGTGTGTGTGTGTGTGTGTGTGTGTGTGTGTGTGTGTGTGTGTGTGTGTGTGTGTGTGTGAGAGAGAGAGGGATGGGGGTTGACACATCTGCGTGTGTGTGTATGTACTCACAGTCTTCTCACTGCTTGTTTAACCACAGGGACAGAGACACAGGATGGATATCCCAAAATCTGACTATTTAAAGGAACTTTCATAACACATAATTATAAAACACAGGTATGAAGCCTATTAAAGGCAAAGACATGCAGAAGTGAACGTGTCTTGAATCCATTTCTCTTGCGCCCTCTCATTGAACTGATTTTTAGGACCACCTCGCATTTTGGATAGGTCAGAGGTCAGGGGACAGATGCTGGTATGAACATTTATAAATGCTTCCAAGCCATGAAAATGTTAATGTGTAATCAGGATCACTTTCAAGAATATGTGATTATACATTTTTGTAGTAAAATACAACTCTTCTCTTTTCTCCTAAGTTAGTACTGGATGCTCAAGTACTCAATGCATAGCTGTCAGAGCACCTAAAGGTACTAATGGCTGTTTAGAAATTATGCCTTAAGGCTTATGCCTGCTTGACCCTAACCCTAGCCCATATGTCACTTGAATTTCCCCGTTATATTGGATGTTTATTATTATATATTGCAATTTTTGATCCAGCATGACACTTGCTTGCGTCTGTGTGTGTGTGTGTGTGTGAGAGAGAGAGAGAGAGACAGAGAGAGAGAGAGTAAAAGAGAAAGAGAGAGAGGGGAAGGGTTTGAGTCAAATTCCTCACTCGCAGTCATTTGAGCAGAGAACAGAGAAAGAGAGAGAGGATGGGGTTGACACATCTGCGTGTGTGTGTATGTACTCACAGTCTTCTCACTGCTTGTTTAACCACAGGGACAGAGACACAGGATGGATATCCCAAAATCTGACTATTTAAAGGAACTTTCATAACACATAATTATAAAACACAGGTATGAAGCCTATTAAAGGCAAAGACATGCAGAAGTGAACGTGTCTTGAATCCATTTCTCTTGCCCTCTCATTGAACTGATTTTAGGACCACCTCGCATTTTGGATAGGTCAGAGGTCAGGGGACAGATGCTGGTATGAACATTTATAAATGCTTCCAAGCCATGAAAATGTTAATGTGTAATCAGGATCACTTTCAAGAATATGTGATTATACATTTTTGTAGTAAAATACAACTCTTCTCTTTTCTCCTAAGTTAGTACTGGATGCTCAAGTACTCAATGCATAGCTGTCAGAGCACCTAAAGGTACTAATGGCTGTTTAGAAATTATGCCTTAAGGCTTATGCCTGCTTGACCCTAACCCTAGCCCATATGTCACTTGAATTTCCCCCGTTATATTGGATGTTTATTATTATATATTGCAATTTTTTTGATCCAGCATGACACTTGCTTGCGTCTGTGTGTGTGTGTGTGTGTGTGAGAGAGAGAGAGAGAGACAGAGAGAGAGAGAGTAAAAGAGAAAGAGAGAGAGAGGGGAAGGGGTTTGAGTCAAATTCCTCACTCGCAGTCATTTGAGCAGAGAACAGAGAAAGAGAGAGGAGGCATTTTGGAAGAGAGGAGAAAATCTGACTATTTGAAATAGCACTTTTCCTAAGTGACTTTCCTAAGAGGGACAATGAAGGTAAGTGTTTGACAAAGTGATACAAAGCTTACCAAGTTTTACCATGTTAAATTGCATTGTCTAACTCATGGTTCTTCTCATTGTATTTTCTCAAGGTGCTGAAGCAGTGCTGGATTCATCAACAAAACCAGATCCTGAACAACTGTGACACAGGGACACAGATTATTTAATTCAACTTCATGATTGATTCAGTCATCGAATCCATTCATCGAATCCAATCACTGGCTCATGCTAACTCCACCTTCTCTTCTCTCATTGGCTCATGCTAACTCCACCTTCTCTTCTCTCATTGGTTCTGGCAAACTCCACCTTTTCCTCTCTCATTGTCTCACAGTAGCGCAACCGACATCCTCTTATTGGTTCTGGATAACCCCACCCCTTTTCTCTCATTGGCTTTGTTTTTATTATCTTCTTTTTAGAGGGGCGATAGAGTCAGGTGTTGTTCGCAGTGAACCTGCAGCATTATCAACAAGATGATCAGTTTGGGAGGGACTGAAATTAGCATGGGAGTCCTCTGTTATTTTGAGACATAGCACCGAAATAATTGCAGATGGGATCAGAAGCCAATCAAATCTAATAATGAGATAAACACAGTACTAAGGCTATCATTATCAACGTCCGCATGAATATTAAAATCACCTACAATAATTATTAGTTATCTGTTTTAAGGACTCAATTTCAAAATTCAGAATAAGGACCAGGAGCGTGGTACACTATATCAAACAGAATTGGCAGTAGTGTTTTCCAGGTTGGGTGTGAAAGACTAAGAACAAGGGTTTCGAATGAGTTATAATTAAGTTTAGGTTTAGTATTGATTAATAGGCTTGAGTCAAAGATGGCTGCAACTCCACCTCCTTGCTGGTGCCTTTACGTATAACTCCTCTTCTGTTAACTTTTGATTTCATTAATTTAAGTGGTTGGGGGGCAGACACCGTCACTAAGGAGTTTTGGGTGGGTAACTGCTCTGGAAGCACAGAGAAGTGTGTAGGACTGCAACTCTGCCTCCTGGTCTCAACTCTGGGTTGTCATGGTTTTGGTCCACAAATAAACTCGGTCAGATTTCTAGCTATGAGAGCTGCTCCATCCAAAGTGGGATGAATGCAGTTTCTCCCAGTCAGACCAGGTCATCCCCAGAAAGTCCACCAATTATCTACAAAGCCCACATCATTAGCTGGACGACGCCTAAACAGCCAGTGGTGGAATGATGACATGCGGCTAAACATGTCATAACTGGTCAGGTTTGGCAGGGACCCAGAGAAAACTATGCAGTCCAACGTTGTTTTTGCATATGTACACACCGACTCAACATTAATTTTAGTGACCTCCGATTGGCGTAATTGGGGAGTCGTGACGTGAATAACAATCTCGCTGTATTTATGTTTATCTTTAGCCAGCATTTTTAAATTGGATTCAACATTGCCCACTCTGGCCCCAAGAATACATCTGACTATGGTCGCTGGTGTTGCTTACCCGGAATCAGAATCAGCTTTATTGCCAAATAGGTTTACATATACAAGGAATTTGTTAAAGTGCTTGTTCAGAAATTTGCTGTAGTGGTGTGAGTTTATTGAAGCATGCCGGCACACTGGTGAACTTACAGGCACAGAGTGGATCTGAGCCAGTGAGCTGACCCCGAGCAAATGAAATAGAAGCAGTTTTATACAGAAAACCAAACCAGTGTTTAGGCAGTATGTAAATAACTGTGATCAAAGGGTAAAGGAACGCAGTGATCAGACAGAATGCAGTTACAAATGGAAACAAAAGGCAGGAAGGGGGGCATTTGCATTCAGACTTACAGGGGGCAAACAGTTTATAGGATCAAATTGTCATTAGAAGGGGGCATGAGGCAGGAAGGACATACGGTTGGCATATGACAAGATCAAGGGGCCAAACCAGGCTGAAAGTTGCTCTCGGCCGTCACTTGATTACCAGATGTCACATGATTAGCAAGTCTGTGCTGTCCAAATGTGTATTTATTCATCAGTATTTTGGTGCAAAACAATAAATATGGTAGAATGCAGGTCAATAACCATAAATATAAAATATGTTTTTATATTCTTTAATATCTTATTGTCAATTTTATATTATAAGACAATAATAAAGAATATGTAAAGTATGTTATTTAAATTACAGTTTGTGCAGCAATGTGCAAAATATTTACATGGGAATGTGCAAAAGTTTACAGTATACTGTACTATAAGGGGGGTGGGGGTTGGGTGGGTATGAGAGTCAGTGTCAGTGGGGGTCAAGGACCTTGTTGATGAGGCCAGCTGCAGACAGAAACTAATTTCACGTTTCTCAAAATGGAGCTGCCAATAATTAGAGTTGGTTTCTCAGCGGGTGTGTCACTGAGTGGGGAGAACTTGTTAGAAAAGTGAACAGGTTGGTGGTGAACCGTGGGCTTATGCTTAGGGCTATGCTTCCCTCGGACAGTCACCCATCTAGCAAATCTAAATAGCGTGTAAACTGTGGGATTAGCGAGAAAGTCGCTAAAAGAGGGAGAGAGCTATGAGTGCTTGAGCAGAACTAGTATACGTTTAAATGTATAGCAAATAATTAGTTGCTGTAATGAAGAATCTAACAAAATTAACTGGGATGAGCTAGAGTCAGCACGTCAGCCCATTTAATTAGGTGGTTTTTAAGACGGCAGCATACTCCATCAGAACTGATTGTAGGGTGGCTTCGGAAACCCCCTTCTCCCCACACCTTTCTGACATTGGAACCCGACATTCACACCCACTCAGTGATTGGTCAGTTGTGTGGAGGTGAAAAAGTAAGCTGGGTTTGAAGCACTCTTTTGTCATTCATTACACACAGCCCTATTTTTCGGGGTTGGGGGTGGGAGGGTACTGTTCAGTTCAATTAAATTTTATTTATATAGCTCCAATTCATAATAGATCTCATTGCACTTTTCCTATAGAGAAGGTCTAGACCGAACTCTTTATAATATTATTTACAGAGACCCAACAAATCCCACCATGAGCAAGCACTTGGCGACAGTGGCAAGAAAAAACTTCCTTTTAACAGGCAAGGTTTTGGGCAGAACCAGACTCAGTGGTGGGCGGCCATCCGCCGCTGCCGTGTTAGGTTGAGAGAGAGAGAGAGAGAGAGAGAGAGAGAGAGAGAGAAGGGGGTGGGGGTAGAGTGAAGCACAATGCCAATTCCACCTAGAATTTTAAAATAGCAATAATGTAATGATAGTCATAATATTAAGATTAATAAAGTAATAATAATAGGAATGATAGTCATAGGAATAATAATGACAATAATAATAACAAAGCCAATAACAACTGTAGTAGCAGTTGTCGAGCAGGAACACGGGGGCAGCAGTGGGCCACAACCACAGATCTAGACTGTGCAGCTCCAGAGGTAGAAATACCTGCTGAAAGCGACAGAAGGAGAGAGACAAGAAAACACAAAACTATGGGAGAGAGAAGATGTCGAGTTAGTAACATGCAGTAATGGGATAAAAATGCATACAGGTGGAGAGGGAGAGGAGGAGAGAGGAAAAGGCGCATCATGTGAAGTCTCCCGGCAGTCTAGGCCTATAGCAGCTTAACCAAGGGATGGTTCAGGACTCACCCAAGCCAGCCCTAACTATAAGCTTTATCAAAGAGGAAAGTCTTCAGCCTACTCTTAAATGTAGAGATGGCGTCTGCCTCCTGAACCCAAACTGGGACCTGATTCCACAGAAGAGAAGCTTGATAACTGAAGGCTGTGGCTCCCATTCTACTTTTGGAAACTCTAGGAGCCACAAGTAACCCTGTATTCTGGGAGCGCAGTGTTCTAGTGGGGTAATAAGGTATTATGAGCTCTTTAAATAAGATATAATGGTGCCTGACCATTAAGAGCTTTGTAGGTGAGGAGAAGGATTATAAATTCTACTCTGGATTTTATAGGAAGCTAGTGCAGAGAAGCTAATATTGGAGAAATATGATCTCTTTTCCTAGTTCTTGTCAGTACACGTGCCGCAACATTGTGGATCAACTGGAGAGTCTTAAGGGACTTATTCAGGCAGCCTGATAGTAAGGAATTGCAATAGTCCAGCCTAGAGGTTACAAATGCATGGTTAGTTTTTCGGTGTCATTTTGAGACAGGATGTGCCTGATTTTTGCAATGTGATGTAGGTGAAAGAAGGCAGTCCTTGAAGTTTAATTCATGTGGGAGTTTAAGGATAAATCCTGAGATAACTCTGAGGTTCCTTACGTTGGTGCTGGAGGCCAGGGCAATGCCATCTAGTGCAACTGTATCATTTAATGTTGAGTTGGTGTGTACATATGCAAAGACAATGTAGTTTGCCGTAGTTTTCTCTGGGCCCCTGCCAAACCTGACCAGTGATGACATGTTTAGCAGCATTTCATCATTCCACTGCTGGCTGTTTAGGTGTCGTCCAGCTAATGATGTGGGCTTTGTAGATAATTGACGGACTTTCTGGGGAAGACCTGGTCTGATTAGGAGAGACGGCATTCATCCCACTTTGGATGGAGGAGCTCTTATATCTAGAAATCTGGCTGAGTTTATTAGTGGATTAAAACCATGACAACCCAGAGTTGAGACCAGGAGGCAGAGTTGCAGTCCTACACGCTTCTCTGTGCTTCCAGAGCAGTTACCCACCCAAAACTCCTTAGTGACGGTGTCTGCCCCCCCACCAATTAAATTAATTAAATCAAAAGTTAACAGAAGAGGAGTTATACATAAAAACCTAAACAAAATTACCACAGCTGAAATAGTACAACAAAATAGGAGAATTAAATGTGGACTTAAATTAATCCACTCCGCCCAGTCATATTAATACTTACATTCCTTGAGGCACCGGCCGAGGAGGTGGAGTTGCAGCCAGCTTCAACTCAAGCCTATTAATCAATACTTAACCTAAACTAAATTATAACTCATTCGAAAGCCTTGTTCTTAGTCTTTCACACCCAACCTGGAAAACATGACAGCCAATTCTATTTGTTATAGTGTACCACACTTCTGGTCCTTATTCTGAATTTTTATCTGAATTCTGATAAAGTTGAAAATTATAACCTTAGTACTGCATTTATCTCATTATTAGATTCGATTAGTATATGGCATTGTAAATTGAACATTTAATAGTCTTTCCACAGAATCCTTCATTATCGGACCATTATTTAATAATTTTTTAACTCCTATTACTGGACTACACACCATTAGGCAAAAACGCCTACTCTAGATGTCTAGCTGATAGTGCTGTAGCTAAATTTAAGGAAGTGATTCCATCTGCATTTAATTCGGTGCTATGTCTCAAAATAACAGAGGACTCCTATGCTAATTTTAGCCCTTTCCAAATTGACCATCTTGTTGATAGTTTTGCAGGCTCCCTGCGAATGACACTTGATTCTATCGCCCCTCTAAAAAAGAAGATAGTAAAACAGAGAAAGTTAGCTCTATGGTATATATGGTATGCACATGCATACATGAATTCGCCCGCTTCTGTGCAAAAATATACTATTAATACATTTCAATTCATACAGAGAATATTTAGCCTGGGACAATAAAGATACAGAAACATTTTTTTTTAATCACATTCCGCTGAGAAACAATAAAAATGCCAACACACAGTGGACAGGCAATGGTTTGCATTACTTTGTCACTTTTCATGCGAACAATCAAGTACAACAATATGAATGTCTTCCAGCAGAGACTGTCTGAAAATGTGCGCCGTAATCCCCATACAGTATTTAAACGATTATCATGTCTCCCACCCCAGTCTCTCTGACAGCCAGCATTTCACCCCGCCTTCAAGTGTGACCATTCGGAACAGCTGTAAACACTTGATTGATTTAATAATTTCCGACATGGTAGTCTGCCACGTTGGATGAACTAGTTCTTTTCAAGTATGAATTGGCCCTAGCGATGCTAACTGCATGGCTCTACGGATTGCAATGTCAGTCTGACAGTCCACCACTGGTGGTCCAGACTGAAATATCTAACTACTGGATGACATTTTGTATAGACATTCATGGTCCACAGAAGATGAATCCTACTGACTTTGATGATCCACTGACTTTTCATCTAGCGCCACCATGAGGTTTACATTTATGGTTCTGAGTGAAATGTCCCACCGACTATTGGATGGATTACCATGAAATCTGGCTCAGACATTCATTTTCCCCTCAGGATGAATTGTAATTCATCCTTCACCTTTAATCTAGGGTCATCATCAGGCCAGAATTTTAATTTGTCCAATGCTTTGGTTTATGACCAAATATCTGCAAAACTAATGACATTTCCATTAGCCTCGGCTACACTTTGTGTTTAGCATGCTAACACGCTAAACTAAGTTGATACGGTAAACATTATACCTGCTAAACATCAGCATGTTGGCATTGTTATTGTGAGCATTGCATGTTAGCATGCTGATGTTAGTATTTATCTTAAAGCACTGCTTTACAGCCTCACAGAGCTGCTAGCATGACTCTAGACTCTCAAGTCTTCTTAATATCATAAGAAGCAGGTTCAACACACTCAGTCTGTGTTACAATTGCACACTGTGTAAATTAAATTGTACCTTGGTTTTCGTTATGTAGTGTGTAGCAGTTAATGTGTTCACACTGGAAAAATAATAAAATGTCTTTCTGCAGAATAAAATCATTTAATTTTTGGATGTGATGTTGATGTTGTCCAACAATCAACTGCGGAAAGTAATATTGCTCAGTGCTGTACTCAAGTACTATTATTTGCTATAGTTACTACTTTTCAGGATTAAAATTACATACAAAACATATGATCATTATTGATTCAACCACCAAGCAGAAAATAAATTTGTGAAAATTAGCTCCACCCAGACCAGCTATAACATTAAGATGCAGCACTTAAATGCACTAATAGTACAGTATATTAATAATGATAATCATAGAAGATATAATCATTGACCACTCACACTGACATTTTTGTCTGCCTAATAAGTATATTCAGTCGGTAATACCTTCGTACTTTTACTCAAGTAAATTTATAAATGCAGCACTTTTACTTGTAACAGAGTATTTTTTTTACATTGTGGCACTGTCAGAACAACATTCAACCACATACACACTCATGACTGTAGCCTGTCTGACCAGAGAACAGTGCTGATTTGAGACCAGATGACACATTGACCCATTGCTCAGAAAGACTATCCTATAACTAGAAAACCACATGCTTCATCCAAGTTGTCATTAGTAGGTTCACTCCAAAGTTGACTAGCCCAGATGGTTAAGACTGATTGATTATTGTTTCTAAATTTAGATTAGAAAACAACATGTATTCCTGCCAGCATCCTGTGAGAGTGGCCCAGTACCAGATATCCTTGTTTGTTCTCTTTATCCCCATTCATATCATAGCCATAATCCAAACAAGCTGTTGACAAAAACGCAAGGGGACAACAAACACAAGAATGGCACAGGAGAGAAGGCAACAGAGTCATTAAAAGCTTAGGGTAAGGATTAGGTAAAGCGTTTTTGGTTCCTGGTAAAGTGCACCTTTAATGGTGACCTCATGCCACACAAGTAGACATTTATAAAAACTCCAACTAATAAAACTATCACAAATGTTTACATAAAACTTCTCAGAGCTTCAGCCCATCCATCCATCCATTTTCTACCGCTTGGTCCCCGTTAGGGGGTCGCGGGTGACTGGAGCCTATCCCAGTGACTTTGGGCCTTAGGCAGGGCACACCCTGGACAGTGGCCAACTCGTCGCAGGGCGAACACAGACACAGACAAGGACAGACAACCATTCACTCACATGAATGAACATTGAACATTCATTCAATACGGGCAATTTAGAGTTATCAATTAACCTACACATGCATGTCTTTGGACGGTGGGAGGAAGCCGGAGAACCCGGAGAGAACCCATGGTAACACGGGGAGGACATGCAGACTCCACCCAGAGAGATTGTGTGATGTTGGTCTGGTCCGGGAATCGATCCCACGAACCCACGATCTCCTTATTGGGAGGCAGGAGCTGTAGCCGCTCTGCCACCGTGCACCAGAGCTTCAGCCCTTTCTGTCAAATTACATTACCTATCTTCTCGAACTGATATCCTATGCTGGACAAGGGTCTGTTTCAACAGGAAACATATATGTAGATGATATTCAGTTCTACTTTTCCTTGAACCCTTTAACACCTGACTTTGAATGTAGGGAGAAACCACATTTTTGAGGGCGTTCATTGTGAAAAAAAATCAAAAGTTAGTATATCCATATTACAGTGTTTCAAAGTGCTTGAATGTTCTACATTATGTTAGTACCCAGTGGGTGGAATCCTGGCTGGTAAAGGTTACGCCTTAAAACTCATAACTTTACTTGAATTGGATGGCTTGTAATTTCACCTAACTGTAGGGAAAACAGTTTATTTGTGTCCCTGACACTCTGGTTGTGAAGCTGAAAAAATGGATTGTTCAGTCCAACCGTATACTCGTAAACTCATATTTTTGAGCAGGCAATGATTCACGCATGTTTGTTTGTTTGTTTTACCAGTTTTGGTGAGATGATCTTTCAAGCTTTCTTCAAGTCCTGCTAAAAGCATTGCACATTATCTTTTAACCTCCCTTAGCAGGTAATCCCTGGGTCATTTATAAGTGGTCCACAATGCTGCTCTGTAAATGATGAAGTTGGATTAAAGCTGCACTTATCAATATTTTTACATTAATGGATCAAATGTCTATCTGTAATGTGGAAGGCGTCACTCATAGTGATGAACCCACAGAAAATGATCAGCAGCTCTGCTAGCTTCTTTCAGCTCATTGTTTTGGTTTTCCAGCTTGTAAACTCCACTCTCATTAACCTAATTTCCAACAGTAGCAGACAGCTGTTTTCAGTGAAAAAGCTGATAAACACACTGTACACCACCTGCCCAGCACTAAACAGCAGACAAAGTTAGCAACTAACTGCTGAACATAGTGGAGCATTTAGCAGCTGAAGAGACAAAACAGAGCTAAAAGGAGAGTGGATATTGGACTTGCATTCATTAGGTTGACACAAACACAACTCCAAATTAATGCTAATGCTGCTGCTGGATGTGTAAATAGGCAACTATGTTGTCATATTAACTTGAGTGTAAGGTCATATATGTCACTGTTGTGTTTTCAGCTTGTTCCACTGCCCTCAAGTGGCCAAGAAATCAATTAATGCAGCTTCAATATCGTAAGTATGGTAAACTATTCTTGAAAAAGTAACCTGACTGGCTTAAAATATTAAGTTCAGTTGAAACAACTTTATTATATTTGAGCAACTGTTTTGTTGGCTTCAGCTTTGTCACCCTGTCTTATTTTAAGTTACAGTATACATACCAGCTTGTATGTTTTTATAGTATGGGAGACTCTGAACTGGTGGATGTATAGTTGCCATGGTTAGACTCTACCACAGGTGGGACGAAGACAAAAATATACATATACGAAAACATATTAGGACCAGAACAATCGAAAGCACTTACTGCACTTTGAGTTCTGCCTACAGAGAGAAAGAGTTTCCAATGCTGCAGTCTTATATTCCACAGAGATGGTAATCAGATTGAAGTCTATATATCGAAATACCTTATTCAATGTCATATTCTGTCTTAATGCAGGTGTTGAGTGTATGAGTCTGATTAAAACCTCCCACATGTGAAACAGTTCTGTTTTGTAAAGAGCTCTCCTCACTGTGGCCTCAGACACTTGGAAGCCTCACCTGTTCCTTCTTACCCATGGAGAAAGAGAAAGGTATTTGTTACACTCAGCTATATTACTCCTAAGCCTCTGGCTTTATAGAGCGAAGAACGCAGGGCCAATGCAGAGATGGTTTTTATATTTGTAGAGAGGAGTGTGTGGATCAAAGCAAGGCCGGCGGCTGTGGGTTGCAGGTGACTGGGGAAAGAAAATATGTTTCATTACAGCATTCCAGGGCCAGGCAGGGAGCATAGAAACACAATGAATAGAAGGGATACAAGGTACAAATTTACAACACAAGGTTGTATAATGAAATGAAAGTTTGTAGTCCCTTCATGCTACACACATAGAACATAACATCTAAATAAATTCATATTAAAATAGCATATAAAATAAATACAATAAAATAAAACAATATATACAGTTATTTATATACATCTATACATACATGTAAACACCCAGGAAATAATTCTGCAGCGCATTTTTTTGAACTTGCGTCTGATGGAATGTAAACGGCAGATAGAGATAGTGATGATAATATGGTTTACATCTTCATGTAAAAAGTTCGACATTTGTGAGACAGTGTCCATCCACTTTTCCTGTGTGTGAGCACCAAGCATTATCGATGTAAACACAGAGTCCCCTCCTTTCATCTTGCCGGAGTCTTGCGCTCCTTTAGCTCAGAACACGGTTCGCCCATCGAGTGCTTGATCCTGGATGTTGATGAAGCAGGTCTCTGTAAAGATGTGGGCACAACAGTTCCTGATTTCCATTGCTTGGCCAGAGTCCCATTTCGTCCAGACCAGACATTAGCCAGGAGCAGTCTTAAGTCCAAGCTGGGCCAGCATGGCTCCTATCCCGGCTGTCTTTCCTCTCCTCCTGTGCGATCACAGCAGCCACCATAGTGCCTGCCTGGTCCGGTTGATTTGGCTCAAGGTCCGTTGTACTGTAGGTATGCTTTCACTAACAAAGACCACACCAGTAAACATGTGGATTTAGTACAGTTATTGCATGTTATGAATGGAGGAGAGCCGAGATGATATTGGAGGGATGGATTGAGGGTCTGAAGGGAGGAATGAGGGATGAGGGGATGGAGAGATGTGGGAGAAGGTCAAAGGATGAAGGGGAGAGGGTCGAGGTCGTGGGATGAAGGCAAGAGGGTTGAGGGATGAAGGGTGAAGGGCTGAGGTGAAGGAGGGTGAAGGATGAAGGGAGAAATCGGGGGAATTGAGACTCTAAGTGGGGGAGCAGTCTCTTTGAGCGATGATGGATAGAGCCCCCAAAAGAACTGCAAATGGAAAGGTGTGTGTGAGCATTTCTGATGTTGTTAAGATCATTACGTATGTAATTTGGGCAGCAATTCGGCTGAGAACCACATGCTGCCATAGTAACCGCCAAAGCAGACGGAAGGGGCTGCATCTGTGAAGAGCTGGATGTCTAATGGCTTTGTGATGTGGTCGTCATAAAAGAAGGAGATGCCGTTCCAGGATGAGAGAAACTGGTACCAAAGTTTTAGCTTGATCTTGCAAGCTTCGTCCATTATAATGTGGTCGTGGAGAGATGGAACTGAGAAGGCTATGGAGAGGAGGTGTGACAAGAAGGATCGACTTTGCGGGATGATATGGATGGCATAGTTGAGGTGGCCTAGCAGCGAGAGAAGTTGCTGTTTGGAGCATCTGTGAGCTAGGAGGAAGTCTGAAATGAGTAAGGAAATCCGGTGGATTTTCTCAGTAGGCAGGAATGCTTGTAGTGAGTCGAGTGTGATTCCAAGAAATTCCAGTGATGTGTTGGGACCTTCCGTTTTCTCTGGGGAGAGAGTGACTCCAAGCTCGTGGAATGCAGAAGTGAGGGTGTGAAGACCAATACCAGGGTAATACAACCAGGGTTGTATTGCTGCAGGTTTCCAGCGGCTTGGGATGCAAAGAGGATGTGGTAGGAATAAAACCCATTGCCACCAAATTGCAAGGCCAGGTCGAGGATCACTGAAAGATGATAGTTGATACAACATGGCCCTCTGAGAGGGCTGATGTGGAGGACTGGGCTTCATCGGCCGTGACATCATCGACGTTGCTCCAGACGCAATGCCGGGAACCTGGAAGTGCTTGGGAAGCTCGGCGAGGGAGAGTGATGTTTTGCTGGGAGTCTGTAAGTCATTGGAAAAGTTTGGATTTATTGTCGGAGTGGCAGAAAGTGTTGTTTCACTGGCTGAGCGCTTGCTTCAGGAGCGCTGCTTCTCGAGCAGGTCAGGGAGAGGCAAATGGATAAGTCCGTCGAACGCCCAAGCCAGGATTTTCCTCTGGAGCTGCTGGGAGGTGTAGGCCCGACGTTATTGGAGAGCCGGGAGCACCGGGAAATGTGGATTGCTGAATGCAGCTGGGGTTGCTGACGAGGTTGGACAGTGGGATAGGGAAGACTTCGGGATTTAGTTGGTCTTTGTCAAACAGGTCTTTATCAGACGGTTTGAGAAGGAGCTTGTGGTCCATTGTTTTAAGGTAAATGGGTTTTTTTTGTTTAGCTAGTCTGTGACAGGCCATGTGAAAACTGGGGAAGTGAATGGATGAGGTGTGCTTAAGTACTTTGTGTGCTGAAATTGGATGAGTCCTAGGCATGATCTTGAATCTAGTTCTAAACTTCATTTAATCCAAACTCCGGCTTCCTTTTCCAATGACAACGATGATGTATTACTGCCATAGGTAGGCAAATACGTGTTTCAGCAATAAAGCTGAAAAATGAAAAATAATAACAGATGAAAAAAAATAATGTAGCTAGCGGAGTTTGAAGGAGCTACAGGCCGCAGCATCTGCATGCGCAATCGTTATGGCTTGTTAAGGTTAACGGTAGATAATATAAGTAACTTAAAGGTGCTATTCTTAACATTGATAACATCCAGCACTCCCCCTTCCATTCCATTCCAGTTGTTGGGCCTTGCCTAGCCTCACCATGTGTGATGGACAAAAGACAGGCCTACCTGGAAAAGCCAAAGCCTTCACTAAGAGGCTTTTGACTTAAAAACAAAGAACAGACAATAGGAAGGTGCCAAGCCGACACAACCGTTAATTCACACCTGAATGTAAAAGTGAGACAAGATCTTGTTTGAACCCAACGCAAGACTTTAGTCGAATCTAAACAACAGACTCCTATTGGATGAGACACGCGAGACAGCACATGAAATCTGAGTGCACAGCTATGACGACACCAACTCTATAAAGCCATTTTCACAGTAACCTGTTTATTAAAGGAGGCACATCACGTCTCTCTCCACGGTAACTGCCGTTACCACAAGAAGATGCTTTTCACATGAGCTTTAATTTCCCTAGGAAGAGTCTTAACTCGCTGGACGAGAAACAGACTGTTTTGTGTTTGCTGAACACTTTTTCGATCCTGATCATTTACTCCCCATAACGATCCCTTACCTGCAGAAGGAAGAGACACAGACTGACCATTCCCTTCATGGAGAGCAAGATCGCCGCTGAGCCCCTCTCTCAGCTTCGTCAGCGTCCGAGCCTGAGAGAAACTCCACTGGATAACTCAAAACAAATTGACACATCCACCTATCGCTAACTGAGAGCGATTTCAAGTAAGAGGCTTGTGTCTGGGCAGAGATAGATTTCTGTGTGTAACTGTGTGTTTTATAACTGTGTGTTATTTTAAGTTTCATTGTTGTGAATTGTGCTTTGTTTTTTGGAAAGGTGATGGGCTGCTGTGTTCGAATTGCTGTGTGTTTTTCTTTGTGTTAAGCACATTCCATTTTGTATCGGTACCACGCTGTTGGGCCATTTTAACTGTGTTAGCTTTAGCCAGTGTGGGAGCTAATAACTGTGCTTTATCAAACTAAGGTCCAGTAACACGGCCATTGTATGAAAGTCTACTGCTGGATTACTGTGTGATAAAGGGACAGTTATTACGCTTTCCCACGGAATTTAAGATTCCTTGTGCCTTACTCTGTGTGCTTTCCTCTCTCTTCTCTCTCCATTAACTCACACACCTTTACACGTACATTTACACACTTACACATATCTCAAACGGCCCAGATAACGTGGTAGTTTAGCCAGCTAAGCTGCATGTTATTTTGAGGACAAATAGAGTTTTAGCTCTATCCCTTTATTTAAGATTCGTGGGTCTGCCCGCCATTTGGCTTTGTGTGTGACGACCACCCACGTGGCCGCCACCTTCCTTGCACCCCCGTCTCTATTATCCCACACACACACCCACACATATCTTATATGCTTGCTCATTGTTGTATGCTCGTTGTGTTTAGACTAGACAATAGTGGTTGTTGATCGAAGTTATTGATTGTTAATCAGTGCTAAGGTTAAATTATTGCTATTGTATCTTTTAAAGAGCAGTTGCCTGTGGTTATTGTGTGTACATGTTGTGATAATAGCTGGTTGCGACCGTCAGTGCTCGGATCTCACCCTTCACTGTTCTCCCTTTTAATGTAAGATAGTACCTTAATTATCAACATTTTTAGATGGACAGCCACCTTTGAGACTGTTTTTCACATTTGGTTATTGGTCCCTGATCCCAGGGTGGTGCCCCGTAATTATTAATCTATATTAATAATTTTGAGAATATTAATAATTTTATTATATTAATATTCATACATATCTTTGATATTTCTGCTAATAACCAAACTTGCCCTACCTGAATCCCAACACAGTGGTTGCCAGTCTATTGCACAACCTGCATATTTCATGGTCAAGAAGAGTGAGACTCAGACTCAGTCATATCAAGTGCTAAATCTTTTGTGATAGAGTAATGAATTAATTTTGCAACATACAGCTATACATTAGCTATAGATTTAGGTTGCTTTGCGGTGGTGTTTCATGTAACATTATCTATGGTAATTTTAGGATATGGCTAGCTAGCTTTAGGTAACCCTTTTCCCCCCATCATTTAATAGGGACCCTATATTGCAACACTTACTGTAAAATGACATTTCAATTATCCTTACACTATAAGACATTAGGTAAATATTTACATTTGAATCTAATCAAACAGTACAGTACAGTACAATGTAGGGATGCTATTAAAACCCACAGCACTCAATATTAGACAAACAGCTACAGTAAAAGTTGACGTTAGCTAGCGTTACTGTTATCGTGGTGTTGACCTAACATTAGTCAAAGTGTTTTCTTGCTGAAAACAAATCTCATAGCGGAGTATAAAAAACAGCTGAGTGCCACACAGCAACAATGGCTACAGGGAGAAAGGACGACTGTAAGATCATATAAGTATTTTCAGATTTTTATATTAAAGTGAATACCATAGCTGTTGAGCTCAATGCAGCTGGCTACATGGCTAGCTAGCCACAACTACCTCAGCTAAGTGTCTCATAATAGGGCTAACATTAGACTCCTATATGAGATGACACCCTCAATGACATGTCACGTTTTGGGTCTAAACACTATAATGAGCAGATTACAGTACTTCTGAACTTTCATTTACCTTTGACATGACACAGTGGTAGTATAATGGGATCCCAAGTCCACTCCGTTCATAAAGAAGAGTGACCATTGTGAGAATCAAAAACTTAAATGAAGATTGCTTGTCTATTATATTAATACCATGTTTAAACTTTTGTACAACGAAGCAGAGACTTTAGCAACTTACAAACAGAGGAAGTGAAGGATTCCTCCACTAGGGCGCTGTCTCCACACGAAGGGTGGAATCGTGTGCCAAGAGGTTGGGACCAGCCTGTGCACCACCGAAGGGAGAGCTAAGTCTAAACCACAGCTCCTCCCCACCTCTGTAGAAACCTGTCAGATAGTTGTACATTCTCATTTAAAACTCTGTGTAATGTTAAGAAAACCTTTCTTTTTTAGGATGATGACTACAGATTAACTGTGGTTTTCTGAATAGAAAAGATTCTTGTACAAGATGCTTCTGATCCTCCAATGCTTTAATAAATGCCAAATTTAGGGATTGCTTCTCTCCAGACCTTTCTTTTGCAAACAAACGAACGCACTGACACCATCTTTTCATAAGCGGACCAGTCCGTCACTGGACCGGACGGACCAGTGACTGGTCAGTCAACTTGCCCTGCATAAAATTGTAATGGCCCCAGGCCATTGGTTATGTCGGACACTGGCCCACTTCTAAATCCCCTCTGATACACATCTTCGTTATAACGTGACATTGTTTGAGGGAACTATAACGGGTAACTGGACGCAACCGTCACTAATGCTATCGTAGCTCCTCAGAGATTGAAGCTGTTATTTTTCTAATTTTGACAATCTAACTGGTGACAACGCATTAGTTAAGGTTTTAAGGACTATGGCTGCAGATAGTTGTTATTTATTTTGTTTAAATATGCAGAACTGTAATTTTATGGGTTATTGTTGTTCGGACGGTTAAGCTAAGATAGCATATATATGCTAACGTCAGTGTCTGTTTTCTCCACACTAACTGGCAACTATACCATGTGATATATGCCCTTATACTATTGCCTCACAAGCCTTGTTAGAAGCAGGAACCAAACGTCAGACATTTCACACAGAGCTAAGCAAAACAGCTGGTGCTACACTGAGTGACTACTAACGGTAAGACACTGAGGTGATTATAAAAATGATTAAAAAAATACTATAAACAAAAACGAAAGGTAAATACAATAACAATATGTGCAAAGCTAACTGTGAAAAGTGAAGTAACTAACTTAAAGATGAAAAAGCACTGTAAGGTGATCACTAAGGTTGGAGGCGAGGGTAAAGTTAGAGATGACAGGAAGCAAACAGATGTGCAGTTCATAAAATGGATATATGTCACGCTAAATTGTGCAGCCATCTATCGCCAAAGTCTTCTTGGCTTCACAAACCCGTGGGCAACTTCCCTTGTGGCAATTGTTGTTAAAACGAACACATTTGTGGATGTGTTTACTAATAAGACATACAAAATAAATCACTTTGCCAATTGCAACACTTCCGTTCTGGTAGATCGCCTTGATTGCCCTTATGGATTCTCCTATGTGGGGAGAACAAAAAGGAGATTTAAAGACAGACTGGGGGAACAGAAAACTGCTATTCACATAAAAAATCCAAACAGTGCTATGGCCATTCATTACCATCAAGCGGGAGCCCCTCTTCTCTGAAAGCAGTTGCCCTTGAAGTCATACCTAACCAATTAAGAGGTGGCGATAGACTAAAAAAACTCCAAGAAACAAGAAAGAAACAAGAAACATTTTGGATTGTCACACTAAAGGTCACTAAGCCTCCAGGACTGAATGATGAGGTAAATTTCCTGCCGTTTCTCTAATATCCTTTGGCTTTCTTTGTGCTCATATTATCCCCAGTAGTTGGAAGCTAATGTGAAAACTTTACCATTTGCTTATTTAAACATTACATCTATTGTTCAGTGACTATGATCAACTAATACCTATGGTACTTTTAAACTCTAATACTATCATGTAACTCACTTTAGCATAATATAATATCTTTCGATCTGTTGTTTCACAGCGAGTTTATTTGTACATATGTATAAAACTTCTTTGATTGTTATTTTTGTTGTTGTTATTTTTCATATATAATTATATTTTATACTTTATTGAAATTAATTGAATTCATTGATAGTATGTGAAGTTGGTTTCACACAATTTTGACATGGACATATATTTTTTAAACATTTGTTGGGTTTTTTTAAGAATTTATATATTTTCGCTTTATGTGAATCACTTACTGCTTTAATGTCTTGTAGTAGACTTATTCCCTATTTATTGAAATGTATTCATACTTCTATTACTGCTGTACAATATCCACTGTCTCATAATAATCTTAATAAGCTACACTTTACTTGACTGTTCATCCATTATTACTTACTACTTGTATTATTACATTGTATTATTATACCGTACATACTTATCATCAACTGGTAAATCCACTTTGTACTTTACACTTATTTTAATTATATACTTATACCCACTTTGTACTTAATTTATCTTGTCTGTATTATAGTGTATTATATTTGATTTGCTTAGAACTTCTCTTCCTGTGTGCACTGACGTGACAGTGAGCTGCTGTAACAAAAGAGTTTCCCCTCGGGGATCAATAAAGTATTTCTGATTCTGATTCTGATATATTTCTTTGACATATGTATAGGGCCCATGGTATTATTTTAGCGCACTCTATGGGTTATGTACCAGCATATCGGCATATAATTCAGACTGATTTTGTGCTTGTCAGACCCTGATGAAGACCTAAAATCGATACGCATTGGTCTGTTTGATTGCCTAATGCTCAAAGAATACATTTATAATATTACTCAATCTAAAGACGGAGTGTCTTGTTTTTTTCCCCGTGGTTGTCTGCACCACCCTATGTTTAGCAAGACTTCCTGGATTCTGGTTTTTGTATTTTTACCTGCCCCACCAAAGAGCACCTGTTGGATCAGCTATCGGAGCCATTCAGCGCTTCCTTCTTCTGTTGTAAACTATTGATCATATTTATTTTGTATGTTGCTCTATTTTTTGTAAATGTCACAATAAAAGGATAGCTTTTTGTAATAATGTCCTATTACTACTTTTATTGTTGTATTGTATTCATGTTTACAGTATTTTCAGTGCTGCTATCATTAACACTACAGTTTGATTATTACTACTGTGTTACACTAAAGGTACTGTTACCATCCATCCATTATCTATATCTGCTTATCCTGTGCAGGGTCACAGAGCTAGAGCCTATCCAAGCTCACTTTGTTCATGAGGTGGGGTACCGTACCCCCTAGACCAGTTGCTATTCTATCACAAGGCTGACACATGTAGATAGATCAAATCTACAGGCAAATTAGAAACTCAAACAAAGCTAACCTGCATGTCTTTGGACTGAAAACCAGCACAGATGCAGAAACTCTTTACTTTCCAAAAGATAAAGACTGCTACCTCTTCATCCCTAAAAAAGCCCTCATATAACACCTTATTCATAATAGATAAATACATTAGGAAGTAAATAATGTAACATAAGAAAAAAAGAAAAGAAAATTTACATACAAATTGTGCCCTCTTCTTTCCACTCTATATTGATATAACTATGGAATCTTGATTATAAGATTGTAAGAGCAGGAGAACAATATACAGTATGTGCAGAACAACGACTGTGGATTTTGACCCCATCACTTAGACTGGAAGTGCTTTAGGAAGGGATCTATTAAGCCAGTGTGAACAGGAGGACTGATTACAGCAAGCAAAACCTGTTTCAATGTACATATGGGAACCTGAGTATTGTTTTAAGGTATTGATAATTGATAGGGGGCATCTCTTCATGATGTGTACTTATAGTTTTGATAGCCATACATTCTACTGATAATACTTCTGTACTTAAAAAATTAAAGGCAGGACTTTATAGTGTTTTGAGACAGTGGTATTGCTACTTTTAAAGAATATGAATACTTCCAACAATGAAAAGCGCTGCTACTAGAAGTGCCACTACAGCCACAGCTACTACTACCACTGTTGCCAAAACAGTAATACCTGGTCTGTACTGCATATTCTATGGTGTGGAATAGCTGCCTGCCTCTCTCACATGTGCACAGAGAGGCAGAGGAGGAGAACATGTGCTTTGAGTTTACAGAGCCTTTAGAGTTGAGGCCAGTTGGAGCAGAGAAACAAGGCATAAAGAAAGGAGAGGAGAAATGCCAGGGTTGGCTTGGCTTTAGGTGTGTGTGAAGACAGAGATCTGGGATGTTTCATCTCTGTTTCCATCAGTGTGCAAACAGTGGTGTGTGTGCATCTCTTGTGCAAAAATGTGATCAAATAATTCACCCTCATTATTCAGGATGTTCTGCTGTTGTATTTTGTATTTTTGGAAGATGTTATGGAAGATCTATTGTTATGTACTGCAGTGAAGAATATTGCAGCCCAGATGTGCAGTCAAGATGCTTGGGCCATTGTGAACAGAGGACAAGCTCAGTCCCCATTCTGTATACTAGAAAGATTCATTTAAAACTGCTTACTTTACAAACAGGGACCCACACACAGTTTGTACACATTTTCAATATACATTACATGGCCAAAAGTATCTGGACATCTGAACAATATCCTCATTAATGGCTATTATTGTGCTGCTAAAACAGCCTCCACTCTTTTGGTTTCAGGCTTTCCAACAGATGTTGAACCTGGCTGCAGGGATGTACTCCCATTCAAACACGAGCATTAGTGACGTGCAACACTAATGTTGGGCGATAAGGCCTGGCTCGCAGTCAGTGTTCCAGTTCATCACAAAGGTGTTGGATCAAACCATTTATTTACGGAGCTGGCATTGAGCATGGGGTCATTAACATATTACAACTGGAAAGGGACAAACACAAACTGTTGACACAAAGTTGGACAAACGTCTAAAATGTATGCTGGAGCAGTAAGAGTTGTCTTAAAGGCATAGTACAACATTTTAGGAAATACGTTCATTTGCTTTCTTTGCAAGGAGGTTAATATCAATCTCATGTTTGTGTAGTAAGTACAGAGCTTCATACTTAACACACAAAGAAACAAGTATTTTGGACAGCAGAGAGATGACAGGAAACTAGGGGAGAGAGAGATAGGGAATGACATGCAACAAAGGTCATGGTCGGGACCTTAATCCTTCAGCCACAGGGGCGCTTCAACACAGACATGAAATTGATATTGATCTTTTCATCTAACTCTCAGGAAGAAAGTGAATAAGAGTTTCTTTAATTGGAACTAAGGGGCCAAGACAGAATCATGAAAAACAGCCCCAGACAACCCTGCCTTCTAGAAATTACATTCATATCCTACTAATTTGCTACAGCAAATACATTTTGAAAGGAACACAATTCATATTTTTATCAACATAATGAGGAAACGGACGCATCTGCCAAGTTGCAAAAAATTCATACAGAATGTATTTCCTTACAATGTATTTCATTTGTTTTTCCGACAATATCCACTCTTACAATCCGCATCATGTTGTTTTTTATGGTTCTGTTTGGACTCTCAAAGCACTTGGTTAAGGTTCGGAAATGATCCTTGTCTTGGTTAAATATTGATTTAGGATTTTCAGAAACCTTACACAAAAAGAAAAGTGCACATAATTGTAACAGTTTGAGCTGGTTGCTGTGTGATGGCAGTTAATACTCAACACATACAAAACAAGACAACCTTCCAATATCTACAGGTGGTTCAAATAAAGACAAAATGGATAATCAAAGCCTTGATCTGTTCTCTGGTATCATCTAACAGATTGATATTGCACTCTTTGACAGTGTGTGTTCTAACATCTGAACTCTTTAAAATACATGTGTCCAAAAAAGTGAAATACCACACATCATGTGTAGGGAGGGTGGTTGTTTCCAGTAGCAACAATTGTTTCAGCAGCTATGCCAGCTGAAGCTGCAATATGATGGTAAGCTATAAGAATATCTGGATCTGTGTCATTTTGAGACTTTTTCTCCCTCTTTTGATAATTGTGGTCAAACAGTGTCAAACATTCAAGTCTCAGTGAAGATAATTATGTAAAAAGTTTTATTTGAGTTGAAAGCAAATCCAATCACTGACTGATTTATCCCCACTGCTGTTAAGGCTGTAGAAAGGTGCAATGAACATTGCAGCAGCGTCTGAGGGGCAAGCTAGATTTCACAAAAGGACACATTATGAGCTACTGTACACTCCCCTAGTGGTTCATGCACTTAATTATGTTTCAGTGGTCAGAACAATCCCTAGTGGCCTGAGGAAGGCAAACATGTTGATACATGTGGGGTACATTTTTGTAATGTACTGGGACTAAATTTATTAATCACTTTTTACTCTTAACCATCCATTTGGAATTGAACTTCGTATGCCACACCCTAGCATGCATGCAGGCATACTGTACCTGTTTAAAATGACACATTTACTGTGTGTTATTCTGTTACTCTTTTAAAGATACATGTTTTAATAATTGGAACTAAAATACAGTCTGCATTCATTCAATGCAATTAATGGAAGCGTGTGCAGTAAGTATAATAAACAATATTGTTAATGTTAAATAATGACTTTGGAACAAATTCTATAAACCTAATCAGGCAATAGGACATACAGCTTCTATAAATCTGTTGGTTTGATACTAAACAAGTTATTTTTGACTGCTTGTAGGCCTATAGAAAATATTACGCTCCTTTGATTGTGATTATATTTTGACTTTTGTTGCTCACTGATAGGTCTCCCTTGACAGGGCTGGATTAACCCCCTAGTAGGGTTCAAGGTTCATTTATTCATCTTTATACAACACAGGGTTGTACAATGAAATGCAAGCTGTAGTCCCTTCATGCTACACAAACCCCCCCCAAAAAAACAGAAAACTATTATTTCAGGTGGAGTGCAGAGGATGAATTGAATGAATACCACAGCCTGAGGAAAGAAGCTCCTCTGTAGTCTGGTGGTACAACAGCGGATACTTCCGTATCACTTGCCAGACGGCAGGTGAACTGGCTGTGGCTGGGGTGGGGATTGTCTTAGTATTCTTTGGGCTCTGCACAGACCAACTCACCTCTCTGATATCACTGATGCTCGGTAGATGGGTACCAATGATGTTCTGGGAAATTTTTATCACCCACTGGAGAGCCTTCCTGTCCTTGGCTGTGCACATCCCATGGCAGTTTGTGATGTTTCCACTCAGGATGCTTTCTATTGCTCCTCTGTAAAAGTTAACAAGAACTTTGCATGAAAAATGCACCATGTAAGCTTCATTTTTACCTCAGGACTCCTCTACAAGCTAGAGCTTCATGATTAGGTAATGATGCAGGTGTTGCTTTAAAGTTCCAATCGTTTCAGATTATAATGTACTTTGGTGGTGCATACCACATCAACAAACAAATTTGCAATAAATTAAATTACCACAAACTAATTGCCACATAGTGAACAACTGCCCCAGGGCCTTTGCCCTATTGGTAAGCCCATCTTGTCCCTTGAAAAAGTGTTTGTTCGTCTTAAACAGGAACAAATCGGTCCACATAAAGTATACAATGAAGGTTAAATAATAGAAGATGTTGTATTTTATTTTGTGTTTTGTTTGTAATTTTTAAAGTCACTATCTTAATTTTTTCTTAATTGTGTTTTTGAGAGCAGTAAAGCATTCTGTTAAATAACCCTCCCAAGAGACCACAATTTGATAGACGTTTCAGCATCAGACACTGCACACACTTGAAAATGACTAAACTGGAACTCGTTCTAAAATTTTAAATACTCATTCTCCATTAAGGATTAAAGAACTCTGCCTGGGGATCTCAGGCAGGCAAACTCAGTGTCCTCTTTTAAATCTATTCTTCAAACTCACTTTATTCTTATGGCTTTTTCCTAACTGATGGTATTTGTTATAACTATTTAAATTATTTTAGCTTGTTTTATTTCTTATGTTTTTGGATCTTATTGACTTTTATTATTGCTTTTAATGTAAAGCACTTTGTAACTTTGTTTTTGAAAGGTGCTATATAAATAAGCATCTGATTCTGAACCCATCTGTGATCCAAAGTGATTTGTTCTTAAACAGAATGTCTATGTTATTCCAAATAAGATACCTTTGTGGTGAGACGTTGTGCTAATATACAAATACCAGACTAGAAGGACCTACTTATGGAATACAGATAATTTTACAGGGAGTCTGTTTACATTATAATTACAACTTAAAATAAAGCTCAAGCCACCGAAACAAGAGAAAATGTACTGGGGAATACAATTCCGGATTGAAATAGGATTTTTAAGAAAATGCTTAGCCCATTTAATTTTTAAGGTATTATTTACTGTGGTAAAATCCAGGAAATTAAGCCCTCCAGATTATTATTGTTATTATTCATAACAACACTTTTTTTTATATAATGTGTACGATTTTTCCAGATAAAGTTAAAGAGCATCTGGTCAACAGCTTTAATGGTTTTGCTGTCAAGATGTAAAGAAAGAGCTGCATATGTGAGCCACGTTTCAAGTTAAATCTAGGGGTCGTGCCATGTTTCATTTTGATTCATTTCCATTAACATACAAAGTTTTAATAGCCTTACAGAAAAAATCGCCTAAGCCTAATGTTTCTAGGGAGTGAAAGATGAATTGATGTTCTACTGTATCAAAGGCGTATCAATGTCCAAGACAAGTCTAATATTATTAGAAATATGTCTATTTCTTCTAAAGCCTGACAGCGTCTCATTGATAATTGTGTCCAGGACTGCTTTATTTCTCTTGGCAAACATCAGAGCAATCATTTTAGAATCATTATTGAGCAGACAAATAGGTCTCCAATTATCAATGAGAAGCACATCTTTTTTGGGCTTGGGAATCAACGTAATCAGACCTTGAGTGAGGCTAGGAGGAAGAGCATTATTTTCTATGCTTTCAGAGAAAACCTGTAGCAGAAATGGGGCTAGCTGGATTGAAAAAGATGTATAAAATTCTGCAGTTATGCCATCAGTCAGGAGATTTATTGTTCTTAAGTAGGCTATTACAGTCAACAACCTCCTGATGCCAAGTAGGGTGTCACAGTGATTTTTTTTATCAGTTATGTCAATAGAGTTCAAATCCTTTACTGAATTTAGAAATAAAGTTGTGGCCTCTTTATTGTACTTTGAAGTATACACGTTATTACCAGTCATTACCTGGGTGACACCATTAGTGGAATAATTACTTGCTGCCTCGTGTTGGATGACGTCACATCACGTTCGCCTGCCCTTTCTCGTCGTGCGCGAGCTCGACAGTCCAAAGTATAAAGTAGTGCGAGCGCCTTAACTGGGGGAAAAAAGTATAGTCTACAGAGAGGGAGACACACAGAAAGCACCCTCACGTGTGCAGACACATATCTAGCCGTACAACGGAATACAGGCCCAGGTGTGTACATGTACACACGGAAAAGTGGACATCTTTACAACTTAATTAAGGAGTAAATATCCGAAAATGGAGTGGGAGTTATGGATTTAAAGCGTAGAGGACTTGAAATGGGCGGTCTGCTGGTGGTGTTTCTGCTGTGGAGCTGCTTGCTGTCGGCGGTTGACGGTACGTTGACTTTTTGTTCACAACATGGATCCTTAGGGAACAAGGATTGTGGAGCCACCAGGATGAAAAAAAATATAAGAACGTAGGACGTAATAGTTAACATGCTGTGCTCCAGTTTTATCTGTGTGCTTCACTCCCCCATAATGTTCCCCACATTGAGACGAAGTCGAACGCTAGCTGTGATTCCTTGTCTGAAAGTTGAGGTTTTTATGTCCCAAGGGTACAACAATACAGTAGTTGCAATGAAAGTCTCGAAACTTTGTATTGGTGTGTGCGACACACTGGAGGATACACCCAGTGTAACCAAACGGTTCCCCATACCTTGTACAGCCGGTGTAGTTTGAGTTTGTGTGTCGGAGCAGAAATGAAGTTTGAAGCCAGTCTAGGCTATTTTCTCGGGCCTCGGCTACTCCAGCCATTTCTGCTCGGTGTCGGGTGTCAAGCAGACTGTGCATTGATAGTGAAAAAGTAGCCGGAATGTCTATTTGGGAAACAAAATGCTGCTGGACATTTAGAGAGATTCTCCCTAAGGATCAATGTCTTTATAAGCCTTACTTTCTCCACTGTCTGATTTGCGGTTTTACTATTTAATCTGGAACTGCCCAGTCAGAGGCGGAGCTTAGCTTTCTCTCATATGGATGCAAGGCATTACATCAGGTCTTAAAGCTAGCTCGTATTTGTCTGCTTGTATCTTAAAACTAAAACTTAATAGTTTATGTTCTGAAAGCCCCTGTATAACCCACTGCAGACTACCTCTACAACCCTCTGTAAACTCACTCAGTGGTCTATTAAAAGATGCAGGTGTTAATCTCAAATCCATCTGGTGATGAGAATCTTAACGTTTTCATGAAAGACATTATCTTTGTCAGTATCATTTGGAAACTAGTTATCATAATGATGCACACCACTAGTTTTCAACACTAGTGCACTCACCAGGTTTCATAGAAAAAGGATTGTTTACCCTTAGACTTAAGTATCCTTTTAGTGAGTGAAGGTTATGCTCTCACTTCTGATTCACGCTTGAAATGTCATTTTGACAAGCCTGGGCTGCTCTGTCCACTCAGTGGTATTTTGTGGTAAGTATTTTTTTCCAAAAGATTTTGTTGAGTCTGCTTCCTGATTATGTCTTCGCTAAACCAGTTAAAGTCCCAATGGTCAGAACTCAAATCAGACTAAAGTGTCATTGTGTACTGGTAAAATTTTGAAGAGATAAAACAGTTGATCTTGGAATGCTTAAGTTAAATGGTAGAAATTATGTTAAATTAAATTTGCCAAGACTGAATGACACAATTAAAGTAAAAGCAAAAAACCCTCCCCAAAAACATAACATTTAGGCTTGACATTGTTAATGATGGTGTGAGTTTTCTCTTCTGGTGTAAATTACGAGGATAAAAGAACAGAGGAAATGTATCCATTGGGTCTGTGCCTATGGAGTGAGATGCTGTAGCCCTCAAAGACCTTTCTATACCCACACTTTCAGATTTAATCAATACACACATCATATCGTGTCAGGTGTGTAGTAACACCCGAATGCCAGGATGACTGGGTCACATTTTAAAAAGAACATTTTGGACAAGTCAGTTTTTGTTTGTACTACTCTTCACTAATAGATGAGGAATCTCAGTATTTTTTGAGTAGCAACAGATGTGTGTTCATAGCACTGAGTATGGAAAACTGCATTGTACTGAAAGTTGGCACTGAATGCATGGCCCGCTTCTCATTCCTCTTTTACCTGTTCTTTGATAAGACATTTTCTCATGATTTTGGTAATTTTACAGTGTTTTTGAGTTTGATTATTGTTTTTATTGTAAGGCTGTTTGTGTTCAGATAATTTTGTATAATATCCAACAGAAAGTAAGAGCCCTATTTTCCTAATAGTGTTAGAAATTAACAACATTGGCACCATACTTACTTATTTAGTTAACCTTTGCCCCAGTTTGTGTTGTTCAGGTTAGGTTAAAACATTTAATATTAAAATGTTTGGGTTTGGTGATTAAGGTTTGGTTAGGATTTGAATTAAATTAATCTAAAAAAGTGCCATGGTTGAGCCCACACAGTCCTTTTCATCTGCTTCTCAAACTCTCGTATTAGCTTCAAATATGGATGTATTGCACATTTTCTTTTTCAGTATAACCAGGGCTGTTTGAAAATGAAGAAGCATTTAATGGGAATGGTTGCGGCCAATATTTACGATGGATTGCATACATGTAGAATTAGGTTTGCCGGGAAAAGTCCACTTACAAAATGCATTTACAATTCTGAAAGTGTCAAATATGACCGCTCAGTACAGAACAGTAATAAAACTCAGTGAAATCTGTGAGGCTTTTGGTGCAACTGACATCAGCTATGGACTTACAACATCATAACCAATAAATAACACAGGAAAAAATATATAAAGTGCATTAACAAACTTTTACTCAAAGTAACTTTTACCTAACTTTTACTCCAGTCAAACCATGTCACTAATCATTCTGACTTTATAAGGGTCAAGGGTCAACACTAGAAATGATTTACAAAAGCATCATAACCAATATAGGCAACTACCTGTATTTACAATAGCAATAGTGAACTCTTTAGAACCTCTTCCCCCTCTTCAGAACACTGGGACACTGAGGAACGTTATGCACACATTACTCATATTGCCATAACAACAAAAGCACGATAGTTCAGTTTGCTCATAAGGATCATGGCTATAAGTTGACTGATAATGCAATAATTGATCGGCGTATTTCATTAAGTCTGACTTAAGCAATGCGCAGAAAACTGGGACTAGTAGGGTTAAATACTGAATCAGTTGAAGTGATCGGCTCTTGTTGGTCCTAAGAGAAGACGAATGATGTCCTAAATTTGTCACTGAGGTGATCACATGTATGCACACTTCACACCCACTGGCCAAAAACGCCAGAGTAGTGTCAGTACACCGCCAGGCAAACATCACAGCTGTGTGTGTGTGTGTGTGTGTGTGTGTGTGTGTGTGTGTGTGTGTTGACAGACTGTCAGATCACAGACTGTAAATGGTAGTGTTTTTTCATAAATGATAATCAGACTACGTCTGCGCTGTCTAATCTTTAAAACGCTGTTTTTGTGTGAAAATTACTCACTAGCGTTTCCAGGTTTTAGTAGACCTCTGTCCACAGTGAAACACCTGAACAAAAGAAAAACAGCCAGTCTAAATCTTTTCTTCTACGTCCTTTTTTCAGTTGGCAAACAACAAAACTGCATCACACCCAACTAGGACTGCAGCTATCGATTTATTCCATCGATTAATCAAGTAATCAGATAAGAAATACGTTTTCTTTATTAAAGAGCAATAGTAAATGCAAAAGTGAAAATACGACAGGTCTCTTAAAACACATGACAAATTGGTTTCCTTTTTAGAAAAATTACATTTTTATTGCTTAAATTGCATACAATAATATGTCAAAACTAAACCCATTTAGTGCATTTAAGTGCCATATTACATTCTGGGTTTTAAAGAAAACATGTTCTGAAATACAAAAACAAACACCTTTTTTGCTTTAAGAAAAGGTGTGTGTGACTTAAGTGTGTGTGTGTGTGTGTATACACAAAGTTTCAACCTAACTCCAGCTCAGGCATAACGTAAGCCTTTGCTGTCTTCTTTGTGGCATTTGTAGAAGGCAAAAACGAGTGGACAGGAACTGTGATGATGATAATAATGATGATGATGATGCTCAGGCTTTCACATATTGACCGCAGCATTTTATTTTCTGTGGTTATTTTCTTGAGCAAAACCTAGCTAACTTAGGGACATCAGAACTAGCCACTATATTGATTTACGTAACTAGCCATTACATATAGCCAAAATTAACGTAGCCTACATTTTTTACTAGCCTTCTTGTCTTGTGTCTCTGACCACACACAGCATAAGCGCATTGTGTGACAGTAATAATCATCCGTGCGAAACACAGTGCGCTGTATGTAATTATATGGATTAAACAAAGGTTAATTTTTAGTAATCGAGTTATTCAAGGAATCGTTTCAGCTCTAGACCCAACTTCTGGTAAGGAGTTGGACAGACAGCCAGCTGACCAAACCATTAATTTATGATTGCAACGTTGCCTGACAAAATCATCATAAATACAGGTTAATGACAACAGCTATGCTGAATCATTGGCTGTATTGACATTTAAAATTAGTGATCACAGAGAAAGTTAGACATGACAGAAAGTTGTTCTAACTTCACTGCCATACACCGCCAGGCTACATACACAGATGGTTACTCTGCGTGTGAAACCAATAGTCAGTGTTGATTGTTTTAAGGAAGTAGTTAGTTATTTTAACACAAACTATGATCTTTTCCTAAACATAACCAACAACCAACTTGGAAAAACTTGAAAACGTGACACTGCCAGTGTGGACCGCACCTGTATTACATGCTTTGGTGTTTGGCTATTTTGCAGCAGCAGGCCGGCGGCAAGTGATAGTTTAGCGGAGTATCTGATGTCCTGTATGATAAACAGTGCCGTGAAACTAGGAGCGTTTGAGATGGTCAGTTTGCGGTGAAACTGACCATCTCAAACGCTCCTAGTTTCACGTTTAGAAGCGTAAAAACACATATGGTAGTGTGTGTGTGCGTGTGTCAAACTCCGACACAGACAACAGAGGACAGAAGAAGCGCGCCCTTAAATGACTCCAAAATGTGGTAGATGTAATAACAAACATTAACCCGCCAGTGTGGTGGATAGCCTTTTGAGATTTACTCGCCAAACTGAAAATCTGGTTTAATCAACAATGCAAGACCATCAGAAAAGACCTGAGAAAAATAGCAAATGAAAAACATCACCAACCAAACAACCCAGCCTTATGCATTAGGTACAATTAATTTGTACCTAATGAATAAGGCAACAAATATAACAAATATAAATGTACAATTAGGAACAAAAACAAAATTATACCCACACATGAAACTTGAAGATGGTGAGAACGCCATTAATCAAAATCACTTCTGGGATATGTGGAACAACTTTAACACAAAGCAACCACAAGTACTACACATCCAAAACGGTGACATCTGGAGAGCACATTTTGAAAATACCAATAAATCTAATTAATTCAGGTCAATGTATTATAAAAGAAAGGTTCCAAACATTAGAAGAAACAATTAAAGACAACCAAAACCCCCTTGATTGACCACACAGACAAAGTCTCTCCAGCCAAGGAAAGCTTGTGGTCCGGACAGCATTAAAAACGAAATACTCAAATGCAGCACCCTAGAGATGCAGGGTACAGTGTTTTTAGTTGTTCAATATCGTATTACAGTCAGGATGTTTTCCTGACATCTGGTGCAAAGGGCTCATTTCCCCCATTCATAAGAGTGGGGACAAATTAGACCCTGGTAACTACCGTGGCATCTGTGTCAGCAGTTGTCTAAGTAAACTATTCTGTAGTATTCTAAATAAAAGAATACTAGATTTCCTTGAAGAACACTCCATCTTGAGTAAAAATCTAATTGGCTTCCTCCCAAAACACCGCACCACTGACCACATATAGACCAATCACACTTTAAGAAACATGTACACCAAACAAAAAATGGATATTCATGGATATTAAAGATGGTCAGTTGGTGCTGAGACTAACTGCCCCCTCTCAGACACACTTTTACCTGTCTCACAACAACACCAGTCAACACCAGTCAGAGTAAACCAAATTATAACGCAATGTAAAGAAACCTATTTGGAACATTGGAAAGAAGAAACTAAAAGCCAATCTGGTCCCAAAAAGAGATTATAAATTGGCATAATATTTCTCTACTGTCAGATATATAAAGCAGAGACAGATCCTAACCAAGTACAGGCTCAGTAACCACCAACTGTCAATCGAAAAAGGAAGACACAAAAAATCATGGCAACCAAAAGAACACAGAATATGTGGTCACTGTTCGACAGGTGAGGTTGAGACAGAGATGCACCTACAATGTACAACATTCAATGAAATAAGGAACATTTACTTTAACAAGTTCAACTCTGTAATCTCAGATTTCAAAGAATTTAATGACCTCTCAAAATTAAAAATACTCCTAGGACAAGGAGACAGGGCATCTTACTGCCCAATATGTATCAACGTGCCACAACCTGAGGGACAGTGAATGACCTACACACACAAACATTCATTAAAAAAATGTTGCCGTGTTGATATAGTTTTCACTTATTTGTCTTTTTTAACAGCAAGTCTACTACTACTACTATTATTTTATTATTATTATCTAATCTTACTTAGGCCTATCTGCATATATTTTAATAGCACATTTCTTCTGTTTTATGTATATGTTTTTTATTTCACACTTTCTTTGGCAATGTTAACGTCTCTTTCCCATGCCAATAAAGCCACATTGAATTGAATATTGCCTTTGTTACATTTATGCCAATAAAGCATATTGATCTGAGTAAAGTGTATAGAGAAAGTGAGACTACGTCACCCCTGCTGCTTGTTCAAGTCACAGGGACACGTGTGTGCGTAGTGAGTGTGTGGTTGAACAAGAGAGAACGAGCGGCAGAGAGTGATGGTGAATGCGAGCGAAGCAGAGGAAAAGGTGAGCAGTGAAGCTTTCAATCTGGCAGTAAATTTACAGTGTAGGTTACAGTTTGTCAGTGGATGACTAAACTTTAAGTTAGGCGGTGAGCTAAAATGTTCTCAATAAATAATAATATTGAAATAAGTTTGGCCTTATTTTTTACAACTGAAATTACGTTTTTGTTTTTACCGACAGAATAAAATACAGAAAAATGGTACTGTTGGGTACTGGTATTGGTTGAAATGTGAAAGGTACCCAACCCTAGTGAATGCAGCAGTAATATTAATCCAAAAACATCATATAATAGTAAAACACTGACAGGGACCATTTTATATGCAAAATGAGTACTTTTACTTCTGATACTTTAAGTACATTTAGCTGATAATACTTACATACTTTATCTTAAGTAAGGTTTTGCATGCAGGACTTTTACTTGTAGTGGAGTATTTTCACAGTGCGGTATTATACTTTTAGTTAAGTAAAGGATCTGAATACTTCCACCACTGCTGCTCTGGCAAAGCCTTCAGGCCCTGCTACCATTCATCAGACTACCGCTATACAGTTTTATTTTCTTTTAATGAGAAGGGAGTTATGTTGTACCAGTGTGCACTGAATATTTCAGTTATTCAAATTAAGTAAAACTCAATAACGGTGTACACTTTAGTCTAGTTTGTCAATTTCTTTTGCTGCAGTAATGGTATTATTTTTTTTCCTTTTTAGAGATATTAAAAAGGTCTTAAAAGTCATTAAATTTGTACTCGCAAAATGTGCAGATACCTGTACATGACAGCTTTGCTTTTGCTACTAGAGCGCACTGGAACGGACATTTAAGGTGTGTTGATTGATTCATGACGTCCTCAAGCTCCCAGGCCTCTGGTAGAGGACCCGAGCTTGAAGGATGAGACCACCCGCGGAGGGTGAAGGACAAAGTTTTTATATATATAAAAAATATAAAAACCGTCTTCACCCTCCGCGGGTGGTCTCATCCTTCAAGCTCGGGTCCTCTACCAGAGGCCTGGGAGCTTGAGGGTTCTGCGCAGTATCTTTGCTGTTCCTAGTACTACACTCTTCTGGACCGAGATGTCTGGTGTTCTTCCAGGGATCTGCTGTAGCCACTCCTCCAGTTTGGAGGTCACTGCCCCGAGTGCTCCGATGACCACGGGCACCACTGTTGCCTTCACCTTCCAGGCCTTCTTCAGCTCTTCTCTGAGCCCTTGGTACTTCTCTAGTTTCTCATGTTCCTTTTTCCTGATGTTGCCATCGCTTGGTATCGCCACGTCAACCACAACGGCTTTCCTCTGCTGTTTGTCAACCACCACGATGTCAGGCTGGTTCGCCATTACCATTCTGTCAGTCTGGATCTGGAAGTCCCACAGGATCTTGGCTCGGTCATTCTCTACCACCTTTTGGAGGTGTTTCCCACTTTGACCTCGGGGTTTCCAGTCCATACTCAGTGCAGATATTCCTGTACACTATGCCAGCTACTTGGTTATGGCGCTCCATGTATGCTTTTCCTGCCAGCATCTTACACCCTGCAGTTATGTGCTGGATTGTCTCAGGGGCCTCTTTGCACAGCCTACACCTTGGGTCTTGTCTGGTGTGGTAGATCTGGGCCTCTATTGCTCTGGTGCTCAGGGCCTGCTCCTGTGCAGCCATGATGAGTGCCTCTGTGCTGTCCTTCAATCCAGCCCGCTCTAGCCATTGGTAGGACTTCTTGATATCAGCCACTTCAGTTATGTTCCAGTGGTACATCCCATGTAGGGGTTTGTCCTCCCATGATGGTCCCTCCTCCAGCACGTCTTCCTCTGTTCCCCATTGCCTGAGACATTCCCTGAGCACGTCATCTGTTGGGGCCATATCTTGGATGTACTTGTGGATCTTGGATGTTTCATCCTGGATAGTGGCTCTCACACTCACTAGTCCACGGCCGCCTTCCTTACGGCTAGCGTACAGTCTCAGGGTGCTGGATTTGGGATGGAACCCTCCATGCATGGTGAGGAGCTTTCGTGTCTTAACGTCTGTGGTCTGTATCTCTTCCTTTGGCCACCTTATTATTCCGCAGGGTATCTGATCACTGGCAGGGCGTAGCTGTTTATTGCCTGGGCCTTGTTCTTGCCATTGAGCTGACTTCTTAGGACTTGCCTCACTCGTTGGAGGTATTTGGCGTTGCCGTCTTCCTTGTTGCCTCTTGAGGTTGCCATTTGCCTGTGGTATTCCAAGGTACTTGTAACCATCCTCAATGTCTGCTATTGTTCCTTCTGGGAGTGAGACCCCTTCTGTGTGGACTACCTTCCCTCTCTTTGTCACCATTCGACTGCACTTCTCAAGCCGAATGACATCCCAATGTCAGAGCTGTAGATCCTGGTGGTGTGGATCAGTGAGTCGATGTCCGCTCGCTCTTAGCGTATAGCTTGATGTCATCCATGTAGAGGAGGTGACTGATGGTGGCCCGTTCCTGAGTCGGTATCCATAGCCAGTCTTGTTGATTATTTGGCTGAGGGGGTTCAGTCCTATGCAGAACAGCAGTGGGGACAGAGCATCTCCTTGGTATATGCCACATTTGATGGATACTTGTGCAAGTGGCTTGCCATTGGCCTCAAGGGTGGTTTTCCACAGCCTCATCGAGTTTGCAATGAAGTGTCTTAGAGTTCTGTTGATGTTGTACATCTCTAAGCATTCAGTGATCCATGTGTGCGGCATTGAGTCATATGCTTTCTTGTAATCAATTACCAAACTTACCAATTGAGCTATCCAGCCGCATATATATATATATATACTTTTGCATGTTTGTCACACTTAAATGTTTCAGATCATCAAACAAATTTAAATATTAGTCAGAGATAACACAAGTAAACACAAAAGGCAGTTTTTAAATGAAGGTTGTTATTATTAAAAGGAAAACAAAATCCAAACCTACATGGCCCTGTATGAAACAGTGATTGCCCCCTAAACCTAATAACTGGTTGGGCCACCCTTAGCAGCAACAACTGCAATCAAGCGTTTGCGATAACTTGCAATGAGTCTTTTACAGCGCTATGGAGGAATTTTGGCCCACTCATCTTTGCAGAATTGTTGTAATTCTGCCCCATTGGAGGGTTTTCGAGCATGAACTACCTTTTTTAAGGTCATGCCACAGCATCTCAATAGGTCAGGACTTTGACTAGGCCACTCCAAAGTCTTTTTTTTTTTTAATGATTTACTTTTAAATGATTAGAGAGGCTGCTGTTATTTTAAACGTTTCCATGCGTGCAGTAATGTCACAGCAAATATCATGGGATAATTAAGCAGCAAAACTAAAAACTATAGTTATAAACTTGAAGGACAGAGGAAACAGAATTCAACTTTTAGCTTCTGAAATACATTTAGAAATGATTTCATTAGCAAAGTTTTTTTGGAAGTATTGAGCATACGACTAGATAAATGAGACTAGGATAATACTGGGTCTGTGTACCCTCCATCCAGTGTCCGAAATTAACTTTTTGACTCACCAGCCAATGGGTCTGATAGATGAATAAATCCACCGGCTAAACATATATTTTACCGGCCTTTTTGTGTCACATATATATTCGTTTCAGTACATTTCATTAGAGAGAAATTAAAAAGGTATTATGTTGAATACAAACCTAAAGGGTTTGGGTCAAACACAGGACTTTCACACAGGAGAAAGGGGTTTGTTTCCATGTGAAATCAATAGTCATAGTTGATTGTTTTAAGGGAGACATCACCTAAATGTTTGTGTACCACATGCTTTGGCATGATACCGGCCGGCGGCAAGTGATAGTTTAGCAGAGTATCTGATGTCCCCTAAGGGAAACAGTACCGCAAAACTAGGAGCGCTCAACACGGCCAGTTTCACGCCATTGTTTGGACGCATGAAAAAACACGTGTGTGTGAGTTTTTTTTTTATTGCATGACTTTTTTGGTGCAAATATTTACCCACCAGTGTGGCAGATAGCCTTTCCGAGATTTACTCGCCAAACGGAAATTCTACCCACATTTAGCACTTGGCGGGTGTTAATTTCGGACCCTGCCTCCATCCAAAGCTGTGTTCAACTTGTTTGATAACAGGATGGACCATGGACAGTACCATGTCTGGTATTGTTCCTTCTGGGAGTGAGACCCCTTCTGTGTGGACTACCTTCCTTCTCTAGGCTGCCTACCTTCCCTCTCTAGGGAAGGTAGGCAGCTGGTTCATTTGTGCTGCTAGGCGCTCGTGGAGTGCAGTGAGCTTCTTTAGCCAGAAGGTTTGGTTGTGTGTGTGTGTGTGTGTGTATATATATATATATAGATAGATAGATAGATAGATAGATAGATAGATAGATAGATAGATAGATAGATAGATAGATAGATAGATAGATAGATAGATAGATAGATATAGATATAGAATTGTTGTAATTCAGCCACATTGGAGGGTTTTCAAGCATGAACTGGTGAAAGGTCATGCCACAGCATCTCAATAGGATTCAGGTCAGGACTTTGACTAGGCAACTCCAAAGTCTTCATTTTGTTCTTCTTCAGCCATTCAGAGGCCCCACAACAACATCCAAAAAACTGCAGGCCTCACTTGCCTCAGTTAAGGTCGGTGTTCATGTGCAGCGACACTGCAGTGTTCACTGCAGGAAAACGTGACCTTCTCACACACCGGATTACCGGTGTGGCAAAGATCCGACAGGGCAGCCACTTGTGCTTGCCTGTGGTGGGTCAAATTAAACTAAGGTATTGAAAAAAGCATTGCAACCTGCTACTCTCGTTAATTATTTGGCTTCAAATAAGGCTTAACGTTCAGAGTTTCTCTTGACTGTCCCTCAATATTACAACATTTGTCCAACATCGCCCTAGCCTGTGGGAGTAGTCACATTAGCCGCACAGAATGCTAACACCAAGGTCAAAAGGCTAACCCACAAAATAAACAGTTAAACAACAAAACATGGCAAAACTTAAAGCTTTCAAGTTTGAAGTCAGGTCACGGACAGCAGTCCATAGTAAAATGCACACACATATTGCCATCATAAATACACTTTATCCACTCAGTTCTTCTTTCCTCTGAGGCTGGGGGGTGATGTAATGATTTGTGCTGGTTGTATGACATGGTGTCAGTTAGTTTGAAGCTGAGTAAAGTTCATTAAGTTGTTAGGTTGGGCGAGTTCAGAGTTGTGAAAACTGAGGTGATTTGTCTTACTTCCTGTCTTATAAGTCTTACAGTCTATTAAACCATATGAATTATTAAAACAGAAACCCATTTGTTGAGAAAATATATATGATTATTTTTATTCATAATTAATGTTATTTCTAACACAATATAGCCTATCACTCAAAAATAAAATACATCAGGTCTGCATATTCCTCTCGCCCCCTGAATAATGGATTAAGAAGCACCTTTCTCCTTATGAAAGTAATGACCAATGAGAATTTGGTCGGACAAGAGTATATTGACCAACCGACTAGAAGGTGTCAGCCCTTGCAAAATCTACTGTTCATTAATTGCTGTGTTATATTAACAATAAAGGAAGAATAAGAAGTTTCATTCCAACATGCTGAGAAAAAAAAACTGAATCAACAGGAATGATACACAGATCCGCCATACCATAAAAAATAAAGATGTGATGTTTTGTTTAAAAGGTAATGAAACAGGAAATGTGAATATGCATTTACATAACAAATTAATGGCTTGCAACAACACACGACTCCCCCAGAGTGCATGTGTGTCTGTGAGCTGCCTGCCCCTACTGCTTTTCTCATCCCTTCTCATTTATGACATTTAATTAACACTGTCTAGTAGGCCTACTCATTTATTACTAAGGATGATCTTTTGTTATTCATAAAGTTGTTTGTATCTTTCAGCAACTGAGGAGTCTGAGCTTTTAAACATGCAAGCATTAGATATGTAATAAACTTTATTAATTGTTTAGTAAAGATACTGAAACAAAGAAAATAATTACGACAAGATAGTTACACTGGGAGTGGTGAAGTTTTGTGCCGCTGCCATCTGACACCACCGCCCCCTGGAGAGAAGACTACAAAACCAGAGGAAGCACAAATGCTCGCTCTCTTGTGCTCTTGTTTTGTTGCTCTGTTGTTTTTTTCGCTTAAGTCTCCGGTGCCTTGACCCTGGGTGACTGGGCTGTGGGCCCGTTGGCCAGGAGAACAGCTTACTTTTCTTCGCCTGCAGATCAGCTGAATCCTGCGGCGTACCGAACCTGCGAATGCCGGCATCCAACCATAGACTGTATATAACATGGATGTATGAGCCATTTTCAAGCCCAAAGTGGCCGTCGCCGGCCGTCGCCATCTCGGCAGTGCGTCACTCTGCCCATTTTTGGTTATCCATGAGTTGGGCCAAGAGGTGGAGCGTGGGTGGAGCTGAGGTGCCTGGCTGCTGAAACACGCCCACCTAGCTCGAAGTTACCAAGCTAACTAAGGCTAAGAAGCTAGGCTATATGCTACTCTGCGTTGCTAGCTGGCTAAAATATGTATGCGGTTGGCAGTCTACGGTTGGTACCCAGTTGCTGTCCCAGCATACTTTTGAGGTAAGTTAACCTGAAACTATACAACAAAACTGGAAATAATGATTTATCTGTTACTTAGATTATACTACACAAGATTTAAAATGCCTCAACGTTTTTTAAATATAAAATGATGCTATTACAGCACTACATTTTGTTGAGGAATTTGGCCACTGCTACAGTGAATTAGCCTAATGTTTATACATGTCTAACGGACAATGTAAAGCTAATCACTTAACCTGAATTAACCTGAGTACCAGTTTACCTGAGTCATGTATTTGGATGTCACTTGATTATAATGTTACTTTTAATAAGTTAATGTTAATAAGCTAATGTTAAGTTACCTACATGTGATAGCATAGTCATAAATATTATTATTACAGCTTTTTTTTTTTCTTTTCTTTTTTTTAGCCTATTAAGGAATTATAGCAAACATGAAATTTGAAAATCCACAGTTCAATTCTCAGTGCGGATGTGTCTGTGCATTACGGCTTACAGATAGATTGTAATTCCCCCACACCGCCATTTTGATTTGTGTACTGCTACTGAGAGCGCTGTGTGAGACAGGACTGTTGAGAAAGAAGGGTGCTTTTATATTTGTTACGAGATTTATTTCAGTCCTTGTTGAGGTCATGGCCACCTGTGATGCCTCCACCACACCTGCCACACGCAGCATAAACTGCAAGTACCAGTCTTGGCTACAGCTAATTTTACATTGTCTGTCTTCAAAGGACGACAATAACAAAACAATTTAAAGACTGTCATTTATCTTTTGAAGTGTTGCCCCCTTTGTTTATTTTCTCCTACCGATGTGACATAATAGTATTGTAAACATGAAAAAACTGAGCCACCCTTTATAGTTAACTTTATATTTTTCATTACCTGAAGCATTTAATACACAAATTTATTTTCCTCCCATAATCACAGTGTGGATCATTGGTGAGAGAGCTGCAGAGACCTTGGGAAGCTATCTCAGCGTGCTGGACTTCCGTGTCTGTTGGTTTGGCTGGGTGGACTGTGGCGGAAAGGCCTTCTCCCCTTCTTTTCCCTGTTCCTGCGAGGAAGAGCAGCACCGGATGTCCTCATCATCCACTGTGGCGGCAATGACATGGGGGAGGTCAGCAGCGTCAAGCTGCTCAACATGATGGAGGACCTGCACCAGCTTCACCTCCAGTATCCTGGCATGAAGATAATGTTTTTTTTTCTGTGACACAGAATGTGCCGGTGGAAGGCTGGTGCTAATCCGGTGAAACCCGACAAGGCCAGGAATTTTGTCAACAGTGTTAAAGCTACAATATAGCTTAAATGGTGTAATGATTGAGCACCCTCACATTAGACATGACAGTCCTGGGCTATTTTTGAAAGATGGAGTTAATTTCACACTTAGAGGAAATACTATATTTTACTATGTTTTTAAGTACAGTAGCTTATTGCCTTAATTAAAGACCACCTCCAAACGCAATGAATTGCGTACAGTTGGCAGTGTCACTGCTTTTGAATTTGGCCTTTAGACCCATTTTGTTACATCTAAACATAGCCCTGACCGTCATGGCTAATGTTGAGTTAATTTTTTTATGTTCATTATGATTGTTAAAAAATATCTGTAGCCATAACACTGTTACCACCTCTGCTCTTCCTCATCCCTACAATCCCACCCTTTATCCCCTTTTACCCCTACCACCCCACGGACTCTGCAGCTCTCTGGGCATAGCTGTTACCTCTTACCTCTGGCCCAGTCTGTTGATTTTATTTTAATAAATATGTTTACTTTTACATTTAGTTTTAAATAGCTGACTTTGACGATTAATTCTTCTAAGCCATCAGCCTGTCTCTTAGACCTCATTCCAACTAGGCTGCTTAAAGATGTTTTACCCTTAATTAGCACTTCTTTACTGGATATGATCAATCTGTCTTTATTAACAGGCTATGTACCACAATCCTTTAAAGTAGCTGTAATTAAACCGCTTCTTAAAAAGCCCACTCTTGATCCTGGGGTTTTAGCCAACTATAGACCTATATCTAACTTTCCCTTTCTTTCTAAGATCCTTGAGAAAGCAGTCACCAATCAGTTGTGTGACTTTCTAAAAAACAATAGTTTATTTGAGGATTTTCAGTCAGGGTTTAGAGTGCATCATAGCACAGAGACAGCACTGGTGGAAATTACAAATGACCTTTTAATTGCATCAGACAATGGACTTGTCTCTGTACTTGTCTTGTTAGATCTTAGTGCTGCATTCGACACCATTGACCATCACATCCTATTACAGACTGGAACGTGTAATTGGCATTCAAGGAACCGCACTAAGCTGGTTTAAATCCTATCTATCAGATCAATCTCAGTTTGTACATTTTAATGGTGAGTCTTCCGTGCACGCCAAAGTTAGTCACGGAGTTCCACAAGGTTCTGTGCTTGGACTGATTCTATTCACCTTTTTATATATGCTTCCTCTAGGCAGTATTATTAGGAAGCACTCCATAAACTTTCATTGCTATGCAGATGATACCCAATTATATCTATCGATCAAGCCAGATGACACTAACCAGTTAACTAAACTTCAGGCATGCCTTAAGGACATAAAGACCTGGATGACCTGCAACTTTCTGATGTTAAACTCAGATAAAATTGAAGTTATTGCACTTGGTCCCAAACACCTCCGAGACACATTATCTAAAGATATAGTTACTCTAGATGGCATTGCCCTGGCCTCCAGCAGCACCGTAAGGAACCTCAGAGTTATTTTTGATCAGGAATTATCCCTTAACTCCCACATGAAACAAACTTCAAGGACTGCCTTCTTTCACCTATGTAATATTGCAAAAATCAGGCACATCCTGTCTTAAAATGATGCTGAAAAATTAGTGCATGCATTTGTTACTTCTAGGCTGGTCTACTGCAATTCCTTATTATCTGGCTGCCCGAATAAGTCCCTTAAGACTCTTCAGTTGATCCAGAATGCTGCGGCACGTGTACTGACAAAAACTAGGAAAAGAGATCATATCTCTCCAATACTAGCTTCTCTGCACTGGCTCCCTGTAAAATTTTGAATATAATTTAAAATCCTTCTCCTCACCTACAAAGCTCTTAATGGTCAGGCACCATCGTATCTTAAAGATCTCATAATACCATATTATCCGACTAGAATACTGCGCTCCCAGGTTGCAGGGTTACTTGTGGTTCCTAGAGTTTCCAAAAGTAGAATGGGAGCCAGAGCCTTCAGTTATCAAGCTCCTCTTCTGTGGAATCAGGTCCCAGTTTGGGTTCGGGAGGCAGACACCATCTTTACATTTAAGAGTAGGCTGAAGACTTTCCTCTTTGATAAAGCTTATAATTAGGGCTGGCTTGGGTGAGTCCTGAACCATCCCTTAGTTAAGCTGCTATAGGCCTAGACTGCCGGGAGACTTCACATGATGCGCCTCTTTCCTCTCTCCTTCTCTCCCTCTCCATCTGTATGCATTTTTATCACATTACTGCATGTTACTAACTCAACATCTTCTGTCTCCTGTAGTTCTGTGCTTTCTCGTTTCTCTCCTCTCTCCTTCTGTCGCTTTCAGCAGGTATTTCTGCATCTGGAGCTGCAGAGCCTATTTTTTGGTTGTGGGCCACCTGCTGCCCCTGTGTTCCTGCTCGACAACTGCTACAACAGTTGTTGTTATTGGCTCTGTTACTGATGCTGACATTATTCTTCCTATAGCTGTCATTCCTATTATTACTAATTTATTAATATTAACACTACAATTACTATTCTACTATATATATATAAATAAAAATTCAACATGGTCTTTGCATTGTGCCTCCCTCTAACCCCTTCCCCCAAACCCCTCCCTCCCTCTCTCTCTGAAAACCTCTCTCTGTCTCTCTCTCAAAACCTAACACAGCAGCGGCGGATGGCCACCCACCATTGAGTCTGGTTCTGTCCAAGGTTTCTGCCTGTTAAAAGGAAGTTTTTTCTTGCCACTGTAGCCAAATGCTTGCTCATGGTGGGATTTGTTGGGTCTCTGTAATTAATATTATAAAGAGTACGGTCTAGACCTGCTCTATAGGAAAAGCGCAATGAGATAACTTCTGTTATGAATTGGTGCTATATAAATTGAATTGAAATATTTTCCACCGTTTTGTGTTTTGTCCTTTTTATTAAAAAAAAAACTTGGTTCACATTTGAATAAATTCTATTCATATTTTCACTCCTTTTGTCTTTACTATTGACTGAAAATGAATCCCCAAGGAGGTATGATTTGTTTGCGACATTGCAAACTCTGAGAAGGTCTTCCTCAGGCAAATACACAGGTATTGTGAGGCTTGTATAGTGAAGCAAAAAGAAACCTAATCAGCACCTGGGGCAAATAGGTGCATTCGATCAGCCATGTGTTATTCTTTTGCCTCACTATACAGTATTGGTCTCACAATGCTTGTGCAATACCCACAAGACCTTGTCAGAGATCGCAAATGGATGGCACCTCCTAAGGGGCTTCAAAACTATTCAGTGTGCAGATAATTGTTTTCACAAGAGTATAGTTTCTCAGTGAATATTCCACATCTGTCTTAAAGAAATGTCCAAACAAAATCAGCACGTAACATTATCTTTTCATTTTTACTTTCTGCTAAGATCTATGCAAAATGTTAACCTATAAATACCATCTTAAAATTTTCATTTATAACTATTAACTGTTATTTTGTTAAACGTTTAGATCACCATTATATTTCAAATTAACATAGCATAACATTTTATATAACAAAGGTACCAGTATACAAGCAACAGTTTAACACATTACTATCACATCTTGCATTCATTAAAACATCAATATTAAAGGTTGCAAATTTACAAGTGGTTTTGTATGACTTAAGTACACTTGAAATAAATGAAAAGGTGTGTAACAGTAATTATAATGATAGAACCTATGGATAATAACCCAGTATCATAATTTGGCAAAATCTTAATGTCTTGTGAAACAAGTGATACCGTCAACCGCTTTACCGTAGAGTACACACCACTTTGGCCTAGGCGTTGTAACTTGCGTTGTGTAGACAGTGTAGGATAAGGTGTTTGTGGAGTAAAAGTAAAACAAAATGCAAAGCAATAGGATGTAGGCGTTGACAGGGAAGAGAGCGAGCCACGCTGGAAGCTGGGACTTTTATATCCTGTAAAGCACTGGGCCCAGGTGCTCCAGATCTGGTTGGGTACTGCAATCAGCTCTCTGGCAACTGAGAAGACAACATAGGTGACACAGTTACAAAGCACATACACAAGTAAACTAAGCAGGGGCCGTCACACGTCCTAATGCTACTAATGTAACCTTACCTAACTCAGGAACCTTGCCCTACAGCCCAGCAACCTGTCTTCACTGCTGGCAGCCCTAACCAGCATGCGAATGGCACCCGCCCCAAGCAACGAGTGCTCTGCTAGGCTTGGCTGTCCGCACCAAGCGCCACTCCCCAGAACAGTGTACCGACCTCAACTCTCTCCTTTTCAACACTTCGTAGTCCATCCCTCAAGTTCTCATCAGGCACAGGTGCAGCCACTTGTTCTAATTAGTGTCTGCAGCAGCTCCCCTCCCTGATGACAGTTACAGTACCTAGCCAAGTCTAGCGTTAACGTTACGTTAACGTTACATTGCCCATATGGTAAGTTTAACGTTAACATTGCATAATGTTAACTAACTTACGAGGTGGACCTTTATTTTCCAACCTCACACAGACGCTATTTGTTCAAAAGTATTATCACCCTAAATTCTAACACTTCTCTATTATGATGACTTTGGTGCATGCCAGTATAATAACAGTGGCTAACATATGCTCCCGTTAAGTTAGCATCGTTAGCACAGCTGGGCATCTTGCTCAATGGCTAACCCAAGGCTATTTCATTAGCTGGCTAATTAGCTAACAAGCCATGTATTGTGAGCACAGACACTGATACTTGCTAATTATAGCTAAGATATAAATAAAATACTAGAATTTCACTCACTGAAAAAACTGGACCACAGACTTCTTGGCCGGTCTGACGGTACAATTAACCGCACAGCAAGCCATATTATTTTTCAGATATATTCATGAAAAAACCTCCAAAAGGCACAAACACGGTCGAGAGGTCAAGTTAGGTGACTAATTGAGCTGGTAACGGGCAGCTAGCAGACAACAGACCGTTAGCAGTGTCAGCACCAGCTGTCACTCAAAGTGGCCACGCCCTTAATTATGCAGAACTTTAAACCTTAATTTAAACGGGTGAGTTATTAAAAAAAAATTAAATTACCCCCCCCCACAGTTGTCAAGAAGGGGGAAATTAACAATAGAGTTTAAAACCGTTTTTTTGTACCAGGCTGTAAACATGTTTATTTCTGCTGTTAAGTTGGGCATTTTAACATATTGTGCGCATGTGCCAACGTGCATGCTGCCTGTTGCTCCTTCTCGTCGTCTTACTTTTTCCAACTTTTAGCGCTTCACTTTTTCCACATTTTGTTATGATACAGCCTTATTCCAAAACAGATTAAATCCATTATTTTACCATTAATACCCCATAATGACAATGTGAAAAAAGTTTGTTTGAAATCTTTACAAAATAATTAAAAATAAAAAACGAAAGAAAAATCACATGTACGTATGTATTCACAGCCTTTGCTCAATACTTTGTTGAAGCACCTTTGGCACCAAATACAGCCTCAAATCTTTTTGAGTATGATGCTACAAGCTTGGCACACCTATTTTTGGGCAGTTTCTCCCATTCTTCTTTGTAGGACCTCTCAAGCTCCATCAGGTTGGATAGGCAGTGTTGGTGCACAGCCATTTTCAGATCTCTCCAGAGATGTTCAATCAGGTTCAAGTCTGGGCTCTGGCTGGGCCACTCAAGGACATTCACAGAGTTGTCCCATAGCCACTCCTTTGTTATCTTGGCTGTGTGCTTAGGGTCGTTGTCCTGTTGGAAGATGAACCTTCACCCCAGTCTGAGGTCCAGAGCGCTCTGGAGCAGGTTTTCATCAAAGATGTCTCTGTACATTGCTGCATTCATCTTTCCCTCGATCCCGACTAGTCTCCCAGTTCCTGCCGCTGAAAAACATCCCCACAGCATGATGCTACCACCACCATGCTTCACTGTAGGGACGGTATTGGCCAGGTGATGAGCGGTGCCTGGTTTTCACCATAAAGGCCTGATTGGTGGAATGCTGCAGAGATGGTTGTTCTTCTGTAAGGTTCTCCTCTGTCCACAGAGAAACGCTGGAGCTCTGTCAGAGTGACCATCGGGTTCTTGGTCACCTCCCTGACTAAGGCCCTTTTCCCCCGATTGCTCAGTGTGGCCAGCTCTAGGAAGAGTCCTGGTTGTTCCAAACTTCTTCCATTTACAGGTGATGGAGGCCACTGTGCTCACTGGGACCTTCAATGCTGCAGAATCTTTTCTGTACCCTGCCCCAGATGTGTGCCTCAATACAATCCTAGTCTCGGAGGTTTACAGACAATTCCTTGGACTTGATGGCTTGGTTTGTGCTCTGACATGCACTGTTAACTGTGGGACCTTATATGTGTGGCTTTCCAAATCATGTCCAATCAACTGAATTTACCACAGGTTGACTCCAATCAAGTTGTAGAAACATCTCAAGTATGATCAGTGGAAACAGGATGCACCTGAGCTCAATTTTGAGTGTCATGGCAAAGGCTGTGAATACTTATGTACATGTATAAATTTGCAAAGATTTCAAACAAACTTCTTTCACGTTGTCATTATGGGGTATTGTTTGTAGAATTTCGATGTTGTAGAATTGTTTAAAATACTCCTGACTAAGGTCCAGAGGGACCAAAACATTAGTATGATAAATAAATTGTGATGCTGAGCAAGAGCAGTGTGCGGGATCTTTTCTCAAGACTGAAGTGATACTTTCCAATGCACCTGCATCTCAAACGCATCTCTGTCTTCCAACGCACCTGAATCTGAGTAAGTTTTTAATATCTCTTTAAAAACCTAAAAAGAGGTTCTTAAACTTAACTGCTTTCAGTGAAGGACTGCAACTAATGATTGTTTTCTTTGTTTTAATATTCTCCAGTAATAGTTTGGTCTGTAAAATGTGAGAAAATTGTGAAAAATGCTCCCAGAGTTTTGGCAGTGCACCAGTTGTTGTCTATCAGCTGTAGCATGCTAGTCGTCTTAGCCCTGTTAGTCAAGTTAGTCAAGCTCATGTAGTGTCGCTGCCATCCGAATGGCAAACACAAATGAGAGACCAGAGCTGGAGGATCCTCCCATGACATTTAGAAGCATTGTATGGAAACATTACGGTTTTCTGGTTAGTTACAGCTCAATATCGGAACCCATCGGCTATTGTCTGACGACAATTTGAATGCAGATAAATAAATAAAAAAATCTAATAAAAAGCTAATCTCTACGGTTCCGCTATTGATAAATATCTAAATTGTCAAAAGACAATAGCCGATGGGTTCATGTACCTTGCCTACAGATTCTGCATTCACATGCAGATATGTTTATAGAGATTAGTTATAGCTGTACCGAAAATGTACCCAACCGTGACCCTAAAACCAAGGTACATACCAAACCATGAATTTTGTGTACGGTTACACCCCTAATCAATACTTTAACAATACTAGTACTTTTTTATACCTTACTTTGAGAAATAAAAACCTGTTGTTTTTTTATTTCACAAACGAAACCAAAGTTCTTATGTTAAATGTCTAAACACAAGCAGCCATACGGACATGTTTTGGTCAGTAGTAAAAATAAGTGTTGAGGTTTGATTCCTAGCTCTACTGACTTGTGAAGAGAGAAATTTATCTTTTTGGGTGGGGGCTAGTCTATTTGGGTGGGCCATCCAAAAAAACTCTTTGCCCTGGGAACCCTGTATTTTCTCTTTTGACTGCTGAGACCAACCAATAGGTGATTTCCACACTTCTCGCCATTAGCCTGCACAATATGGGGCATTGCATTCACTACATTCAGGCTTCATACACTGAGTCTGTTCTTTTGTTTGGATGGAGGCATACTCGACACTCAACAAAACAGGGTAAGACCTAAAGTACTGAGTGAAAACAGGGCAGCTCCTAATACTTTCACCAGACCACTTTTTTTTTTTTTTAGCATTTTCATTCATTCATTAGGGGATGTAATATTTTTTATGAAATGGAACAAACAACCAGAATGACACAATCTAAAAAATAGCTACTTTTAACTTTAATTTTTCTGAATCTGCACCACTTTTATTAGCAGTGTTCAATCACAAATATAACTTTGCCTATATTGAAGTTAGGAAGTTGAAGTTATCTCATTGGTCAGTACCAAAAAAAGTCTTGAGGTTTAATACCCAGCCCTACAAATACCCAGTGAATGAGATGCACAAGAATATTAGTTGGTAAGCTCCTGGCTGCAAGGAAAGGAAAAGAGTTAGGGGCTAGAAGGGAAATTGGAGGGGCTAAAGGTCAAGAGAAGAGATTTGGTGACAGTGCTGAGGAGGAATATAAGGAAGAGATTGATATATTTTCCTGTTTGTGTTGCTCTGGTGTGAAACTTATGGAGGTTCTGTTCTGTTTTTGAATTTCATGCAAACCTGATGGAGGGAGGATAGAGAGAGAGGAAAAGAAAGGAATGACAGAAAATTGCTGAGAGAAGAGAGGGAAATGATAAAAAGGAGAGGAGGAGAAGTGGGGAGGAGACAGAAAAGACAAAGGGAGGAGGAAAGGAGGAGAGAGGGAGCAATAGGACAGAAGGAGCAGTGGTGGAGAGAGAGAGAGAGGAAGTCTGTCGCAGTCTATCTTGATTTCTCTGGGGGTCCCCTCACACACACACACACACACACACACAGAGGCTGCATATTCTCCCTGAGCTCGTCACACACATTTTTCTTGTCCCAACTGGGGAGGTGTGAAGAAAATGTCTTCCTTCCTTGCAACCCTACACACACACACGTGCACACACGCACACACAGTTGTGTTTCCATCACTTCAGAGGACATTACATTCACTTACATTTATTTCCTGGAGACTTACCCTAACGGCCAAAATACATGGGGCACGGACGCAACGCGTCACGTAGGCAGGCGGGGCCGGGTTTTTTGCCTACTACACAGACTCATTCTTTGTAGCGTGTGGTTGCGTGCCAGCTTCACCGTTGTGCGTATAGAGTTTTGCCAAGTGATAATGCAGGGTTTGGTAGCGTAGGCTATACTGGTACTGTATTAATTAACTGGATCGTTTTAACCGCAGCATCATGGATACATTTTTATTTTATTTTAATGTGAAATGTAAAAACACCCACAAGGTTGCTCTGCTGCGTCACATTGCCTCTGGTACAATGAGGTATTTACAGTGGTGTGAAAAAGTGTTCGCCCCGTTTCTGATTTCTTATTTTTTTGCATGTTTGTCACACTTAACTGTTTCAGATCATCAAACAAATTAAAATATTAGTCAAAGATAACACAAGTAAACACAAAATGCAGTTTTTAAATGAAGGTTGTTGTTATTAAGGGAAAACAAAATCCAAACCTACATGGCCCTGTGTGAAATAGTGATTGCCCCCTAAACCTAATAACTGGTTGAGCCACTATGAGTAGCAACAACTGCAATCAAGCGCGATAACTTGTAATGAGTCATTTACAACACTGTGGAGGAATTTTGGCCCACTCATCTTTGCAGAATTGTTGTAATTCAGCCCCATTGGAGGGTTTTCGAGCATGAACTGCCTTTTTAAGGTCATGCCACAGCATCTTAATAGGTTTCAGGTCAGGACTTAGACCCCCCCATTTTCTCAAAATCCTATTTTCAACATCTCATCAGAAATCGTTGTTCCAAAACCTAGTCAGGATCTTCTACAGACTTAGCTGATCTTAAGTTGTTAAAGATATTTCAATACCTCAGTCCGTTTCAATTATACAAACCAATACATTTTCATCAAAATAGCAACAAATGTAGTCATGTGAAACACACCTTCACTGAAGGTCATAAGCTACATCAAATGTTTCTGAAAGTAGATTTCTACCTCAACAGAGCATCAGTATATGATGACCAAGATTAATTATTTTAAAGAAAATCAAGAGTTTTGCTTCTTGTCAACTAAATAAGTAAGCAGCCAATTGCTCGCAATCTGCTTGGACCCCAATCATTGCCGCTTGCGGCTATATTTTAAATTATAATGGAATCTTGGTTAATGCTAGCTAAATAAATAGATAAATAAAGAGAGAAAATATACTACAAAACAATAGTTGTACATATTGTTATGCTTCCCGTTGATTATGTTTTTTAGGTCGTTATGTAATGAGTGATAAAGTGTTGGGAGACAAATGTTGTCAGTGTTCTGGTACAAGAGTTTAACCTGAGATGTGTAAGAAGGGTTTTGGTTGCATTAGTGCATTTTGGATGTGAGATTAACTGTTGTGCTGAGCTGCATGTTGGTAAAAAGAACTGTCTGAAAAGTGAACCCGGTATATATAGAGAAATGTGTGTTACCAATTGTACAGAACTGTAGTAGATGTAAGCCCACCTCTATGGTTCTTTTGTATTTGAGACCAAGAGGCAGCGTTGCAGTCTTGCATGCTTCTCTGTGCTTCCAGATCAGTTACCCATCCAAAACCCTATAGCGACGGCGTCTGCCCCCCGACCACTTGAATTAATTAAATCAAAGTAAACAGAAGAAGAGTTATACATAAAAACCTAGTAAAAATGAACACCAGCGCTGCAATAGTACAACAAAATAAGAAAATTAAATGTGAACTCTTAAACATCAGACTGCTGTCATCTAAAGCTGTACTAGTAAATTATTTAATATCAGATAAGTCAATATCATATTCACTATATCCACCCCGCCCAGTCATATTAATACTAACATTCCTTGAGGCACCGGCCGAGGAGGTGGACTTGTTGAGGTTTAGTTGATTTCAATATTCACGTGGACGTCGATAATGACCACCTTAGTACTGCGTTTATCTCATTAGTAGATTTGATTGGCTTCTGTCAGAGTGTACATAAATCCACTCACTGTTTTAACCACGCCCTCGACCTTGTTCTTGTATATGACATTGAAATTGAACAATTAATAGTATTTCTCTAGTATTTATCTGACCACTTTTTAATAACTTTTGAACTCCTATTACTGGACTACATGCTATTAGGTAACAATTCCTACACTAGATGTCTATCTGATAGTGTTGTAGCTAAATTTAAGGAAGTGATTTCATCTGCATTTAATTCACTGTCATGTCTCAATATAACAGAGGACTCCTATGCTAATTTCAGCCCCTCCCAAATTAATCATCTTGTTTATAGTGCTGCAGGCTCACTGCAAACCACACTAGACTCTATTGCCCATTTAAAAATGAAGATAATAAAACAAAGAAGGTTAGCTCCATGGTATAACACCCAAACCTGCAAATTAAACCAAATTTTGCGGTAATAATAAAACATAGAAGTCAAGTCAAGATCCGCTAGTAAACACATACAATGTGCTTCCTCGTTCGGTTTTCGCGATTGTGACTAAAAAGCATTAATTCCAATCTCCCGATCGCATATTTTTATAGAATATCAGCCAATAATGATCTGCGTCCAATCGATCTGGGCGTACCTATCCAAAACCCAGAGATATTCAACTTACAGCACTGTAAGTTGTTAGACCAAGGAAAGCAGCAAACTTTCACATTTGAGAGCCTGGAACCATCATTTTCTTTACATTTTTGCTTGAAAAATGACTTGTGTGTGAAGGCGGCTGTAGTGGTAGAGCGAGTTGTCGACCAATTGGAAGGTCGGAGGTTCTATCCCGGCTTCCCCCAGCCCACATGTCGAAGTGTCCTCGGGCAAGACACTGAACCCCAAGTTCCTCCCGAGGCCTTCGGTCTGTGAGTGTGTGTGAATGATTAGTTTCTTTGTACTGATGAGCAGTTCTGCCATCAGTGTTTGAATGGGGTGAATGTGATATGTAGTGTGTGAAGCGCTTTGAGTGGTCCGAAGACTAGAAAGGCACTATACAAGTACAGTCCATTACCCTTTACTTAAAATAATTGACGATTGACATAAGTAAATGGTAATGGACTGTACTATACAAGTACAGTCCATTACCATTTACTTAAAATAATTGACGATTGACATACAATTTAATGATTAATTAATTAATCAACAAATTTCAAGTTTCAGTTAGCTTCAGTGCACCTTGTCATAGGTGAGGAACTCTACTGGAAGGATGAACACCATTCTTCCAAAGATATTCCCTCATTTGGTGTTTTGATGTTGGTGGTGGAGAGCGCTGCCTAACACGTCACTCCAAAATCTAACATAGGTGTTCAGTTGGGTTGCAATCCGGTGACTGTGAAGGCCATAGCATATGATTCACATCATTTTTGCACTCAAACCATTTAGGTAGCCCTGTGCCCTGAATTATGCATCTGGGGATGTTTTCTTTAATATGTCACACCTGTGTTTGCGCCAATAAGACCTGTAATGGATGGAGTGGAGTGAATGCAGTGCAGGAAAATATCGCAGCACAGTTGATTCTGGTAACAGCTGCTCTGAGCACTGATGGTAGGATTAGACAATAGGATGAATACATTGCTTTTTTGTGCCATGTTATTTCTGCATCACCAGCATGTAAAAGCATAAACGTCACACAACAATTAACCTATAAAAGCAGAATCACTGCTTGCCATGGAACTGCTATATGGGGCTTCATTCTCTGATAGTCTACTAATAGTAACTGCACATTGTTTTACCTATATTATATAACTCACCCCTGTGCCCTACTGCCATCATGCGAGTATATGTTCTGTTTAAAGGGTCTGTAAGTCAGTGCAGTACTGTAGTCTAGTATATGTGACACACCTTTAGTTAAATGTCAAAAGAATGCTAAAAGTGTCACAACATATGCCTCAGTCTAGTTTTTGCTCATTCATTCTCTCTGTCCCTCCCTTCAGTCACTCTCTCTTCCCCCATGCCGATGCATTTCATTACCATTCTCCTTCCACCCACCAGATGCCCTAAGACTTTTCTCCTTTCATTCCAAATGCTGCCACTCCCATCTCCCCTGCAATCACCTCATTCCCCTCACCTGAGCTTCCCCGCCCGTCTGCCCACCTGCACTTCATTCCCTCATCAGCCGCTCATATATATACCAGCACAGATGCGTTGTTCCTCTGCCAGTTTGTCAAAGAAGCTATGTGCCTTATGCCTTTGCTTTCTAGCCTCTATAATCTGTTAGCTCCTTTCTGTAATCTATTACCTGTGTGTTTTTGAACCTTGCCTGATGTGTTTCTGCCTCCCCCCTTGGAACTGTTTGCCTATTTGGACTGCCTTCTCTGGGTTTGACCCTTGCCTGCCTCATGGTCCTGTAAGCCTTTAGACCTTATTTTGTAAATAAATCATTGAACTGATCCTTTCTGTCTGTGTTTGGGTCCTATCCCCGTCCCCTGTATTCACTGGCTGTGACAAAAAGCTTACTGAAAGACTGTACAATTAGCTGCAAATGGATTTTCAAATAGATTTGAGAAGCAACGTGTACCTGTCCCAAAATTGGATGGATGCCAGATCACTTTGCTACACCAAGCTCGTAGTATACAAGAGATCACTCAAAAGGCCGATGTCAATCTGGACCTATGTGTTGTTTTAGTATAATTTTGTTACTGATACCACTTTCTATTTTTTACACACTGGTTCTTTTAGTTCAAACGTCCACCCACAGAGATTTGTCCAACTATAAAACAAAAGAATACACAGAAGATAGAGACTCTCAAAGCTTTCCAACTTGGCACCAAGGATAGGTCTTGGTACTGAGTGAAGAGCAAGAAACTTAGGTGTGCCCGTATAAGCATGCTTGTGCAGACTGTAAACAGAAGAGTTAAAAATTCAAAACCACATTGATGTCAGTCACAAAATCCTTTTCATTATTACAGTAATGATTCATTAATTAAAATAATTGTAATGTAGTCTCTATAGTCTCTTTTTAAGGACTGGGTGTTGTTTTGGGACAGCATCCATACTGACAGAAGCAGCGTGTCTTAATGCTGTGGGATTACAGTAGGCATGGTTGTGCCAAACCACAGCTCTGCCACCCTGCCAGGCCAAAACCACAAGCTTCCCCAGAGGCACTGTGGCAGCTGCTGTGACAGCTTCTGGCTCCAACAGTGGGAGGACAACTTCTTTGAGTTACTGAGCTGCGCACACATACACACACAGTTATGGAATCTTGACCCTGACATACACATACTTTACAGGCATACTGTCAGGGTTTAAAATATTTATTGCCATACTGATTGAACGTAAACATTTACTTTTATATGTATTTTTTTGTGTGTATAAAGCATTCAAGTAGAGAAAGATTAATGTAAAACTTTATGCATACAAAAGATCTTTTTGGTCTCAGTCCTTGTCTCTTTTCTTTTCGATTGCCTCCGCAGATTGTTGCCAGATGGCAATAGTGCTAAAGGTTTTGTGTTTTTGATAGCACATGGTTGGGCTATGTTCCAATGAGTAGCAGTTCTGTCTGGTGCAAACAGCTTTTTTATTTTGCCAAAGCTTATTTTGGTGACTTGCTGTAAACTTGACTGTAGCACTGTGGGGGTGTAGAAGTAATGATCTGACAGGATACACTAGGACTTATAATAATCAGCATAACTGATTAGTGAAATTAAACTTATCTTAGATTGGTGGTAGACTGGATGATTGTATTTGAAAAGGTCAAAATCAGCTTGATGTATCAACAAATGTGTATTTCATTCTGACTTTAGGACACATTTTGGATGTGAAGTTGATCAAAGTTGATTCATGATTTAGTGGTTGGCAATTCAGTCCAAGAGTGATTCTTATTTTTGATTTTATTCAATTCTAATGTGTGAATTATAATTAAAGATATTTTAGAATTGCACTTCCTCAAAAGTGAGAGACAGATTAAACGAATAATGGTCAAAGTCGAGGCAGCAGAGGTTGAGATATCCTGACCTTTTGTCTTTAGTATGGGTCAAGCTCCAAAACACTGGATCCTACATTTTCCATAATGCAACTTGGTAGCATCTTTTGTTAGACCCTCCCTGCCAGGTAAATGCCCATATCTTTGAAACTCACCACCCCCAGTTTGTAATGCAGGCTTTCGGTCATCATCAGGGTTATTTTGTCAGACTTGACATAGCTCCTCCAGAGACACACAGAAGACATGATGCAACTGTTTTCACAGGCTGAGGAGTACTCCCCATGACTAGCAAACTGATGTTCATGTTTAAAATTGGTGGGGTGCCCCTTAAAAACCGTCGGTGATCTCTTAAGTCCCTTCTTAAAACTTTTATCAGAGAGCTTTTCCTGATTTTACTTGAGTTTTAATTGTCTTTAAACTGTCTTTTACTTACTTAAAAATGTTTTTCTTATCTGTATTGTATTATTTATTTATTTTTTTCAAAATAGCTTATCTTTTCTTAAGCAAGAAAATAAGTGTTATATCTTTCAGCCACTGGGAAATTCCACAGTTTTCCATGAATGGGCTATACATTATTTTGCCTCTGAAAGACAAATATTAAGTAAAGCCCTTAGGATGAATAGTCAGAAAGCATAATTGGGGGTTAAGAAGAACCTCTTATGCATGAGTTTGAGCCAGTTTATTATCTCTTTACTAAGAGAATTGCAGTTAATTCAGTTCAAAGCTTTTCATGTCAAATATTACTGAAACCAGTGCAATTTGGTCTTTTAGCAGATCGATGCAATGAAAAAAGCTATAAAGCACTCTCCTATAATCCATAATAAAGCCATTGTCATATTGAGGGGTTGGCAGTCAGCTGCCTGCATATGGGTTTAACTTTTCATACTATCAACCACTAGCATTCAAAAAGTGTGATAAGTGAATTTCTTATGTTACAAAAAACACAGTTGCAGATTGCGGATTTTGGACATGTATTACCATCCATTGTCATTGTAGTAAAAGCTATGCTTGGTTTTTGTAAAGTTTTGAATGTAATGTTTTGAATTTTACTTGAATATTTTTTCCTTTCCAGGCTCTCCATTCCTCCTCTTTGCCAACCGGCGTGATGTACGATTAGTAGATGCAGAAGGCGTGCGGGGTGAGTCAGCCATCGTTGTTAGTGACCTAGAGGATGCAGCAGCGGTGGACTTCCTGTACACTGACGGCCTGATATTTTGGACAGATGTCAGTGAGGAGGCCATCAAACAGACGCACTGGAATCAGTCATCCAACTGTAAGACTGCATACTGTTTCCTGTGTGTTTATTCTCATGATTAGTGAAGGTTTCCTCAGAAAGACCAACTGTAACTGTGGCTGCAAATGTTAGATGGTTCAATGAAGATGCATCCTCCTTCTTGTCACCATTTCACACTGTGTATGTTTTCTGGGTGCAGCCCTTAAAGAGGCGCTGGGAACTGGCCAGACTGTGGTAGTATCAGGACTGGACAGTCCTGATGGGCTAGCCTGTGACTGGTTGGGTAGAAAGCTCTACTGGACAGACTCGGAGACCAATCGGATTGAAGTGGCCAACCTGGACGGCACATCCAGGAAGGTCCTGTTTTGGATGGACTTGGACCAGCCCAGGGCTATCGCTCTCAACCCTGCTCAGCGGTAACAAACACGCACTCTTCATATTACTGTTAGACCGTAACGTTTTTTTAAGCTTACTACCAATGTTAATGGGAATAATAAATTGAAAATCTGTTACATCAGCTGTGCATTCAGATAGAAAACAAAGTTTCAGCAGCAACATGTTTCCAAAATTATTCTAAATTCACATCAGAGGGCAGATGTGGGGGCCGTGAAAGTGCTGCTTGAAGTGTCCATTCATTCAAACCACAGAGACTCTCACCTTTGTTATTATGAAACATGGGCCTTGAATCAATCATTGTAAACATAGTTTACAAGTTTACAGCATATAGACAACAGCTCCACGAATGTACATCAAGTTGGTGTGGACTGTTACATTTGTTAAAATGAAAGGTTATCTGTTCTGTGAGACAGACTAGAGTTTTAACTGTTGTGTCCCTTTGCCCAGGCAATACCGCTACACATCTTACAGGCAGGTTGTGTGCTCGGCCTATAGCATTCTGGACAGGCACATTAGAAAGCCCTTACCCTCATGTGTCGTGTCTGCCATTAGAAGACAGTTTCCAGAAGAAGGAGGAATTTACAAAGGTTTTGAATGGCCTCATTTGGATGACAGTCAATAAAATTAATCACAAAGTCTTATTGTATAAAAACATTTTATGCAGTTAAGATCAGGTATATATCAAACAGATACTGCATCAGTGGAATACTTCAAATTACAGCTGTGCAATGCTCAATTAGCTATAGAAATGTTTTCATTTGCATCTGGCTCTACATCAAAATACACACAGACAATAATGAGATGCTTGTTGCTGACATGCTGTGGTAAGCGTAATGCCTCATTTCCATCTCGGTCTTGGGTGTTTGTGTGTTGTCGTATTTTTGCTGCTCTAGCTCATCCCAGTTTATTTTAATTATCTGCTATATATTTAAATCTACACTAGTTCTGCTCAAGCACTCATGGCGCGGTCCTAATCCCACAGTTTACACACTATTCACTTTTGCTAGCTACTGTTCTTTAGCTTAGCAGCTAGCGATGGCTTCTCTATTGCCCTCTCCTGCTGTCTCTTGCTTGGTGTGTCAAATATTTAGCTATTCCTCTGCCTCCTTTAGTGATAATGGTACATGTAATAAATGTAGTTTATTTGTAGCATTGGAGGCGAGGCTTAGTGAATTGGAAACGCTGTAGGAACTCAATCATTAGCTGCTGTAGTTAGCCAGCCCCCCATTAGCCGGTGCGGACCGACCAGAGGTAGCTCCTGTTTGCCGTACCCCGGCAGCTCCCGTGTAGCTAGGAAACCAAGGAGGCTGTCCGAAGGAAGCATAGCCCTAAGCAGAAGCCCACGGTTCACCACCAACCTGTTCACGTTCCTAAGAAGTTCTCCCCACTCAGCGACACACCCGCTGAGAAACCAACTCGGATTATTGGCAGCTCCATTTTGAGAAACGTGAAGTTAGTGACACCAGCGACTCACGTATTCCTGGGGCCAGAGCGGGCAACATTGAATCCTATTTAAAACTGCTGACTAAGGATAAACGTAAATACAGTAAGATTGTTATTCACATCTGTGGTAATGACTCCTGATTACGCCAATCGGAGGTCACTAAAATTAATGTTGAGTCAGTGTGTACATATGCAAAGTCAATGTCGGACTCTGTAGTTTTCTCTGGGCCCCTGCCAAACCTGACCAGTGATGACATGTTTAGCCACATGACTTCATTCCACCGCTGGCTGTCGAGGTGGTGTCCAGCAAACGATGTGGGCTTTGTAGATAATTGGCGGACTTTCTGGGGAAGACCTGGTCTGATTAGGAGAGACGGCATTCATCCCACTTTGGATGGAGCAGCTCTCATAGCTAGAAATCTGGTTGTTTATTAGTGGACCAAAACCATGACAACCCAGAGTTGAGACCAGGAGGCAGAGTTGCAGTCCTACACACTTCTCTGTGCTTCCAGAGAAGTTACCCACCCAAAACTCCTTAGTGACGGTGTCTGCCCCCCAACCACTTAAATTAATTCAATCAAAAGTTAACAGAAGAGGAGTTATACATAAAAACCTAAACAAAATTACCACCGCTGAAATAGCACAACAAAATAGGAGAATTATATGTGGACTCTTAAACATCAGATCTCTGTCATCTTAAGCTGTACTGGTGAACGATTTAATATCAGAGTATCATGACTTATTTTGTCTTACTGAAACCTGGCTGGGTCATGAAGAATATGTTAGCCTAAATGAATCCACTCCGCCCAGTGTTATTAATACTCACATTCCTCGATGCACTAGCCGAGGAGGTGGAGTTGCAGCCATCTTCGACTCAAGCCTATTAATCAACCCTAAACCTTAACTAAATTATAACTCATTCAAAAGCCTTCTTCTTAGTCTTTCACACCCAGCCTGGAAAACACGACAGCCAATTCTATTTGTTATAGTGTACCGCGCTCCTGGTCCTTATTCTGAATTTTTATCTGAATTCTCAGAGTTTTTATCAAGTTTAGTCCTTAAAACAGAAAGTAATTATTGTAGATATTTCAATATTCATGTGGACGTTGAAAATGATAGCTTTAGTACTGCGTTTATCTCATTATTAGATTCAATTGGCCTCTGTCAGAGTGTACATAAACCCACTCACACTTTTAACCACACCCTCGACCTTGTTGTGATATATGGCATTAAAATGTAATAGTCTTTCCACAGAATCCTTCTTCATCGGACCTTTATTTAATAACTTTTGAATTCCTATTTCTGGACTACACTCCATTAGGCAAAAACTAATACACTAGATGTCTATCTGATAGTGCTGTAGCTAAATTTAAGGAAGTGATTTCATCTGCATTTAATTCAATGCCATGTCTCAATATAACAGAGGACTCCTATGCTAATTTCAGCCCCTCCAAAATTGATCATCTTGTTTATAGTGCTGCAGGCTCACTGCGAATGACACTCGACTCTATTGCCCCTAATAATAAAGATAATAAGGAAGAATAATAAAGAAGGTTAGCTCCACAGGGTCCCCCCGGATCCTTAAAAAGTCTCTTAAAATGTCTTATATTTTGTGTTTGATATTCAAGGTCTAAACATGTCTTGAAATTTATGGAATTGTAGGAGGAGAAGCATTAAATTTGATCTAGGGCAGAATGAATGGGTGTTTCTATTTTTTTCCTTCAGTTTTTTGTTTTTATTTTACTCACAACAATAACAATTTCCGCAATGTCTAATATCTATTTGTTTGTACATTAAATAGATAGTGTACCCTCCGCTTGGTAGGTTGCGTTAGTGCGCCTTGTGTACAGGCTGTGATCCACAATTTAATCTAGAAGAACATGTTTATCCAGCTTCCGATTTGGGGGCTGCAGTGGGGAAAAGGAAAACACCAAGAATGCGACGCTGCAAGCAAGCAATGCAGGCTCAGCCATGGTAATGCAAATTTAACAAGAAGTCCCAGGAATTCGTTTGACGCACGATGTGAACTTTGTCGCAAAACATTCAAACTTGAAACAATGGTAAGCATGGATTCTCACACGAAATCTCAAAAGCACGAGCGCTATGTTAACACTCGAAAAAGTACTATGCCCATTGAGTCGTATGCTGCTACAGCTAGTTTGGCTGTGCGTACTAGAGATGATTTCTCTACTGCGAATATGTCCGCTCTGCAGTGGTGGAATGAAACTAAGTACATTTACTAAAGTAACGTTATTGTACTTAAGTACAAATTCAAGGTACTTCTACTTTGTCTTTTCTTTTCATGCCGCTTTCTACTTCTACTCCACTAATGTTACATCTCAGCGTCAAATATTGTACTTTTTACTCCACTACATTTGTCTGACAGCGTTAGTTACTAGTTACTTTTCAGATGACAGTTTTTCATGCCCATCCCGTCCAGTGAATGTTAGTGATAAACTGAAGGATGAAAGGTTCCTGTATGGGTTGAGAAAATTCTCCTAATAAAATAAGGACACAAGCTCTCTCTCTCTTTCTCTCTCAGCCTCTCTCTCTCTCTCTCTCCATCTCTCTCTCTCTCTCTCTCCTCTCTCTCAAAACAGATGGACGCCCACCATTGAGTCTGGTTCTGTCCAAGGTTTCTGCCTCTTAAAGGAAGTTTTTTCTTTCCACTGTCGCCAAGTGCTTGCTCATGGTGGGATTTGTTGGGTCTCTGTAAATAATATTATAAAGAGTTCGGTCTAGACCTGCTCTATAGGAAAAGTGCAATGAGATAACTTCTGTTATGAATTGGCGCTATATAAATAAAATTGAATTGAATTGATTGGTCTCACTTCTTCTTTCAAACAGAATTAAACAAACTGAAGTGACTTAGCTCTTTGTGAAGCCCGAAACCCGCTCGTTGCTCCCTGTGGCTTTAATTTTTGCCGATCCAGCTGCTTCCTTCCGTTGACGAAAGCGGTAGAATCCTAATTAGTTTGTGCTGGTTTATTATTATTTGTTATCTTATGCCACTGCTCAAATTGCTATGAGCTGGAATGAGCCAGAAACCCGAGACTTGGCCCACAGATATGAGCCCAATCGGCCACATGGCGGCGCTGTAATTAAGGCCCAAAAATGCAATTTTGGAAAGGCCATGCCCCTCACACCATAAGTCTGATTGACTTGAAATATCTCACACAAGTCTAGCTCAATGTGCTCTTAAAAAAGCCTTTTGTACCATATAAAGGGGGAGCGATTGACGCCCCTGGTAAATCATTTCAATAAGAGGCGAACAGGCAGGTAGGGGGGCGCAGGCAATCTGACAGACAGAGCGACAAGCAGGCGCGATCACGTGAAACTGTTACGGCCGTGCTCGTCTCACGAACATGCCTGCCCTCTGCCAGAGTTGAATTGTCTTTTTTGTACCGGACACGCAGTTTGCCGTGACAATCAATAGACGAGGGACTGATCCTTGCCGTTTGTGAGTTCCCTGAAATATATAGGCCTCATAAACAGGAGGGCTTTCGCATTGCATCATGTATCGGTTCAAGACTGTATGTATCAGGTAACGTTATGTATAGTTTCAACTTAAGCTAGGCTATAAAGAAAAAATAGTTGTATTGGTAGGGATACAGTAGTGCACAGAAGCCGTTTCCCTGGTTACCAAGCAAAGACATCCTGGTGTTTACTCGCGGAGAGCTTGTCTGCCTGTCTGTTCACATGAGGAACGCAGTACGACCCCGCAGATCCACCCAAGTACACAGGTGGAGTGTCCGCCTACCAAAATTTTCAGTTATTTTGAATTTTTTGAAACACATTTTTGACATCTTCTCCTAAGCTGTAGGTCCGATTGCTACCAAATTTTCCTTGGCTCATCATTGGACCAAGCTTATCAAAAGTTGCATAAGCCTTGTTGATATCTTATTTAAAAAGGCCGTGACTCAGCACATAAAAAGACCAAAGTCAAAAACCACCAGGCCAATCATCACAAAACTTCCAGGATATGTCCACATAAGTACCTGAAAGAGAGAGAGAGCTTGTGAATTGAAGCAATTTTTAGCCCACTCTGAGTTATATATAGATATGCATGAACATTTACCACCAGTGTATTTTATGGCTGGAGTGCACCAGAACCAAAATAAACAAAGCACCAACAAGCACAGTGAAGATTAGACCACAAAAAATGTCCATCCACAAGGTATGTTTAACCTGGTTCCGGCCATTCTTTGTTCCGTGCTCCTCTCGCCAGATGTGGATGTGCACAGCAGGGCATTGCAGGAGTCCCGTGTTCATGGATGTCCTGAACTGGCTGTAGATGCATCTGTCCCTCCATTACTTGCAGTATCTCCCAACACCTTATAACACACCAACATTACACCACATGAAAATACATTACAAATGTATTAGCTGTGCAAACAAGTCACCAACCTATACAACTAGACTTCAGGGTTCTAATGTTAGCAAACTAAAGTTACCAATTATGCCTTATCAAATGGTAGGTTTTACAAAATAGGATGTTAATGCTAGCAAACAGCCATTATGCCTTATCACTCAGCTACACTGCCTTACAACAATAAATACTAACCACATGTTGGTTCTGTTGGGACACACATACACTCTAATTTGACTTGAACACAACCACACACACACGGCGGAGAATAACTTTAAAGCTCCCGCTGCACATGTTACTTTGTTGCTGACCATGTGGGTTCTTGCTCGTGCACGTGAGACATATGGAGGCAGAACAAAGAAACATACACACATTACTTTTGGCGCACACCCAGACCTGCTCTCTCACACACACACACACACACACACACATACAAACCCATACACACACACCCTTTGTTCTATAGTTTAGTGTTTAGAGTTTAGTTTTGTTTATCTTGTATAAATGCTTGTATATAATTATGCTGGCTTCTTTAATGTTTCACAAGAGTGAGTAATTTGCCAACCTTTTCTATGTTGAACTCCAAATCCTTCAACCTACTAGCTATTAATGGTAATTATGGTTATAGGTATTAATTAATTAGTTATTAGTCTGAGTTCCAAATTAATAGTTATTATGCTGAATAATTTGGAAGTTTGCAAATGTTGCAAAAAAACAAGACTTATGGTGCGCAGTCCACGTTTTGGTTGAGCTGAATCTCTGACCGATCCGTGATCATTACTCCTGTTGGCGGCAGTACCAGAAGCTGCTGCTGACTGCCAAACTGATGAAGCAGCTGTGTGTATTGAAGGAACTACACCAGCTATTGGTCTCACACGGTCCTTGCTTCGACATTCCATCCTGAACTCCGTCATATCGACAGGAACATAATCCTCCGGTCTAAATTGAGCGCCTAACACAACCATGTTTTTCTGTCTCTTCACCTGCACAACACACACCCAGGCACGAAAGCTAGCACCTTTGCTTTTCCTGTTAGGAAAACTGTGGACTCGATGTCCTGACAGGCTGAAGTTTGTGCAACCTGCAAAAACACAATAATTCACCATGACAAAAAATGGTGAAATGCAATGGAAAACTATCGAAAAAAGAGATTCACAAAATTACAACCACTCAGACTCACTACCACCTAAGTGGAGGCAGAGTCATGGAAACCAACTCTCTTGTTACGTAATATGACGCAATGTTAAAATAAGTGTTTTTAGGAACATTGCTGAAAACGGCTACTTTTTCCTCTGAATTTTTGCCCTTATGTCTTGTAAAACATATATAATCCTGCTCTACTTTTCAAATGGTCATTTTCAGGAAAGGTTAAGTATAAATTTTGTAAAAAAATCTACCTGTAAGTTACTCTTACAGGTAGATAGGTATACCTTAGATTGTTTAGTAAAAACAAGTCAGTTGTAGTGTAAACAATTCCTAAATATCCTAGCTAGCCTAGCATACTTGAGCTGATGGTGTGTAAAATATGAAAATAGGAATGAAGACCAAAACTACAAAAATTAGATTCAGGTTGTTCTCCTTAAAATCAGTATACAGTATATGAATTCAACTAAAGTCAATTTAGTTGAATTATCTTACTGAATTTAGTAGTAAGAAAACAATTACAAATAGCTTTCAAAATGCTTGATTGTAATGTTTTTAAAATCCTCAGATCTTTCAATCTAGAGGCTTTAAGGTGGAGGGAAAAGCATTCATATATACAATATTACCATAATCAAGTGTAGACATACTTGTAGGTTGTATGATTGTCTTCTAACTATCAAAAGAGAATTTTGATTTGTTTCTATACAGTGTGCTAGTCAGGTGCTCCACATGGGTCTTAAAATGTCTCTTGGTTTGCCCGATTACCAAATATTTGTACATTTGACAATTTGAGAGCCCTGAAGAGTTTGGATATGACCTTTTTTATAACCTTGAAAATAGCATACAATTAATTTTGTCAACATTTAACAAGATACATTTGATATCTAAAATGCATCAGAAACAGACTATAGATTTGCAATGGTCATGCATATAAAATGGAATCATAGTCATAAAAACTTTATAATTATAATGTAAGTGGCAAAGATTATATATGCATATAGTTAATGGATTTTATGGATAACTGGTGATATTCTATATTTTTCTTTGTCAACAACTCCCATGAAAAGATGAATAATAAATGTATCTTACTAACAAGTATTGCTTGTGTATTCAAAGCTGCCCCAAATACTCACTAGAACACCAAATGTGGATTAATCCGTTGCTGAAAAAAGTCCCCAACAAATGCGCCATTTCCTCCTGTTTGAGCAACATTTTCTAAAGTCTACACTGCCCAGCCGTTTTAGGAAATTACTGAGCCTTTTTAAAAATTAAACTATATTTTTGTGAGCCGTTTTTAAGAGTTACGTCTTCAGTAAGAACCAATGGGCTTGGGGCTGACAGCCATAGACAGGGTAGAGGAGGCAGAAAGTATTGAGAGATGTACTAACGCATTGTGGGTTTTGGTCTTTTCATGGGATTTGTTGACAATGAGAAAATATAGATAACCCCAGACTTATCCTTTAAACTAACTCAGTCCATGCCAGCTCAAGTCAGGTCAGTTTCATTCAGGTCATTTGGTTTTGAGTTTTTCCTTAAATCATTCATCTTTCAGGCCAGGTCAATTCACTTTGCGTCTTCTGATTTAACTCAAGGTAGTCTAGTTGAAATTAGTTCAAGACAAGTTAAGTGATGCATAGTCAATTTAGTTGAAAACGTTCCATTCAGTTTAGTTCAAAACAGTAGTTCACTCTTGCATTGTAAATCTTGCAGAAGTATGTACATGCACAGGAATGAATCACACAAATGAAATCACACCAATAGAATAGAAAGAAGATACTCTGCTTCCACTTCATCTCCCTTCTTTTTTCTTTCTTTCCTCTCTCTGGTTCCCTGCTCTGTAATTGTTGTTTCTACATTGCTGGCCAAAGGAATGCAGATCTGTCTGTCATTCTGAAACTGTAGGTACACACACATAACTCTGTGTGTCTCTAGCTCTGTCTTTCACATACACACACTGATTTATTGTGCTTCACTTTATTTTATTGTGAACTCAACTAGAGCAGAGCCAGAGTGTTGGTAATGTTACTGTAGATATAATTTATGGTATAGAAAAAACATATCTCTAGTACTATACAAAGTTACTGATATCCTTTTTTTGTTCTTGCACGCATAATACAGTGGTGTGAAAAAGTGTTTGCCCCCTTCCTGATTTCTTATTTTGCAAAGATGAGTGGGCCAAAATTCCTCCACAGCGCTGTAAAAGACTCATTGCAAGTTATCGCAAACGCTTGATTGCAGTTGTTGCTGCTAAGGGTGGCCCAACCAGTTATTAGGTTTAGGGGGCAATCACTATTTCACACAGGGCCATGTAGGTTTGGATTTTGTTTTCCCTTTTATAATAACAACCTTCATTTAAAAACTGCCTTTTGTGTTTACTTGTGTTATCTTTGACTAATATAAAATTTGTTTGATGATCTGAAACATTTAAGTGTGACAAACATGCAAAGAAATAAGAAATCATGAAGGGGGCAAACACTTTTTCACACCACTGTACCTCATTTGTTGAGAAGTTTTATTATAGTAATAAAACAATTAAATTTTTTTTTACTGATTTAAACAAATACATAGTCTCAAAGTCTGGAAATGAAGGCTAGTAGAGAAAATCAATGACATAAAATGTAAAGAAATGACATAGATGAGAAACAGAAATGGAGAGAGAAACATTAGGGAGGGAAACAAAAACATTAGAGATGGGTAGATTTAGTAAAATAACAAAGAAGGCAGGCAAAATAAAAAAAATAAATAAAAAAAACCCTTTCACCCAGGCTTAGTGGACTGTAATTAGCAGAGTCTTACATTAGAAAGGCATAAGATGGCTAAGAGGAGCAGAAGATGAGTGTCCTAAAATTTTTGTGGATTTTTGAGTCATTAGTAGTGATCAACAACCTTAGTAACCCTGTACAGATGCTATGGTGTTTTTCAGAATCAGTAAACTCATACTTACCTCTAAATTGCAAAATGGCCCTGTGTTTGTTTTGACATATTTCCTCTCTGTTTTTTCCTCCAGCTACATGTACTGGACAGACTGGGGAGAGGAGCCCAGGATAGAGCGTGCTGGTATGGATGGCAGCAACAGGTACTGTAACTATATAACCCTTAAACAAACCCAACTTCTGTATTTACAGTAATGTTTTTATAGTGCAGTATCCCCAATGCATCTAGATGTACAGTAATAATTCTACAAGAATAACAAAACAAAAGTACCAGTTGTAAGATCATTTTGTGTGCCTCTGTCTTTAACAGGAAAGTTATAGTAGATGTAGACATTTACTGGCCCAATGGTCTGACGATAGACCTGATGGAACAGAAGTTGTACTGGGCAGATGCCAAACTCAGCTTCATTCACAGAGCTAACCTGGATGGATCAGCACGGTATGGACCTTTTTGTATGTGTGTGTATGGGAGTGAATATAGTTTCATACTATACAGTATTTGCTGTATGCTTATATTTAAATTATACAAAATATTATAAACAAAAAACTTATTTTAATAAGTTACATTTACCTGTAATCTCAAATGAACTTACATTTGGAGAGTAGAGAGTATTTTTACAGATAAAGTTCAGTCAGCCAACTCACATAGAAAAGTTTATTGATAGGAGAATACAGCCTGGTGTATAGTTCTTCTCTGGCATCTTGCCTCAGACCTCATCACTCCCTGTAGCATACACGTAAACCAGCAACAGAGATAGTGGTGTGATGATATAAAATATCATCCCCCAGACTAGCAGCAGTAATGATGGTAGCAGATATACATGCAGAGAGCAATGAAGCTGCAGCAGCGCTGGCAGAAGAGAATCAGAATCAGCAGAGGGAACAGAGTGAGTGAGAGTCTAACATTTTTTACACCTTAAATAGACCGCCAAATGGTAAAGGTGCGTTAGATATGTGCTGTGGAGAGTGGACCCCAACCAGTCGTTCGAATGTACGCCCAAGCCAGAGCTACTGTAGCTGGGAATCAAAACTCGGGCCTATGTGATAATGGTCAATTTTCAGCATATTTCATCTTGTTGATCTTACCTTACCCCTAACACACTGAATTTGAATTCTGTGCACATTTAAATTCTAATAATGTATGCCAATTAAGTTCTTTCATTCTTCAATTTATGAACAATGTTTGCTGCTGTGGGCACTATCAAGCCTGAAGTAAGCTCTGAGCTCCAGGGATGCATGTTTCCAAACCTGCATTACTCTGACAGAGTCAAAGTTATGATAGAATTTACATTCAAGAAGGAAAACGTCTCATAAACAGCTATTGGACTGTGGATTTCCATGTAACTTACTACTTACGAGGAAGACCATTTTAGGACTTATAACTTCCTCTAATCTGAAATCACTGAAGATTGAAATGTTAACTGGAATCATGCATAGTGTGGTGGTTGGGGCCAGTTGCTTCCTAGGGATGTTAATCCTCAAATGACATTCACCTCCAGTTCTAAGTTCCACAGTGATTTATTTCATTTTGTCAAATTATTGAAAGTTTATAGATCTCAATATTACATTTGATAGTTTATTGTGGATTTGAAGCAGTATTGAAATTTTATTTATTGTGACACAATAAATTAAATTAATCACACAAAATAAAAAACGCTATTTGTGTGATTAGTTACCAGTAAGATAAGACTTTGTTGATCCCCGGGGGGAAATTAGGTGTCAGAGCAGCACAAGAACAAACAGGCCAGGTACCATAGGTAAATCAAAATAAAATGAAATCTGTATACACATACATAAAAGTACGTAGTAGTACGAAACAGTAAATAGAATGTAAGTACAAATGCTGTCATGAAAATGTCGGTACTCTCCATTGCTAAATTGTTAGGTGATCAATTTTCAATACACTAGTTTAAAACATTAAATCAATCTTTAAAGACTCTGATCAATGAAATGTTTTAATACCAGTAGCTTACTTGATAAGGTTGTCTCAATTATCAGCTGATATTATGGACAAACTGCCTGTTCAATTAAGGTGGAAATAAAATACACTCCTTAAAAATCTAGCACCTATGAACGTTACGGTACAAAAGACTATTTCAGGATCCCCTAGAGAAACTCAGATCAGCAGGAGTTTTCACACACACACACACACACACACACACACACACACACACACACACACACACACACACACACACACACACACACACAGAGAGATGCATTTTAGTCAGTTCGTTGTGCCTGCCCTATATAAACGAGCACAACCTACAGTTGATCTCAATGCCTTTAAGATTGGCTCTTTCACAATGTTTAACAATTTGTGCATAAGAGATGATAATTGAGATTACTGTGATTTTAGAAGGTGGACAAAGACACTCATTTAATGTCTCCTCCTCTCTCTTTCTCATATTGTTTCACCTTGTGCTGCTGCAACCTTTACGTTAATCTGGCAGCATTCAGTTGACTTGTGCCGTGTTGAAAGTGATAGAGAAATGTTTCAGGTCTGACCTAGTAAGATTGCCATCATGACTTTTACTTAAAAGTGGTCAGTGTGTTTATTCAGACATGAGACTGACATGTTAAATTGCCATCAGATTAATGTAAAGGGGTGCAGGTCTGAAAGGGCCTTAAGGCAGCGTCCTTGATGCCCATTCTTCTTAGCCGATTAAAATTGTATGTGTCAAAAGCTGACCACAGTGCCTGACACACTGTCTTTTTGATACAACCACTAGGAGTCGCATAAGTCAGACATTTCAAATCCTACCCATGGGGGCTTTAATAATTTAAGATTGGGGTGCCCTGGTGGCCTAGAGGTTTGAACTGCAAAATCAGCAGGTATTTCTGCCTCCGGAGCTGTAAGCCACCGTGTTCCTGCTGATACTACAGTTGCTGTTATTGGCCTTATTACCACTACCATTTTATTATTATTATTTTAAAATTCTCAGTGGAATTTGCATTGTGCTCCCCCAGCTATCAGAAAAAGGCATAAAATGCCCAAAAGATTTTATAAAAAAAACTCACATAACATTTCTCACACTTTTAACCTTTATTCACACTCTATTTTAGCCCATTGTTCAATCAGTCTGCATCACAGAGAGTCAGTAATGACTGTAAAGGCAGCTTTTCTCTCGGAAACTACTGCTAGTGTAGTGTAATGTTACCTGCAGCTAATGTCTACAATTGTTACAACATGGTGTAGAGGTTGGATTAAATCCAAACCAAAATTTTGTGGAAATGTTTGACACTGTTGGAAAAATGTGGTAACCTCAGCCAGTGATTTTGTTCCTTTCTACAAACACTACACTAGCTCTCCCTCTTATTGCTTGAAGCTGCACAACGCAGTATTTTTATGTAACCACAGCACTCATTGTGCAGCCAAGATATAGAGTATGTTACAACATATGATATGCTGTTGTACTAATAGTCACAGTAGAGACATGTGCATGTACATGCAGTTAGGAGAGGCTTTAATCTGAATTTACCTGACAGCTTGAGTAATGAAATAATTTGCCTGTTTGCTTGTTAATTTGCACACATACACATACCCACACAAAAGCTGAACAGAGCTTTGATATCTGGAGTTCGTTAAATTTGTTCTTTCTTTTCTTCCCTTAACCACTACTGGCAGGCACCTCTGCTTTTACAGCGCACACACACACACACACACACACACACACACACACACACACACACAGAGGACTAAAAATGATGATTGATGAAAGCCAGTTTCTGGTGTGTTGATATTCTAAATATAAGCCTCCTTTGATCCTGTGCCTAAGTGCGTTTCTGTGAGTGCATTTTCCTCTAAGTGATTCTAAAGTGTGTTTTAGAAAAGAACCACTCTCCCTTGATCATATCTAACACTTGATCTCATGAGACGCTTCTCTAGCCTTCATGCTTTTTGTAATTGTTTGGCCCTAAGTAGTAGGCGATTTGAGGGGCGATGCCATCCCCCTTGTTAGCAAAATGACCAAAATCCGTCCCCCTTGTTAACCTGATGAAAAGATGCTCTGTGCTTTGTCTCGTAAATGGTCTTGGATCATGAGACATACTGGTTTTGAACTGCCTGTGGGAAGATTGAACATGTAAGAGTCTGTCCATTCTTGAAAAGCTGTGCTTCGCTGTCTGCTTTTTATTATATAATTATTTCACCAACTTGTCTTGTCTCTACTCTGCCTGTATGTCTGTGTGTACCACCCACTGACTCACTCGAATCGCAATGGTTATGCACAGATTTGATTGGCTGAGTAGCATCACGTGAGATGATTTACAACGCATGCAATTGGTCTGTGAGTTTTCTGGGCCGCTAAACTAGTTCCGTAAAGGCTAGAAAAGCTGCGCCGGATAAAATAGAATCTCCCCCCCCAGTTAAAAATTAACAACTTGCCTACTGGCCCTAAGGATATAGAGAGCATACCTTTACCAAGGCTGCACAATCTTCTAAATGTGTTGTTATAATAATAAAGTGTTAAGAAAACTTGAATCTGCATTGTTGAGGTAAAACGACTGATCACATTGTCGTGGAATGTGGTCTAGGTATTCATCCTAGAGGAGGATTCGTAATGGTTTTCTGACCTTTCCTCTAGTGCCTCCATCAAGCCAAAATTTCACTTGTACACAAAAAAATCTAATAATCTAATGAGCACATTCATGCCCCCCCCCCAGAGAATAACAACCTAATTTCTTTCTTTTTTAACTCTTTTCTTGAAAACCACCCATATGCCAAAATGTTCTCTCAAGAGGACAGTCTTTTGATTTTAATGACCATTTTGGTACTGACCAAATGACATTTAACATTAAAGAACATTGGCTTCTTTTGTCAAATGAAAAAAGGGTTTTATAGAAAAACAAGTTGATACTCTATGGTATGATTAAGGTATTGAAAAATGCATAATTTTGGTATTGGTACTACAACTCAGGTATTGTATCGGCACCATTATCAAAACATTTCAAACAATATCCAGCCCGAGGTTGTGTTTAGGCTGATTGGACAGCGTGGTGCAATTCTAATACTGGTTTTGGCATGATAGTGCTTTCTTCTCTTATAGCAGACTCAAGTAAGCTGGCTACTGCCTCTGGTCTTCAAAATTGCAATAACTGTTTGCTCATACCCATGTGCATTTGTATGTTTGAGGAATATAGGGCCCTTAGTTTGGTAAAAGAACTTTAAAATCTGTTGAAGTAATAATCCAAGTACTGTTCAATTTAAAAAGATGAATGCCACATGGTGTCGATTAAGTATAACTTATATAATAATAATCAATGGAACAAGTTGTGTGTACACACATGAAATTGAAATCTACTGAACAATTCAAAATGGCTTGTTTGTGACAGGTTAAAACATCTTAACAGTAAAATATCCCATTAAAATACAAAATTAAAATACATTAATTTCTCAAATTTTAGAAATACAAAACCACAAAACTTCCTCATATTCTAAAGAAGCTTTTATTTTGTCCTGCAGTGAAACAGTGGTGGAGGGCACCCTAACCCATCCTTTTGCGCTAACACTGTCTGAGCAAACCTTATATTGGACTGACTGGCAGACCCGTTCCATCCACGCCTGTAACAAACACAACGGAGACAAAGCCAGAGAGATCCTCAGTGGGATTTACTCTCCTATGGACATCCAGGTCCTGGAGCCCTATCGACAACCTTACAGTAAGTGAAATGTTTTACTCATGTGTATGTACAGTACATATGCATTAGAGTGAGATCAGTATACCAGCAAACCATAACATGAAACTAATCCAACTGGAGTGAGTAGTGTTATTGAGCTGTAATAATTGATAAATATAATAATAAATAACAGATAATCTAGTAGCAACATAAATGATAACATTTGAAAAGCTATCTGAATATGGTTCTGCAACACTTTCTACATCACAATTATTGTTTTATATACAGTGTTGTGAAAAAATGTTTGCCCCCTTTCTGATTTCTTTTTTTTTTTGCGTGTTTGTCGCACTTAAATGTTTCAGATCATCAAACAAATTTAAATATTAGTCAAAGATGTCAATGAAGACTTTGGAGTGGCCTAGTCAAAGTCCTGACCTGAATCCTATTGAGATGCTGTGGCATGACCTTAAAAAGACAGTTCATGCTCGAAAACCCTCCAATGTGGCTGAAGTACAACAATTCTGCAAAGATGAGTGGGCCAAAATTCCTCCACAGCGCTGTACAAGACTCATTGCAAGTTATCGCAAACGCTTGATTGCAGTTGTTGCTGCTAAATTACTTTGATGATCTGAAACATTTAAGTGCGACAAACATGCACTTACAATAAGAAATCAGGAAGGGGGCAAACACTTTTTCACACCACTGTAGCCATGTAATTTCTAGTACATCACATCTTATTCACATCCTCATAATGTCACCTTTTCAGAAACAAAGAAGAATGGACTTGTTACTTGTTACTGAGGAGCTAATCATATTTTCTCCATCACCTATCTATTCTTCTTTCTCTCTCTTTCTCTGGTCTTTTTGTTGGTCTCGATGCAGTCCAGACTCCCTGTAGTGAAAATAATGGAGGCTGTAGTCATCTCTGCCTACTCTCTCCAGTCCAGCCTTTCTACAGCTGTGTCTGCCCCACTGGAGTCCAGCTTAAACCAGATAGAAAGACATGCAAACCAGGTATGGATGTTATTTACACCAGAATGACCACGATCTAAACAGTCACTGGTATTCCCTAAGAATAAAATAGGAAAACCTGAGAGGTGCACTGCTAGCAGTTTTCTTAAAACCAGTAAAAGTTAGTCAGTGCTTTAAAAAGTACATCAAATAGGTTGGATTTTACTTTTAAACAAGCTGTTAAAGGGTAACTACACCCTCAAATTCTGCTAGAACCCTCCCTCAGATAATATTATAAAATGCACAGAGGAGTGAATCACAACTCTAGGAGGCGTGGCCTCATGGCTACGTATTGTGTGACGTGGATGGTCAGGGGACACAGGGGAGACTGGCTGACCACCGCTCAGTGTAGCATGGACAGCATCATAAAGCTTGAAGCACGTCTATGTGTGTGTTATGTGTTAGGGAGGGGTGAGAAAATTTCGTCTAAACTGAATTTTCAACTCTGAGCAGAAAAAGCTGTTTTTACACACAATATGTGTTCTGCTGGAAAAATAACCTGAATTAATGTAATATGCCAACAAGAATCTATGTGATTATGTGTACAGCGCAAAAAAACCCTGTTTACTTTTATAGTCACCCTGTTGTTAAGATGAGTCTCAATGATGCTGATGAGTAAAACTACATAATTGACAAGAAGTAATAGCCAAAACTGTATAAACAAAACCTATCTATTTACTTGTAAACAGAATTACAAGTAAATAGATTATAAATACCAGGATAGTGTCATTTGCTGACCCAAGTACAATTACTTCAGAGGTGGATTACCACTCTACAGCATTGCCTGTTTTTTATACTACTGTTGAAATGACAAACATTGTGAATGTCAGATAGCTAAATGTTAGATAGATAGAGAGATGGTTGTAGTACATGAATCTTAATTCTGTAAGTCACTGCTCAAAGGCCCAATTGAAACTTTTGACTGTCACATTGAAGTGGTCTGTGTAAGATGGTGTCTCAAAGATTGTTGTTAGAGAAAGAAAAAACACTCTGTAACACCCCTGTACGACCTTGAGTGGACAGTGCATTTTTTGTAGTTCAACAAGACCAACAGTGGTGAGTTTTCTGGTGAAACGATCAGCTGATTGCGTCACTTCAATCTCACCGTTAAATTTATATTATGTCATATAACAATTTCAAACTTTGCAATTCAATAGCCCTAATGTGGTACCTCCATTATTTGCACTATGTAGCTCATGAAAAATAATGTACTCAAGTCAGGAGGCTGCAGCTGACTTCTGCTGCTCATCTCATGTTTAGATTAGATTGTTGGTTGTGAACATTAGTTAGGCTGCCACTAAAAACTGTTTCTGTCTTGTCAGCCAACAAATGCTTTTTACAGATGTAAATTGAATCTTTGAGTTTTAAAACACAAACATGAAAGTTTATTCTTGATCTTGGAAACAGTAGTTTGACCAAACATTGTCCACTCACTAGTTTTTTCCAGAGCTTTTAACTGATACAGAATCTCCCACCATATACGAAGTTCCCTAATTAGATCATGAGACAACAACTGTGCTTTCTCCATGACAAATGAGCAAGTCAGCTAAGGAAGACTGTGAGATGTGGTTGAAAGCTTCAGAGTAAGCTAATAAATGGAGTGAGGTTAAAATTGTTTTGTGAAACTAGTTATGACTTACAAATGTTGAAAACTAAACCTTAAATGGATTTGACAATCGATTTTGAAGGGATTCAGTTTTGATAAGCACACAAGATGCTGGAGTCAGATTTGATACATTCTATTGTACCCAACCCTATTAGTGGATACACAAAGTAATATTTGCTGTTGCTGACCTCCATTATCATTGAATTTGGTGTGTAATGTAGTGATACAGCATAGTGTATCAGCTTGAAAACAAGTAAAAAGGACCTCTCTGCTAGCAGAATGGGACATTAACTGACCGGCCGCCATGTTGATTCCCACGATGCTAAAACAATAGAGCCTTATTCTGCAAAAACACAACACTGTGTTAGAGTGTGTCTGTTAGGCTGCGTTATGTGAATGTATTAAATTTGAATGAAGCATGCCAACCAATCACTTAGCCACTGTTGACAATAAAAACAACAATGCTCTATTGTGTCAGCCAGCAGTTTGTGTGTGTGTGTGTCTGTGCTTCTAATTTGTTTGGCTTGGCTGATTAAATTGAAGGCGTTTGTTATTGCGCTGGCAGCAGTGTGTGAGTGTTTGTCAGGGGTCTTAATGTCGCAGAATGAAGTCAAGCGACGACAAGAGTGGAATCACAGATGTTTTCCCTCCTTCCTTTTAATTTTCTATCCCTTCATTTATCCCCCCTTGCCTCAGTCATTTAGGTAACGATGGAACAACTTTCATTGTCACTGAGAAATGCCAGATATTGATTGGTTGTGAATTGCAGATTGCAGCTGGAATGAGAGAGGGAAAAAGATTTACATGATTTGCAGAACAGTTTGTTTTTGATATCTGAGCTATCTGACATTATTTTAGATATTGGAGATTTTGTACTATAATGTACTATTGTGGAGACTTTATTGTCTTGTAGGTTTTATAAAATGTAGATTTTTATGGATCTACTTGAAATGTCATTATGTCTGCTATACAGTCATGGGTTTCTTAAGATTCAATTGAACTGATTTGAAATCTGAGACAAAGAAGAGAAAGAAAGATGAGGCAGATATGGGAATAGAAAGAGAGAGACACTTTGAACTGCTTTAAATGTGAGCTCTTCAGAGTCCGAGACTCTTGTCTCTCACAGAGGTGTGAGACACAAAGAAAAACAGTTAATTGTCTCCCATGAGGTGAGTTTGGCTCCTGTTAAATCTGAACCACCAGCCAAACACAGTCGATGATCCCTCAGGACAGCAGAGCCCTTTGTTTCCAGACTGGATGGAGTAAGGAGGAGGCAAGAAAACGGATACTAGTAGAGCTTGGCTCAGGCTTGAAATTTTTTCACCACAGATTGATGTTTTTGGAATTCGTTTCTATGACTTTATATGTTTGGAGGACATTATTATTAGGCTATATTGCGGCTCTTTGCCACTGCGGCTGCTTGTTAATTGATCATCATGCTGCTGTCGGTGTTGGTGTTCTTTAAATTTGTTTGATGATCTGAAACAACAAGTGTGACAAACATGCAAAAAAATAAGAAATCAGGAAGGGGGCAAACACTTTTGCACAGCACTGTAGGTCACAAAGGACATTTACTGCACAACCACTGCTATTATTTAGCTGATAATACTTTTAGATTTTAGATGCTGAACTTTTACTTGTAGTGGAGTATTTTTACATTGTTTTATTGTTACTTTTACCTAAGTAAAGGATTTTAGTACTTCTTCCCCCACTGCTATTAGGGTCTGTTCAGGTTGAAGACATGTTCTATCGGGTCTAATGTCCTTGGGTTAATTCGGGTTGGGTCCGACTGTGCTCTGGTCTAAGTTGGATCAGACCTCACTTTTTAAAAGAAAAATGTATGCATGTCGGGTTTGGGTAGGTTTACCATGGGTCTACGGAGATATTAGCTCCAAAAGCTAAATTGCACAGCTGTCAGCGATATCATTAGGGGTCAACAGTCAGATATCAAAACCCTGTTAGACATGACTTACCAGCAGTTTGTCATTATTACCATAAGTGGACAACCATATAGCTGTTATCAATAAATATAATGCCAATTTTAAGTAATTATGTTTATTTAATGTTTATTTAATTATGTTATAATTATATATGAAAATGATTGAGTAATTTGATTTGAAATTTAATTTGTAATCACAATAATTGTTAAATACTTTTACTCATTCTGTGATGATTCATAATAGACATCAGAATATGTGTTAGTGTGAAAACATATAAGGAAAAAACTATCTGAGGAGTTTAAAAAACATTGCCATTTACCAGGCAGAGACGGTCTTGACACATTACTAGGGACTAAAAGTCAGCCTATCTCGGCGAATGCTGCTTCGATTTTAACCATTATTTTTTATATCTGTCTCTTGTTCGTCTCTCAACTTTATGGACATAAAATACCGCATCACCTAAGTGCTTCTTTAACTGGAAGACATTCTAACACATCCAACACCTCTATTTGAAAAATAGTATATGATGCAAGACTCGTCTGTTTTGCTAAATTTTAGCAGGACATAAAGGTGAAAGATGTCAGCATAGAAGCAGAAAAATTATATTGTAGAAATGGAAAAATCACCACTATGCTGGTGTTCATATGCAGTAAATCCATGAGATCAAAGTAAGACTAGCTGTCTCAGAGCTAAATCAACTCTGTCACAAACCCTCCAGGGAGCACTTTTTGACTGCACATAAGTGCTGCTAAAAATCAACATGAGTTAACACTTAATTAATAAAACTTGTCTGGTCTGTTTAGGAGCAGAGCAGGTTTTGCTGCTGGCTCGACGGACTGACCTGAGGAGAATCTCACTGGACCTTCCAGACTTCACCGACATAGTACTACAGGTAAACACACACGCACACATACACAAACTTATCAGTCCTGTCTTCTTGCACTCTCATGTATTCATCATTGTTCCTCTGCTCATGCAGGTTGATGACATTCGCCATGCCATAGCTATAGACTATGACCCGGTTGAGGGTTACGTCTATTGGACAGATGATGAGGTTCGGGCCATCCGGCGATCCCACATCGATGGCAGCAATGCCATGATGCTGATTACCACGGAAATCAACCACCCAGATGGCATTGCTGTAGACTGGGTGGCCAGAAACCTGTACTGGACTGACACTGGTACTGACCGGATTGAGGTACATCTGAGACTTGACATTAGGGTTCTATTTATTGTAGAAAGCTGTCTATGGGAAAATACTGCTTGAGAGTTGTTTACTTTGTTACATCACCTAATTTATGGAATTTTAAAACCACTGATTGAGTCACTTGTAATGAATCTCTGCAATACTGACTGTTGTATGACCAATCACAGCATCCCTGCCCGTGATGTAATTTTATATTGTTATATAAATGTAGTCCCATTCAGACCTCACTGGTTTATCCCTGTGTAGCTTAACATTGAAAACAACCAAAATTGGGTGATTCTTAATAAGGAAGAAAGAAAGACAACCAAAGAAAATAACACATGTGTAAAAACATTGTATAAACAGTGTTGTACTATAAGTATGTATGTGTCATGTGGTATTTTAGGTTACCAGGCTGAATGGAACCTCTCGGAAAATTTTGATTTCTGAGAACCTGGATGAACCGAGAGCCATCGTCCTGGACCCTGTTAATGGGTAAGTGTTAGCGTGTGTGTATGTATTGGAGTTAGTCCTCCCAGCAGGGCTGTAGCTACCATTGAGGACACTGAGGTCATGTCGTCTGGGTTTTTTTTCCTGACAATGTGGGGTTTTTAGGAATCTGGAGGAATTTTACACTCCACAATTTAAAAACGAGCACTTGGTGGCTATTTTTCAGTGTTTTTTTTAGACTCGGCTTTGGATTTGGCTAAATATATTGACCAAAACTGAAACAAATCCACTTACAAAGTCTGACAACTTTTAGGCTAACCCCTAAAAAGCTAGTGTGGACAAGACTATGTTGCTGCATTTAGATGTTCATGGTTGGAAATAAAAGACAAATAAATAAAATATGGATATTTGATCAATTTTAGAGACTGGCTATGGCCCCGCATCCTAGCATTAGGAGCGACAGCAGCGAGGGAAAATGCCTGTCCTTAACAAGCAACAACAAGAATTTCAACAACAGAACATCTTATTGATCAAAAAACAACAAGGGATTATATGAGGTTTAGATAAATCCAAAAATATCGATAACAATAAACTCCACTGGTAATAAGGCTCATCTTTCTTCTTTAGAAATTATTAAATTATTGACTGCTGTAGGTGTGTGAAAATGCACATTTTCTATTCAAGAAAAACTTAGACTTAGATAGACTCTATCTAATCTACAAATTAGCTAGGAAATGTGTAAAACTGGAAGTAAGCTCCATCTTCTCTCGTTGCCTCTGTGTCTCTCAGCTACATGTACTGGACTGACTGGGGCGAGCATCCCAAGATCGAGCGGGCCAACCTGGATGGAACGGACCGGGTGGTTCTGCTCAACAGCTCTCTGGGATGGCCCAATGGACTGGCTGTAGATCATGCAGCAGAAAAACTATACTGGGGAGATGCTAAAACTGACAAGATAGAGGTACGTCTAATAGCAGTCTATATAACATCTATATATGGTCCCACTAGCTCCTTCTCAGCTGGGAGACAGCTGAAAGACAGGACAGAAAGGAAAAGGGAGAAATCAGAAAAAGATGATGTGGAATGAGGAGAAATTAGATGTGTGTCTTTTAATAGTGATCCAAGGGAATGTGGCGTTATGCAATAGCTGGACAGACTTATGCACCTTGTGTAAGATTGTCATCTGGTCTCTACTGGTCCGATGTGATCTGGCCTGTCTTGTTCTTGTCCGGTTTGGTATGGTCTGTACTGGTCTAGTCTGACCTGTTACACATTTTGTTCACTGACGGATACATTTTTAACCACTGTACATAATGCCAAGTAGAGCCTGTCTGATATGGGATTTTAGAGGGGAAACATTCACTGATTACCGATATGGCGGCTGATATAGTGAATTTTTGAGCTGGAATGAAAATAGAACTTTTCTATGTGGATTGTGCACCGATATGCCTATGCAAAGGTACTCAGAAGGCTTTCTTAAACAAATAACTTTATTAAAGAATATTTAACTTAAATGTTAAATAATTTCACATATACATTGTCAACCAATTCTAGAAATGAATAATAATAAATAATGAATTAAGAATGAATAAATAAAATAGTAGCTAAATAAACATCAGTACTGTTCAGTATCAGTCAATTGTTGAAGTAGCAGAAAATGCCATGGAAATACTCATGTAAAGTACAAGTACCTCTAAATTGTACTAAAGTACAGTACCAAATGTACTTAGTTACGTTCCTCCACTGCTCTCTACTAAACCACATATTCTCTACTCAAGATTCATGCTACAGCTTTGTTCTGATTCTTAATCATTATTTCAACGAATTGAACTCCAATCAAACGCTTTTTTCTTGCTCATCAAAACATCAGCTGTTAATGTAACAGTCACAAACAGTAACTCATGGTTCGCTGCTGTCGAGTCAAGAGATAAACAGCGCATCTGCTATAAATGTTCAACGTATCTGGTGAAAAAATAGGCTCCTGTGACTCCAACTAGGTGACAACGTACACTCAACAGACTCAAACCACAACCACACCGTTGTCTGTTGAGCTGCAGAATGACGAAGAGAAGCTCTGATGTTTACTGTTCAGTCTGCTACTCACTGGCAAATATAGCTGGTTAGCTCCCTCGCTAACACAACAAACAGTTGCAATAAGTATGAGTGATGTGACGGTTGTCAGGGACACGATTATATTAGTTATATTGAAAGGTGAAAATGATGGGTTCATTGTTTATTAACTTTCCAGCAATGTATTTCACAAACTAGTTAGCAACTTAACGTGAACACGCCGCTTTTTATTGTAGCGTTTGCGACAGCCCACATTTCCCAGCATGCACTGCCTAGTGCTGAAAGTTTCTTAGCTGCCTTATGTTCCAAAATGCAAATGTTGGTTTTTGTTAGTGTTTGTAATGTGTCTGTTCAGAACATGGTGGTTTATGTTGGTAGTTGTCATTTTTGTGCTGGTTTATAGTTTTAACCATTAGTGAGGTGGCTATTACATTTCCTGATACCAGCTGTATTAACGTACTCTGCTGCATAAACTTTGTATTGACACCAATATGTTAACATAGCCCTGTCTTTCTGGCTAATATACTGAAAAGAAACAGTTTTATATCGGCAAGTATTGGATAACATATACAGTGGTGTGAAAAAGTGTTTGCCCCCTTCCTGATGTCTTATTTTTTTGCATGTTTGTCACACTTAAATGTTTCAGATCATCAAAAAAATTTTAATATTTGTCAAAGATAACACAAGTAAACACAAAATGCAGTTTTTAAATGAAGGTTGTTGTTATTAACGGGAAACAAAATCCAAACCTACATGGCCCTGTGTGAAATAGTGATCCCCCCCCCCGTTAAAACATAACTGTGGTTTATCACACCTGAGTTAAATTTCTCTAGCCACACCCAGGCCTGATTACTGCCACACCTGTTCTCAATCAAGAAATGACTTAAATAGGACCTGCCTGACAAAGTGAAGTAGACCAAAAGATCTTCAAAAGCTAGACATCATGCCGAGATCCAAAGAAATTCAGGAACAAATGAGAAAGAAAGTAATTGAGATCTATCAGTCTGGAAAAGGTTATAAAGGCATTTCCAAAGCTTTGGGTCTCCAGCGAACTACAGTGAGAGCCATTATCCACAAATGGCGAAAACATGGAACAGTGGTGAACCTTCCCAGGAGTGGCCGGCCGACCAAAATTACCCCAAGAGCGCAGTGACGACTCATCCAAGAGGTCACAAAAGACCCCACATCAACATCCAAAGAACTGCAGGCTTCACTTGCCTCAGTTAAGGTCAGTGTTCATGACTCCACCATAAGAAAGAGACTGGGCAAAAATGGCCTGCATGGCAGAGTTCCAAGAAGAAAACCACTGCTGAGCAAAAAGAATATTAAGGCTTGTCTCATTTTTGCCAGAAAACATCTTGATGATCCCCAAGACTTTTGGGAAAATACTCTGTGGACTGATGAGACAAAAGTTGAACTTTTTGGAAGGTGTGTGTCCCATTACATCTGGCGTAAAAGTAACACCGCATTTCAGAAAAAGAACATCATACCAACAGTAAAATATGGTGGTGGTAGTGTGATGGTCTGGGGCTGTTTTGCTGCTTCAGGACCTGGAAGACTTGCTCTGATAAATGGAACCATGAATTCTGCTGTCTACCAAAAACTCCTGAAGGAGAATGTCCGGCCATCTGTTCGTGACCTCAAGCTGAAGCGAACTTGGGTTCTGCAGCAGGACAATGATCCAAAACACACCAGCAAGTCCACCTTTGAATGGCTGAAGAAGAACAAAATGAAGACTTTGGAGTGGCCTAATCAAAGTCCTGACTGAATCCTATTGAGATGCTGTGGCATGACCTTAAAAAGACAGTTCATGCTCGAAAACCCTCCAATGTGGCTGAATTACAACAATTCTGCAAAGATGAGTGGGCCAAAATTCCTCCACAGCGCTGTAAAAGACTCATTGCAAGTTAACGCAAACATTTCATTGTAGTTGTTGCTGCTAAGGGTGGCCCAACCAGTTATTAGGTTTAGGGGGCAATCACTATTTCACACAGGGCCATGTAGGTTTGGATTTTGTTTTCCCTTAATAATAACAACCTTCATTTAAAAACTGCATTTTGTGTTTACTTGTGTTATCTTTGACTAATATTTAAATTTGTTTGATGATCTGAAACATTTAAGTGTGACAAACATGCAAAAAAATAAGAAATCAGGAAGGGGGCAAACACTTTTTCACACCACTGTATGTTGATAATGATATATCTGCAATAGGCTGATAAATTGTGTCCAATCAAGTGTCAAATTGCTGAATATTGAACTTATGTATGATTGTCTCCAATCTTATGAGACAAAGGAAAATAGGTGAGTTAGGGAATACGACAGAAAAATATGTATTTTGATCAAATAATTATCTTTTAAAATACAACTTGACTGGGGTGATTTAGTGCTTTCAGTCTCATGCAGATAAACATTATGTGTGATCTCAAATGTCAACTCTAGGACCATCCAGATTAAAGCAGTCATTCAGAATTACAAATACTCTACACAGTAAACATTGTCTGAAGCAATGCTCCATTCAAGCTGTTTAGGGAAGTTAGTAACCACTGCTGTGAAAAAAAGCACCAACATAAGATACCCTCATGTCTTGTGTCACTTGTTTTCGGTTTGGTATGTCTAATCAAATCAATTGTTTCCAAAGAAGAATTGGTCCATCCTTAAAGTGGTACCAAGGCTGCAAATGCTTTTGATGTTGTTTATTAGCCAAGAATCTGCAGGGTCTCATTTCAAAGAACAGCAGATGATTTCACTGTTCAGTATTTGTTCTTTGGTTGAAGATGTCCTCATCATTGACATCAGCCACTACAGTGGATGAGCATAATGAAAACCTAGAGCCAACCCATTTTGTCTTCTGACTAGTCTTCTCCTTCTGTTTTTTTATGCCATCAGTGCTACTGCTGTTTATGCATATCCATTTTGTTCTGGGATCTTTTTTTTAAAAGCTGGTTTAGACTACAAGATTTTGCTGTAGTGCTCATACTACAAGAATTGTAGCACAGCTGATCTTAAATTAGGTACTGATTACAATATTATTCCAGTTATTCCAGAGAGGCTTGTGAAAATGATCGCAATTAGGGCTGCAATTATTTTTTATCATAGATTAAATGGACTGTAAATGGACTGTACTTATAGCACCTTTCTAGTCTTTCTGACTACTCAAAACGCTTTAACTACATATCACATTCACCCCATTCACACACATTCATACACTGATGGCAGGTGCCAACTGCTTATCAGTTGAAAGAAACTAATCATTCACACACACACTCACACAATTTGGGTGTCTTGCCCAAGGACACTTCGACATGTGGGCTGGGGGAAGCTGGGATCGAATCGCCGACCTTCCGATTGGTGGACGACCCGCTCTACCACTAAGCCACTACCACTAAGCCAGACGACTACCACAGTCGCCCGATTAATCTGCTAATTAGTCGCCCGATTAATCTGCTAATTATTTTTTGTTGGTCTACAAAAAGATCAGAAAATAGAAGTGTTGCCCCCTCAAAGTCGATGATTGGCAGGCTGTAAACTTTACAAACCAAGTTGTGTCTCAAAATTACCTACAGTAACCACAAAACAAACTGTGATAGAAGTAGAGAAGTGTAATGGAAACAGAGCAGCATAAGGCAGGGCAATGTAACTCGTGTCTGTTGGCTGCTCCGATTCTCTCAGCTCTGGTGCTGTCAGTGAAGTCGGCTCAACTACTTTTGACCAGATGCTGGTACAAACTCGACTGCCGACCAATGTGACTGCCTCTTCAGCTGACAGAGAGGTCAGCAGCAGGGCAGGAAAGACGCTCTATGGTGCGCTAGGATTTTATAACTGAACTATGACCAGGACACACCCTTTTACTTTCTTTGACTGTGTGGAAATCTGATTTTTTTCACATCTCAGATGATGAAAAAAGGCGTTAACCTGGGTCTTAGAGGTAAGACATGAGACAAATGTAGGTTGATACCGAACACGGCCATCACAATTCCCTAAAGTCTAAGGTGATCAAATCCAAAACTTTTGTCTGTGATAGGTAAATAGTGATACAAGTCGAGTAGTCTGACTTAGGTTTTAAACATCACAGGGCATGACGGGCTCGACAGCGATGCATGTCAATAGGTCACACTATGTGACAGAAAATTCAGGCCAAGTGCTAAGAAAGTTTCTGGCCTCAGAAACCAGGTTACTGCCAAAAAGCTGAGAATGCTTAAATTACTAAAGAACATGTGAGTGTGGCAGTAGTAATTTTTTTTCAACATAAGAAGAAGTCAAATTTATACTGAATGGTGGCTTTAAACCAGAATTAAAACTTATGTTCAAAGTGCTTCAAACCACTTGGTCAGCTTGACAACCAGCGCTGAAAAAACACACATTTACCCAGAATTCCTACATGTTTCCCACTTTCTATAGATATTCTTTTACATTTTGTTTAAGTGTTACTCAGTTGAGAAAGCAGTAACAGTCACATTAACTTGTCTGATTTGGGGTCTCCACACCCCAGTCTTAGAAGCAGAGGACAATGAAGTGATGCAGGGCTGGTGGGTGGTTGTTGTTTTTATTGCCCTCCCCAAGACTTGTATAGCTCCTTTTAAAGCAGGTGCTCTCCATTCTCCTTCACTCTGTCAATATCACACACTGTCTCTTTCTTTAGACATTATTATTTTATTTCCCCCCTTTACCTTCAGCTTGTTACTACTCTTTGATCTGTATTCTTTTTCTTTCCATTTCTTGCTCCTCAGCATTTGTCCCTGATTTTGTCTGGCTTGTCTGTGATTTGGTGGTTGTTGTGGCGTGTGCAGAATTGGATGAGTTTACTAGTGTTAACATATTTTCATATCAGCAGAGAGAGGAAGAGAAAAGACTAGAACAAAATAGTGAATGCCTGAGCTTTCTGGCTGAATGCTTGTCAATTGGAAAGGGGTGGCTTCTCTCTCTCTCTCTCTCTCTCTCTCTCTCTCTCTCTCTCTCTCTCTCTCTCTCTCTCTCTCTCTCTCAGGACCCACCTCAAAGGGCTTTTTTTCATGTTTCAGCCTTGTTTTTATCCTGTTGAAAAGAAATTGCTGCTGGGTGTGAAGACATTTCCATTGTACGTCTGCCTGCGTCTCTTGTGTGTGTGTAGTCTGATTTTGTTCAGTGTTTGTTATTACACACATACATGAAGATTTAGGCTGAATGCCCACTAAGATTTTAAGCCATGTCCCATTTTTCAAATTTACACCTCGATGACAAAACAGCATATTCAGTGGAAGTTGAGTTAAAGGATAATTCTTATTCTTTTAGTTTTGTCATAATGCCGTCAAAGCAGCGGTCCCAAGAAAAGCTGGGACAGATGAGGGAACCTCATATACTAGCAAAAATTGAGGTTGCCCCCCCAAGAAAGAAATAGAGCTTGTAATATATGTCACACCAGAGAAGGCTTTTATGGTGAAGCTAAACAAGTTGAGAGAAAAATTGATGCTTTTATGTTTTTCGTTGACAACGACATATGTATGGAAGTATGGAAAATACATATGTCGAAATGCGTACCATGGACACCAGTTGACAAAGATGAAATGAAGGCTGTCCTGGGAGTCCTGTATCTATTGGGTGTATATCTTGTATCAGCATGAGTCCATAAGATCGCTGTGGTCCAGCAGTCACAGTGGGAGACCGCTCTTTAAAGCTGCATTCAGCATCAACAGGTTTGAGCAAATTGTGGCATTCTTGGGATTTGATGACTGGGACACATGTCATGTGTGTCACATGTAAGACCAGAGTGGGAAATTATCTGCTGCATTACAGCTGTGGAATGTGTTAAAAATGTGTGAAAAAATGATGCGGTTGGTAAATACATGACCATTGATGAACAGCTCATCATGTTCAGAGGACGCTGCAGGTTTCGGCAATATATTCCCAAAGAAACCAGACAAATATGGGATAAAAGTTTCTGGTGTCTGATATTGCAAAGGTGTACACATTCAGTGGTTTGCCATATGTGGGCCATGAAGGTGGACAACAGTACATCAGACTGGCACAGAATGTTGTAAAGACATTGGTGGGTCCGGTACACAACTTGGGCATAAATGTCACCACATTTTGCCAGAAGCAAGCAATGGTGTCTTATGTCACCAAAAAGGGACATGTGGTCATTCTGCTGTCCAGCATGCATGACAACAAGGAGGTTGTGAGAGATCTGGAAAGCCTATGGTGATCATAGACTATAAAGTAAGTGCGCAAGTGGTTTTCCTGGCCAAATTTCCAACTTGGAAAGCCAGACAATCTCACAGGCATTGCACTTTCCTGGAAAGCCTCGGATTTAAGCTGCTGTGGCCATGTCTGGAGAAAAAGAATGAGGTGCCACGGCTTCCAAAAGCTACGATGGGTGCTCTGAAAGTTTGTGGTTTTTCCAGAAGCAGAGGGGCTCAAGCTGAGGAACTCCCACAAAAATGCCGGAGATGCCACTGTCAATCCAAGCTCGACTGCAAAACAGTAGCGTTAAATGCAACAGTTTATGCCTAAAAATAATAATGGCATTAATGAAACATTTTCATTATCTTCTTTAAATTATTGTTTAAAAAAAGGAATAAACAGCAAACATACTTTGTGTGTGTTTACTGTTGTTAATAATATGTTTTGAAAAGTTTACAAGAAATATGATTTTGATATGTATAGCTTATTTCACATTAGATAAGTACGACCCGAGGTAGGACACCCCCAATTTAAGGATTAAATATATATTCTGACAATTTTACTTGTGTCTCACTTGAATACTTGATAATTGTTGAAGCAAAGATGCCAAATATTTGATGGGTCCAGGTTCTTATACCCTGTATGTGAGAATACATTGCTTTTCTTGGTTTTACTTTATTAACTATAAAGTGAATATTGATATGTTTTGGATTTTGGGTTGTTGGTTATACAAAACAAGCTATTTGTAGATATCACCTTGTGCTCTGGGATTTTGTGATCAGCATTTTTCATTGTTTTCTGACATTTTATAAACCACAATTAATCAATTAATTGAGAATATAATAGATCTAGTCTTTAATATATTATATTATTTACTATATTAGTCGTGTGTACATGTATTATGCTTAGATATTTGGATTGTACCTCTGCTTAAGACAATGTGTGTGTGTGTTTGTGTGTGAAGCGAGCCTGCCAAACAGCTGAAAACTGAACAGCGCCCAGCATTTTACTTTTTGAAAGAGAGAAGAGAGAGAATGATAAATGACTATGGCAGACTGAAGACTTTGTCCAAGAACACTGGAGGAATTTTCTCTCTCTCTCTCTCTCTCTCTCTCTCTCTCTCTCTCTGTGTGTGTGTGTGTTTTCAAGTCTTTTTTAAAGAAATCTGACTCCCCCTCTGCAACCTCCCCACCTCCTCCTCTGTGGAGAAAAAAACCCTCTGAAGTTACCGCAGAGGCCCCCTCCTTTTGAAAAGGAGTGTTTGTGTGTGAATGAGAATGTGAGTGTTAGCTGCTTTGACTGATGTGTTGCTTTCTCGAACACATACACAAAACAGCTGCTTTGTTGTAATATGCAGATTGACTATGCATAGTGCCATTCAATCACACTGCAGAGCCATATGGTAACTGCTTGAGAGAGAGTGTGTGTGTGTGTGTGTGTGTGTGTGTGTGTGTGTGTGTGTGTGTGAATGTGAGGTAGAACTCAGAGAGCAGGGAGGTGTACAGTATATGGTGGAATTTCCCCTGCTTAAGGCCCTGCACCGTTTCAATAGTCTAGCTAGTCTCCTTGACTGTGTCTTGTTTCTGTAACCGTCCGGCTAAACTGGCTAAGTCTCTACAACACCAAAGGAGACTTATGTGTTAATGTCAGTGGTAGAATGTAACCAAGGACATTTACTTAAGTACTGTTTTTAATACAATTTTGAGGCACTTTACTTGAGTTTTTCTGTTTTTATAATTTAATTAATAAAATTTCTACTTTTACTCCACTGCATTTATCTGACAGTTGAAGTTGCTGGTTTCTTTTAAGAATAAGATTTTACATATAAATACATACAATATACATATACAAATACAAAATACATATACAAAATATATGTTTATAAATGTTTATATGATGCATTGTTATAGATAAACTACCCAACAGTACACAATTTAAAGTCGTTCAAATTAGCTCCACCTTAACCAACCACAACAGTACACTGCACAATGTAAGATCGGTTCAGTCAAAGGCAGTGCAGAACATAAACGTTTTTAACCTGGATTTAAAGGTGGTCAAAGTTGGCCTGCAGTCCTCTACCTGATGACTTGACCTTAATACTGCTGTGCAATATACTCTTTTCAGTTTAAAATTCCCTATTTATTGATATTTATTCATACCTCTATTACTGCTGTGCAATATCCTCCGTCTCATTATAATCTTAATAAGCTACACTTAACTTAACAGTTCATGCACTATTACTTTATACTGTATTATTATCATCAACCGGTAAACCCACTTTGTACTTCACACTTATTTTAATTTTATACTTATACCCACTTGGTACTTAATTTATTCCTGACCTGTATTATAGTGTATTATATTTTTTGCTTAGTACTTCTATTCCTGTGTGCACTGACGTGAAAGTGAGCTGCTGTAACAAAAGAGTTTCCCCTCGGGGATCAATAAAGTATTTCTGATTCTGATTGATGGTAATTGATAGCTTGATACAGATGGTAAATGGACTGTACTTGTATAGCGCCTTACTAGTCTTTACTCAAATCGCTTCACACGACATATCACATCACACAAAAATGGCCAGTGCCAACTGCTCATCAATACAAAGAATCTAATCTAATCTAACTAATTAATCAGTCACACACTCACTCACTCACCAAGGCACTTTGCAATTTGAGGTTCAGTGTCTTGCCCAAGGACACTTTGACATGTGGGCTGGGGATCGAACCACCGACCTTCCGATTGGTGGACGACCCCCTCTACTACTAAGCCACAGCCACCTCATATAGCAAAAGACATTCAGAGATGTCTTTTGGTCCTAAGCCATTGAGAAATTCATAGACAAGCAGCAGTAAACTATCTTTAAACTCTATTCTGACACAGTGGAAGCCAGTGAAAAGACCTGAGAAATGGTGTGATGTGTTCAGTTTTCTTGGTCCTGTTTCTAACTTTCGGCCTCTCTTCTTTTTCATCTTAGTTTTGTCTGCATTTAGCTGGAGAAAGTTCAGGCACATCCAATCATTTATGTGTTCAATTCCCTTGCAGAGAGAACCTATGGGACTGTACTAACTTGGTGACAGAGCAAGCATAATTGTGATAGTTTTATTTTTAATTATTATTTTGTATAATGTGGCCTAATGGAAGCATGTAATGGTAAATAGAAGTATTGAGTCTAGGGGAACCCCACAAATCATGTTGGTCGAATGCAATCTTGCATTTATTATTTGACGACTGATAACTTTCTTTGTCTACAGTACTCATTTATTGTGAGTGGACGCTAGCAAGCTTGTTAGCTCATTTGTTAAGCTTGTTTGTTAAGCCAGCTAAATCTGGAAACGCTGTTTAATGCTACGTGTTTTCATTCCATTTTGGTAAAGATCTTCGACCACAGTGACAAGCCTAATCAGTGGAAAAAATGGCTAAATCTTTTCTTGGTCCTCTTTAGTTCAGCAAACAAAACACTGTTTACATAACAGATTACTGGATATCCTGGAAGAATTTTTTTTCGCTTAAATTCAAGATTCCTCAATGCTCTATTGTTAATTGGAGAAATGTTGTTCTAGATAACTCAATGGATAGATGGCCACTTAAAACTCCTTATGGAAAAACTCGACTTTCCAGCTTCTAGGTCTTACACTTGGGGTAATAAGGATGGAGGATGTCCCAACCAGCATTATTACTACTGCCTGATTACAAAGCCATTTTGATTAACATTAATCTCTTTGCTTCTAGCTTACATGTTAAGAAAACATCATATCGAAAAATTAATAACTCACTTTTATCATATAATCATTTTAAATTGGAGATGGAAAGAGAGAATTCATATTGTAATTATTGGGAGTTGTGCAAATCTTATGTAGGTAAGTACTTGAGAGAATATGGCAGCGTGCTTGCTAAATCTTGGGAAGAAAAGGTCATTTCAGAAATAACATCATCTCGCAATCCTACCCTGACAATCTCCTTGAAGAAGACAGAATTAAACTGGTAAAATTACAAAAGCAGTTAGACGATATCTATAAATCTAAAGTAGAAGGAGCCTTTGTCCAGTTGAGGAAGAGTTGGGCAAGTTAGAAGAGGGCAAAATGAACCTATCATATTTCTTTAGGCCTGAGAAACATCATGCCAAGCTCAATACTATACAACAGCTAAACATTAATGATCCTATTACTGATGATTCTCATCTATCTCAAATTTTTGTCATAATTTTTATGCCAATTTATGAGGCCAAATTCTGTAGTAATTGTATGTCAAAATTTGCAGATTTCTTTCAAAACAGCAAGTCAGTCAAAGTGACAAAACAATATATGATAATCAAATTAATGAAAGTGAAATTACTACATCCATTAAATCCTTGCAATATAATAAATCACATGTATGTGATGGCATTAGTTCAGATTTTTATTTAAAATTGGTGAAAACATTGCATTATTTATATTGATTTTTTTATATATGGAGAGAGAGATAGATTTAGATAGAGATATCTATCTATCTAATCTATCTATCTCGTGTACCTCTTTAGGCGGCTGGCCAAGGCTTGGAGCTATAGATATAGATAGATAGATAGATAGATAGATGGATAGATGGATAGATGGATGGATAGATATAAAATTATAGATAAAGGTGCTCTTTCTCCTACAGTGACGCAAGGGTTAATTACTCTTATCCCAAAAGCTAAACAGAAACTATATATATATTAATTGAAAATGTGCATCCAGTTAGTCTCCAGTCTCCAGTTTAGCATTAATATTTGCAAAGAGGTTACAAATTGTATTAGAATCAATCTTAAGGCTTTATGCATAAGAGACACATTTCCAGTAATATTCGTCTTGTATTTGATCTTTTGGACTATTCTGATGTAATTCAAGATGTGAGTTTCACAATGTTCTTAGCCTTTTATAAAGCCTTTGACACTGTTGAGCATGATTTTATTTTCTTTTGCTTAAAAAGATATGGCTTTTGAAAATATTTTTTGGATCGTCATCAAAGCTCTTTATATAAACGGCAATAGCTCTGTCAAACTACGACATGGCACCCCTCCTAGATTGAATTTAAATAGAGGCATAAGACAAGGTTGCCCCATCTCTGCAATCCTCATTCTCCTAGTTTCCCAGGTTCTCTGTGAACATAAAGAATAGCAACATTAAAACCATCTCAATTGCAGACAAAGAAAATGTGATAAGTCAAGTGGCAGACGATAATAATAATAATAATAATAATAATAATAAATAAAACTTAATTTTTTTAACGCACTTATCAAAATAAAGTACAAAGTGCTTCACAACAAGAGAAATAAAATACCACAGTGAATGATGAAATATAAAGAAATAAAATACATAAAATACACAAAAGCAATAAAATAAATAGCCAGTTCAGGTAAAATCAGGATCTGCTTTCAGATAAAAATGCGTTTTGAGAAGAGACTTAAACGAAGACACTGACTCAGACAACCTAATTTCTTCGGGCAGGTTGTTCCAGAGCCTCAGTAACCGAGGCGTGAGGAGATAAAAGCATGTACAACAGTTTCTGCATCAGTAAGATTTAAAATAATGCCATTCTGTTTCTAAAGAATGCACTTCAACTTCCCATAGTGGTTTTTATTGAGTCTTTCTCCAAAACAACTGCTAGCAATTAAAGATTCTATGTCTGATTAAAAAAAAATAGCATTTCTATCAAACAGCAGGTTACGTATCACAAAAATATTATAACCAAAGATCAACAAACTAGATGCTCCCTTAACTTTGACCCAATTATGTAAATTACACAAAAGGACAATCAGTGGCTTCAAAGAGATCTGACATTATAAAAGGAAGAGCTTTACTTACTATAGCTGCTGGGATCTTTAGGTTAACTTACCCACCCCTCGGGCTTTTTGCCTTTATTGGATAGGAACAGCTGAAAAGAGACAGGAAAAGGGGGAGAGAGAGGGGATGGCATGCAGCAAAGGGCCCCGGGCAGGAATCGAACCTGAGCTGCTGCGGTGAGCACTCAGCCTTAGTAAATGGTGCGTACGCTCTACCTGGTGAGCTACTGGAGCTTACCCAGTTTATCTTGATTAAAAAAAATACAAATTTATGGCATAATTGTACACATTATATTAAAAAATCAGTAGTCATAAATTCATATGAAATATGGAGGATTTTTCTACACAAAGTAATAAGTTGGCTGAAGTCCTTTTTAAAAAAGAAAAAAAATCAGTTAACATTATTCCAAATTTTATGTTGTCTAAATTAGTTGGCCTTTCTTTTTTAATCATGTGCACTTATAATGTTGATAAGTTATCTGTTAAACTCTGCATTTCACAAACAAGCCGTTTTAGCATGGCCAGTAATTTATAAACATAACATAACTAACAAGTATTTATTTTTTTTGAATAATAAAGACATCAACAAAAAACAAAACTCTTTTCTTAAAAATGACCAAAACATTATTCTAGTCATTATTTACAAATACTTACAAATGCAATTCCATCTGGTTCTCTGTTATTTAAGGATACAGCTTGTCCCATTCAAATCTCTTCCATTAGCCCCACTAATTCCTTTATAGGGAAAATATGTTTTTCCTCTTAATGGAAGAATAACAATAGAGCATCAGGTCTCTTTTTCAACATGATGATGCATCTTTGCCAAATGTAATTGTTTATTGGAATAGCCATTTAGAGCATTTACAATGGAAGAGTATAAGGATATTATCACAAATAACATTTGTGTATTCATTGAAACTGTGAAATAAAGTTGTTGTGTGAAAACCAGACCCTTCACAGATGCATTGAGGGCCTCCGAAACCAGATTAGAGAGGTGTCTGGTCAGGTGCAGTACTGGGTGAAAAACCAGACCCTGCTCCAACAAATAGAGAACCAGAAAAAGGAAAACAAGACAGACAGGGAAGCCATGAGTTGACAAATTGAAGCCCTGAAAGATCAGATTCAGGTGCTCAACACAAAGCTGCAAGATGGAAATGCATTGAACAACAAGTTTAATGTACTGAAAGAAGAAAGAGGCCATGAGCCTACATATTTCTTCCCAGCAGCAAAACATTCATGATCTTAAAGAAACTGTCAAAGAATTGAAAGTCTTTGAGCAAAAATATAATAAAATAAAATAAGAAAAAGAGGCCATGAGACAACAGACTGACGCCCTGAGAATAAACATTAAGGTGCTCAACACAAAGCTCCAAAATGTACAAAACTTATTTGTCCAGGAGCAGGAGGAGGCTGCTGAGATGGAGGAGACACTTGGACAGCAGGAAGAGGGGAAGTCATCTTCCTTTTAAAAAAAAAAGGAAGATGAGAAGCTCAGGGGCTGGATGAAAAATATAACACAAAGAGGCCATGAGCCAAAAAATAGATGCTCCACAGTTAGAAATCCAGGGGCTCAGAGAAAATATAATAAAAAAGCTCAAAGAAGAAGAAACGCTACTTGTCCAAGAGCAGGTGACGACCTCAGAGAGAGAGAGAGAACTTCACCTACAAAAGGAGCTGATGCCTAACATAAGAGAAGAGTGAGACAAATTGATCCACCCGAAACAGCAGCGCAATGAGAGTGAAGCTGAGATCCTGAAATGTAAAGTCCAGTTCTTGGACAAACTGTCAATGCCTTGAAGCGAGATAATGCTGCTCTGCTTCAGAAAATTAAGGAGCAGGAGGAGGTGTTGCTGAAACTGATGGATGGGTACGAAGAAACCATCAAGCTTAAAAAGAGAATCCATGAAGCTACAGTTCAAGAGTTTGCCACAGAACTCAAAACCTTGATTGAAAACTACAACGCAGTGAGATTAAGATGGAGGCCATGATGCAAAAATATGATACCCTGCAGAGAGAAAATCAGGAGCTCAGAGAAAACCTGAGAGAGGAAAAATCTCTGCGAGTGCAGGAGCAGCTGAAGGCCTCAGAAATGGAGAAAAGACTTCTCCATATATTCTCTTCATAAAGAGCTGGTACAAAAACTGAGAGTAGAGTTGGACAAAACGATCTGTCTGAAGCAGAAGCTCTATGACGGTGAAACTAAGTGAAACTGTCAACTCAGTGCCACAGAGGAAAAGTGTGAGAAATCAGCTGAGGGAGTGCTTCTCACACAGAGCATACTTTTAATGGCGCTTGTTATTATATCATAAAGTCGTGTAAATATTATGCTGAGGCGTTAGATTGTTGTTTTTATGTAAACATAAAATATAGATTATTGTTCAAATAGCCTACATTCTGTGCCATGAAAGCTTAAAAAGAGTGTTATTCCAACGGGATCAAATGTTATCAGCCGATTAAATGGCCATTATCAGTTGTCATTGGGAGTATAGATTTAGATTTTAAAAGGTAATGTTTTGATGTCCTGTCGTAATCAGGTGACATAGTAGGCCTATAGAGAGCGAGAAAATTCTTGTTACAGGTGAGGTTGGGGCGGTGAGATTGGTCAAACACAGGGCTGTCAGCCAGGAGACCACAGTTCGATTCCTGAAGGAATCCTATCCCAGGGATAGGCTAAAATACAGCACCCACTCAAGCCCCCAGTCCCCCTTCCAACTCCCCCTCCCCTCTCGCTCTCATTCAAACCGATTCAAACAGCCAGCCAGCAGCTCAACAGAAAGTTAGCGATGACACACAGACACAGTGTTGCCAACGTAGCAACTTTTAAGACCCTCTTAGTGACTATTTCTAAAAAGCAACTAACGACAAATCTCGTGACTTATTCAGACCATCAGGGGTAAAGTGAGAAATATACACAAATCTATTATATTGTAACCTAATTTATTCCCATGCGTGCTGCTCAGAGTAATCTCAGTCAGTCTCACGCAGAAAGGAGTGACAGTGAGTTACTATGGTTACAGGGATGCTCTGTGTCTCTGTTGCTCTGAAACTTCGCAACAACACAGAAGGACAAGGTGGGGTGGTAGAGAACATAGTTGCAGCAGACTTTGTAGTGATGAAAATATATTTATTGTCCCCCCTAACAGTGACATGAAATACCCGCCGCTGACCTTTTATAGGCCTAATGCTTTAGACGGGGCAAACTGCACTGTGCCTTAGTTTGCCTGTTTTTTTCTCACTTTCCTAGACACATCATTAGCACTTGAGTGTACCTTTTTGTTTGCATTAATGGGCCATCGTCTGCCATCCCCCACTATAGCCCAAACATATGCAAACCTGACCTCCACAAATTTATTTGGAATCCAGGGGTTTCAGGCTGATTTTTTGGGGGAAGTGTGTCTAAAATGAATGTAATGGAGTAACCATAAAAAACTAATAGTATTCAGAATATTTCAGAGTAAAGGTCTTTTCAGACGGTAAGTGACACTCCACCTGTGTACCCGCTTGGATCCGCGGGATCTGACTGCGCTCCTCATGTGAATAGACAGGCAGACAATCGCTCTGTGAGTAAACGCCAGTAAACGCCCCAACAGTGACATGAAATATCCGCTGCTGAGCATAATGCTTCAGACGGGGCAAACTGCAGAAGTATATCATCTATTGTTATCACTGAAACAATAAGTAACCCAGAAACATTTCACATTTTATGAGTTTTGGAGGTGTAGTTAAGGATAAAGTCGTGACCTCAGTCGTCATTGTAACAATAATAATCACATGTTTAACGTTGTGAAATGGACGCAGTTTGGTTAGGTTTAGGCACCAAAACTACTTGGTTATGTTTAGGAAAAGATCGTGGTTTGGGTTAAAATAAGCATGCAAGTCAAAAAGAAGCCAGTGCTGACTATTTGCTTCGTACAGGAATCAAACTGCAATTTCCTGGATTACAGTCCTGTGTTTGATCAATCTCACCACCCCGACCTCTCCTACTATGTCAGCTGACTACGACGGACAACAAAAAATTACATTTTAAAATCTAAATCTATGCTCCCAATGACAACTGATAACGGCCATTTAATAGGCTGATAACAAATCCCACTGGACTAACACATCTCTCTGAACATTCATGGCACAGAATAGTTGGTAAAAATAGTATTCAGAATATTTTAGAACTACAGCCAACCTCTTAACCCAAGCAGACACAAACACAAACATTTCACTGCCACTGTTGTTAATACAATATAAATATAAAACGGGCCCTCGCATCTGGCCGCACGTCGGGGCTCGATGCACCCTCTGAATTTTCACGCGTTCAGGACACTGCAGGAAGGAGTTATATGTCACACCCACTAATGTGAACACCCACTAATTATACGCCATATTCCAGTATATCAAGTGTATACCACACCCTGAAATTTTCATGTAAATCAAATGATTGTCACGCAAGGCTTACTTCGTGTTGCCAGTAGGTGGCGCAATGACTAAAACTCCTAATGTAGATGTCCTCAGACCGGGACTCTTATCAACCATCTGAAATTTGGGGCAGATTGGACAATGTACACTGAAGTTACAACAACTTCCTATTTCATGGCGAATAATGTGTCGCCACGGCAACAGCGTTTGATAGAAACTCACAATCTTCACAATGAAGCATCATCAAGGTCTTCAGACTTTGCTGAACAAATTTGGGGTGGATCTGGTTAATCTGCAAGGAGTAGTTTGTAGTTTGTAGCAACAGCATTTGATGACAACTTATAAGCTTCACTATTAAGCATCATCAAGATCTTTAGACTTTGCTGACCACATATTAGGTGGATCTGGTTAAACTCGTAGGAGTAACTGCCTGTAACTTCCTGTAGCCAGTAGGTGGCCCTATGACTGGTGGTTGGTTGATTGAATGGTTAAATATTGGCTTGTAGATGTCTTCAGGCTGGGACTCTTATCAAACATATGAAATCTGGAAAAGATCTGGCGATGTGGAGTCGATTTACAACAGTTTATTTTTTCCTGTCGAAGCATTGAAATTTGCTGCGGCACCACGGCAACACCTTTCAACAAAGACTCACAAGCATCACAATATAGCATCATCAAGGTATTAAGGTTTCCCTGCCCAAATTTGAAGTAGATCTGGTCAACCTGCTAGGAGGAGTACATCAAAGTTTAAAACATGTGAAATGCCCTAAAATTGCACAGTAAATTCAAAATGGCTGACGTCCTGTTGGGATTAGGGTATGGCTCCAAGAGGCTTTTTTTTTGTATGTCTTGGGGTCATACATCTACCACCCAAGTTTTGTACATCTAGGTGAAACTACTTTGTTTAAGGCTGACTTCCTGTTGCCAGTAGGTGGCGCAATGACTATGATTGAATATTGCCATGTAGATGTCTTCAGGAAAGTACGTGAAGTTTGGGGCAGATTTGACCATGTATAAGTTACAACTCACTGTGTCATGGCGAAACATTGAAATTTGGACATGCCCTTCAATGAAAACTCAAGATTTTGATAGCTTTTCATTGCAAAGGTCTTTAGATTGCTCTGCTAAAATTTGAAGTCGATCCAATTAATTCTCTAGGAGCAGTTCATTAAAGTACGGAGCCTGTAAATGGCGAAAAATGGCTGGCTTCCTTTTGGGTTTAAGGTAGCTTGTAGGGTGGCTCCAAGAGGCTTGGGGGCAAACATGTACCTCCCAAATTTCATACACGTAGGTGAAACCACAGTGGCTGCTTTTTAAAATTGTTTTTGTAGGGGGCGCTATGGAGCTAGATTTTTGCCACTTCTGACGTGTGTGCAAAGTTTCGTGAGTTTTCGAGCACCTTTAGCCCCTCAAAAATGGGGGGGGGGGGGGCTGCTACTGTACCTTTGTGGATGGCTGTCTTAGCTGGTCAAACAGGTTCAGCAGAAACACAAGCATACAAAACTCTTCCCATTTTCTACCTAGAAAACAACCGTTACATGAAAAGTATTGAGGTCGGTTGACACGGCTCTGAATTTTCATGACAAGTGGACACTACATGAATGAGGAAAATATTATTTCCTGTGTGGAGTATGTGGCGCTGGAGATGACATATTGGAAATTTTGTATACATTTGATGAACTATGTGTAACATAGGCTTCGTTTCCTTTTGCCAGTAGGAGGTGCTACATAAGTGCATCAAAACTTTTACTGGAGGTCGCCTGACATGGATAAACATTTTCATGAATTGATATTTGACATTGCATGAAGGAGTTAAATATCACTTCTTGTGTCCACTAAATGGCACTGGAGAACACATACTATTATTAGTATTATACATTGTTACTGTATATCGAGGGTAGACCACACAATTGTCACATAAGGCTTGCTTCCTGTTGCCAGTAGGTGGCGCTATGACTATGACTCAGTACTGACATGTAAAAATCTTTAGGCCTGCACTCTTATCAAACAATTCAAGTTGGCTGCAGATTGGACAAAGTGTCAAGTTACAACAGCTTCCTGTTTCATGGTGAAACATGCAAATTGTCCGCATCGCCATGGCAACGGCATTCCACGAAAAGCTTTGCAATTTAGCATCGTGAAGGTCTTTAGACTTCACTGACCAAATTGAGGCTGATCCCTATAATCTGCTAGGAGGAGTTCGTAAAAGTAGACCGCCTGTTGATGGCAAAAAATACACTTCAAATGAACACTAACTTCAAAATGGCCATCTTCCTGTTAGGCGTAGGGTGTGGCACCAAAAGGCTTTTTTGTAAGTCTGGAGATGTTACATGTGCCTACCAAAATTTGTACATCTAAGTAGATGTGGGGGCTTCTTATTTAAATCTTGTAGGGGCCCCCTTGCCACACCCATGCCCAAGAACCATATTAGATAAAAATTTTCACCTTCTGATGTGTGTGCCAAGTTTTGTGAGTTTTCGAGCATCCCTACCCCTCAAAAACATCTGCCTGTTTCATGATGAAACATGCAAATTGTCCGCCTCGCCATGGCAAAGGCGTTCCATGAAAATTTTTGCAATTTAACATTGTGAATTTTTTGAGCTTACGCTGACCAAATTTGAGGAGGATATGGTTAACCTGCTAAGAGGAGTTTGTTAAATTAACATGCCTGTATATTGTACAAAATTCACTGATATTGCACACTAAATTCAAAAAGATTTCCTGTTGGGTGTAGAGCATTACACCAAGAGACATTTTTCTGTCTGGAGATATCACATGTGCCTACCGAGCTTTGTACATCTAGGTAAAACGTACTGCACACTTAACGTTGAATTTTTAAAACTATCACTCAATTTTCGCCACTTCTGATGTGTGTCCCAAGTTTCGTGAGTTTTCGAGCACCCCTAGCCCCTCAAAAATGCGTTTGAGTTCTAAAAATAAAAATCATAAATAATAATTACTTTGATTACACCACTTGCTCGGGCCCTAATAATAATTATTCCTTGAATTACAATGTGCTTTCCCATCACTTTTGTGCTTGCACCCTAATAATAATAACTCTTTGGATAACAATAGGGCCGTCGCATCACTTGGTGCTTAATTTTTTTTAACAATTTTAATTTCCTGGTGAAAGGAGGGATTATTACAGAGATTTACAAACAGCTCAATCCACTGAGAAAGAACAATCAAATACAAAAACACTTGAAGTTGCAGGGGAAAAAAATTACCAAACAAAGTTTCCAGGGGACAGTAAAAACTAATGAACACATCCGGCCATGCCAGTTGTTGCCATGGTTATGGCTCATGACTTACTTACTCCATGACTAAGCAAGCCATGGGCTATGTTGAACTGTATAATATATGTAGTGTACACAAGGTATATAGCAAGATTTCTGCAATATTGTCCAAATCATGCAATCATAATGACCGTAAAACCAGGAGATAAGGGGTTAACATAACACTACCAAGACTATTTTGAAGCTGGATTGTGTTAACTATAAATATAGTGTATAGTGTTGTGTATGGCACAACATATGACTAACTGCATCAGGACATGTGTTATGCAGAATAACATTAGAACACCCTGCTGGATCGCAGCAGCCCCAAGTCCCTGGACTCTTTGCTAGATCGCAGCAGCCCTACTGACCCTTTGCTGGATCGCAGCAGCCCCCAGTTCCTGGGCGCCCTGCTGGATCGCAGCAGCCTCCTTTCCCGGCTGGATCGCAGCAGCACCAACCCCTTGCCGCTGCTGCGATCCAAGCCATCCCTAGTCGCCACTGGATCGCAGCCGCCTCCTGCCCTGGTTGGATCGCAGCAGCAACAACCCCTTGCCGACGCTGGATCGCAGTCGCTTCCTTTCCCAGCTGGATCGCAGCAGCACCAACCCCTTGCCGCCGCTGGATCGCAGTCGCCTCCTTTCCTGGCTGGATCGCAGCAGCACCAATCCCTCGTCGCCACTGAATCGCAGCCGCATCCTGCCCCGGTGCCCGGTGGGACCGCAGCACGCCACAGAATTCTCTGCTGGATTGCAGCAGTATCCTCCTTTTCTGCCGGAGTGGCAGGCTCCTGGATATCACTGGTTCTGCCAGCTCCTCTACCAGTCTCTCCGTTGCCGGCCCCCTGTCCTGCTGTCCTGTTGCTGGGCCCTGATCTGGTTCTCCGGCCTCCTGGAGGGTCCCGCCTTCGTCGCCGGTCTCCAGAGGAACTCCGCCTTCGCGGCCGGCCTCAAGAAGGGTTTCGTCTTCGCGGCCGGCCACCAGAAGGGTTTCGTCTTCGCCGCCGGTCTCCAGAGGGACTCCGCCTTCGCCACCGGTCTCCCGAGGGACTCCACCTTCGTGGCCGGCTTCCAGAAGGGTTCCGTCTGCGCCGCCAGCCTCCTGGGACCTCCCTCCTGTGCCACCGGCATTCCGCCAGGCCTCCAGATGGTGTTGATCTTCGTCACAGACTTCATAAGGTCAGCTCTGCACCTGCCCAGCCCCCGGGCCGTCCACCCGAGGTCTTCAGCTCCATACATGTCCAGCCCCCGGGCCGTCCGCCCGAGGTCCTCAGCTCCGCACATGTCACACTTGGCCCTTGAATCCCTCCTCCGGACCCCCTCTGCCCACCCTGAATCTCTCCCCCGGACGTTCTCAGCTCACCAGTCAACCACTCTTGTCTGGTGGTTACGAGTCTCCATGTCATACGTTATCTTAGGATAACCTTAGGGCTTGCATTGCTTTATACCTTACTTAAAGTAGTAGTAGTGTAGTATGCAATATTGCATACATATAACATACTACAGCACTGACATAGAAAGTATCCTGCAACACTCAAACAGGCTAAATGTTAGTGCTAAACACAACAAAAATTGGCAAGGTTAAATTCAAAGGCAAGTCAGAGTTTTACAGGGGTGTGTTGCTGGTGGCGCCAACACCTCTCTGACACATTGTCAACAAATATGTATAAGTAAAAGCTTCACAGATATAGTATTAATTACAGGGTTTTGTGTTGGAGTGCACTGTGTGATACAAGTCTTACAGATAGTGTCCACTCCCTGAACATGACAAACGTTATCATATATAGAATAGTATAGTATCAGACACCATACTCCATCTTAATCATGCCACATACTGTTCTATATCAAATACTGTGATCATCAACCTGAAAGTTCAGAGGTTTGGAGTTTTTCCTGGTCGTGATATGATAACTGATTGTTTGCTCCTCTGAAACTGCTTTGACATGTTTCCATAAATCCTGATTGAGCATACTGTGTGACTAGCTCTCAGGTTAGAGAAATAACAGAAACACCTGTCGTTGCTCAGAGTTTCCATAGTGTCCTTCCAGCTCTCTCTCCTCCATGTTTCTTCCATCTTGTTTCCCTCTCTCTGTCTCTCTGCTGTATGTACTCCTCCATCCCTGTTATCACAAAGTGACAGTAGCTGCCTTATCTCCTCTGGGAGGTCAGTCTTTGGCCCACATCTGTATGTTGTAGCTGATCTTATGTATTGTATTAGAATGGTAATATTGTGGTCTGATGTAAGCACTGTTGTGGTGAGCAAGCAATAACAGCTACTAGCCAACAGCTATGTTTGTTTCTACTGTGTCCCATGTGGAGGAGACACACAATAGATGGTCAAGCTAACTTATTTTCTATACATGCTACTTAAAATGGTCTCTCATGTTATTACTAATAACAAAGCTATTTCTAAATTTATAAAAAATGTGTATCTTTTTACCTACTTTTTACTACCTATTTATTTTTAATAACCTTTACTACATTTAGATAACTATTTTTAAACTTTTCTTTTCAGTATTTATCAGTAGTACTAACACATTACATTTGTGCAAGCACAAAACAATTGATGCAAAATTTGTATTTTGCAATTTGAGCATTGCACATTGGTCAAACAAAATTAAGTACTTAAATCTTTTGATTTAAACATTGGATCGAAATCAGTGTATAACGTGTGTTGGGATTTACAATGGTTAAAGGGTCACCAAATTGTGTAGGTGCAATCAATTATATTAATTATCAAAGATAATCATAAATAATAACTTTAATGAATGAAGTCCCCGGGGCACCACCCTTAAACAAGGGAAAGGATAGCCAAATTAATTGATTCAGTCTCATAAAATACACTAAACTATCAATTTGTAACTCAGATTAATAATTAAATTAATAACTATAACCAAAATTACCATAGATACTACTACTATACATAATAGATAGTAGGTTAAAGGATTTGGAGTTCAACATAGAAGAGGTAGGCAAATTATTCATTCTTGTGCAACAGAAACCAGCATAATTATACACAAACATTTATTAAAAGATAAAAGCAAAAACACACAATATGAAGTCTGCACTAATGCAGACTTGGTTGCTTTGAAGTCCTGCTGTTATCTGGCGGTTCCGTTGGATTAGCCAGGCAGGGAAGAATGTTGGTTCCGATTGAAGAAAGTCCTTTCTGTGCAGTCCGTCTGTGCAGATGGAGGAACCTGTCGCTCTGTCTGTTGTTCTCCTTACAGTTACTTCTTAAAGTTAGCTGGCAGCTGTGCTGTAGATGAAGCCAGGAGGGGAAAAAAAGAACAAGGAAGCTGGGTCCATTGGGTGGAGGGGGGGGTTCACGCCTATGTGTGAATACCTGGAGGATTGTGGGAGACTGAGTTCAATGGTGAGTTCAGTGGTCTCCTAATAAAAGTTGAGTTAAAGTCCCACAAATGAATTAATTCAAATGGAGTCTCAACAAGTGAAATCATCTGAAGTGTAGCAGGCATCCTCAGGTTATGTCTTCAGTTCCACCAAAGTCTGTAAAAGGAATTTGTTACAAATTTCCAAACACCTTCTGTTTTTGATAACCACAATCATATTTAATTTCAATGGAATTATCAGGGGGATTTCTCAGTTCTGGCTACATGCAATCATTCAATTCAATTTCAATTCAATTTTATTTATATAGCGCCAATTCATAACAGAAGTTATCTCATTGCACTTTTCCTATATCATGTAAGTCAATCATGTAAATCATGTAAGTGTCCACACTAATGCTTTAATGCATATGTCCACACATATGTATATATATATTTATATATGTGTATATGTATATATGTATATATGTGTATATGTATGTGTATATATATGTATATGTATATATGTGTATATGTATATGTATATCAGAATCAGAAATACTTTATTGATCCCCGAAGGGAAACTCTTTGTTACAGCAGCTCGTCTTTACGTCAGTGCACACAGGAGAAAGTTCTAGCAAAAAAATATATAATACAATACACTATAAAAACTATAAAAAAACAGGTCAGAAAATAAATTAAGTACCAAGTGGGTATAAGTATAAAATAAAAAAAGTGTGAAGTACCAAGTGGGTTTACCGGTTGATGATGAGAATACGGTATAAATGCAATGTAATAATATAAGTAATAAGTAGTATTGCTGAAGCCAAGGGAAGCCAAGGAGAAGTACAGGAGGAAGCTGGAGCGAAAACTCCAGCAGAACAACATGAGGGAGGTCTGGAGTGGCATGAAGACCATCACTGGCTTCAGACCGACTGGCAGCAGAGGAGTTGAAGGCAGCTTGGACAGGGCCAACGAACTTAATCTGTTCTTTAACAGATTCGACACACCGGCTCCTGCTCATCCCCCCTCTAACTCAGCTGCTGCCGGCCCTCAAGCTCCTCTGAGTACTCTGCTCCCCCTCCCCATCAGGCTAACGGCCCTCTCCAAACCGACGACTCCCCCCCCCACCACCTGTAACTTCTGCTGTGTGCCTGACTGCTGACCAGGTGAGAGGACAGCTGATGAAGCTCCACTCAAACAAGGCTGCAGGCCCCGATGGCGTTAGCCCCGGGGTGCTAAAGGCCTGTGTCCCCCAGCTATGTGGAGTCCTTCAACATGTCTTCAACCTGGGCCTGAGTCTTCAAAGGGTCCCCATTCTGTGGAAGACATCTTGCCTCGTTCCTGTGCCGAAGACGCCGCGTCCCAGTGGCTCCAAGGACTACAGACCGGTGGCACTGACCTCCCACATAATGAAGACCCTGAAGAGACTAGTGCTGGAACAGCTGCGGCCCATGGTCAGACCCCTCCTGGACCCCCTTCAGTTCGCCTACCAGCCTCGGCTGGGAGTTGAGGACGCCATCATCTTCCTGCTTAACCGCATCCACACCCACCTGGACAGGCCGGCAAGCACGGTGAGGATCATGTTTTTTGACTTCTCCAGTGCTTTCAACACCATCTGGCCTGCCCTGCTGGGTGAGAAGCTGGCAGCGATGCAGGTGGATGCCCCCCTTGTGTCCTGGATTGTGGACTACCTGACTGGCAGACCACAGCACGCACGCCTGCAGCACTGTGTGTCGGACAGCGTGGTCAGCAACACTGGGGCCCCTCAGGGGACTGTCCTCTCTCCCTTCCTCTTCACCATCTACACCACGGACTTCAGCTACCACACAGAGTCCTGCCACCTTCAGTGGTTCTCTGCAGAGATGTAATGATCAATGTCCAGTTTAGTGACCTAGGGTCATACAGACTAACACTTAGAGGGAGGAGTTAAAGAGTTTGATGGCCACAGGCAGGAATTACTTCCTGTGGTGCTCTGTGGTGCTTTTTGGGGGAATGAGTCTTCCGCTGAAGGTGCTCCTTTGCTTGACCAGCACGTCATGGAGTGGGTGAGAGACACTGTCCAAGGTGGCATGAAGTTTGGCCAGCATCCTCCTCTCTGACACCACCGCCAGATAGTCCAGCTCCACCCCCACAATGTCACTGGCCTTATGGATCAGTTTGTTGAGTCTGTTTTCATCCGCTACCCTTAACCTGCTGCCCCAGCATGCAACAGCATACAGGATAGCACTGGCCACCACAGACTCATAAAACATCTTCAGCATTGTCCGGCAGATGTTGAAGGACCTCAGCCTCCTCAGAAAATAGAGGCGGCTCTGGCCCTTCCTGTAAACAGCTTGAGTGTTCTTAGCCCAGTCCAGTCCTCCGTAGATCCACAACCAGCTCCTTAGACTTTGTCGCATTGAGCTGCAGATGGTTCTGCTTACACCATGAGACAAAGTTCCCCACCACAGCCCTGTACTCAGACTCCTCACCACCGCTGATACATCCCACCATAGCAGAGTCATCAGAAAACTTCTGAAGGTGACAGGACTCTGTGTGGTAGCTGAAGTCTGTGGTGTAGATGGTGAAGAGGAAGGGAGAGAGGACAGTTCCCTGAGGGGCCCCAGTGTTACTAACCACG